>CM073607.1:18735000-19935000 GCA_037074985.1 Solanum bulbocastanum | reverse complement strand
CTATTTGTAATATATTGTTGGTATATTGGTGAGTTTGAGGTATTACCGTTGAAGGGCAAGTTTGACCTAATTTCATGTAAAAGTAGAATTGTTCTTGAATTGTTGATCAATTGACAGGTGGAGGTGTTTGCTTATTATGTGCATTGTGATCATGGCCTTGAAGGCATAGCTTGAAGAATTGAAGTATTATCATGATAATGTATATGTGAAAGTATAATGTGAAGGATTTTGCATGTGATTTCAATGATAGAACAATGATCTTGTTTAGAAGCTAATTGTGTTAGGATTGAATGTTATCTCTCTATTAACACTCATGAATGTTGATGATGGGATGTGAATGGTTTTATAATGTAATGTTGTATGTCTTGAATTGGTAAGCTTAGGTGCCCTCTTCTTGATAAATGAAAGCTAAGTTGAATGTGATATCTTGACTTGGTAGGCTTAGGCATCCTTTTCTTGAATAATGAATGTATCTTGACTTAATGTAACCGGTAGGCCTAATGTTGGTAGCCCTTTCATAAATTACTAATGAATGTGTAGATGTCTTAGATTGGTATACCTAATGTTGGTAGCCTTCTATAAATGACTAATGAGGTATTTTAGACTACGTCTTGAACCGATAGACCTAGTGTTGGTGGCCTTTCATAATGATTCTGGTACCTACCCAATGTGAATGTGTAACCTTGAAGCGGTAGAGCTAATGGTGGTGGCCTCCTTCTTGTGTGAAATAATGAACTTAGAGACGGTAGACCTAATGGTGGTGGCTCTCTCTAGGGTAGTCAAGAGCTATCCTTAAGGTACCTTGAATTGGTAGGCATATTGGTGGTGGCCCTTTCATGGGAAAGTACTTTGGGTCAGTAGACCTAATGGTGGTGGCCCTCTCAAGTACAACAATGTAATGAATGAACTACTCTATGGGAATGGAGGCTAAGCACTGATTGGATATGGCAAAGATGGTGGCTCTCCCAATATTAGGCTAGAGTCTAATGAACATCTTCCACACCTCATAACTATGTGCCTACATATGATGCTTACTAGTTCTACCGTTGGCAAGTAGAACAACCCTTACGATGTGGGATAGTAAATCAAATTCCATGTTTTAGCTCTCACGGTCTATGTCGGTTAATACCTGTTGCACTTTAGTTTCTTGATAGGTACTACTAAGTGTAGGTAGTAGTATGGGATGTTATCTACACATTGCACGAGTAGGCTTTGAAAAGGCAATAGTGAGTTCTCTAAGCTTTAATGGCTAAATGTGTGAAATTCCTCTAAATGCATGAATGTGTCGTAAATGAACCTAATGAAGAATGTTGGGCTAAATGATTAAATGTAGAGATGCATGCTATACTTGGATTGTATTTGGAGTACTTCCTTGTCATGACTTATTATATATGCGTATACCTTGCCTATGGTGACTTCAAAGGAGTAAGTTGTGAGTAGTAGTATGGGATGCTACTTGCACGTTGCACAAGTATGACTTAGAGTTGTCTTAGATGATGGTCTTAATGTGATGATGTGATTCATGTGATGTTTATGTGTCTTATATGCTCTATTGCGTAAAGGTGAGAAGGATGAATAGTAAGTTCACTTTTGGTGACCTTAAGGTGGTACCTTAGTGTGGGTGGTGGTATGAGACGCTATCCATACATTGCACAAGGTATAGCTTGAGGGTTACTTGTGGTAAAGGCTCAAGGTGAAAGTAAAGGGTTATGTGTGATTTCGACTAAAAGTGAAATATGTGACTTTGTATATTGGTTGTGACTTATAATATGCCTCTTTGATAAATGTTCATGAAGTTTTACAAAAATGGCATAAAAGCATGACTTTCAACAAAATGTCCCTTTTTAAGCATGTTTTTGCATGGTCATCATGCTTAATACATTTTTGTATGCTAACCCATATTCGTTTATTTTTACTACAAGTGTAGGTTCTGAAAAGTGATTACATTCTCTAGTGAAGCTTGGGATTAGAGTTCTCTCAAGACATCTTTTGGTATTTCCTCATAGATCAAGGACATGGACTTTTATGTTTCTAGTTTTTCTTATGTTTTAAGACTATTGTTAAGACTTTGATTGTAAAGGGCCGTGACCCTATCTTGTTTAAGTTTGTCTAAGATGGCCATGTCAGACATTAGACTTCCGCTTGCGTTTAAATGCTTTTGAAATGATAGATTGCATGGTTTTTTTAATAAAAGTTTTAATTCCATACTATTTTTATTACCTATGCGATGAATGAATGCTATAAGGCTTGTATAAGACCCCTTTGGGGTCGGTACGCCGTGTTACGACTAGGGGGTGCTCTCGGGCCGTGACACATATAACCATGGGAGGTAACCATGGAGTTCAATGTACTACCCCATTGAAAAGAGCCCAATATATCTTCATAGGACACAAAGGATCATTATTTCCAGACTTGGGTACTCGTCACTAGTCCTTCTCAAGACCCAAAGCATTTATAAACTTAGGTTCTCGCCTCTATTCTCCTTAGTTCATGAACAATCTGCCTATACCTATGTTGGCAGGTAGTTTATGGGACATGGGTAATCGCCGCAAGTCAGGTCGATTCTAAGTACAACTCCCCACAGAATTCAAGCACTATGCTTAAAAGTAGATCCTTACATTGTCATGATTTCATAACTTATTCATATAGACACTAATCTAAGTATCTAAATCCTGATCATATTTCATATTAGGAATACTTCAATCAGAAGTAACCTAGATCATCAAAAACATGTTAACACTTAATCAAAAGTATCCTTTAAGTCTTAGCCCTTTCAATTAACAAAGCATTCACGCCATCAAGTTGTGATTTCATAATCAATCATTCAAACAAATTATGGGTTCATGTAAAGAATTCTTAAAAGCATATTAGATGCATACATCTTTCGATTCAACATTCCATGCATGATCTTAAACAAAAATCTAAAATCACTATATAGTTCATAAGCATATGGCATGGGTTCATATTAAATTTATAAAGAACATATAATAAAACTTTCATGCATAGTAAAACATATAGATTTAATTTAGCCATAAGCAATTGAGCCTATTAATAAATATGTAAAACCCTAGAAATTGGGTGAAATTTAAAATTAGTATTGAGTATCTTTTGGTACCCAATGGATGAACGAAATTCATTGGTGAAGTTCCCACATACCTTTCTAAACAAAGCGCTAAAGATGGAAGCGAAATCCTTGAAGCTTGAAGATACCCTAACTTTTCCTTGGGAGCCTGGAGAGAGAATTAGAGAGAAAACCTTGAGATAATTTTGTTGAATTTTTTTAATGGGAGGCAATGGGAAGATTCTTGAGAGTAAAATAAGTTGTAGGGGTTAGTTATAGGGTCAAAACGATGCAGTTTAGGAGTTAAAAGGGTAGGAATAGACCCAAATGACGTTGACTTAAAAACTGCGGGAGTGACATACGGACTGACCTACAATCCATAAAAACTTTTATGATAATCTTGGTCTTTCGTAGAAAAAGGTATTGGAGGCCTAAAAATATAATCAATTTCCACGATCAGTTACTACGGTCCATAGGAAAATTTTAGAAATTATAAATATTTTATTTCCAGGACCTCTTCCTACAGTTGCCTTCTATGGATCATAACAGGCCCTATAACAACTGACTAGTGGCCCAAAATGCAACTTTTCTTTTCAAGTCAAGTTTCAAATTTGCAGGGTGTTACAAATTGGAAGTTGCATGTCTTGAAATTAACCTTGTGATAACATTGCCATGTTAGCTCTCAAAAAGCACCATTTGTAGATATTTTTGTTGAACTAGTTGATCTCATGATTTACCGAAGGAAAAGTAAATGTTTAAGTTGGGGTTGTTGATGAGTAGAGGCTTTGTAGTCATTTTAGGTCTCTAGTTCATCAAGTCAAGTCCTCAATGTTTTTTATATCCATTCTATGCAAAATTTCTTGAAATTCATCTATGAGAGATCAGGAACAAAACAAGGACAAATGAAACTAAAAGGAAGTCTAGTAATTGAAAAAGTGAAGATATTAGAGAACCTGAAGCTCACCAAAGTCACTAGACGACTCTCCGAATAAGTCTAAACTCGCCAAAAAGATCATAGAGTTTGGCTCAGAAGCACAAGCCAACTCAGTGATAGAAAAGAACATTTGGCAACTTGGTAATCAATTTGGTGAGGTCACTAAGCTCATCAAAAAGATTTGAGAGTTCTGCTTAGAAACACAAAATAACTCGATGATTGAAAGAAGTAATTGGTTACTCGCTGATCAATTTGGAGAAATAGAATGATCTCGCCAAACGCAATCAAAACATGAAGGTCTGGACTATAACTGAAAAGGAAATGAAAAGTAGAAGTTGGCGACTCACCAACTAGTTTGGGAAGCTCGACTAACTTTGCCAAATGGTCCACACAGTGCAACCTTAGAAATTTTTTTGGAACGATATAAGTTAATATTTTTGGAGAGGTAAAGATATCTTTTTATTTTTCTGGGTATTTGATTAACGCTCAGATTACACCTCTTCCAATTCTAGGTGTAGACGATCATTATTCTAGTATAAAACCCAATGAAGATTTGGGGTCGAACCCACAGGGAGTGGTATGAATTTGAATTCAGTTATGGAGTTACAAATGTGATCTAATTAGTTATAGGAATAGAGATTATCGAAAACATATAGACAAATATAATGGGTGACAACAAATGTCAGATGGGGGGTTTTGTTTAGTCAATTATCAACTAGATCAAATACGAAAATAGGGGAAACAAAAATATAGAGAGGAATTCTCATGATGTGATCAATTGTAGGCTAATTTTGCTATATGGGTAATTAAAATTACAAACAAATTGTTAAATCTTAGTGGGTAGGCTAGACTCTAGGTGTAATAGTTTTCTCTCAAACAACTACTATGATTCAAGTGGGTTCTCTCGAACCTCAACAAGCTTAACAAGATAAACAGCCCAAAACCTTAATTTATCTACTCTCTCAAGCTAGATAGGTAGAATCAAGTTTAGGATTCAGTCTCTCGAACTGAAGCCATATCAACCCAATAACTACAATCATTAATCAAAAGTATTGATTCTAAAACCTCTTTCTCAAGCATGCCTAGAAGTCTAAGCTAGAATTGCATTTTGAACTACAATTCATAGATTAAAACACAGCTATCGATTAAAACCCCTTAAATTACGCATTTAAATCACTAAGTAACAACACCCATAAGCTAATTAAGCCAATAATCACATGATCACACCCCAAAAATTGAGATTTTAGCTAGACATCATAAAAAGATAAAAATAATTACCAACTATATTAGCCATGAGCTGGGTAAAAGTTTCCAAGTCTCTACAATGCTCCAAATTGAGTTAATTCAAAAGCCCACTTGTGAATCCTTAAATTTAAGCTTCAAAGTCTACAATGGAAACTCAAAAACTCAGAGATAACTCAAACTCTCAAACTAGGGGATGAGAACTCCTGACTCTTCATTTTAAATTTCAATCTATAGTTGCTCAATTTTTGTCCTTAAGGGCCATTGGGTGAAGTAAGTCGTGCCTCGCCAACCCAGTCAGTGATCTGCCCTTCACTCCAATCCATCATCGGTTTGCATTGGGCATTAGTCCTCCAGGTCCTCTGACTTTAGGCGATCAAAGTTGTTGTCACGGAGTCATTGGGCAATCTGTTGACTGCCTATTTGTGTTGCTAAGTTGGTTCTTTCCTAGGGCTGGCACGCTTGAACTTTGAGTGAGCTAAATAGCTATTCGGCGGTTCGCCGAGTGGTCTTGGCGATCACTAGTATTTCCTTCCTTCAACTTCTTCAGCTTTTCCATTACTTTTTGTCCGGTAGTGTCCTTGCCTTGCTCCTTAGCCTTCAATGCTGTAAATAAACACTTTAATATCAGTTTAGAGCATAAATTAAGCATTTGAGGACACTTAAACTATCAAAACAAAGCCCTAAATGAGTTGAAATCTCGGACTCATCAACACCACCTACTTAAATTTTTTCTTGTCCTCAAATAAAACTCAAGATCAATCAGTTCAACAAGGATGTCTACAAAAAGTGTTGCTTAAAACTCAACATAAATGCGCACAAAAAGTTTCAGACTACACATGCAATGATCAATTGTGCACTTAAAGTTTCAAATTGTGACTCACCATTATGAAGTGTGCTCAAGCTCACAATGCTTGCTTCAAATGTAAGTTCAAGCTCAACAAAGGTATTCAAATGTCGTCACAACAAAGATTATTCCATATTCAAACAAAATTTCTCAACAATTTAATGTCCCGAAATCACGTACAACTCTTATAGACTCACAAAAAAGAAAACATGTGTGACTCCCCCCATAGATTTGCCCTTCTTTTCCAATAAACATTTGTTTCAGATCACTCAATATCACAAAGGTCTTTTTAAGGCTTGTAATGGGGTTGAGTGTAAAGGTATGGTCATTTAGGCTTAGTATCTTCTACCTTCATGAACTATGGTTTGAAAATCACTTTTTTCTCCTTCTCTTTCACATTGAAACATGTTCATAGTCCACCCCATTATTAAACTAAACATGAATCACCAGACACCCCATTTCTTTTACTATTTTCACACACTTTATTTCACAACTTTTTCTCTTTTTCAGTCTCTTTCTTTTCAAAACAATCCATCAAAGGGGGAATTTTTTACACTTCTTGACTTTCCTTCTTTTTCACCACACCCCCAACTTAAGCTTTTTGCCTAAGTTGGCTATTCAAACAAATCAATACTTCATGATGGTTATGGGTGATGGGGTAAAGAGGTCAAAGTCGTTCATTTTTCTTCCAAAGAAAACGATAGGCTCAGGAGCTGTCACAAGGTTTGCCACAAAGAGGTATATTGTCAATTTGGTTCACTCTTCAAAATTATTGCTTAAGAGCATTCCAATTGCTTGCTTCACTCAATCAATCGGACCAACGGGGAAGATTCTAGGTTTTATCAAGCAAATGTTCAAGACAACCTCACCACACAAGGCATTGATCACAAGAGACTTAATTGAGAATTGACTAGTCACATCGAGATGCTAAAAGTTCACATATTGCTAATTAAGAGCACTATTCAAGTCATCGGTATTGACCACAATCGATCCTAAAATTTGCATAAGAACAGCCATAATCGCACACAAAAGAGGTGGCAAAAAATTTAAACTTGATTCAAAACCATTTCCTCAAAACCATCTTCATATTAAAACAATGGGCCACAATTTATCAACAACCACAATTCAATAACCAAGATATATATAAACACGAATAAGCTCTAATATTCACAAAACTACAACGAAAATCAAACCAATATTCACAAAAACAGCCCAAAAGAGGTGAGTATGGAAATACCTCACCCAGCTAACAAAAATAAGCAATTGTCCTCAAATGAAAATAAAAGTAGAATCAGTCTAAAAATATAACAGAAAAAGAGGTAAAAAGATCAGTCTGTCTAGCTAGTCCTGGGGTGACATCTGCATATCGGCAACTCCCTTTGTCTAGGCATCAGTGCCCAGTATCTCATCAACCTTGGCTCCACTAGACCCCACCTTGGCAGTGTCTTGGAGTGATGCCTGCCTAGCAGTCTCAAACATAGAATCCTCTAAGTCAGCCAAATCCTTATACACTATCTTCTCACGATCACCAAGTTGCTCCTCATCTGTCTCAGCCACGGACTCAACATCAACATCACTAGGTTTAGTCCTATCTCTGGTAGTAGCAGGAGGCACATCATAACAAGCTGGAATATTTATGCTCGAGACCTCAGGAATCTTCACAGTACAAAATAGCATCGACAAGTCAGTTGACTTCAGCTCATCCACATCTCTACGCAGCCCAACAATATCGGCCTTTAAGGCTGTCACAACATATGTAACTACCTGGCCCTTCTCACACTCCTCCACTCTCACAGTAAAGGCATTAAAGGCCAATTTCTGGCCCTCAATATCAGACCTAATGGGGGCTAAGACAGCAGCAATAGCCCATTATATCATCCAAGGCAAAGCGGCCTCTACTTGGGAGGTACGGATAACAACAAATTAGGCCAAATAGCCCATCTTATAAAGCATAGCCTGGGTGATACAAGGTTTGGAGGTAAAAGCAGCAGCATTAGAAGATCTAGTTAGAGAGGGAGCAGAAGATGTACTATGGGTCTCAAAAGTAGAAGGTCTCGATCTACTTGAAGGCCCACTAACCTGAGAAGGCATGATTGCCTCTGTAGGCAACATATCAACGTCGACCTCCGGGGATGTATCCATCGGTGCTGCCCTCCTCATGTCAACCTCATCCGGCATATACTCGGCCTGAATACGTGGGATGTCAGTAGAGGAGGTTGATGTCACCTCCACATCTGTCTTCGCATCTTTTTGAACATGGGCCCGTCTGCATAACTCGGTGATCAGCACCAAAAATAGTAGTGAAGTATGTCTCTACTTGGCCCTCATGGCCATCTCCTACTCTATCAGTTACCCTAGGTTCAGTTTCTTGCGATCTATAATGGACCCTGGACATTTTGCCTTCGGGTGCCTGAGGATGGAATCGTTCTCGGATGGCATAATAGTGCTACTGGTGAAACCAAACCAGTATCAGGCAACAACATTCATGTCCTTCTTCTCTATGGGATCACATACCTCTATCCACCTCGGGGTGACATTAGAGAGAAGAGGTGATTACCACCCCTTAAGGTCCTCCAAGGTCTTTCTCTGGACTAAATCAGTGTAACTGTGCATGATGTCCAATAAGCAGCATTGATATATAAACAATGGCATTTAACCTTCTTGCCTCGGACCACTACAAAGTCCACCGATTTGAACGCACTTCCCTTCTTCTTCCCTTTTGGCACCAAATCTTCATCAGTCGAATAAAACTTCCAGACCCAAGTAGGAATGTAGGGGCCCCAGGGTTTTGTAATATCTCAAACTTATGGAACTTGATAGTTTTCCACACCCTGGGGTACCTTTCCACCACACCGTCGATAGAAAATCTCTTTTCTTCTAGAATAGTCCTCAAACCCTCAGCCTTTAGTCGATTGAGCGACCAGAGAGGAGGAACATGAACAGGTGGTGCCACTGTTTGAGGAGGAGCTAGAGCTAGGGGTAGGCTCTGGAATCCTAACCGAATCATGTAGGAACTTGAAGCGTAGCTCCGCTCTCTCAACTTCTAACAATTGGTTATTTTTCGGCTCAGAGATAAAATTCGGAGAGTCAACTGAAAATCACCCTCACGGTCGGAAGTGGTGAGATGTGTTTCATAAACCCCCTCACTATCTGAGCTCCCCTCCATAGGTGTCACAACCATCGGTGCCTTGCCTTTGCCTTTGCCTCACCTTGAAAGTAGTTTAGTAGTCGGTGTCTGGGAAGCAGTCGGTTTCTAATTAATTACTATCCCTCGTACACACTTTCGGGACGGTTGGTTCCTTTCAGGTACTTTTGGTCTAGCCATGCCTGCAAAACAATGTGAAAAATGTTAGATAAAGTGATAAAAACATGTAGGAAAATAAGTGCAGGAAGACTCATAGAACTACATTGGTCAGCTAGGTCGGGCTCGCCAAAGGTTTCAGAACAAAAATGCTCAAAATTCAAAGTTGGTCGGTGATGTCAAGGTTCATTCGGTGGATCGGAGAACTAGAAGTAGCTAGCCGAAAGGTACAGAGTAATTTCAAGAAAAAGAGCACAGAAGGGCAATTAGAAAGGACTTTCAGCGAGCACATGCATATTGCCGAAAGATACAAAATATAAACTCCATATTTAGCAAATTAAATGGAGATCGAGGGGGCTTAGGTAAACCGCTGAACAACTTGGTGAGCTTGACTCAGCTCACCGAGTAACCTAACGTGCCAATTTTTCACCCCGAATTTCAAAATCAAGCCCGCAGCCCACGACAACAAATTAAACACCAAAAACATACAATTAATACTTGACCCATGCCCTCGGGGTGCTCAGACTTCCCCCAATTTTGCCAAAATTGGCCAATTGATGTATTTTGCCCTTAAGAATGAGGTCAACCACTCTATCATTGGGAAATTTTTGACAATTAGCACAATTTACAGTTACTCATACTTCACCCCGCTAGACCCACAATATTCACAACACAACCTAATAATTTAATTATTTATTGACACAGGAATTACCTATTTTACAACCAATTAATTTCGAATTCATTTAAAGATGGGCAAACTAACAATGACACGATGATCAAAACAACATTACCCACAAATATCATTAACAAAGTATCAAAAGCATTTGATTTCAACCAACTATTTAGTTTGGGGTTCGGAAAACCAACCTTTTATGCGAAAATTTGTAAAGCTAGGAGGCAAAGTAATTCAAAAATCCGTCCCGAGCAAAGATTATAAAAAAAATGAGAGTACAAATAATTTAATATTGGAGTGAAAGTGCGGAATTTGAAAAAGTAAGAAAGTGAAGAGATTTTTGAATTTAAAATTGTTTGGCCTATTAAAACTCTTCAGTTCACGCGTCATTCGGCAAGGTAAGTCGAGCTTGCTGCCCCACTCGGTGATCCACCGAGTGGTACTTCAGCCCACCAAGTTTTACAGAACCTCTGGGAAGCCAAATGGTTCCAACGGCAGTCCAAGTCGGGCTCGCCAACCTGTTCGGTGAGTCACCGAGTGGACTTTTGGTTCGTCTAAATATCATTCTCCAAAAATTTCAACTTTTTAACCTGCACATTTAACACCCATTATTTAAACAACATAAAATAAGAGATAAACCTTGGTTTGTCTCCCAAGAAGCGTCTTATTTAACGTTATGGCACGACGTGGATACACTTACAAGGTTCATTTTTTGGGTTTGCCAAGGTATCACTTGGTAGACCCCCTTTTGGCTTTGGGTTCAATTGAGATGAAATTTGACCTAGTTGCGTTTCCAATTGTTTGATTGAAACTAAGTGTAAGGTGACCGTCTGATTAAGTGTAGAGACATCTTCTTTCATTTCCTTCAAAACTTTGTCTGACCCGCCTACTTCATTGAGAATGCGTGCAGGCATGTCTTCCGGCCGTACATTCTCCGAGTCATCCCTTGGTTCCTTAGGCTTTTGACGTTCATGGGGTGGGACATATCTTTCCTTGTCACCATCCCTTTCCTTCCAAGTAACATTATGATCACTACATTAGCTATCATGATCTCTCCATCCATCATCTCTATTCCAACCCGGATTTCCACCCGGCTTTGGATAGTTTGAACAAAAACCTCCTCCTTGAATTGCAAGGAAGTTCACTTCCTAATTATACAGTGCTTCAAATTGTGTTTCATCGGGACTTTCTCCACCAATACCCATAATATTTAAACTCTTCAACCCAATACCCATCACATTTTTCGACAATATGCCTGCTGGGTCATCATTTTGGACATATTTTAGTCTCTCTCTTGATCCTTCTCGATCTGCTCTTTAGTCATCCTGAAAGTGAGAGGAGACACTTGGTCATCACGAGTGTACCATGCTTTATTGATCTTAGTCATGCCATCAAGGAGTTGAGACGCTACCTCATAAGCCTGTTGCATTACACCTCCGGGAACAAGTTGATCAGCAACCTCTTTGTTCACCAAGTCAAGAATCCTATAAAAGTATTGTAATAGGACATTGTTGGGAAGTCTGTGAGTTGGACATTAAAGTAACAAATTCTGAAACTTAAGCCACATCTTGTGGATCGATTCACCTTCCAAGCATTTGAAACCTTGAATACTATCTCTTAATGTCATCATTTTCGACGGGGGAAAGAATCTCACATAGAAATCCGCGGTGAGTTCATCCCAAGTAGTAATGAAATTCCTCAGGAGATCAGCTAGCCACTTGGTAGCTTCTCCCATCAAAGAAAATGGAAATAATCTAAGACGGGATGATTCTTGAGAGATATTCTTGAACGAGAACGGTCCACAAACGTCGATGAAATTCCAAATGTGCTCAGGGAGATCCTCGAGAGCCAACTCTCCATACAGTCCTTTCATTTGTAAGAGATGAAGCTTTGTGATAGTGATATGAAAAACAGTGTTCCCTTCAACAGGAGGTAGACTAATAGCCCCAACACCACCCAATCATATAGGGTTGCTAACATTGTTCAAATTTCCTATATTGTCTTGGTGGCCAATTTGGCTCCTATTACTCCCATTCATGCTCATTTCTTCTTCTGTAAAAACACAAACACAACCAACAAAGTGAGTCAATTCAACTGTAACAAAAAAATAACACAATCCAAACTTCAATAATAGAATTCTAAACAACACCACTCCCCGGTAGCAGCACCATTTTGATTAACGCTCAGATTATCCCTCTTCAAATTCTAGGTATAGGCGATCGTTATCTAGTATAAAACCCAACGAAGATTTGTGGTCGAACCAACAGGGAGTGGTACGAGTTTGAATTCAATTATGAAGTTACAAATGCGATCTAATTGTTTATAGGAATAGAAATTATCAAAAACTTATAGACAAATCTAATGGGTGACAACAAATGTTAGATGGGGGGTTTAGTTTGTCAATTATCAACTAGAGCAAATACAAAAATAGGGGAAACAGCAATATAGAGTGGAATTCTTGGGATGTGAATGATTATAGGCTAATTTTGCTATATGGGTAATTGAAATTACTAATGAATTGCTAAATCTCAGTGGGTAGGCTAGACTTTAGGTCTAATAGCTTTCCCAAGAACCACTATTGCGATTCAAGTGAGTTCTCTCGAACCTCAACAAACTTAACAATATAAACAACCTAAAACCTTAATTTATCTACTTTCTCGAGCTAGATAGGTAGAATCAAGTTTAGGATTCACTTTTTGATCTTAACCCGTATCAACCCAATAATTACAAGCATTAATCAAAAGCCTTGATTCTAAAACCTCTTTTTCAAGCAAGCCCAGAACTCTAAGATAGAATTACATTCACAACTTCAATTCATAGATTAAAACACAGCTATCAATTAAAACCACTCCAATTAAGCATTCAAATCAGTAAGTAACAATACCCATAAGCTAATTAAGCCAATAATTACATGATCACACCCCAAGAATTGGGGTTTTAGCTACACATCATAAAAAGATAAAAACAATTATCAAATATATTATCCATCAGCTGGGTAAAAGTTTCCAAGTCTCTACAATGCTCCAAATTGAGTTAATTAAAAAACCCACTTGCAAATCCTCAAATTTAAGCTTCAAAGTCTATAATGGAAACACAAAACCACAGAAAAAACTCAAACTCTCAAACTTGGGGATCAGAACTCCTGATTCTTCATTTTAAATTTAAAATTTATAGTTGCTCAGTTTTTGGCCTTAAAAGCCATTGGGTGAAGTAAGTCGCGCCTCGCCAACCCTGTCGGCGATCCGCCCTTCGCTTTAATCCATCGCCAGTTTGCATTGGGCATTTGTCTCTAGGTCCTATAACTTTAGGCGATCAAAGCTGTTGTCGCAGAGTCATTCAGCAATCCATTGATTGCCCATTTATTTTGCCAAGTTGGTTCTTTCCCAGGGCTGGCACACTAGAACTTTGGACGAGCTAAAGAGCCACTCGACGGTTCGCCGAGTGGTCTTGGTGATCACCAGGATTGCCTTCCTTTAACTTCCTCAACTTTTTCATTCCTTTTGTCCGGTAGTGTCCTTGCCTTGCTTCTTATCCTTCAATAATGCAAATCAAGACTTTAATTATCAATTTAAAGCATAAATAAGGCATTTGAGGACCCTTAAACTATTAAAAGAAATATTTAAATGAGTCAAAATCTCGGACTCATCAGCATTCTATACTTAAAACCTTCCAAACTCTTAGAGATTTTAGCTAGTACTTGGGAATTTGGGGTTTAGTGTTGGATTGGATTGGATCAAATTGAGAATTCAAGCATTTAGTTTTGATGGAGAATAATATTTTTGGTAAAACAATTTTAATTTTTAGAATGCTTGGCTAAAACCCCATAATCCTAGTGGTGTGGTTATGTAATTGAGTGCTTAAATAGAATGTAGGTATTTGTTAATGCTTAATTTAATGTTGATTTGACATGGGTTCATGGCTTCTCCATGTTTCAATTTATGATTTAAGGTGGAAAATTCTTATCTAGTTTAAGATATCTAGAATTGTTTGAGAGTGATGCCCAAAGTGGACGAAAGAGCTAATAATTTATTGGCTTATTTCATTGTGTTAGTCTTAGCTTGATAAAGTGGGCTGAATTAAGGTTTTAGATAAGTTCTTAATATGATACATGTCGGAGTTTGATAGAACAAGTATGATATGCTGTAGTTGATTGATAAATAGTTATTTTAATTATTAATCTAGATTATCCACTGATAATAAACTATTTGTAGCAATAGCATTTACCCACTATGTGAAATTAATTTTCAATTATGCACATTGTTAAGGAGTCGGTTCTTGTGAGGAGGAGGACTCTTCTCTTGCTGTTAAAAGTGCTTACTCATGGTCTATCGTGCAGTTGGTGATATCATTCTGGACTAGTTTCCAGCCATACGCCAACCATACATACCACTTTCTCGTTCAGGAATTTCTTGAGATTAAGGTGTGAAAAGACCGGGCGGCGATGAAGTATGAGTCTTTCTTTATTACTTGTTAAACCTCCTTGTTCTATGCTTATCTTTAACAATCTGTTAATCACTATTTAATTGATAATCTACATTTATCAAATTTACTTTTATACCTAAATCAATTAATCAAATATACAAAAGTCTAGTACGTGAGCTTACTTGGTAAGTTAAATTCTTGACTATCATTCCTTGTGAGATTTGACCTTAAATCCTGGTTGGATTTTATATTTCTAACGACCACCTACACATTAAATTATAATGTGTGTAGTTGAGTGTTATCATCACTAAGCATATTTCTTATCGTTTACTTAATGATTTTTTTATAAGAATGAAAGGTTATATATTTGTACCAGATATATAAAAAAAAAAGTGCTCTCATATATTTGTACCACATATATATAAAAAAAAAAGGCCTCAAAGCCTAATTATGTCCTATTCTAATGATATTTTGATTATTTTCAGCTATGAAGGCTAAAGGACAAAGCAATGATGAATGTTAGAAAGAATGATTAAAAATATAAAAATAAGTATAAATCCACATTGTTGATCGTCTAGCAAGAAGGGTGGATGATATCACTCCTCTAGAGACTCCTCATGAGAGCACTCCACATGCATAGCCTGTCAGGGGGACCTTTTCACCTTTGCTCCCATACTGTCTTATTTTATTTTTGCACTGAGGACACTGTAGTGTACATTTTGGTGGGGTGAGGGCTCTTGTGCCAATATCCTCCTTTTTATTGTATTTGGCATTTTGTTACTTTCAGTTTTTGGATCATTGTAGTATTTTGTTTTTGTTTTTAGTATAGTGCTTCATTTAGTTTTTTATCACTCTTTGCCTCTTTCTCTCCAAATTTTCTCTTGCCCCATGAATTTTGGAAATCATGAAATTCTTGAGTTTTTATTGATAATAATTCGATGATCGGTTGTGTTCAATATCAATATCTTGAATCATACTCATGATGAGCATTGTGTAAAGTGTTTGTGTTGCAAGAATGAAATCAATGTGGTTGCACTTTTGAGTGAACTTTTTGAATCTTTAATTGGCTAGGTTTGTTTTGATGTGAGTCTTGCAATGAATATCGCATACAAGCTTTTGGTCTTTTCAAACTGTGCTAAATGAGTGTATTTGAAGTGTCATGTGTGGTGATGTTTTACATGAAAGCATGTGTGTGAAATTCTAGAATTTATTTTGTTAGTCTAATTGTCTAAGCCTTGGTAAGTGTAAGGCATGATCTTAAGAAAAAATTCTAAGAGGGAACCCAAACTTCCATATCTTTTGTGACAACCTAGTAAGGGTGTGCATCCATTTTCGTACCATTTAAGCCTAAACTATTTTTTGAAAACCATATTGAAACCCCTTGAGCGAAATTGTCCTTACCTTCTCACCCAAAATCCTTTTTGAAGCATTGGTTTGTTTGAATATCCAACTTAGGCCAAAAGCCTAAGTTGGGGGTATGGAAAGAAAGGAGGAAGAAAATCCAAGTGAAAGGCAATGAAAGATGAAATGAGACTCAACTGTGAAGTTATTTATAAAAATAAGAAACCTCCTTATTAAAAAGTTGAAGAGAAATATTGTGATCAACAATGTAAAAAAATTGAAATGAAAAAAAGAGTTGATGGAATAAGAGGGTAACCAATAAAATGATTGACAAGTCAGAGTTTGAGTTCTCAAATGAAAAAGAATGAAAAGTACTTGAGAAGAGGTGAAGATGATTGAAACAATGCTTTGAAAATGTGAAGTCACTAAACCAAATTGACCATACCTTAACCCTCAGTCTCATTACAAGCCTAAAAGAACCTTGAGATCTTGCATGAACTAGGTTGTGTGATGATTGAAAAATATGAGCAAGCCTCTAGGATGAAGCTTGCATGTATTTCTCTTTTGAGAGAGCGAGAGCTGCATTGATTCCTTACTCCTTTATTTATTTTTCTTTGTGAGAGCAAGGAATCATTCTTGATGTGAGGTCACTTGAATGCATTTGTCAAAACATGATCTTGCATTAGAAAAGAATCTATAGTGAGCTTGAGCTTATGTTGAGACCATTTATTCATCATTTGAAGCTTCTCGATCGTGATTGAGTGTAGCATGTTGTTTAGAGTAGTCTTGTACTAACACTTGCATGTTTAGCTCTCATTGAGTACCGTTATATATTGAGTTGATTGTTTTCTTGATTTATTTGAGGACAAGCAAAAGTTTAAGATGGGAGTATTGATGAGTGGTAGATTTACACTCATTTGAGGCCTATTTAGCTCCAGAATTAGTTCCTCAATGCATAATTATGTCCAAAATATTTAAAAAATACAGATCTCATATTGTTGATCGCATAGAAAGAATGGTGGATCGCCCAATGGGTATGACTTCACCACAATACTTGAATTCATTGAGGCAGGCCAACAAACAAAAAGGGAAACGACAACTCACCAAATGAGAAAGGTGAGCATACTGACTATGGCAGAAGGGAAAAATACATGAAAAAAATTGAAGGCTTGAAAGGCAAACATGGTACTTGTTGATACGCCAAATGTCAAAGGAGAACTCCAATGAGCTTGTCGACTAAGGTTCAAACACCTGAAGTCTAAAACAAGAGAAAGGCGAGCTGGAGAGCAGTTAACGATTTACATAGTATGATCGGCGAGCCCGACTAACTTCGTCAAATAGGTCACGCATTGAGTTTTAGACTAATTTTTGGAGAAATTATAAATAGACCAAAGGAGAGAGAAAGTAGAGAGTTCGAAAGTTCTGAGTCATGGAAAAAGAGTTAGAGAATTCTGAATCTTAGAGAAAGAAATATTTTACTTTCTGAAGAACACTTTTAGTTTTAGGGGGTTTTCAACTTTTGCTCTTGAAATTGACAATTTGAAGTAGAAATTCAAAGTGGGTATTACTTGTAATTGCTAATTTCATGTTGCCCATGACTACTTTCATGGAAGGTATAATTTCTTTACTTTTTATGATAGGTGGCCAAAACCCCAAAATCTCGG
Source organism: Solanum bulbocastanum (assembly GCA_037074985.1). Taxonomy (NCBI): domain Eukaryota; kingdom Viridiplantae; phylum Streptophyta; class Magnoliopsida; order Solanales; family Solanaceae; genus Solanum; species Solanum bulbocastanum. Next base: position 19,917,515 of record CM073607.1, on the reverse strand, counting down.
GGTGCAATAACGGGGTTGGGTGTTGATTTGATGTACAAGGTATTGTGTTATGCTTTGTTTTGTTGTTGCTCATGCATGGATTTGGGCTAATTAGCTTGAAATTAATTTATGGATTAAGATTACAAATTTAATTCCTACTTCTGATCTCTGATTGATGCATGAAAGAAATTGATTGATGCTTTAAAGAGATTGATTGGAGTAGGTAACTAGTCTGATACTTACAATTTAGGTTTGTTGTCTGTAACTTGCTTAAAAATAGAAGTTATGGGTCAGATCTATTTGCCCTATTGTTGTATCGAAAGAGAGAATAGTGTAATGTATTTGATTGTTTAGTATAACACATAGATGAGATTAAAAAGAGATTCTATGAACAGATGTTATGAGATCCATAGAAGATTAATATCACTAGAGATGAGTCATACTATCCATGAATGTTCATCGCTATAGAGCAACACAATTACCACTATGTGACATCGTTCAATCCCTGCACCCCTAGATTATTTGTTACTTATTTAAATTTTTGAAATCTTGGCTTAATTTTGACTTTTGATAACCAAATCCTTTTATTAAATTTGGTGGAATCATCCACCACTTGTTTTATTGTTGCAAATGAATTAATTTACATTCCAAATTTCTTGATAGAATTCCTTTTCTTATAGTGGGATTGGACCGTGACTCTTAGTTGGGTATTTTTCACTACAAAAAAAGCTAATTTTACGAAGGTTTAATTAACGAGGTTGTCGTAACCTTTGCAAAAGTATATTAATTGTTATCTTAACCCCTCTAATTTTTCACTAGATTGTGAGGATCATAACCCAGTATTCCTTAAAAATTATTAGCCTACTTTAATTTCTTTTGTTGCGTTTAGACATAAAGAACCATAAATATCTTTCAACTTTATTTTCTCCCCCCCCCCCCCCCCCCACAAAAAAAAGTCTTCTGTGTCTCTTCTCAATTCTCATTTTCTCGCAGCTCGATCACTCCTCTTTCACTCTTAAATTTCTTCAATACGTGTTTGTTTGATTGCTGAGATCTACGAGATCTAAAGCCTAACTTCAACACGTTCTAAGAAGATTGTTGGTTGATTGCTGAGTTTTTCAAGTTCATTTCGGTAGATAAGAATAATTGATGGTTATAGAAGCTGGATTGTTTTAGTTTGGTTCTAAGGAGAAATTGCTCATTTCGATTTTCACTAGTGTTAGAAATCGCTAAATCAAAGGTTTTTTTCTTCCTCATTCTTTGATTTTGCTTTCAAATTGTAATTACTTTTGTTTTATCTTGCATGTGGATTTTATATTTATTTTCTCTGCTTATCTCTTGTTCCTTAACTGATTCTTCGCCCTAGCCCTTCTCTACTGAAATGAACAAAATAGTGTTTGTTTATTCTTTCTGTTTTCAAATAATGAAGTAAAAAGGGAGAAACATGAAGTAATTTAGTCATATCTTGTTCGACATTAACTGATTGGTTAGTCCATAAATTAGGAATTAGTCATCTTCATTCTAGTGAATTTGTGAAGCCAGATTTTTCGTGCTAATGTTTAGAATTCATGAATGTTTTTTCATAAAATGAGTTGCTCTGATTTCACTCTAGTAGCAATGTGATCTCATGTATTGAGATTTATGCTTGATCGCTTGATTCTAGTGTAATTTATGATTTTTGAAATTTCAAATTGGTGAATAAATTCAATTCTTAATAATAGTTGATATCTTAAAAAGGTTAAAGCATAATCTCGTTGGAGAAAAGTGAAAACATTGGCAAACCTAAATTAGTTATATAACTTGTGATGTATTAAGATAGTATTTTAGTCGCGTATAGAATCAATTCACAACATGATGACAACACATGTAACAATGACAAGTCAAGCAAAAGCTAAAAGACACAATTGGTAAAGCAATTGTTAAATTCAAACTGTTGAAAGTAGCACATGAACAATAGCTATAAGGTTAGATCCTCAGAAAGAATTTTTCTGAACTCTAAACCACTACAGTTAGTAATTTAGTTCCATCGACACCATCATTCTGCGCCCCCCCCCCCCCCCACCCGATTAGCAATAACTTTCAGATGCTTCAATTGGTATGTGTAATTATATGGCTATTTGCTTGTATATCATAACACCATCAATTGCTTGTCATCTAAGTATCCTTGTATATCATAACATCTAACTTTCAGATGCTCCAATCTCTGTTTACAAAAGGAACGTCCATTTCTTACTTTGTCATTTACTCATTTATTACCTTTGCCAAGTCAATTGTTGCATGAAATAGCTATTTCCTGTTAAATCTCTTTGAATACATTTCAAAGGTGCAAATTTTTTCTGTCAAAGGCGAAGTATTGTTGCCCGAACATTTTCAATTATTTTGCATGCTTGTGTGTTTGGAATGCAAGCATCTTGTGCGATTTAAAGCACAACAGTGTTGATGTTCGAACTTCAAGCTACACGGAATGCTAGTCCCAAGTTAACAACAACACCTACTTGCATGATTTTACCTTCCATATTTCATATTAAGCTCCATTCCATCCCTTTTTAAAAGAAAATACAACTTATGGCTAGTCAAGATCTGAAAGGCCTCCAATTTTTTATTTTTTTAAAATACTGATCAGCGACACTTTTTTAGTTATTAGCTATTTTTTTAACAAAGCAAGAGTTTGGCTGTCAATAATTTTTTTTGTTTTTATCCTTTTGAGGTCATGTCATGTGTGTATGGATGTTGATTGTTAAACTGGATGAAACCAAGTAACTATTCAACAACAATACTTAAAAGAATGATCTATTTAATTTCCTTAATCATTTGGGTATTGATGTGTGTATGTATATGTATTTGAAATATGAAAAAGACTTGAACTAATGAAGAATTTATACATTGTGTTAAGTGATGAAGCACATGCACACCACCCTATTGGAGGATAGAAGCAAATTCAAGGCCACTTCAAAGCTAAGTGGTTCATAAGGAATTACTTTAGCCATTAAAGGACACATATTCTGGTTACCATGTGAATATAAGTGGACGCACACAGAGAGAATGATGGGGTAAGGTAGTTTGATGTTTCTAGTTCAATCATAACTGCAAGTTTGAAATTCCTAGATTGAATTTTGTAGTAATCATCTGAAACTCTGTACACTTGAAATTCCTACAAAAACTAATTTCCTGTAACATTGGAACTTTTGTACTCTGTTTTCCCATATAAATTCACAGGTCGTTTGGTTGCTCGTTAGAAATATAGTTGTTCATGTATAAAAGTAACATAGTCAACATCATGCTTGGTAGATTTTGAGGTGTTTTGTGTAAAACTCAACACATAAAGTAGGATATTTGGTATAAAACTCAACTCATACTTTTGATATCGCTGTGAAAGTTCTGATGAAAAGAAGTCATATGAAAAGAATTATAATAACCGTAGAGGTTGCTTTTATTCTACCCAATGTAATAAGTCAGGGTGTGCAAGATGATCTAGGCACCCCTAATGTTAAAAAAGAAGTTGTTTTTTTTGAAGAAGACAAACTATTGCTACTGATTGAAATTATCTCGATCCTTCCATTCAGGCACAAATACTGGAACCACTAAAAGCTATTATAGAAAGGGTCAGGCCAGTTTCTATCACATACCGAACATATTTTGTTAATATTTGTTGACATTCTTAAAAGGCACAATATCGCGGTGAATCACCAAAATGATTAATTTTAAAAGAATAAAAGAATTTTAAAAAGGAAAGGGGATTAAAAGGGAGAGTTTAAACAGAGTCGCCATCTAATTTTAGAAAAATGAGGAAACTAATTAATTAATTAACTTAAAATAATTTTTATGAAACCAATAGATTCTAGGTAAGGGGTTCAAGTTATTTTGGAAGGGAGGTGTTAGGCATCCTTCGAAATTCACAACTGTGATTCTCGACTAAATTCATTTTTTCAAATTGAGGAGGAGATAAAAATAAAACATGCGATATACACAAATAATAATATATAACAGTGATATAAGAAACGACCAAAGATTTGTCTAACGTCAATAATATACACAATAAAAAGATAGAATTCGAACTTCATCCGAATAGCTTCAATGGGAAGCAACTCCGGATACCTGTAGAGACACTTGGTAAAAGTGTCAGTATTAAATAAATATGAATTAAAATAAATGAATCAAATAATAACCATCTAATGAGCATGGGAGGCCTTGAAAATCGACGGTAATTTCTTCATCTGCCAATTTTAACTTGTAACGAATATAAATATAAACTAAATTTCCATGTTTCAAAATGTAAAAGCCTCCAAAATCGATCGATGGAGAAATTTTTTCATTAGTCAATTTAACTTGTTTTCAAATTAGCTAACATATTTAAGAGCAAATAATATGTAAATCAACATAGTATGCAACATTACCATCAAAAAGCTGGCAAAAAAAGAAAATAAAATAATGAAATAAACCAAGTAAGAAAAAGCAACATTAAATAATGTAATTATAACTTAGAAACCGACAACAGTCAAAAAGAGTAATAAAAAGAAAAGTTATACTAGCACCAAAATCCATAAATCAGATTAGAAATTTCACACTAGTCACCAACAACATTTAAGCAGTCAAAAACTAAGCTTAAAAAGTCAAAACATTATACATGATATTTTTTTGAAATGAAACAATATTGACAAAATAAAAATGAATAAACTCATTAACAACTAAACCCAAAATCTATATAACAAAGCAAAGAGGAGAAGAAGTAGAGTAATACCTTGGTGAAAAGAGAATAATGGTTGACTGGATTGTAACGATGTTGGTTTGGTGATTTGAATCGTTGTTCGCTGGAGCAACATTGTCAAAACGAAACTCGTCCAGATCTTGTCGGAAATGGAGCTTCGAGCGGAGGCAGTGTTTGGATGGTTGTAGCTGGTCGTTGTTTGGTTGCCGCAAAACGAGGGGAAAGGGAAAAAAAGAGATGAGGGTGAAGGTGAGTCTGGTTGGCCGGAGCTTCACCGCAAAATATGGGTTGTTGTAGTTTATTTTCTGGTTGTGGTGGACCAAATGGAGAAAATATGAAACTCTGAAAATAAATAATTTTTATCATTCATAACTTAATGACTAAGCTATTTTTTTTATTTTTTTTTATTTTTTTGTGAAATGGACCAAATTATTGTTTAAATGGAAAATTAAAAATCACAAATAGTATAATATTATTATCTTAAAACAGTTGGTCAAAATCATTAGTTAATAAAATATGTGTATGAAATTTTATTCATATTTGAATAAATTTCTAGACTGTGCAAAATATTAAAAAATATAATGAATGTAACCAATGACATGTAAAAATTGCAATTTAACAGAAATAATTATTTAATAAAAACTAAATAAATATTTGAACGTATTCAATCGACTGTGACAAAAATAGAATTAACTGATAAAAATTCTAATATTTTGAGAATAAAGATAATTATCAACAAATTACATAAAATTGTAAAATATGTATTTTGAACTATTTAAAAAGAATAAAATACTTAAAAAATGTGAGACCAAAATTTGGTGTGAACAATATTACAAGAACGGGAAGCAAGTTGAATTAATATCAACCACCATAAAAGAAAACCAAATTGATTCTAGTTAAATCAATGGTCACTCGGAAAAGTGGAATATGCAGTTCTCGTCTGAAGGCAGGGGGTGGATCAGTTTAAAAACCTTTGCAAATTTCAGGTCGGTTCTCAAGTTCTAAAGCTTCTTCATTTTTCATTTCTAGATGATGTATGATTTTAAAACTTTTGTTTATATAACAACAAAACAAGAGGAGTGATGTACACGAGTGGATGAAGGCTGAAGAACCCATTTTATACAATAACTGAAGGAATTAATTCGAATAAATAGACTAACTGACAAGTTATTCCGGCTTATAAAAAAGCACATCACTACCTTGACGTAAAGTTGTTGCTTCAACTTCTCTTCCTACACAGTTGTTTGCTTCATCTGGCATATCTTCTGAATATATCTATAATAACAAACTTAGTAATTTATTCAAAATATTGCACATTAGTGATGGTTGTTGCTGGATAAAATCTTATCGGAAGATGGCAAAAGGATGTTCACATACACGACCTTATTATCGTTTCATTAAGGCTCGTGGAAGAAAAATGAGGACATGTTTGAATGTTTTTCAATTTTACATTTGTATTGAATAAACTTTTTACTTCTTATAATATTCATTTCTATTGAATACACTTTTTTTTTCTTATAATATTTTGGTGCAAATTCATTGAGACTACTTGTAATATACTTAAGACATTTTTCATAATTTAATAAAATACTGTTGTTCTAATCATAAAAATTTATTGTGCTTTAGTTATTAGTATTATGAATGTACAAGTTTAGTAATTGGTAATTAATATTCATAATAATTAGAATCTAATTATAGAAAATATGAAATTTACTTTTTTTGTCAAAAATTGCGGAGGTTAGATCATCTCCAACACACCTCTATTTTACTCTCCATTCTTTATATTTGGAGAGTAAAATAGAGAATAGACACTCCAATCCACCTCCATATTAATCTCTATTCTGCATTTATAGATAGGTGAATAGTAGTTCTCCAAATTTGGAGAACTACTATTCATCTTTCTATGTCACTTTTTCATTATTTTAATATTATTTTGTAATAAACATATTATTTTACATATAATGCTATTAATTAAATATCTAATATTTGTAATTATTTTAAAATATATTATAGTATTCTAAGAAATATATTATTTAATATATAATATTTTAATCTCGAATTGATGATATTTTATTTTATTTTAAATTTTGTCACTAACATAATTTGAAAATCTATGATTTGAACAATATTTAGCTAAATATAAAAAAAAATTAAGGACAAAAATGCTCAATTTTAACTCTGTAATGCATTAATAAAGCATTTATAGGAGTAACGTCATAATCTTGAAAGTTGAGTATTTATGTAATTGTATTTCATTCATGATTTCTTTTATTTGAGTTGTCCATTAATTTATATATTATAAAATATTTGCTTGCAAGTTATGTTATTTAAAATTTTAAAATAAAATATAATTTTATATTAAATAAATAATTTCAAAAATAAAATATTATATCACATGAAAATTATATAAAATGATTATTTTAAAAAAATGAAGAGAAATGATATATACTATGAAATAAGAAAATAAGAATGAAATAAAAATAATAATATAATATTGAGGAGAGAGAAAAAAATTCTTTTTTAGAGAGTAAATTAAATAGATAATTGGGTTGAAATAGTTTATCTTAAAAAAATAGAGAATTCTATGTTTAGAGAGTAAAATAGACCATAAGATTGAAGATGCCCTTACAATCCCCAAAATGCATGACTGTTAAAATAGACAGCGGAGGTTTATAACCCCACAAAATGCATGTATGGAATTGATTAAAACGAATATCGGAGGCCACAGAATGAAACAAATAACCGCCGCAAATTAGTTGCGGCAGTCTTCAAAAGAACGCCCCAAAGGGATAGTGGCTAAGGCAATTGCGAGAATTCCAGAAACCGCTACCACAAGAATTAGCAGTTAGTAACCCCCGTAATTTGCAATTTTAACTCCCTGTAATTTACGTCTTTTTTTTTAGTGTTTATTGACAACGACCCCTTACTTTTTTAATTTGTTTTGAAGAGTAATTTGAGTGTTATCAGTTGTTAATATCTATTTGAGTTGGGTCCAACAATAAGGGGTAGTCCGTTAAACCATTAGCTTGTCTTCTTTCTTAACCTTAATCCTAAATCTATAAATACATCATTATGATTTTATATATAAAAAAATAAATAAATCACATTAGTTAATGGCTAGGGTTTACAAGAGAAAAATACGCTTTGCATCCCCTAAATGGCATATATATGTTGTGGAAACATGGAGATTCATCTATCCTGTGAGGATTTTCAATGAACGGTGACACGAGTCGTAGACATTGCTTTAGATCCGCTTCTACTATGGAGAAATTTGTAAGTCTCTTAAACTTGTATTTACGATTTAAATACTACATAAATAATATTTTTTCTATCTCAATTTATATAGTATCTTTTCTTTAGTCTTTTTAAAAAAGACTGATATTTTTTATAATTAAAAATAATTAAATTTTAAAATTGAGTGATTAATCCTAATGAAATGATTTATAATGAAATAAATATGTAAAATTTATTTTGATGATAAAAGAGTTTAAAATTTAATAATGTGAAGCAAGCAATATAAAAAAGAACGGTGTTTGTAGTGTGGAAAGTGTAAAAGATATTTGAAAGTGATCACATTTGACATGCCCTACCTAGAATGATGAATGAGAAGATACTAGTATGTCCCACGTGCAAACACCCTCAAATGTAATAAGAGGTAAATTTGTGATGACATGTGGCCTATGATAAAGGGTGATAATCCACTTCACGTGAACTCCCCTCTCCTCTTGTTTTGTTTGCCCCACTATGTATGGGGACCTCTCTCTCTCTTTCTACTTCTTATCCATTAATTAAAATTGACAAAAGAAAAATATACTTTTTGTTCCCGACATGCCAAACTGATCAAATGTACTTTCTCTTATTCGGAGGAACATACATGTCTCTTCATTATTATATTATACAAACGTGCATGACTAATTAATTAATTAAATAAATTTTACGCATGTATTATATTTCGAACTCATGATTTTCATCATGTGTAATCCCTATTAATTAATGATTGCAATCATCACTATATCATTTTTTTTACTGCAAAAATGTATTAGTGATTGTAATCATCACTATATCAATGTGTGTTGTATTCTTGTAATGAAAAAGTTTTAACTAATATTGCTAGTAAGTAGAAGAAATAAAGACGCACAATAAAAGAAAAGGTACTACTTGATTATATATTTTCTAAAAACCCGCAATCGTGTGAATGTTTCCCTCACAAAGTCTCATTGCATTTGTTCCAGTTATCAAACAAATCTTGGTTGGATCAGTTGGAACATGATTTCTATGGGGATTGTTAGTATGAATACAGTTGCTTCTTTTGACCATGTTTAAGGAGAATATGCAACCTCATATCCGTCAACATGTCAGTTATTTGAAATTGACATTTAATTTGAGGTTATTTTAGTCCGTTTATGTTTTTTTCAAAGCTGGCTATTGGTTTTCTATAACACGTGCAGTAACCTCATGCAAAGTAAGCTCTTTTTCAATTACTTGGATGTTACCTTAATTATTACTAAACCAATGAAACATGTTAGACCCATTAGTATGTCAATTGGTTTTTGTCATTTACTAATAATTTTTCATTTTATACTTCTATTTATTTATTTTAATAACTTATAATTATTTTTATTCAATGCTCACTATAGAATCTTCTATATCAAGTGGTTTTTTGGTTGCTCAAAATAATTGAATTGTTTAAAGTTTAAAATGGATGTTTGAATTTTTTTTTTCCATATTTACCCTTTTTTCTAATGAAGTTTAATACATTTTAGGAGATAAATTGCACTACTTACGGTGTTATATTTATGATTTCATAAAAACTAATAGTGGAAAATATAGTTTAAATTACATCCTTAAATATTTTTCTTAATACGTGTGTACATTGCTTCACAAATTTAGTTAATATGAAATCGAGTAAGTACTATTTTTACCATTAAATAATGCATAAAGTATAATAATTAAATTTAAAACTTCAAAATAACATTAATAAAATAAACTCATAAAAAAATTGATTTGACTTAACAAAATAAATAGTATAATTTATTTTGAGTAAATCTCTTTGGACAGAAGAGTGAAAATAAAAATCTAATTGACATGGAAAAAAATATAAAGAATATTTCAGTCGAATAGCTTTAGTAATTAATTTTAGATAGTAACTTCTTTTATAAGTGTGTAGCATTGCACTTGAAACTAGATACCATAAGAGTTAAATTGTTAACACGTATGAGTTTAAAATAAAATTTTAAACTCATCTAAGTGACACTTAAGAAAAAGGTTAGCTTTATTTTGAACTTGACTTCTAGATAGTAATTTTGACCAACAAAATTGTGATATTTTTATTAATAAAATCAATTTATGTTTTTTATATTTAACATAATACTACCCTTTTAGTAGTATATATATATATATATATATATATATATATATATATATATATATATATATACTAGTAAAAGGGTAGAAAATATATTAATTAATTAATCATATCAGCCATTTGACTGTTCCTCTTGCGTTTGCAAATGAGGCAATATATATGCAGATATTTCAACAACTACTTTTAAGCGCTTAGTAACGTGTTGTAATAATAATTTGATAGAAAATAATATTGAACTAGCACAACACTATAGATTTTTCTTATATATTTTTTAATTGTGTTAAAATTCAATGGAAGCAAAACAAGGAAAGAGGGATGACATGGACAAAAATTATAACAAAAAAGTTGGATCTATGATTGGACAACCTTGTACTCATCATCAATCATTAGATGTCTTATCCAACATCAACACAAAGTTTTATATAGATGTACATTCAACTTCTAAACAATTGACCCTTCGAAATAATTTAGTTTTGAGATCCTTATGCATCATGAATTCTTTCCAATTTTGGTCAATATTGTTATGAATTATGTTGATATTTTCATAATAGAATATGGATGAAAAGTAGATAATTACAAATATGAAGGGAGAAAGCAAAGAGAGAGAGAGAAGCTATAAGTTTTATTCCACAACCATTTGTTGAAGCAAGCGTATATAAACACATAAAATAACCTAGTCATTTTAGAATGTATATATGCCTCTATGGGGGGCAAAAATAAAAGGCAAATTAAAGCTAACCCTAGCTAGGAAGCTTTATAAAATTAGTTAAACGACATCTCTGACATGGAAAACGTTAGGATTTTTGACGACAATGTCGTACATGTGAATGGAGTTGAACTTGTTGAAATCTTTAGGAAGTGAAATCAAGTCTATGGAAGAATGCTTGTGGAATTGAAAAAGTTGAGCATCACCTCCGTAATACCTTTCCCATCCCAAACCATTTAGAATTCTTTCAAGACAACAATAGGATGATACCACCTGCTCACTTGCTAAGTGTATCAAAACCTTTCTTCTTCTTTTACCTTCATCGTCTCCTGACCCATTTTCTACCAAACGAAAAACTCCATTTTTGAATACCCAAACTCCAGACATAATTACTTTTCTTATTATAACTTATATAAATGCATGGAAATGGAGAAACATTTCCACCCTATTTATACAAGTCTCATATATAACTTTATTCTAGAATCTACATATTGTACTTGCTGGGCCCAACCTTTCCTTTCTTAAAATTCCAACACACCCATCCCCTATTCATTAGATATTATTTTAAGTCAAAGTATCATAACTAAAACTGAAGTGATCCCAAGGAGGGAGTATTAAACTTTTAATTTATGACTACTCGTCATTGAAAATTATCAATTCTAATTACCAACAAATATTATTTATTTATTTTTTCATCCGATGGGCACAATCATTTTTTTTATTTAACATATATTTCATTTATTTTGGTGGAATAGTTTGGAAATCATACTATCTCGTCCATTCAATTGGTTGAATTATGATTTTCATATATTTCTGTTAAATTTTGCATAGAATTATAATTACTTTAGTATGATACATAATGTTACAGTTTCAAAAAAAAAACAAAGAAAAAATAATTTTATAATCGTTCAACATTAATTTATCATATTACATTCTTAGTTTTCTTTAAAAATTGTGAAAGAAATAAAATTACTCAAATAATGTTAACTGGTTTCAAATTAGTGGTTGATATGATTTATTAGTATGAATTACGGAACTTATCTAAGTCATAACGAATATGAGTTCAGACCATTTTACTTAACTCATTATTTACTCATATACACATTATTTGTCATGACTCCAATTTTGCAACCATTTTTAATGACATAAATATAATGTATCAATTTCATGTCACACTTGATAAAGTAGACAAAGTCTTCTAATGAGTTGTACTAAAATTATTCGAACCCTTTGATAAACATAACTTCCGCCAGTGTAGTATATCATAATTATAATTTATGACATATCTTTATAAGATATCTTACCATGAAAATAAAATTTAAATCTGAAACATGTTTTATATTAAAATGCTAGATACTTTCACAGCCAGTGGAATATCGATTGTCGTACAAATTAGACTAATGTAAAGGACACAATAATATGTTAAAATAATTCCATAAAGTTGTCGAAAATAAATTCATACGATTTCGAAAAATGCTTATTGTTGTGATTTATAAATATGATGATGATATATGAACGTATGATTCTATTTGTTAAAGTACATTATTACAGTTCAAATACTTTAAGCCTTTAAAATATAGATTCTTTTGAATATTCGATCAACATTTTTTTCTCTTTTAACTCAAGACAAGGGCAAAAGGCGTGTCATGTGTATATTGTTTCACTTTATTGCATCAAATGTGTGTAACAAGATTGTCTGGCATATCATTGTTAGAATGTCTAGAATCATCATTAATACTTCGAAAAGAAAAAAGTGTTTTTTATAAGAAACATTTTGACAAAGTAAAATGGTTAATTTGCATGTAATAAAAGCATCACAATCGTTGAAGTAGTTGAAATCAAAAGGACCACCCTTTCTTGTGGTCTCTTATTTTATTGTCACCTTTTTCCTTGGTTAACTATTTTTTTTTTCCAGTGTCAAGTATATATACGATGCTCTCACATGTTATCACATGGCAATATGGTCCTAATTGTTGAATGACTCAATTTAGGGAAGACACTTCTAGGAACTGTCTTGTCCATTCAATCATTAGCTACCATTGATAACAATAAGTAAACTTTTTGATTGGATATTTTCCCCTTTACCATATACTTGATGTCAATTTAGCGTGGCACAGCACGAGGACTTGCCCTATTTTATGTTATACATATACCCCTTCATCTTCCACCTTTTTCTTTCTTCCTTTTTAACCAATATATTTTAAAATATATTGTTATATTTAGCTATCAACGGATATATATAAGCGTGCTTATATCTAAATATTTAAATTACATATTACGTCCTAGATATTATGTGTTCATGCTAGTAGATGCCCAATATATGTTATTTTATTTTTCTCAATTTATGTAATACAAATGAAATTTGGAGATACAACTAAATTTTTGTATATTTTATAATAAATATTTTAATTTTTTTATTTGTTGTGATTTATACTACTTTTAGCGTCATTTCCAAATAATATATGTTACTCCTTCTATTGCAATTTATGTGGCATATATGATATCAGGATATTCAACCATATTTCTTTTATGATCCTTTAATATTTTTCCGTTGTAAATTTATTATGATTTCTACAACTTTTTTTTGTCATTTTCAAATATTGTTACACCTTATATTCCAATTTAAGTGCACATATGGAATTAGAGAGTCAACCAAATTTCATATATGATTTTTAAAGTTTAGTATCTTTTACATTACATTCAATAATATACGTTATTCTATCTGTTCAAATTCATGTGGTACCAATAGAATTTTGAGAGTCAACTATATTTTTAAAAAATATTTTAAGTAGTGATTTATAATAATCTTAATGTCATTTTAAACCTATAATAAAATGTTTAAGTTGTTAATTATTGTAATTTAAAAATATCCAAATATATAACATATATTTGGGAGTTGTGTGGTTATAGCCTCTTAGAATTTCAATATTCAAATTTCTTTGTTTCATCCTAAAAACAAAAACTGGTGAGGCACAAATAAAGAGAAGGAAATAGACTTGATGAAGTGGGATCCATATGTATGAAAAGAGAGTTGGAATAAATGCAAAATAAATTGAAAAAACCGTGAAATATGGGGGAAAATGAGCCCACATGCATGGCAAATCAGCAAACTTTTAAGTTGAGGCAAAGTAAAGACTAAAATATAAAGCCGATTTTTATGTCCGATAATAAAAAAAATACAATTATAAAGAAGTTAAATACAATATTATTTTAACATAACAATCAAAAATATCCATATTAATCCTGATTAGAAAAACAAGTATGTTGTCCAACAACGGCTTCCCTAGCCTCTCTATACTTATATAGAGTAGAATTCAAGGCCTAAAGAAGAAGCGAGGGGCACAACTGTTGAGCTGCATTTATCACTAGAATTATTTTAAAACAAACAAGTCATATTTGTTGTTATAGAAAATAATATATTTTATATTTAAAGTTATAAATATCATATTTTGAAAAGTCTCAATAGAACATATTCTTTAAACAACACGATAAGGTAAATGATTGTTATTATTATCACTATATTTACCCGTAGGTGTTTTACATAGCATCAACTGTTCTAATGTCCAATTTTCTTTACCATGTAGTACATTAATTTAAAATGTAATGACCCTCCAGGTCATTCCTTTGTTAATGACTTTTGTTCTTCGTTTAGAGTGTTCCTATAATGATCCCAAGTCATTTTAGACTTGTTGGAACTGACATTTTGGTCACCTGATCGTTCATTTGGTTTTTATTCAAATATTTGTGTTTTGGAGCTTTTGAACCCAAATGGTTGATTTTGATCAACATTTCAGGAAGATGACCTCAAAATTTAATTCTGACAGTTTCAACAGCTTTGGAAGGGTTATTTTTAGGCTACTGGCATGGTCAGCAAAGCTTCTAAGGCTTTTGGTGCAAGTCTATGCGATTAGTCGTTTTAACTTTCAATCTAAGTTTTGACCCAAGTTTGACATTGGTCAACATTCTTGGTAAACGTGCCTAGATGATAGTTCTATTTAGCACAGTTACATTCGAAATGTCGAGTTTATCTAGAAGGACCTTTCATGTTGATCCCGAGTCTCTCGAGCTAATTTCGAGTCCCCTTGTGGATTTTGATTGAAAATAGAGTTTCAGCGTAAGACCTACTTTTTGCTGAGACGACCTCGTATGGAAGTTTCGATTGCTCCGTTGAGTCTGGAAAATCAAATGCTATAGGGTAGCTTTTATTTATATGTTAAAGAGAAATAAAGGCTGGTTTTCGAAAAAATCAATTTAACTTTTCAGGAAAATAATTTTTTTAAAGAGAGTTGCCACATAATATTTTAAAAGAAATTAAGAAAACTTTATTTTAAAGACTTTAACTAAATTACGTCTAAAAATAGAGAAAAAGGTTTGAGGTTATCATTTACACTTCAAGAAGGGTTTTAAGACATTTAAAGTGTCCGCTAACATTCGGTTGTTCTACAACCTGACCAAAATATTTGACTTACTTGGCAAATAATTACTTAAAGGGAATAATATGTTCAAAATTATTTGAAAATAAATTAACTTAACACTTTGAAATGATTTTCTTTTTTAAAAATGTAAAATTTTGTAAAAGATGACCAAATAAAGAAAACTCTAAAAAAAATTCTTCAAATTTTATAAAGATCATAACAAAAATGGTTCCACTTTTAAGGGATTTAATTAAGTGAACCAACATTTAGAGTAAATTAAAACAAACAAAGATATATGACAAAATTTAAGTTCGCCTGGACTGGAGCTTGGTCCAAGTTGTTGCTTCAATTTTGGACTTTTAGCCTATTTTTGTCCCTATATCAACTGTATACAAATTATGTATATAAGTGTATATACTGAATGTTGGTTGTATATTAGTCCATTTTTCAGATTCGGGACCTGTCATTTTTCTTCGATCCTATTTCAGCTCCCTTTTTCCTTTGGATGAGTGATGAGGTTGAATAGAAGATGGATGGTTGATGAGTCTGAGATTTTTACTCACCTAGGGCTTTGTTTTCATAGTTTTATTGTCCTCAATGCCTAATTTATGCTCTAAATTGATGTTAAAGTGTTGATATGCAACATTGAAGGTGAAGAAGAAAAGCAAGGACATTACCGGGCAAAAAGGAGCGAAGAAAGCTGAAAAAGTTGAAGAAACGCATTCTTGATGATCGTCAAGACCACTCGGCTACCCGCAAAGTGGATCTTTAGCTCGCCAAAAGTTCTAGCATGTCAGCCCTTGAGAAAAACCTACTTGGCGATGGATATGGATAGTTAGTGTACCACCGAATGGATCGGTGACCTCGTAGTGGTGGAGGGCCTCTGTGGAGTGCAGATCGTCAGTTTTACCCCCAATCACTTGGACAAAGTTTCATGCTTTGTTTCAAGAAAAGTATGTGTCCCGGACTTTGAGAGATTGTAAAAAGGATGAGTTCATGGCTTTGGAGCAGGGTGGCATGACTGTAGCTTCTTATGAGGCTAAGTTCCATGCCTTCTTATATGCTACACAATTGGTAACTATAGAGGAGGAGATGATTCGTCTATTTGTCAAAGGATTGAACCCCAAATTACAGGTGTTGTTTGTTCACATGACTTCTGCATGTAAAAGTTTTAATGAGGTGACCGATTTTGTGAAGAAGGTAAAAGGAGTTAGACATGACAGACATGCTAAGGCTTTGGCTAAGAAATCCAAGAGCACATGTAACTTTCAAGGTTCCTAACGTAGGCCGACACTTACAGCCCGGCCAATTCAGTTCTCCATGCCCGCTTCTATAGGTAGTTACTCGAGAACTCCACAATAGAATTTTATTCAGGATAGCCAGGGAGCCGCGTCTTCTGCTAGCGGTAGTCCATCTTTTGATCGTACTTGTTATAATTGTGGAGAATCTGGACATATGAGGAGAGATTGTCCTCAAACACACATGTTGGACCCCGTGCAGTGATTAATAACATTTCAATGACACTTCATCCAATTCTAAGATCGTAAATAAGTATAAAACCCAACTAAATTAGTTAGGCTCGAATCCCACATAGAGCGGTACGTGTATGGAATTCAATTAAGAAGTATGAATTCGGTCGAATCAGGTATAAGAATAAACATTATCGAAACATATCAAATTAAAAGGGTGACACGAATGTCAAATAGGGGGGGGGGGGGCTTGGTTGTAATTATCAACTACAAACAGCCATACAAACTATGAAATAACAATAGGGAGAAAGATTCTTTGGGTGCGATTATGTGATTATGAGCTAAAATAGTTTATGGGTATTGCTAATTGCTAGTTTAAATGCTATTTAAAAGTGAGTGTTATCATTAATTGTGGCTTAATTTAATAATTGTTGTTGCCAATACAGTTCTACATTTGCGTTCTTAGCTTGCTCTAGAGAGAGGTTTTAGAACTACGATTTTTGATTAATGGTTTGTGGGTATTAGGTTGACCTGTGTTTAGCTTGAGAAAGTGAATCCTAAATCCAATCCCACACATTTAGCTCGAGAGAGTGAATGGTTTAAGGTGTGGGCTATTCTTCATTATATGCTTGTTTATGTTCAAAAGAAATAACCAGATTCGGGTAGTTGTATACCCCAACTTAAACTTTTGCTTGTGCTCAAGTAAAACTCAATTTCAGCAGTTCAAAAAGGATGTCTCAAACAATGCTACAAAAGACTCAACATGAATGCACACAACAAGACCTCAACTACTCATGCAAGGATCAAATGTGCACTCAAAGATTCAAATTGTGACTCACCATTATCAAAGGTTCTCAAGTTCACCATACTTGCTTCAAATGCAAGTTCAAGTTCAACAAATGTACTCAAATATCCTCACAACAATAAATGATTCCATATTCACACATAATTCTTAAACAATTTATAGTTCCGGAATCACATACAACTCTCACACTCACAAAGATGAACACATGCATGGATTCACCCATAGGTTTGCCCTTATTTTCCAATCAACATTCGTTCCAGCTCACTCAAGATCACAAAGGTATTTTCAAGGCTTGTGACGGGGCTTAGTGTAAAGGTATGATCATTTAGGCTCAGTGGCTGCTACCTTCATGAAATGTGGTCTGAACATCACTTTCTTCCTTTTCTTCAACATTTTGATCATATTCATAATTCACCCCATTATTCTTTTTCTCCTGGACTTCCGGACACCCCATTTTTTTTTTGCAATTTCACTACTTTATTTCACAACTTTTTCATTCCTTTTCTTTTTCTTTTATCTTTCTTTTTATATGGAGGGGTTCCATCTTTTTTTTTTTCTAAACCATTTCTCAAAGGGGAATTTTTCACACTTCTTGAATTTTCTTTCTCTTTTCACCACACCCCCAACTTAGGCTATTGGCTAAAGTTGGCTATTCAAACTAACTAATGAGAGTTATGGGTGAATGAATAAAGAGGGATCATGATTGCTCAAGTTTCTTCCAAGAAAAGAGGGGGGGGGGGGGGTTTCAAGCAAGGTTCACACATCTCACAAGGTTGGCCACAAAAAAGGTATATTGTCAAATTATTTTCACTGTTCAAAATAGTTGCCTATGATCATTTCAAGTCCTCACATCACTTAATCAATCGAACAAATGGGGCAAATTTTAGGTGTCATCACAAAATGGTTCAAAGTAATCTCAACACACATGGCGTTGACACCAATATCAAACAAGACTCCACACTTTCGCTAGTGTGAAATTTTCATCACAAGTGGCTCATTCGATAACCAGGTATTCACAACGAGATGCTAGAAGTTCACAAATTGTCTATGTAACATCATTAGCCTCATCGTAGCCGCACATTCATTTCGTTCAATTAAGAGCACTATTCAAGTCATCAGTATTGATCATAACTGATACTCAAATTTGCATAAGAACTGCCACAATCACAACACACAAAAAAGGTGGCAATAAATTTTTCAAAGTTAGGTCAAAACCATTTCCATTCAACACAAGGAGCCATAAGCTCGAACATCCACAAAATTCACAAGATTTAAAACCAAAAATACATAAATAGATCACAAAACCAATATTCAATATTCACAAACAAAATCAAAACACAAGAGGTTGGTATGGAAATACCTTACCCCACCCACAAAACAAAAGCAGTTGTCCTCAAATGCACTAAAAATAAAAAAATCATAAAATCAACAGAGAGGGAGGTAAAAAATGATCCTGTCTACACTGTCGCTCTATCTGTTGGGGCATCAATGCCCAGTGTCACATTAGCACTCACTCCACTGGAGCCTACCATGGATGTGTCCCTCAAAAAAGCCTATCGGGAAGTCTTAATCATAGCACCCTCGAAGTTGGCTAGATCATCATACACAACAACCTCTTGCTCCTCAAGCTGCTCCTCATTGGTCTCAGCCTTAGACTCGGCAGCACTAACATCATCCATAGGCTCATCTCCGGTGGTACTCGGAGGCATCTCAGAACTGGCCGGAACATCTGGAGCCTCAACTGACTCAAACAACAAAGTGAAGTTTGTGGACTTCAGATGGTCCACATCCTTCCTCAAATAGCAACCTCGGCTTTCAAAGTCGTAACCTCAGAAGAAACCCCCTATTGACTCTCACAAGTCTCTACTTTCGCTATGAGAGCATCAATATAAGTTTGAAGGGGTGTCAAAGTCGCTAAGATGGCTCGCTCAATCATCCAAGGCACCTCGGCCTCTAGCCAGGAAGCCCGCACATCAGCAAAATAGGCTAGGTGCCCATCTCGAGGAGCATGACCTAAGTGATCCTAGGAGGCTGGGAGGTAGTAGAAGAACCTAGGGCCTGGAAAGGAGTGGTAGTAGGTGTACATGAAGGCTCGGGGGCCGGAGTAGGCAAGGATGCCTCTGCAGGTATAAACTCAACATCAACCTCCGGGGATGCATTCACTGGAGCTGCTCTCCTCCTATCTACCTCATCCCATGTGTACTCGGCCTCTATGCACCAAATATCTTTGGAGGGTGTAGGTGTGACCGTTATGTCCCTCTTCTCGTCATGAGGAACTCTAACTCTCCGACATAACTCCGTAATAAACACTAGGAAAGGAATGGATGTCTGGCACTGCTTGTCCCTCATAGCCATCTCCTGCTCAATGATTAGTCCAAAATTTATGCTCTTTCGGGCTATGAGTTATCCGAGACACGCAGCCTTTGGGTGGCGTAGGATGGACTCATTTTGTGAAGGCATGATTGAGCTACTAATAAACCCAAACCAATATTAGGCTGCTATATTCAAGTCCTTCATCTCAATCGGAGCTTCAGCCTCGATCCACCTCGGAGTGGTATCAAAAATAAGGGGGGCTAGCCATGCCTTTATGTCATCCAAAGTAAACAAAGTGGTATCCAAACTTGGGTAGTCTCCCTCTAGTCCTCTATCCAAGACATCGTTGATAAACTCGTTACTGCATCTCACTATCTTCCCTGGACCACCACAAAATGTTCAGGTGTGACGGCACTGGAGAGTGTATGCCGTATAAAACTGTTGGACCCAAGTAGGAATATACGGGCCACGGGGATTGGTAAACTGCTCAAACCTGTGGAACCGGAGAGTGTCCCATATATTAGGGTACCTGTCTACTACCCCGTCCGTGGACAATCTCTTCTCTTCAAGTATGGTCCTCACTCCCTTTGCCTTTAGCCTGTTGAGTAGCTTGGGATCAGTACCCTGAACTGGTGGTGCTAGAACCACCGTATGTTCAGGAGCTGGCACTGTATCATCAGTAGGAGGGGTAGACTCCGAAATCCTAGATAGATCTTGATAAACTCAAGCACGAATCTCAGCTCACAGGGTCTATAGTGGGTGACCATCCTTAGGCACAGATAATGCAGCATGAGAATCAAAGGACTCCTCATCACTGCAGGAGTTGTGCTCCGGTATCTTAGCTACGAGCTCTTTGCCCTTACCCTTACCTCCCTTTGGAGGTGCTTTCTTTTCCTTTTTTTGGAAGCAACTGCTCCATCATTTATTACGATTCCCCATGCTTGTTTGCAGGGCGGCATTCCACTCTTATCCCAGTTGTTCCTAGCCATATCTGCAAAACATATTAGGAAAAGTTAAATATGATTCAAAAAAAAGGCATCGAAAGAAACCTTTTGGCAAGTTCAGGCTTTCTGCCGAAAGTTACAGACTCTACTATCGCAAAATCATGAAATTAAAGGCGATCAAGGGGGACGTTGGCGAATCGCCGAACCGTTCAGCGAGCTCAACCCAGTTCACTGAATTGCCCAACATGCCAAATTTCAACCCTTATTCCCAAAATCAAGCCTGCATCCCTTGAAAACAAAATCATACTACACACTTATGCAATTAAGACAAGACCCATAAGACCCATGCCACCAGGGTACTCAAACTTCTCGATTTTGGCCAAAATTGGCCTTTTGACGACATTAGCCCTTAAGAATGATGTGAAATGCTTCATCATTGGGCAAAGTACATCATTTAATGCAATTGGAGGTTACTCAGGCTTCACCCAACTAGACCCAACAATAATTTACCGCAACCCAACATTTTATGATCAATGTTAAAGCACAAAACCCAGGAAATCAACAATTTACTCAATTTAATGTAACACTCCAGGAAATGGTAGGTTAAACTAGAGCTAAATGTAAGTTTTAAAAATTTTAAAAATGACTACCCATAGATTAGTGGACCATTTAGACTTGACATAGGGGTTGTAAGACTCAAGGCTTAAGGGGCAAGTGCCAAGCAAAGGCCAAAGGCCAAGGCTGCCCCAAACTTGAGCACACTACCTCAACTTTCATGGGCATCACCACAGCTCGTGGTCATCACCACGGTTTGTAGGAGGCCTCATGGAATTACCTTGGCCAAATGAGAGAAGCCTCCAGATGTCCTAGACATTGCCTAAACTTCTACGGAAGGGACCACACTTGTGGAGCCCTTCGTGAAGATCCCTTAGGCACTCGAGCTAGGGGTCCCAATAGGCATGGCTACTGCCTCAAAGACCGTGAGAAGGACCACGGTTCATGGAGCCCCTCGTGGTGATGCCTTGGGCTTGTGAGCCTCATGACACATTTGAGGGGCTACTGACCCAACCTTCACGAGGAGGACCATTGGGCTCGTGATCCTTACCATGACTCGTGAAGGGCCTTGTGAGGCCTGGACGGGTTCATTAAGTAAGGGTCAATTAAGTCTTTTCCTATTTAAGTCGAATTAAAGTGAGGTTGTTTTGGGTATTTTTAGGGGGTACTATATAAGATGTTTTTAAGTCAAATTCACCCAATTTTAGTCAATTATTCACAACATCCAAATAATTTCCAAAATCCTCTCCCTCACTAGTAGCAGTAATCCAAGAGTATATCTAAAACATAAAAAACCACAATTAATTACCCTAGATTATACGAATTCAGATAGAGAAAAAGTTTTATGGAATAAAAGACTAAATATACAAAAATGGAGTCCTAGACAAATAAATGAACATCCTGAATATCTAGATCTAGACTGTGTAGTAGATATAAATCAAACTATACAATTATGGATATGTCATATATCAAAACAAATTATAGACAATAAAATTAATATAATAGAAGTACCAAGATACATAGAGAGAACATTAATAGGAGAGGTAAAATTATGGTTTTTAAACTTAGAAGAAGAAAGTAAAAAGACATTAAGATCAAATAAAGATATGCAAGCTAAAGAAACGACATTAGCATTAGACAACTCACCTTCCTTACTCTAATTCGTGGGGAAAGCTTCAATCAATGTATGGGAGTCTTGATTCATGGAAAGCTTCCTTCCATGAAGCCCTTAAACTTTCAATTTCAATTAGTAGATATTTCCAAAAACCTAGGGGTTTTCAATCTAGTCATTGGTTCTTCCTAAAACCGATTTCAATGAGTTAATTGTCTTATATTATGATGAAATTATTGATTTATGGTGATTCTGTAGTAAAGTCCCCAATGAACCCATGAATTTTCCTATGACCCTAATTTCATTAATTTGTGATGGGTGTATTGATGCAAGATGAATAATATAAATTACGTCTATGGTATTTTAGTTATTGAATCTTGTTTTATCCATATCTAAGGTAGTATTTCTAGGTGTGATTGTGAGACATGATTCATGACCCTTGAAGGGTAAGTTATGAAGGTTTGTACATGTTGATGAAAGTTGTGTATGAACTTATGATTCACTTAGAAAGTGAAAATCGTACGACTATTGTGTAAATTGTGGTATTGTTGAAAGATCATTCTCCCCTTACACATACACATGACTATGTATGAATTGTCTATGATAAGTATAATGTTGTTGTGTTGATTGAAAGGCTATTCTCGTGAAACACTGTGAACATGATGTGAAAGGTTTACTCACATGTTAATGATGATTATAAGTTTGAAAGACCATTCTCACCTAATTGAATCTATGAGTTATTGTATGAGTTGTATTGAATGAAGGGAAATATATTCCTTCACACATGTAAATACAATTCAAGACTAATTATATATAATTTGGGAAATAGTGCTTTGCATCGAGTATATATGGAAAATGAGGTAAAGGCCCTCCCGTTAATACAATAAGCCGGGTCATCTAAATTATTCTCATGAGATAGAAGCTCCTTCACTAATACAATAGGTCGGGTTTCTATAAGCAATCTCCCTATCCCATAACTATGTTCCCACATAGGTCTTTAGCTAGTGGATCCACCTAAAATCTAATACATTTAGTTCTACCTTAGGAAAGTAGGACACCTTCTTTCGGTGTGGAGTTACACGACACCGAATTCCATGTAGCTTACATGGTTTGTTTTTGTTATGGCTAAATTTCCCTACATGACAAGATAATAAATATGAAAAGAATTATACTTATGACTCCTTGATGAGCTTTACTTAGTAGGAGTAGGGGTATGGGACTTCACTTTTACATTGAACAAGTAGACTTTGAAAAGGGGTTATGGGATGGTTTCTTATGCTATGATAAGATATGAATATATGCATGTATCTTGAATGGATTTTTTCTATGGATGGATTTCCTTATGGTCAAAGTTGATGTACATGACTATTTCTTTCTCTATGAGTATTGACTATGATGAGATCTGTGTATGTTTTATATGACTAGGGTTGCCTCAAAGGAGTACTTAGTGTGGTTGGTATTATGGGATGCCAATCATACATTGCACAAGTACAACTTAAGGTTACTAAATTATGGTTCTATTATGTTACAATGTCCTTACATGATAAATGTGATTATGACTTGTGTTTTACATTGAAAGTGCATAGTGATTCTCAAACTTGTCAAGTGCATATTTTTCGTCCAAAATGTCCTTTTTATCATATTTCAAGGATTTTTATGCATGCTTCCATACTTAGTACATATTTGTGCTAACACCTACTTCTTCTACATTTTTTTGAAAAGTGTAGGTTCTGGCTAGGTGAGATGTACTTCCTTTCTTGGCAAAGGCTTGGATTGCTTATCTCCAAAACTTGTGGTGAGTCCTTATGATTCGAGGACAAGATGTCATTTACTTCTTGTTGCTTTTCTATTGTTCTATTTTGAGACTTTATTGAAAAGGGCTTGACCCTATTGATATTCGTTGTAGTAGATGGTTAATGAGACAAAGTCTAGACTTCGCTTTTGATTTTAATAAAAAGACTTCGATTGTAAAATTTTAAATTCCGCATCATTTATATTTGATATGTTTTTGTATGCTAAGGGCTTGTATGAGACCCCTTCGGGGTCAAGTACACCGTGTTGCATCTAGGGGGTACTCATGGGTTGTGACAAACTTGGTATCAAAGCATAAGATTTTGGGATGATTTTTTGGTTGATGTTTCATAAAACACATCTAGTAGATTCTTGTTCATAACTATGAAGTGCCCCACCCTTATGAATGAGAGGCTATAAGATGTTTTGGAAAGTTCACTTCATTCATTACTCCTTAGTCTTGCTTTAGAGTCCTAACTCTATGAAGTCCTTTTTCGTAACCCTTCTTCTGTGTTTATATGCTATGAATATAGGAAGAGCGAATGCAAGATGGATGGCACATGAGAATGTGAATGAGAGAGTTCCTCCCTAAGTTCCTCAAGGCCCTCAAGCTCCTAATGATGAGGGAGCTATGAACAATGTGGAAATAAGGGCGGCTCTCCAAACATTGACTCAAGCTCAATCCGAAACAACTCAAGCCCAAGCTATGACAACCCAAGGTAACTGAGATTTTGGGACCCATGTGAACCCTAATGTGAGCACCATGGCTTAAAATTTGAGAAACCTCACAAGAATGAGCCCTCCTATGTTCTTTGGTTTCAAAGTGAATGAAGATCCACAAGAGTTTGTGGAAGAGATCTACAAGATAATTGATGCTATGGGGGTTACTTCTATAGAAAAAGATGAACTAGAAAGATGGATGGCACATGAGAATGTGAATGAGAGAGTTCCTCCCCAAGTTCCTCAAGGCCCTCAAGCTCCTAATGATGAGGGAGCTATGACCAATGTGGAAATAAGGGCGGCTCTCCAAACATTGACTCAAGTCATGACGACTCAAGCTCAATCCCAAACAACTCAAGCCCAAGCTATGACAACCCAAGGTAACTGAGATTTTGGGACCCATGTGAACCCTAATGTGAGCACCATGGCTTAAAATTTGAGAAACCTCACAAGAATGAGCCCTCCTATGTTCTTTGGTTTCAAAGTGAATGAAGATCCATAAGAGTTTGTGGAAGAGATCTACAAGATAATTGATGCTATGGGGGTTACTTCTATAGAAAAAGATGAACTAGCCACTAATCAATTGAAGGATGTGGCACAAGTATGGTATACTCAATGGAAGAATAATAGACCGGCGGGTCCCATAGATTGGGAAGTGTTCAAGAAAGCATTCCTTGATAGGTTCTTTCTAAGGGAAAAGAGGGAAGCAAAGGTGGAGGAATTTATCAACCTTCGTCAAGGAGGTATGAGTGTCCAAGAATATTCTTTGAAATTCACTAAGTTGTCCAAGTATTCCCCGTCTTTGGTGTCTAATTTGAGGGATGATATGAGTCTATTTGTGACAGGTGTGTCTGACTCGATTGGGGAAGAATGTCGTGCGGCAATGCTCCAGGATAATATGGATTTCTCACGTCTAATGGTGTATGCTCAACAAGTTGAGGAGACAAGGCCTAGGAAGAAGAATAGAAAGGTAAAACGGGCAATGACCGATGATGGGAATTCTTCTAAGGGTAAGTTTGAGGGTCAAGGTAGACTAAGGTTCAGGAAGAAGTTTTCCAACCAAGGCTCCTCTAGTGCTCCAAAGGTCAACAAAGATAGGGTGTCTAACCCTAAGCCTCAAGGAGGAAATAGTGGTGGATCATCCATAGAGCGGCCTACTTGTGCCAAGTGCAGTAAGAAGCATGACGGTAAATGTCTTGCTGGCGTAGGTGTGGGCTATGATTGTGGAAAGAGTGGGCATCAATTGAAAGATTTCCCAACATGTACTGCCAAGGGGAGAGATGATAAAAAAAATTCCTCATAGTGGTTCACACTCCGATGCTCCCAAAAAGAACTGCTTCTATGCTCTTCAATCCTGAGTTGACCAAAAAAGTTCCTCGGATGTGGTGATGGGTATGTTACAAGTCTTTTCTATTTATGTTTATGCATTGTTAGACCCCGATGCCACTATGTCGTTTGTTACATTTTTTGTGGCTATGAAATTTGAAATACTCCCCAATGTGTTAGAAGAACCTTTTTTGGTGTCTACCCCGGTTGGTGACTTGGTAGGGGAAAAAAGATTCTATAGGAGTTGTCCTATTTCTTTGTCCCATAAAGTTACCTTAGTAGATTTAGTGGAGTTGGACATGTTAGATTTTGATGTGATTTTGGGTGTGGATAGGTTGCATGCATGTTATGCCTTTATTGATTGTACAACTTGGGTAGTAAAGTTCCAATTTCCAAATAAGTCTACTTTAGAGTGGAAGGGGGAAATTCTATCCCTAGAGGTCAATTTGTTTCTTGTCTCAAAGTTAGGAAAATGATCTCTAAGCGGTGTATTTACCATTTCATTAGAGTTGTGGATGTTGAGTCCGAAACCCCTTCCTTAGAGTCAATCCCCATAGTGGGTGAGTTCCTAGAAGTCTCTCCCGATGACTGTCCCGACATTCCTCCCGAACGGGAAATAAACTTTGGCATTGATCTCATGCCAGATACACAATCTATATCCATTCCTCCATATAGAATGGCTCCGGCCGAGTTGAAGGAATTGAAGGAAGAACTCAATGATTTGTTAGAAAAATGCTTTATTCAACCGAGTATCTCTCCATGATGGGCTTCGGTATTGTTTGTTAATAAAAGGATGGGTTACATAGAATGTGTATTGACTACCACTGATTGAACAAGGTGACTATAAAGAATAAGTATCCCCTTCCAAGGATCGATGACTTGTTTGATCAACGTCAAGGGGCTAACTATTTCTCCAAAATAGATCTTCTTTTGGGTTATCATAAACTAAGGGTAAGAGGGGTTGACATTCCCAAGACTACCTTTAGGACCCAGTACGGTCACTATGAATTTGTGGTGATGTCATTTGGGTTGACCAATGCCTCGACGGTATTCATATATCTAATTAATAGGGTGTTTAGACACTACCTTGATACATTTGTGATAGTGTTTATTGATGGCATTTTGATCTATTCAAAGAGTGAAAATGAGCACATGAACCATTTGAGGATTGCATTGCAAGTCCTTAAAGACCACCAATTGTATGCAAAGTTTAGTAAGTGTGAGTTTTGGCTAAGGTCTGTAGCTTTCCTTTGTCATATTGTGTCGAGCAAGGTTGTTGAGGTAGATCCTAAGAAGACGGATGCGGTCAAAGGTTGGCCTAGGCCTCTAACTCCTACCTATATTAGAAGCTTCTTAGGTTTGGCTGGTTACTATAGTAGGTTTGTTGAGGGTTTTTCCTCCATTGCTTCTCCGTTGACGACTTTCACTTAAAAGAAGGCTATATTTGTGTGGTCGGTGGCTTATGAGAAAAGCTTCCAAGAGTTGAAAGATAGACTTACTTCCGCTTTGGTGTTGACATTACTGGAGGGTACCAATGGTTTTGTTGTTTATTATGATGCTTCTCGAGTGGGTTTGGGATATGTCCTTATTCAACATGGTAAAGTGATTTCCTATGCCTCAAGGCAACTCAAGATCCATGAAAAAATTATCCGACCCATGATCTTGATTTAGCGGCGGTAGTGTTTGCTTTGAAAATATGGAGACATTAACTATATGGGGTCCATGTGTATGTTTTCACAGATCATAAGAGTCTTCAATATGTGTTTAGCCAAAAATACTTATATCTCCGACAAAAAAGGTGGTTAGAGCTTTTAAGGATTATGACATAAGTGTCCTTTACCACCCCGGCAAAGACAATGTAGTTACGGATGCCCTAAGTCGATTGTCCATGGGTAGTGTAGCCCATGTAGAGGATGAGAAGAAGGAGTTAGTTCGTGATGTACATAGGTTGGCCCGGTTAGGTGTCCATCTAGTGAATTCCACCAAGGGTGGTTTCATGGTCTGCCATGGTTCCGAATCCTCCTTTGTGGTTGATGTTATGTCTAAACAAGGCCTTGATCCCATATTAATGGAGTTGAAAATATCAATACTCAACAAGTCTGTTGAGGCTTTCTCCCAAGGGGGAGATGGGGTGCTTAGGTACCAAAGTAGACTATGTGTTCTGGATATTGATGGCTTAGGTACCAAAGTAGACTATGTGTTCTGGGAGCCACTAAGATGTACCGTGGCCTATGTGAAGTCTACTGGTGGAATGGTATGAAGAAGGATATAGTGGGTTTTGTAGCCAAATGTCCGAATTGTTAACAAGTTAAGGCCGAGCACCTAAGACCTTGAGGGTTATCCCAAGATATAGATATTCTCATATGGAAGTGGGAGGATGTGAATGTGGATTTTATTGTGGTGTTGCCTTGTACACGAAGGCAACATGATTCTATTTGGGTCATTATTGATAGAATGACAAAGTTCACCACTTTATTCCCGTTAAGGTTTCATTTTTGACGAAAGACTATGTCAAATTGTACATCAAAGGAAATAATGAAGTTGCATGAGGTTCCTCTATATATTATATTGGATCGGGGTACCCAATTTACTTCACATTTTTGGACGGCTTTCCAAAAAGGGCTTGGTACTAGGGTCAAGCTTAGTACCAAGAAGACCTTTCATCCTCAAATGGATGGTCAAGCAGAACGCACAATTCAAACTTTAGAGGATATGTTGAGGGCATGCATTATAGATTTCCAAGGTAATTAGGACGACCATCTACCGTTGGTAGAGTTTCCCTACAACAACAATAACCATTCAAGTATTGTGATGCCTCCGTTTGAAGCACTATATGGTAGGAGGTGTAGATCTCTTGTTGGTTGGTTTGAAGTAGGTGACATTGCTCTAATTGGTCTTGAATTAGTTTATGAGGCCAATGGAAAATTCTGACTCATTAGAGAGAGGTTGAGGATGGCCTATAGTCGGCAAAAGTCTTTTGCCTATAACAGAAGAAGGGATCTAGAATTTGAAGTTGGTGATTGGGTCTATTTGAAAATCTCACCCATGAAGGGTGTGATGAGGTTTGGCAAGAAGGGAAAACTTAGTCCCCGGTTTGTGGGTCCATATCAAATCTTGAAGCATATTGGGAAAGTTGTCTATGAATTAGACTTGCCTAATGAATTGGCTCTGGTTTACCCAGTATTTCATGTTTCTATGCTCAATAAGTGCATTGGTGATCCGGTAACTATCATTCCTTTAGAGGGTTTAGAGTTGATGAGAGTCTTTCCTATCAGGAGATTCTAGTAGAGATTCTACACCGACAAGTTAAGAGGTTGAGAAAAAAAGAAGTAGCTTCCGTTAAGGTTTTATGGAGGAATCACTTAGTTGAGGGTACTACATAGGAGGCCGAGGCCGATATGAAGTCCCGCTATTCTCATCTTTTTCCTTCTACTCCTATCCAAACTTGAGGTAAGTAGTTTCTTGAGTTTGGTGTTTTGGAAGTCATATGTGCTATGATTGTTCTTTATAATTTTCTTGTGGTAATTCATATTTAGCATAAATTGAGTTGTCATGATTTATATGTTCCTTATGTTGATTTGCATTTTAGTATGATGATTGCATAATTTAATTCATGAGATGCTTATGATGAACATTCTTAGTTATGCATTTGAAGAAATGGCATATTGGCTCTATATTGTTGTGATGAGCTTTGTTTGAGTTGGAGAAGGTAGTTCCTCCTATGATGATATGAAATGATGAGTTTTGTGCATAATAGGTTGTGGCTGTAGGTCCTACTTCCTTGAGCTGCATTCTTTATCACTTGTGAATGGAGTTGATGTTTCGTCCTATGAATTGTGCATCTTTATTCTTTTTTTGATATTGCATGCATGATGGGCCACTAGTCTTGAGTCTTTAATTCTGTAAGGTGTCTAAATATTCATTCAAGGACGAATGTTCCCAAGGGGGAGATAATGTAACACTCCGGGGAATTGTAGGTTAAACTAGAGCTAAACGTAAGGTTTAAAATTTTTAAAAATGACTCCCCGTAGATTAGTGGACCATCTAGACTTTACATAGGGGGTTTTAGAGTCAAGGCCTAAGGGGAAAGTGCCAAGACAAAGGGGCAAGCCAAGGCTACCCCAAACTTAAGCACACTACCTAAACTTCCACGGCTATCACCAGAGCTTGTGGTCATGATCACGACTCATGGGAGGCCTTGTGGAGTTGCCTTGGCCAAAGGAGAGAAGACTCCAAATGTCCTAGACACTGCCTCAACTTCCATGGAAGGGACGACGGCTCGTGGAGCCCTTCATGAATATCCATTAGGCACTCGATCTAGGGGTCCCAAAAGGCATGGCTACTGCCTCAAGGACCACAAGAGGGACCACAGCTCGTGAAGCCCCTCATGGTGATGCCTTGGGCTTGTGGGCCTCATGCCACATTTGAGGGGCTACTGCACCAACCTTCACGAGGTGGACCACGGGTCGTGGTCCTTACCACGACTCATGAGGCCTGGACGGGTTCATTAGGTGAGGGTCAATTAAGTCTTTTCCTATTTAGGTCCAATTAAAGTGAGGTCATTTTGGGTATTTTTAGGGGTACTATATAAGATGTTTTAACTCAAATTCACCCAAGTTTACTCAATTATGCACGACACCCAAATAATTTCCAAAATCATCTCCCTCAATATATTTCTCTCACTATAAATCCTTCATTGAAGAAGAACAATAACTTGAAGACTAGGGCTCAAGAACTTAGAATCCTTACTCAAATTCCTGGTAAAACTTCAATCAAGGTATGGGAGTCTTGATTCATGGAAAGCTTCCTTCCATGAAGCCCTTAAACTTTCAATTTCAATTAGTAGATTTTTCCAAAAACCTAGGGGTTTTCAGTCTAGTCATTGGTTCTTCCTAAAACCGATTTCAATGAGTTAATTGTCTTATATTATGATGGAATTATTGATTTATGGTGATTCTATAGTAAAGTCCCCCATGAACCCATGGATTTTCCTTTGACCCTAATTTCATTAATTTGTGATGGATGTATTGATGCAAGATGAATACTATAAATTATGTCTATGGTATTTTAGTTATTGAATCTTGTTTTATCCATATCTAAGGTAGTATTTCTAGGTGTGATTGTGAGACATGATTCATGACCATTGAAGGATAAGTTATGAAGGTTTGTGCATGTTAATGAAAGTTGTGTATAACCCGACTATTGTGTAAATTGTGGTATTGTTGAAAGATCATTCTCCCCTTACACTTACACATGACTATGTATGAATTTTCTATGATGATTATAATGTTGTTGTGTTGATTGAAAGGCTATTCTTGTGAAACACTGTGAACATGATGTGAAAGGTTTACTCACATATTAATGATGATTATAAGTTTGAAAGTCCAATCTCACCTAATTGACTCTATGAGTTATTGTATGAGTTGTATTGAATGAAGGGAAATATATTCCTTCACACATGTAAATACAATTCAAGACTAATTATATATAATTTGGGAAATAGTGCTTTGCACCGAGTTTATATGGAAAATGAGGTAAAGGCCCTCCCATTAATACAATAAGCCGGGTCATCTAAATTATTCTCATGAGATGGAAGCTCCTTCACTAATACAATAGGTCGGGTTTCTATAAGGAATCTCTCTATCCCATAACTATGTGCCCATATAGGTATGTAGCTAGTGGATCCACCTAAAATCTAATACATTTAGTTCTACCTTAGGAAAGTAGGACACCTTCTTTCGGTGTGGGGTTACACGACACCGGATTCCATGTAGCTTACATGGTTTGTTTCTGTTATGGCTAAATTTCCCTATATGACAAGATAATAAATATGACACTAACTATACTTATGACTCCTTGATGAGCTTTACTTAGTAGGACTAGGGGTATGCGACTTCACTGTTACATTGAACAAGTAGACTTTGAAAAAGGGTTATGGGATGATTTCTTGTGGATTCACAATTAACAGCTGAAACAAGAATGAAAATAGGGGAAACAACAATATTAAGAGGAATGCTCTGTATGTGATCGATTTTAGGAAAATTTCACTATATGGGTAATTGAAACTACCAATAAATAGCTACATATCAGCAGGTAGTCTAGCTTATAAGTGAAATAATTTTCTCTTAAACAACTATCTCGATTCAAGTGATTTTCTTCGAACATCACATGCTTAACAAATAAGAACAACCCACACCTTAATTCATCTACTCTCTCGAGCTAGATGGGTAGAATCAGATTTAGAATTTACTCGTTCGAGCTAAACCCATATTAACCCGATAACTACCATCATCAATTGAAAGCTTTGATTTTAAAACCTCTTTCTAAAGCAAGCCTACAATTCTAAGTTTGAATTGCATTTGCAACTACAATTCTTAGTTTAAATCTAAGCTATCAATTAAACCTACTTCAATTAAGCATTAAAATCAGTAAATAACAATACCCATAAGTTAATTCAATCCATTATCACAAGATCACACCCCAAGAATTGGGGTTTTAGATAAACATAGTAAAAAGGTAAAAACAATTACCAACTTGATAGGCCATTAGCTGGGTAAGCTTGGGTTGTCTCCCAAGAAGCGCCTTAGTTAACGTCCTGACATGACGCAAGTACCCATTCAAGCTTCATTCGTGGGGTTTGCCATAGTATCACTAGGCAACCCCCTATGTTGTTTTGGGTTTGAATACGATGAAATATGACCCACTTGAGTTTCCAACTGCTTGATAGCAATAGCATGAGAAGTCACCATCTGATGGAGAGTTAAAACATCATTTTTAATTTCCTTCATACGTTGTTTGACTCTTCAACTTTGCTGAGAATGTGTGAGAGCATATTATCTGTCCAACTGCCCTTAAAGTCCTTGAGTTTTTGACGCTCATGGGGAGGAATATACATATCCTTCTCCCCCTCTCTATTCCATCCTTGGTTGTCTCCCACCCTTGAGGATTTTGCATGATAATTCCTCCTTGATTGGCTGGGAAATTTACCTCCTTATTGTACATCGCTTCAAATTCCATGACATTATTGGCTAATGTACCCAGCTTGGTCATCTTTTTGGCTAAAATCTGGTCTTCACGAGTGTGCCATGCCTTACTTTTCTTTGTCAAGCCTTCAAGGAGTTGTGATGCTACTTCATAGGGATGTTGCATTATTCCACCCGTAGAAAGTTGGTCAACCACTCCTCTGTTTACCACATCAAGACCTCCATAGAAAAATTCTAGCAACACCTTATCTAGAAGTCCATGAGTAGGGCACTAAAGTACTAGCTCCTTAAACATGGACTTGCTCTTTCTCCAATCGCCTGAAACTTTAGATTCTATCTCTCAGCATCATCATCTGTAATGGAGGAAAGAATTTAACTTGGAACATTGTGATCAGCTCCAACCAAGACCTGATAGAATCTCTTGGAAACTCAACCAACCACTTGCACATTTCTCCCATTAAAGAAAATAGGAACAACATTAGCCAGACCGACTCTTGAGATATGTTCTTGAAGGAGAACGGTCCATCAAACAAACCCTTCTGATATGCTCATAGGGATCCTCATGAGCCAGCCTACCAAACAAACCCTTCAGTTGTAGGAGCTGCAGCATGGTTCTTGTGATGTGAAACACTGCATTTCCTTCAGCTGGAGGCAAACGAATGGCCCATCACCACCCATTTAGACTGGGTCATAAATGTTTGGGTCATTGACGTCATTGAGGTTCCTGATATCATCTTGGTGGCCCACGTGGCTACCATTACTTCCATTGACGCTCATTCCTTCTCTGTTTTAACAAGAAACACAAAAACCAAAAATAAAAGTACGTAGATTTGACTATAACTAACAAGAACACAGTTCAACTTCACCAAAAGAATTTCTAATAACACCACTCCACGACAGCGATGCCATTTTGATTAATAACATTTCAAAGACATTTCATCCAATTGTAAGTGTCAACGATCATAAATCAGTATAAAATCCAACTAAATGAGTTAGGGTCGAATCCCACAGGGAACAATACGTGTTTGGAATTCAATTAAGAAGTATGAATGCGGTCTAATCAGTCATAGGAATAAACATTATCAGAAAAGACATATCAAATTAAATGGGTGATACGAATGTCAAATGGGGGGGGGGGGTTGGTTGTAATTATCAACTACAAACAGCCACACTAACTATGAAATAACAATAGGGAGAAAGATTATTGGGATGTGATCGATTATAGGCAAATATAGACATATGGGTAATTACAACTACTAGTAAATAACTAATATTAGTGAGTAGGCTAGACTATAAGGGAGATAGTTTTCTCTCGAATAACTACCCCGAATAAGGTGATTTCTATCAAACATCAATAAGAATGACAATGAAGAACAACCCACACCTTAATCCATTAACTCTCTCTCGCTAAATGTGTGGGATTGGGTCTAGGATTCACTCTCTCGAGCTGAACCCAAGTCAACCATATACCCACAAACCATTAATCAAAAACCTTTGTTCTAAAACCTCTCTCATGAGCAAGCCAAGAACACAAATGTAGAACTGCATTTGCAACTACAATTCTTAATTCAACCACATTTAATGTTTAAACTCCCTTTTACACAGTATTTAAACTAGCGATTAGCAATACCCATAAACTATTTCAGCCCATAATCACATAATCACACCTTAAGAATTTGAGTTTTAGCTACATAGTAAAAAAAGGGAAAAACAGTCACCAAATTGATTATCCATCAATTGGATAAGAGTGATTTTTTCCTTACAATGCTCCAATTTGATGAATCTCAAAGACCCACTTCCAATTTCTCAAAAGTGAACCTTTTCAATCCTTCAAAGCTAAGGAAAAACTGTGGAGAGAATAGTTCTAAGATAATAAAAGATTGATAAAAATATTAAAAGATTAATAAAAACGATTCTAATCTAAATGTTTAAATCTAATTTATAGTTTCTAAAAATAAGCTATGAAAGTCCTTTAGGAAAAGTAAGCCAGGCTCGCCGAACAACTTGACGAGCCACCTTTTGACCTCTTCAATCGACTTTTTATCTTGCATTCAACATCCTCAAGGCCTGTAACTTTGGGCGATCTATCTTGACTTCGCAGAACTGCTTGGTGATCCACTGACTGCTCTTTTTCATTACCGACTTGGTTCTTTCCTTAAGGGCTTGGCACACTGGAACTTTAGGTGGTCAGATGAGCTACTCGGTGATTTGCTAAGTGCTCTTGGTGATCCTCAGGCTTGCCCTTCTTCATTTCTTTAGCTTATTTCATTCCTTTATTCCTATTAGTGTCCTTGCTTTGCTCCTCAATCCATATACCTAAAAATCAAGGCATTAGCATCACTTTATAGCATAAATTAGGCATTTGGGGACACTAAATCTATCTAAAAAAATCCCTAAATGAGTCCAAATCCAAGACTCATCATGTAGCAATAGACTAGAATAGTGGTACCCGCGGACAATGGTAATAATGGTAGAGGACGTTCACAAAGTGGACTATGAGGAAATCAGTGAGGCTATGGAGGTCGGGGAATTGGTAATGCAGGTAAAGGAGTAGTGCAACCAGGCAAGGAGGTTGTCTATCAGGATAACAGGGCTCAACTTTATGCCTTTCCATGCAAGACCAATGTGGAGACATTGATGCAGTGATCATAAATACTATTCTTGTCTTTAACCGGATGGCTAATGCGTTGTTTGATCCGGTTTTTACTTTTTCATACATTTTAGTTTAGTTTTCCTTGGGATTTAATGCAATTTGTGATGTACTTGATGTCCCTATCCATGCTTGTACCCCAGTTGGAGAGTCTGTCATAGTCACCCATGTATATCGCTTTCCAGACTTGGGCTAATTTGGTTATTTTGGATATCACTGACTTTGATATAATCTTAGGAAAGACTTGGTTGTCCCCTATTATATTGTACTTAATTGTAATACTAAGTCTGTGACTCTAGAGATCCCGGGTATGGAAAAGTTAGAGTGGGAAAGGGTGTACAAGCCTAAGCCAACTAAGGTCATATATTCCATTCGGGAAAGGAAACATGTGGGGCAGGGGTGTATGGATTTTTTGGTTCATGTTCGGGGTGTTGATGTTGAGTCTCCGTCCATTGAGTCAATTCCTGTAGTATTTGAATTTAAAGAAGTCTTTCGTACCGATTTTCCTGGTATGCCTCTGATAGGGATATAGATTTCTGCATTGACTTGGAACCTGGTACTCGCCCATTTCCATTCCTCCCTATCGGATGGCTTTAGTAGAGTTGAGAGAGCTTAAAACTCAAATTCTGGAAGTTCTTGATAAAGACTTCACCCGTCCTAGTGCTTCCCCGTGGGGTGCTCCTATCTTGTTTGTTAAGAAAAAGTATGGTAGCATGAGGATGTGCATAGATTATTGATAGTTGAATAGGGTTACCATTCCAAATAAGTATCCATTGCCTTGGATTGATGATCTTTTTAACCAACTACAAGGTGCATCAGTTTTCTCTAATATTAATCTAAGGTCTAGTTACCATCAACTAAAAATTAGGCATGAGGATGTACCAAAAACGACTTTCACGACCCACTATGGTCATTATGAGTTTTCAATGATGTTGTTTGGATTGACCAATGCACTGGCAACCTTCATGATTTTGATGAATGGTGTGTTCAAACCATTCTTGGATTCTTTTGTAATAGTGACATTTTGGATTATTTGAAAAGTGAGGGAGAGGATGCCGACCATCATCGTATAGTTTTGGGTATTTTTGGGAGACAAAAAATTCTATGGTAAATTTTCAAAGTGTGAGTTCTGGTTGACTTCAGTTGCCTTTATGGGGCATGTAGTTTCAAGGGAAGGGGTAATGGTAGATCCCCAAAAGATTGAAGCGGTTAAGAATAGGGTCAGCCCTAGCTGAGTAACTGAAATTAGAAATTTTATGGGGCTCACCAGCTACTATCGTAGGTTTGTGAAGAATTTTGCCTCTCTCTCCATGTTTTTGACAAGGTTGACCAAAAATGAGGTACCTTCCGAGTCGTCTGACAAATGTGAAGAGAGCTTTCAAAAGCTCAAGACTATTCTGACCACAACACCTATTTTGGCACTACTGGTGGGAGGTAAATATTTTATTATTTATTATGATGCTTCACATTCGTGTTTGGGTGGTGTGTTGATTTAGGATTAGAATGTCATAGCATATGCAATGCAACAGTTGAAAGTGCATGAGCGAAATTACCCGACACATGATTTGGAGTTGGCAGCGGTAGTGTTTACTCTCAAGATCTGGCAGCATTACCTTTATGGTGTCAAGTGTGAGGTATTTACTGACCACCGTAGCCTACAACATGTATTCACTCAAAAGAACTTAAATCTGAGACAACGAAGGTGGATGGAGTTACTTAAGGATTATGATGTCACCATCCAGTACCATCCGGGTAAGGCTAAGTGGTGGAAGACGTATTAAGCCAGAAGGCAGTAAGTATGGGTATTCTAGCTTGCTTAGGTGTATCCAAGCGACTTTTGGCCAAGGAGATCCAGACTTTGGAGTATGAATTCATGCGGTTGGGCATCTCAGAGAAAGGTGGGGTGTTAGCTAGCATTGAGGTTAGAGCCACATTCATTAAGGAAATCAAGGCCAAGCAGTTTGAGGATGAGAGTTTGAATGAGCTCTAAAGAAAGACACTGTCTGGAAAGGCACAAGATGTGACTCTTGATGCGGGGGTGTGCTCAGTTTTAAGGGAAGAGTTTGTTTTCCTCGAGTGGATGAATTGATTCAGAAAATGTTGGCAAAATCCCATGGTTTGTGGTATTCCATTGATTTGGGTGTGACCAAGATGTACCGAGACTTGAAACAAATTTATTGCTGGCCTGGCATGAAGAAAGACATAATGGGGTTTGTGGCTAAGTTCCAAAACTTTCAGCAAGTAAAGTATGTACACCAAAGGCCTATAGGTTTGATTCAGCGAACGCCAATCTTGAAATGGAAGTGGGAAAGGATAGCTATGGGTTTCGTGGTCGGTCTCTCCAAGACCTTGGGAAAGTTTGATTCCATGGGTGGTGGTTGACAGACTGACTAAGTCAGCCCACTTCATTCCAGTCAGAGTAGACTATAATGCACAACAATTAGCTAAAGTATATGTGAAGGAGATAGTGAGGTTGCATGAGATGCCCCTTTCTATCATCTCAGATCGTGGTATGCAGTTCACTTCCAAGTTTTAGGGAATATTGCTTGAGGATTGGGCACTCAACTCACTTTTAGTACAATCTTCAATCCACAAATGGATAGCCAATCAGAGAGGACTATTCAAGTATTAGAGGACATGTTGAGGGCATGTGTGATCGACTTTGGAGGGCAATGGGATAAGTTCCTACCTTTGTGTGAGTTCTTATATAATAACAGTTACCATTCCAACATAGACATGGCACCGTTCGAGGCACTTTATGGGAGAAGATATAAATCACCCATAGGGTGGTTTGATGCTGGAGATGTGAAAACTTTGGGAGTTGATTTGGTGAAGGATGTTCAAGAAAAGGTGAGAAGCATCCAACCTAAGCTTCTAGCAGCCCAAGGTCGACAGAAAAGTACACAGATCGTAAGGTAAGAGACATGGAATTTAAGACTGGTGAGCAAGTTCTTCTTAAAGTGTAACCCATAAAAGGGGTAATGAGATTTGGTAAGAAGGGCAAGCTTAGTCCTTGATACATTGGACCATTTTAGATCCTTGACTGTGTAGTGCCAGTGGCTTATAGGTTTGCGTTACCTCCTAGCTTATTTGGAGTTCATCCAGTGTTTCATATGTCCATGTTGAAGAAGTATCATGGGGACGGGGATTACATCATAAAATTGGACCCAGTCTTCTTAGACAAAAACCTTTAGTATAGGGAAGAATCGATTGCAATTCTTTATCATGATGTTTGCAAGATGAGGAGCAAGGTGATTAAGTCTGTGAAAGTTTAATGGGAGCATCGTCTGGTTGAGGAAGCTACTTGGGAAACCAAGAGGGAAATGTAAGACAAGTATCCCAATTGTTTGACGATTTAGGCACTACACTACCCTTACTTTAGAAAGTTTTTCCTAGTTTATCACTCAGGGACTAGTGATGGGTAAATTGGTATCTATTTGAATGACCTATTCCCGTCGTTATGAAAAAGCCAATAAGAAAATAATTTAGGCTAGAAAACTTTTGAGTGGTGACTTGGGAATCCCTAGCCTAGTCTAAATTTGGATGAAATCTGAGTCAGCTGAGGTCTAGGGAAATTTGGTAATGAATGAGAGAGTTAATTATGAATTTGGTTACATGAGTAGACATCCAAGATGTTAGGAAGCCCATACGACTTTGCGAAATCGAATTTGGGTGAGCAGAACTACCGAAATTTATCTTAGCATGAATGGGTAGTTTTTGAACATCAAGGGTTGAAGGAGTGTTGTGAAATGGGAGTTTGGAACTCAAATTAGGACTCTCTATCTTTGTACAAGCCTCTAGGGTGGGGCTGCTGTGGCGGCATGGGAGCGCCGTAGTGGGCCAGCCAGGAATTAAGTTGGGGAAAAATCCCAATTTCGTTACTATTTTGTAAACTTCATTCTTAAGAGATAGGAGTCAGCCCAGGATGATTTCTTGACAGTTTTCCACAACTTTTGGTGCTAAAGGTAAGGATTTTACTCCCCTCCCCTAATTCATTTTTCGATCCGTTGAACTTAGATTCTTAGGTAATTATCGTTGGGGGATGGTTTTGGCCTGAAGTTTAATGGTGGGAAAAAGCCCTAGCTGCACCTTAGGATCATTGGTTTGGTCTTGGGTTATTGAGTTTATTATAATTCGGGTAAATTAGATCTTAATTATTGATCCTTGTGTTAAATTATTCGTTTGTAGACCTAGAACAAGTGGAAAGAATTCGGAAAAGGAATGTTCAAGTTCCTTAGGGGGATTCAAGTTTGGTTTCGAGGTAGGTGACGGTTTGGTTTCATGTTTGTGTAATATATGTTTGTAATTACTTCATTGTAATGCATGCATGTATGTGAATGAGGCACTATTGTTCAAACCTAATGAAATGAGTATGAATGAACAATTGTATGCTATGAATCAACACTTGATTGTATGATTATGAGTATGTACATTATGGTTGTAATTGTGATTGTGGTTATGTTGATTGGATCGAGTGTCACATATTGACACACAGATTGGATTGGGTGTGACGTTCCGACACATATTTTCGATCAAGCGTCATATTTCGGCACACTAACAGTGTAGGTATGGGTTCCATGAGAGGACCATTGCATTGTCTTATCTATTTTTTTTATTGAGAATGTGGAATTGTACATTGCTTCTAAAATGATAGCTATTATATATTATGTATATGTGTGTTTACTATGTTATGATTGCTTATTTGCTTGTATATGTTCGCTTACTAGAATAGTCGTGTGATCCTACTAGTACACTGTGGTTGTTACTGATATTGCACTTGCTCATTCTTTGTTGAGTACAGGTCATCTTCAGGCGGCTACTAATAGACCTTAGCTAGAAGATCAGCGATCGAGACCGGATTTAAGGGTGAGCTAGTTCTTTCAGGTTGCCATGGGTCCTTCAATTTTGTTTAGTCTATTCCTTTGGACTCAGACTATTTTAGATATTTCTTATGTTTGGTTGGGGTTGTACCCCGTTTTCTTAGACTTTTTAAATTTAGATGTTTTGGTACAATGACTTTCAGGTTCTAAGGGCGAACTTCTGCATTAGTTATGTTTCGTTGTTTTAGTTGAACCCTTGGAGGTTATCGAAACTTTTTGGACATATGTGGTCCATTGTCATTCAAAATCATCTCCCAAGAGTCAGTCCGTCTTCGGTTATTCCCTTTTTCGTTGATGGGAGAAGCTACCAAATGGTTAGCTGATCTACTAAGAGATTCCATTACCACTTGGGATGAACTT
Organism: Solanum bulbocastanum; assembly: GCA_037074985.1. NCBI lineage: Eukaryota > Viridiplantae > Streptophyta > Magnoliopsida > Solanales > Solanaceae > Solanum > Solanum bulbocastanum. Next base: position 19,876,438 of record CM073607.1, on the reverse strand, counting down.
ACTAAGCCGTTCTACATAAGGTTATTTCTTCCTTTGAGGATGATGTCATTGAGAGATAATATTTAGGGCTTTAAATGCATAGAAGGTGATCTAATCCATGAGACGTGGTTGAGATTTCAGAAGTTGTTACTGATTGAACGTCTCAAATATGCCTAATCCAATTCTAGGTGTAAACGATCTTTAATTAGTATAAAACCCAACGAAGTGTTGGAGTCAAACCCACAAGGAGCGGTACATGTTCAAATTCAATTATGAAGTGCAAACGTGGTCTAAGTGGTTATATGAATAAAAATTATCGAAAACATACAAATAAATCTAGAGGGGTGACAAAGAATGTTAGATGGGGGATTTGGATTTGCAATTAACAGCTGAAACAAGAATGAAAATAGGGGAAACAACAATATTATGAGGAATTCTCTGGATGTGATCAATTATAGGCAAATTTCACTATATGGGTAATTGAAACTACTAATAAATTGCTACATATCATCGGGTAGGTTAGGCGATAAGTGAAATAGTTTTTTCTCAAACAACTATCTCGATTCAAGTGATTTCCTTCGAATATCAACAAGCTTAGCAAATAAGAGCAACCCACACCTTAATTCGTCTACTCTCTCGAGCTAGATGGGTAGAATCAGATTTAGAATTTACTCTTTCGAGCTAAATGCATATTAACCTGATAACTACAATCATCAATTGAAAGCTTTGATTCTAAAACCTCTTTCTAAAGCAAGCCCAAATTTCTAAGTTTGAATTGCTTTTGCTACTACAATTCTTAGTTTAAATCAAAGCTATCAATTAAACCTACTTCAATTAAGCATTAAAATCAGTAAATAACAATACTCATAAGTTAATTCAACCCATTATCACATGATCACACCCCAAGAATTGGGGTTTTAGATAAACATAGTAAAAAGGTAAAAACAATTATCAACTTGATTGGCCGTTTAGCTGGGTAAGAGTCTCCATTCTTTTGCAATGTTTTCCAAGGATTAAATTCAAAGACCTACTTTTAAATCCTCAAAATTAATATGAGAAATCCTCAAAGTCTACAATAAAAACTCAAAAACTAAGTAAACTCTAACTCTGAAACTTGAGTATTAGAACTTATAACTTTTTTTAAAATCCAATTTATAGTTGCCTGGGTTTTGGCTTAAAAGTCCAGTCAAAGTCGTACCTCGCAGAGTGGTTCGGAGATCCGCCATTTTCTCTCTTCCATCGCCATCGTATTGATCCTCAACATCCCAAGTCCTGTAACTTTGTGCAATCCAGTTTGTTGTCGCAGAATTGATCGGCGATTCACTGACTGCCCATTTATGTCACCGACTTGGTTTTTTCCCCAAGGCTAGCACGCTGGAACTTTGGGCGAGCTAAAGCCCCACTAGGCGGTGCACCGAGTGGTCTTGGTGATCACCAAGATCGCTTTTCTTCACTTCTTCAGCTTTTTTTGTCCGGTAATGTCCTTTCCTTGCTCCTTAGCCTCCATAGCTACAAATCAATATTTTAACATCAATTTAAAGCATAAAAGAGGCATTTGAGTACACTTTGACTATCAAAACAAAGCCCTAAATGAGTCTAAATCTCGGACTCATCAACACCCCCAACTTAAACTTTTGCTTGTCCTCAAGTAAAACTCAAGATCAGCAGTTCAATAACGATGTCTACAAATAGTGTTGCGTAAGACTCAACATGAATGCACATAACAAGGTTCAAAGTACTTATACAATGATCTATTGTGCACTAAAAGTTTCAAATTGTTACTCACTATCATCAAGTATGCTTAAGCTCACAATGCTATCTTCAAATTCAAGTTCAAGCTCAACGAAAGTATTCAAATGCCCTCACAACAAAGATGATTCCATATTCACACAACATATTTCAATAATTAACAGTACCAGAATCACATACAACTCTCACACTCACAAAGATGAATACATGCATGACTTCACCCATAAGTTTGCCCTTATTTTCCAATAAACATTCATTTAAGCTCACTCATGATCACAAAGGTCTTTTCAAGGTTTGTAACGGGGCTGTGTGTAAAAGTATGTTCATTTAGGCTTAGTGGCCTCTACCTTCATGATATATGGACTGAACGTCACTTTCCTCCTATTCTTTAACATTTGAGACATGCTCATAATCCACCCCATTATTCAACTTCATATGAACCACCTGAAACCCCATTTCTTTTGCAATTTTCACTACTTCATTTCACAACTTTTTCCCTTTTTCAATCATTTTCATTTCTTTTTTTTTTCTTTCATTTCCTTTTTTTATATGGAAGGGTTCCATCTTTATCAAAACAATCGATCAAAGGGGGAATTATTCACACTTCTTGACTCTTATTCTTTTTCACCATACCCCGAAATAAGGCTTTTGTCCTAAGTTGGCTATTCAAACAAACCAAAACTTTATGAAGATATGGATAAAGAGGTCAAAGTTGTTCAAGTTTCTTCCAAAAAAAGGATAGTCTCAAATCTCAATGGGTGCCAAAACAAGATTCACACTTCTCACAAGGATGACCACAAAAGAGGTATATCGTCAAATTGGTTCACTCTTCAAAATTTTTACCTAAGATCATTTGAATTGCTTAGTTCACTTTAATCAATTAGACCAACGGGGAAAATACTAGGTGTCATCAAATGCAATGTTCAAGACGACCTCACCGCACAATGCATTGATACAATCATCAAACAAGAGCTAGCGTGCAATGTTCATCACAAGAGACTTCATTGACAATCGGCTAGTCACAATAAGATGCTCAAAGTTCACATAGTCTATGTAACTTTTCTTGCCTGATCATAGCTGCAAATTCATTTTGTTCAATTAATAGCACTATTCAAGTCATCGGTATTGACCACAACTGATACTTAAATTTGTACAAGAACAACCACAATCACAAACAAGAGGTGGCAAAAACTTTTAAATTGGTTCAAAACTACTTTCAAATCAAAACAATTGGCCACAAGCTTAGAACAACCGCAATACCACAATGAAGATATATATAAATAAACCAATGAGCCACAATATTCACAAAATAGCTCATAAGAGGTAGGTATGGAAATACCTCGCTCCAACAACAAAAAATAGCAGTTGTCCTCGATTGTAACTAAAAATAAAAACAGTCTAAAAAGTAAAAAAGAGGGAGGGGAAGCTCATCCTGCCAGGCTAAGCCTGGGTGAATTTTGCATGTCCGTCGCTCCATCTGTCTGGGCATCAATGCCCATTGTCTAATCAACCTTGGCTCCACTGGTGACTACCATCGACGTATTCTAAAGCAATGCCTGCCTCTCAGTCTCAAACATTGCACCCTCTAGGTCAAGAAAATCCTCATATACAGCTTTCTCACAATCACCAAGCTGCACTTCATCAGTCTCAGCCTCGGACTCAGCACCAACATCATCAGCTCTAACCTTGTCTCCGGTGGTAGGCGGAGGCACATCAGAATAAGCTGGAACAACGATGCTAGGGCTATTTGGAATCTCCACAGTCCCAAATAATGAAGTAAAATATGTAGACTTCAGATGGTCAACATCCTTACGCAGCTCAGTAATGTCGGCTGTTGACACCAAATTTTGACCCTCCATGATAGGAACTTACTTTCGAGTTTCTTTAATTTTAAACGATTTCAAATAATTAGTTTATAAAAAATTCAAAATATTTTTCAACTTTTTAAAGTTATTTTAGTCATTTTTATAGAATTTTAAATAATAAGTAGATTTTATATAATTGCGTATATAATTAAACATAGTTTATAAATATTTAAAAATTATATTAAAAAAAAAGATTTTTATTTACTTTAGTTTAAATCATAATTACAATTTTTAGTTAATTAGTTTGTAATTAAATTAATTATTTTATAAGAAAGGTGATTATTTATTTCGTTAAAATTAAGAAGCTCGCTAGTTAATCTTATTTAAATTCGTCTTGTTTATGATGTGACCAAATTCAAATAATTATCTCAATTTGTTTATTTTTAATCCCAATTGGCCATAATTGTAAATCATGTGGCCATTTCCTAATTTGCGAGACCTAACCACATTTTCACTTCTTTTAAAGCCCATTTTAGCCAAGAAAACATGCCCAAATTCCCATATCCAGACTGACCCAGTTTAATTTAATCAGTCAACTCACTCTTTTCAAATCTTCAACTAACATAGAAGCCCATTCCCACAAAAATAACCCGACCCAACCCCTTTTCTTTCGTTAATTCCGTCTTCACAGCGTACCAAATCAAAACCCAGCCTTCCAACATTATCAATAGCAGCAAACGTCAATTCACGACAATTCAAACGATCCTAAGCAGCAGTAGATAGAGATACATGATAGAATTCGTGGTAAAGCAACAGCTTTCAGCCCGTGTCATGTTCCTCCTCATCCAGTGCAAATCTCGTATGAATTTCCAGCAAATGCAGCCTTGTCATCTCTTTTTGTACGTGAGTATGCCAGGTGGAGCAATCTCCTCGCCTTTCATCCTTGCCCCACGATCGGATCGCTTCCATTGCCTATCCGTTGAGCAATTTGTTCGATTGGTATGAGAATCTTGCATTTCCCCCTGATTTGAGATAAGAATTGGTTTTGAAGATTTTAAATTTCCTCATTCTAACTCGATTTTGCCCTCATCTTTTCCCCCCAAAAAACAACCCTAAATTCTCATATTTAAAACCCTCTTCTTCCTTAGTTGTGGGGTTGGATTTTTTGAGAGAAAATACAGAGAATTAGCTAAGCCATATACACGAAAAAACTAAAATTATCAGCTATACCATCACATACAAGTATTTAGGATAGTACTCAAAATCATATAGAGAATGGGAATTTATATTTTTACTTAGTCCTTGTTCTCGTTTGCCTTTGTTTTGTTCATCGGAGTTCTTAGAATTGTGTTTCAGTGGTAAAAGCGCATTGTCTCTAGCTCGTTCTCCAGTTTGCTGTCTGAAAAAAGTTATTGTCTTCTCCTTTATAATATTCTCCTCGCCTCTTCTTCTATTTGGAAATGACATTTTTGATGTTAGAAAACCTTTATTATGTGGCTTGCTATTAGCTACCATTGGGTTGGTGATGTTTTAACATAATGTATATATTCTTAGTCATTTCCATAAGTTAGTCGAATATCGAGTTAAAGTCTTGCTGATTCATACTTACTGTTTGTGTTTCTTTCCTTCCTTGTGTGAGTGTGTTTTGTTATTTCCCTTCTCAAATCTGTTATTGAATGTCGTTGAAACTGTATTATTTCACTTATACTCTTGTTAAGTATTAGGTGTGCTATATTTAGGTTGTTACTGTTTAAGTGTTTTATGTATATATGTCTAGGTTTTTGAGATCAACTGACGGGGCCATTGTGTGGTTTAATTGCATTTTTGTTCCATGAGCTTAGGTATTTTTGTTTTCTTGTATCTCTTTGATTGTCTTATTGCCTATAATGAGCTATTTGAGTCATTTTCATGTTTTCATTTTTCCTATTTTTTTTTTGTCAAAAAAAAAAAGTTCTTGCCATTTGTAGTTGAGTTTTGTTTTTAAAATGTTAGGTTATGTCCCCTTGTTTCCAGATTTTGGGTTTCTTCAAGTTCATGTTTTATCTTCAAATTACTGCCCTTTTTTTGTTTTCTGTGATCAAGTGTATGCTATTTCCCTTTTGTTTTGATTTACCGCTTCAGACCTATAGATGTGATTAATTTCTATTCTCAAATGTTTATATTGTTGTTCAAGTTTGTTTGAAGTTCTGAGCTCCCTGATTTAAGATCATAATTTTTCATAGTTTATATTTTAGATGTTTTAGATTTGATGTTCATTAACTGGTTCTTAGTGAGTAAGTTTGTAATAGTTCAAAATTCAATAGATTCATTTCTATCATGCTTCTCGCTCTTGCTCTATATAATCATGTGTAAAGTAGGATATTGACCTAATTTTGTATCTTACTATATATAGAATAATCCATGCCTTCTCCTTATTTATTTCGTATCCATTAGTTGGGAATATAAGATTATATATCTTGACTTCAATATTCTGGTGGAAGTATACCACTTAATCCCTTCCTTTCATTTTGTTCTCCTAGAATTAGATTATAGCATTTAGAAATTGCTTGATACATTCATTGTTTTACTGTTGAATGATTGACTTCCTTGTTAGCTGAAATTGAGAATGAATTTGGTTGGAATAGTGGCTTAAATTTGCCTACTTTTTACTTCTTTAGCTTGATATTAGTCACTGAACATTTGGTGATTCATATTATGTTCCTTTGGATTTTCACTGATGGTTGGCTTGCATTTGAGATGCTGTAATTACGAATGCTTAGTCATAATCATTATCTTATATACAATTATTCCTTCTCATCTCGAATGTCTAGGTGTTGATTCTTTGCACGAATTAATTTTGTTCGCTCCATTTAATACCATGCAACTTAGTATTTCAAACCATCTAGGTATTTTCTTTATTTAACTTCAAGTGAAAATGTTCTTATGTGATTTTTATTGTTTTTGATTCATGTGATATTGGATGAGCCTAATGGACTGCCGTCTTTCCTCCCTTTGCATTTTGAGAGGTCCATTAAGGCCTAAATCCTCTCTTTTACTGTTAGCTGATAATGGATGTTTAGAACAGGCATTCGATAGTCAATTTAGATGCACTCAAGAGTCCAGGAAGAGTTGTATGCACGCTGTTTACAAAAATATACATGAGATATACAATAATATATAGTGATATACACTCACCGTATACACTGTGTAAAAGCAACAGAGACGGGTCAAAAGCCCACAAAATTCCAGCTTTGTATTGTGTTGTAGTTGGGCCTAAGACCTTGTTTTATTTAGTCATTATTAACTTGTTAGTTCTTAGGACAGGTGGAAGAATTGGGCCTAACGCCCAAAAGAAAACAATTTCTTTTATGTTAGACTAGGACAAGTACCAGTGATTTAAAAACAAAATTAGGCCTAAGTGTTGGTCCTGGCGAATAGAAACCAGACTTGGGCCCAATGCCCTCTCTCTCCTTATTTTATCCGTCTTTCTTTTGTTTATTCACTAGTTGATTCTAAGGTTTTTCCGTAATTCAATTCCCCAAAAAATGATTTAACCATAACTGTTAAATCAAATAAGTATATTTTATTTTACTTGACTTTAAAATATCAAGTACTAAAAGTAATATCATTTTACTATCTCCATTTCCATTTAGAAACAATTTCAAGTGTTAAGTTGTTATATCTTCAAACAAAGTATGCTTTTATTTTAGAATAATTTAGCCAAATAGTTACTTATTGGAGAACCGCATTTTAGCGGATGTTTTAAGTACTTTAAAACCCTTCCTAGAGCATTAATATGAACCCGAACCCTATAAATATTTTCAATTGATTTATGTTTTAATCTTTTTGCAAAATTGGTTTTCTTAATATTTCTTTAAAAATTAAGTGATGACTCTAAAACCCATTTGATTTTTAAATAAAACAGCATGGTGACTCATTTGGGGAATTGAATATGTTCTAACCTTAAAATTAACTTATTTGGACGTGTGTTTAATTGTTTACTTGTTCGAGTTATCGTATATTATAAATTGTGGCATTCATGGCATTGATTCCACCAAACGAAAAATAGATTGCATTAAGAAAAAGGGTGGTTATGTGGCTATCCACTACTGCCCTTCAGAAAAGCACCTTTGAGTTCTTTCAAAGTGATAAACGAATAGTTGACTTGTGGTCATCAAACATCGTTCAGTAAACTTCACCCCAGTAGTTTGTCCAACTCGAAAAACCAGGTCTTGACACTAAACCAATTCTAGTCAACCTAGTGTAGAGCGAAACCGAATCCCTTTTAGCACATCAAACTAAGATGACCCAACATCTAAGGCATGTTGGACCCATTAGAAAGACCACCTTGAGTCCAAAATGGTCCACGACCTAAATGGATGATCATACTTATGTGTTTAAATTTGAAAGATGTATATGTCGTTGGCCAAATCATTGCCCCTTAGGGTTGAGAATTTATTTAATTAGCTTATTTTAGTTACGTGAAGATCTTCATGATTCATCATTACATTTTAAGGCATCAGCATTTGGAGAAAAGAAGAAATCAAGAACGAAGGACCTTCCATGGAGGCATAGTTTAGGATCGTACCCCTATGCGAGACTGAGTATTTCGTATCCCATTTCCCCTATTATGTATCTCCATTCTGTTTAGTCGTAAAACTTGTATAAATTTGGGTTTTGGGGCAGTAGAATGTTTCAAATGAAGTATACATCCATCAAATTGTTAGGCCTACCTTTGGCACAAAAGGGTCACAGTTTGTTTAAAACGCGCAATAACTGCTTATGTGATTATGTTGCTTTCTTTGGAGATAGTCTAGCCTACTCTTTTGGAAATTTTTTAGAAACCCCTAAGAACAAATATAAAGTTGCTATCAAAAGTATGTTCAAATACTCTTATATTCTTTAGTTTCCTAATAAAATTTGAATATCATTTTTTAAATCTTACTCTCTCATACCAAAGAGGATTTCATCGTCTCAAATTGAAAGAGATTCAAGTGGGTCAAACTACGTAGGACTTCACGTAGGCAGCCTTTCAAGGCTCAATCCCCATTTTTGAGATTTTTTTTTTCTTTACCAACTCTTGCAAGAAGACTAGAGTTTCATATCAATTGAAAATTAGAAGTATCAAAAGGACCTTGGCTCCACGAAAGCCGAATTCTCTGATCCACTAATCTCAAAGTCAAATAGACAAATTCTTGTCTATTTAGTTATTCCTCTATATATCGTAGGCTAGTTTATCTTTGAAAAGAAACTCTTGTGTGTTTACACCTATGTGTGATAACTTGTACTATTTATCACCTTCAGGCACTAACACATTTACCTTTTGAGTTATTTTTCATTTGTCAGGCATTTAAAACTGATCTGTGTTGATAAGCTGGCCGAACACCCTTACTTTACAAGATCCAAAGCTCCTAAATATTCCCTCCCTAACCGAAGTCTACTAAAAGGATAAACCACAATGTTTGACAATAGTGAAGAAATTGGCTTGACTGAAGTTGCTATAGTCCTGCCCTATACCACTGAACAAAATGAGTTGATTGCACAACTCATGCAACAGGTTGCTGAGTTGAGGGTTGAGTTCTAGAAAAAGAAAGATTTTCCAAATTTGGGTACCACCGCCAACACTCCAGGCAACTAAAGACCTCCACTCTACTTTCCTCCTCTGAATTCAAGTGCAGAACATTTCATTAAACTACCCTGCAACCCTATTTAGAATCCTTCCACTGTCGACTTAACTACCCCCAATACCCGTCAAGCCACCACCTCATATCAAGCTCCTCCTTCTCCTCAAAATACCAACCCACAAGCTTTTCCTCCACCTCGAAGCCAAAATGTTAACAATCCGCAAACATTTCCCCATCTCCAAAATAAGTATACCAACCCTTAGACATTCCCCCAAAGTTATCAAGCCCCTCAAAATACCTAGAATCCTTCCATTGCTCCACCCTTACCTCCAAGACCTACTTTCCAAATCCCAACCCCAAATGAGCCATATGCCAACTGTTTTGAACTGTATCATTACGAAGAACAGGAAAAAGAGTGGAGGCCTAAAGAAGAGTCGTCCAAATACAATCTAAAGGAGGAAATCTTGAAAGATGTGAAAGAGTTGCATTATACTCCAGAGGTCGTCAAATTTAACTACGAAGATTGTGCATACATCCAAACTTGGACCTTCTTGAAGGGTTCAAAGTGCTGAAGTTTGACATTTTTCAAGGAACGGGAAATCCGTTGGCTCATCTGAGAGCTTATTGTGACCAACTCATAGGAGTTGGTAGAAATGAAGCTTTGTTAATGTGGCTCTTTAGCCGAAGTTTGAACGGGGAGGCACTAGATTGGTTCACTTCCCATAAGATAAAGCAGTGGTCTAGTTGGAATGCACTAGCTAAGAATTTCATCAAGTGGTTATCCTACAATGTGGAGATTGTTCATGATCGATATTCTTTGGAGAGGATCAAAGATAAATCCATTGAAATCTACCTCGGATGGAGGAAAGAAGCCGCCAGGGTTTGATCTCTCATGTCTGAGAAAGAGATCATTTAAGTGTTCATACGCATTCAAGAGCTGGAGTATTATGACAGAATAATGTTGCTCATTGGAGAAAATTTTTCGAAGATAGTTAAGATAGGTGTGACTATCGAAGATAGGCTTAAAATAGAAAAGATTTCTCGTATTGCCACGCTAACTGAATCTTTAGGATTGTTGAAAAAGAAGAGAGAGGAAGCGTCTTCTATTTTCTACGCATATGATGAAAAAAGACACTTCAGAAAGTCCTCACTTTACAAATATTATCCTCAAGCTCCACAAAATTCATATCCAACTTGTTATACCCAATCAAGTTACCAAACTCCACCACCGAGTTACCAAATTCCACTTCCTAATTACCAAACTCCACCGTCGAGTTACAAAACTCCACCTTCTATTTACTAAACTCTACCTCTAGATTACCAAAGCTCTATCAGTTAATTGTTTAAATATCCAATCAAGTTACCAAAATTCATCCCCATACTACCAAAACACCCATCTTAGCTATGGAGCTCCACAATACCCAAATTTTCGAACGCCAGTACCAACTCACCAAAATCCTCCGAACTACCGTCAAGTACATCTACTTCCACAAAATAATTACAATCATCCTCGCCTAAATCTTGAGAAGAATCCTTCTAGAGTCTTTACTCCTTTGATTGAGAGTCAAACACAACATTTTGAGAGATTGAAATTATCTTGCCTGATACAGACAATTGATCAAACAATTGTCAATGTCAACTCCAAGTTTTATAGACCTGATCTTCACTGTGCTTACCATTCAGGAGGTGTTGGGCATATTACTGAGAATTTTATTAACTTAAAGCATAAAATTCAAGACTTGATAGATCAAAAGATCGTCACTCTTCATATAGCCACTTCTAATGTTAATAGTAAACCCATGCCGAATCATGGAGAGGTAGTATAAACATGATTAAAGTCAAAGAAGATTCGAATGTGGAGAAAGTTATAATCTCACCAAACCATGAAAAGCTTGAGAAAATTGTAGCCTCTCCAACCAAAAAAGAGAAACCCAAATTTGTGATCATGACACCTCATCAAACTTTTTCTTTAGTGCTGAAGGAGGGTTAGAACAAGAAGAAGATCAATCAAGCTTTTCCAAAATCATTGCCTCACTTATATCAATCTTTTCCAATGCAAATGTGTCTATGGGAAGGAATAAAAAATTAGTTCAAAGAAGGTGATATTGTGCTTGAAGAGATGACTGAGACACCAGTCATACTAGACAGCGATCCAAAGGAGCAAATGCCTAACTCGACATCTATTCCGCTCTTGATTCCTCGCTCGTCTTAGTAGACATGAAAAATTTTATATGTTATTTCTAAAATTGTGGTGGTATTATGAATGAGGCTCAAGACCTATCCTTTATTCTATTTTTTCTTTACTATGTTATCTCCCTCCTAATATTTTGGAAAAAGCAAAAATGATTTATCGTCATGGCCAAAGTTCTTATCTTCTTATTTCAAATGAAATCCTCCTTTATTGTGAAAATTTGCATTACTTACTTTATATGTTCTATCTAATAGTATCTCTCTATGATTTCAGTGAATATATTTTCAAATCTGTCAATAACATGTCATGTCACAAGCTGAATGAATTGAATGGGGGTAGATGCAGGCAAATTTGAGAACCACAATGAGAATATCATGGTACCCAAACACCTGGTTGAGGAATTCAAACACTTCGAAAGTCACGATAAGCCATTCAGAATAGACCGAAATAGTGAATTAGGAAAATGATGAATGCATCATAGAAATCAAAATTGATGCCTATCTGACAAAAGCACAAGAAAGAGAACTCATCAGTTTGCTCAGTAAACACATCGATATATTTGTGACAATACATGGTTGAGCATGAATATTAGATCTCACAAGTCATAAATCTACTTAAATGTTGTCCAGAGATATTATGTGGCATGTTTCAATTCGTATTTCTGTTATTTCCTTGTAATTGTTCTATTTGCTTGTAATCGCTTGGCTTAGAATTTATCCCTTTGTAATGAACTACGTGTGACCTTAATTCTTAAGAATGAGATACGTAGACGGTCTATGTCAGCCTTGGTCACCCTTTTATCCCTTTTCATTATTTCCCCTTTGTATTTGAACTACGTTCGGCCACAGTCTTTTCCTTAGTTAGATTTTCTTGTTTTTGTTAATTCTTGAGAGGGAAACTACATTTGACCTGATTCCTGCCTCAACGGGATACGTAGGCACCACAATGGCTCAGTTACATCCCCATAATATTTCCATTTTTCTTAATAATGGAAACTAGGACAAAAATTTTGGGAGGAACTTAAATTTCTTAAAAAGGAAGATATTTTCTCCAACAAGTCAAGACTAAAGATACATTGAGAATTATAATTGGGACAAAATCTTTGAGAATATCTCAAAAGTTCCATGATTCGTTCATCGACAGTTCGACATACGCCAAGGAACTAATTGGGATACAAATTCTTTAGGATGTCATCAAATATTTCAATAGGGCTCATCAGAAGTCTAAAACAACTTTGAATACCTCCAGCACGATCTGAAATTCAGTAGTAACCTCAAGTGGTCCTAAGTCCACTATGAGATCGGAGGTTAACTTCAGCAATCTTCGACATCTTGAGAGTCACATCACCCATACTTTCGAACAAGTTGTCAGATAGATCCCAAAGCATCAACTTCAAAGACATTCGCAAAGCTTGACGTGACATGACACATGGCAGAGACCTTTTCCAGATACTACTTTTTGAAAACATATTTTCCTTAAAACTTTTCTTTCATATTTCAATTATTTGCACATAAATGTTTTGTCTTATCTATCAAAAAGTGGGGAGAAATCAACCAGAGATAGCAAGACAATGAGCAAACAACCGAAGAGATCGACACAGATCAGTTCACATTAGACTAACAATTTTTCTGTGGATGCTAGAAAAGTTTTATGTTTCTTATACCAAAGAATTGGTAATATGAGTAGCATTATTTCATTCAAATTCTAGCAAAGCGAGGTCCATAATGAGCATACAAATGTGTTTGGAGATGGAATAAATCAAAACCTCGAAGAGAGCAATATTATTGTTTTCTAGCAACTAAAAATACTTGAAAGACTTTACCTGTATCATATTATCAGACATGATAATATTCCTATTTAGAGAGTCATTTATATCGTATTGTCCAAAAAGATAATACCACTACTCGGAGAGTTATTTATATCATATTATCAAATAACATGATACCACTACTCAGAGGGTTATTAATATTGTATTGTCAATAAGACGATACCGCTACCCGAAAGGTCATCTCAACGAAGCATTACATTCGTTCGGTGCCAAGAATAAAGCCAAATTCATGACATCGCAATGAAGCTAAATTCATGCATCGTGAGGAAGCCAACTTCATGCATCGCGAGAAAAAGATTCATGCATCGCGGAAAATGAAATTCATGCATTGCGGGAAGAATCATGCATTGCAAGAAGCATTATTTACATGCATCGCGAGAAAGCTCATGCATAGCATAAAAGTAACAATCAGCTACGGTTCTCAAGGAAACATCACCTGTATTTTTCAAGGAAGCATTATCTTTATGCATCGCAGGAAATATTTGTGTATCATGAGAAAAATCATGCATAGAAGAAAATTCACCCTCAAATACGGTTCTCAAGGAAGCATCACATGTATTTTTCAAGGAAACATTATCTTCATGCATCGAGAGAAAATTGATGCATCGCGAAAACGTCACCATCAGCTACAGTTCATGCATTATGGGAAACCTTCATGCATCACCAGAAAACTCATGCATCGCAGAAAAGTCATCACCTACTACGATTCTTAAGAAAACCAGCTTCATGCATCACAATAAATCATGCATCGCAAGAAAATCAACATCGGCTGTGTCATTGCCATTGCAAGAACGACGTCAAGAGAACTATCAACATATTACATCAGTCTATATTATTACTTCGATATCAAAATAAGAGTACATTGAAGATTATATTGCAAATATGAAATAAAAGCTTTATTTGCTACGTCAAATTGGAGGAAGATGTCGTCAAATGTTCAAAGAGAGCAATTAAGTGTCCACATGGTAAAAGACGCTATATCTCCGTTTAAATTATACTTTATCCTAATGTGTTTTATCTCAGTATTTGTCGAGAGCATGCACAAGGATGAATTCTCAAACAAAACCACAGGTGTGGACGACATCAAAAAGGATGCATCACAACATGGAACATTTTCTTAGCAGCAAACTGGGACGTAGTCCGAAGGGGAGTACCAAACTCTTAAGGCTCAAGCTAAGGAGGGACTGCCACTAAAATTAAACCACACTCATATTAGAAGGCATGTGGGTGTTTCTTAGGTCTATCGGTTTTAGATTCGCATCCGGAGAGTTTTGGTTTTTGCCGTATGCAACTTTCCAATCTAAGTAACAATCCACCCAGAGCTTTGAAAATTATGTCGGTGTAAGTTCTTATTTATGGGTGTGCGCCACATTCATGGCTAAGAGGTTGCAAGCCCTCATTTCAATACTCGACTTATTTTGTCAGTCTTCCCAACCGAAGGTTATTTAAGAATAAGAGATTTCCTTTTCAACCGATCGAGTTGAACTACAAGCAGCCTGATTCCCTAAGTTGAGGGATATGTAGGCGGGATTAGTGTTGGAAACTTGGCTATATTCCAACATTCTCTCTTAAATATTATTCCCGAGCATTCCTATGGCTTCATAATTTGATATCGCGATGACTTGTGAATTCTTTAAAATCATGCGTCAAATCAAGCGTATCGAACTACAAAGAGCCTGCATTCTCATATAGCCTGAGATATGTAGGAAACCCATTTTTTGGGTTCACCCATAATTCTTAAAGTCCGTACCAAAATCGCTTTTTTAGAAGCAATGAAGACATGGTTGGTCAAAATTAGATTTGTCAATTTCATTTGCTTCGAATTTCTTTCATTAATTCAAGCCAAATAAGGAATAGTTGTTGACACCCAATTTTGACCCTCCACGATAGGAACTAACTTTCGAGTTTCTTTAATTTCAAACGATTTGAAATAATTAGTTTATAAAAAATTCAAAATATTTTTCAACTTTTTAAAGTTATTTTAGTCATTTTTATAGCATTTTACTAAATAAGTAGATTTTATATGATTGCATATATAATTAAACATATTTTTATAAATATTTAAAAATCATATCAAAAAATATTTTACTTTACTTTAGTTTAAATCATAAATAAAATTTTGAGTTAATTGGTTCGTAATTAAACTAATTATTTTATAAGCAAGTTGATTATTTTATTTCGTTAAAATTAAGAAGCTTTCTAATTAATATTATCTAAATTTGTCTTGTTTAAGATGTGACTAAATTCAAATAATTATCTCAATTTGGTTATTTTTTAATCCCAATTGGCCATAATTGTAATTCATGTGACCATTTCCTGAATTGCAAAATCTAACCACATTTTCACTTCTTTTAAACCCCATTTTCAGCCAAGAAAACAGGCCCAAATTCTCTTCTCTAAACCGACCCACTTCAATTCAGTCAGTCAATCCATTATTTTCCAATTTTCAACAGACCTAACCCCTTTTCTTTCAACGACAACGTCTTCACAGCGTTCCAAAAAGAAACCTAGCCTTCTAACATTATCAGCAGCAGCAAGCGTCAATTCATGGAAATTCAAATGATCCAAAGCAGTAGTAGATGGAGATACATAGTAGACTTCATGGCAAAGCAACAACTTGCAGTCCGTGTCGTCTTCCTCTTAAGCCAGTGCGAATCTCGTACAAATTTCCAGTAAAAGCAGCCTTGTCCTTGATACGCTCAAATTACACCTCCCTAAAGAAGAATAAGCGATCGTTATCAAGTAAAGAACCCAACTTGTAGGTTGGGGTCGATCCCACGAGGAATATGGTTCAGACTTAAACTTAACTTACGCTTATATTCGTTTAGTCAACTTATTTCCGAGACAGGTAAGTAAAAGGGGTGGGGGGTTTGTGTAGCAAATAATTGATGCTAGTTTAGAGAACAAGTAAGCAAGATTCAAACTTTGGTTGTTGTCAATGAGAGAAAGTGACTAGGATGTATGTGTTCCCCATAAGCTCATAACGCGACAATCCTTACAATATCAATCTATCCTAGTGTATCACATGCAAAGTGGTAAGTTATGTATCTCTAAATCCTTGGTCCGAAAACTAGAGAATTTCACCCCGCACCTTGGTCCAGATACGTGTGTAAAGTTTACTAACCCTTACCTTTACCTCATATTAGACATCACATAAATGTATGACTTAGTTTTCACCCTCGCACCAATTAACATTAGACTATTAGAGAGTATCACACTAAATCTATGTTGATAATTCTTTTCTTATTAACTACCTCCTTGGTCTGACAAGTAGTAACAAGGTGAGTTCTAATGTTGCGCAGCGTTAAAATGGCTTATGCATGAAAGAATTATCAATTCATGCTTCAACACTATTCAAGAATTACTTAGTTGTTTTTCATACTTTGTTAATCGCTCATGGTTCCCACAAGTCTAGTTGTGGATTTAGTTACCCATGCTAGCAAGTACACAATTCATATTATTAGAAGAAGAATTCATGAACTTATGTAATAAGTAGAAGAAATCCAAAAACCCAACTTGAATTTCAAAGTTAAAATCTTCAAAACAAACATAGGAAATCAAGAATTGCTAGAATTGCAAGTTAATCTCCAAAGCCAAAAAACTAGAACTAAAGTAATAGTGTCTAACCCCTAAAAACAAGGGTTACATGCCCTATATATAGAAAAACATGTCCCAAATAAAAAGGAAACAAAATAAGAAAATAAAGTTTCTGGACGCGATTTCTATCTACGATATTAACCTATGGACTGTGGACTAACCTACGGTCTGTAGGTCCCTTTTGTTGTTTGCGACTTAGGAAATTTTCCAAAACTCAAAAAATCTCCAACTCTCAGTAACAATCGACGGATCAGCAGGATGGACCATAGTTTGATACACGGTCCATAGATCCTCCTCCGTAGCTCCATACTTAAACTTTCGAAATCAGGTGCTAGAACCCCCTTCTTTGAATCATTTGATGGAACTGTAGGACGGCCAGTAGGTTGACTTACTGTACGTCGTTTGTAATCGTGGTTCCACACTTGGTTAAGAATTCCCTAATTTTCCTTCAAGCATTGCCTGCCCATCTACGCCTACCACCTGTGGAACATGACTGGACCTACGGTCCGTAGGTCACGTCCGTAAATTCCTTTTTTCTGAACAATTCTTCAGTTGTGTCTCTTACTTCCACATCCGAACTTATTTCCTGCAAACATGATAAAAACACATTTATACCAATACAAAATAGATCTAGACACACACAACTATTAAGTTAAATGTATTAAAAATATTGTAAACTCACGGTATATCAACACCCTCAACTTAAATTCATTGTTTGTCCTCATGCGATGCACTAAAACTCTAAACGACACTTGTGTTGAAACATCCATTTAAACTCAAGCAATCACATGGCTTACAATCCCAACTCTCTTTTCTAGTGCAAATTGTTTATCTTAGACTCAACAAGCTAACTCATGCGGATCAAAATATGACAAAGATCGACCACTAGATACACAACATACACTTTTTTCACAATCACAAAGGTACCAACTTTTCGACAATGTAACTAGTCCCCTCACTTCAAACAAAATCTTTTTTCACACAATGATTATGATTTTGTGTACAAGGATTCATTCAATACTCACTCTCAAAAGTAACTTCAAGTACAATTAGTGCTCAATACCATAGGCTTGCCCTTATTTTCACTGCTTAGACTCTCCAAACTAGTTTCTAGGATCACTGTAGGACTTTCTTAGCTTGTAACATAGGCTTAGGGTCAACTGTGGTATGTTTGGGTACTTTTTAGTGACTTTCTTCCCTCCTTGTCATTACATTGACTTTTTACCTCTTTCTTGACCTTATTTTGGCAACTTTTCATCCTTTTTTCTTCCCCTTCTCTTTTCAACCAAGGATATGACTTTTGACTTTGTGACACATGTTTATCTTTTTCTTTTTCACTTTCTTCTTTTTCTTTCACTTTATTTTTCTTCATTTCTTTTTTGCACAAAATTACATCCTCTTTCTTTCTTTTTCTCTTTTCAACACTAAATTCTTTCCATACCCTTTTTTCCATTTGGTTTCCTCTTTCATAGTCACCCTCAACTAATGCATTTTGCATTAGTTGAGGTGCACAATGTCCGATGTCGGACCAGGGCCAATATCAAGGTCACTTTTGACTTAGCCACCCTCAACTTAGGCTTTTGGCCTACGTCAGGGTGCACATGTCCAAGGAGGGATCGGGGCCAAGAAAAATTTTAAGGGAAGGTTAGTTAGGTGAATCAAAAGAAATGGTCAATTTTTGGCTCAAATATTTGGATCAAAGGGAACAACACTACCATTTGGTTAGATTATTTTAGGCTTAAGTGGACTAATTTGAATGACCTATGATCACTTCCCAACTTCTAGGCTAGATTACAACAGGGTAAGTTCTAGATTCGCACAGAACTGTTTGAACATTCAACTATCCTAGCACACTCTTGGCACCTTGTTTCATTATCAGATTATTAGATTACCCAGTTCAAGTTTTTAGCTTAAGTCATGGTGTCAAATCGGTTCTAAACATGTCACATTCAGAGCCAACACATTCAACTCATTCTAGCCTACATATTTTAGCACATATCACATTTTTTTCGATGGGTATCAATATTTTATTTCTTTCATGCTCATGCCATCATTCTCCTACACATACAATCCTAACACATACTGGTTCAACAAAAATAAAAACAGTCTCTTGGGGGAAAATAACACGGGCAAGAAAACCCCCAGAGAGGACTATGAGTTGGGTTACTCAGACTTTACCCTATTACTCATAATCCATTTACCCCACCCCCAACAAAATAAAGTTCTATTCTCCTCAAAGCACACAAAAATAAGCAATAAAGAGTAGGGTGAATGTGAAGCAAACATGTGGCTCAAATGAACCTAAGAACTCAACAAGCGGGTGGGTCTAGTTTCCTTGGAGCCTGCTAGATCAACATGGGGAACACCATCAGTAGCTCTCCCATCTATCATCGCAACACTATTAGTAGTGCTCACATCATGGGGAATGCCATCAATAACACTCCCATCTATCATCGCAGCACCATTAGTAGTGATCACATCATCTCTCACAACAACAACAACCTCAGTAGTGGGCACAAAACTCGAGGCCCCAAAAGCACCCTCACACACCCTCTTCTAGTGCAACTCATCATCGACAATAAAAGCTCTCCTAGCTTACATAGTCTGCTGGTACTTACTCTTCTTTGCCTTCGTATGCTTACTGGCATTAGAAGTATAGCTAGAACGGTGCCTCTTCCATTAGGCACGGGTGGACTCAGACCGCGGTCTGTGGTCGCTATAAAGAGCATTTAACACTGTATCATCTACCGGTGCAGTAGGTGCAGACTGTGGCACATCCATGGGTGGAGCTAGGATGGCATCAAGATTGGCCCGAAGACTATCCAACTTAGTTCAAAATAGGAGATATCTGTGGTGGGGGCTGGTCGCTCGAGGAGTCTCAACTCAAAGGCGTCCATGCATTATTAACGCCCTGGTCCTTCAGGTCCGTCATGTGCCTCATCCTAGCCTCAGACTCTAATATACACCGCTACATCCAAGGTTTCATATGCTGAAGCAGTATGGCAATTTGTGCCTCCAATTTTCGAACACGGGTAAGGGGAACGACAACAGACCCTGAAGAAGGGGTGGCTCTGGAGGAGAGCCTAACTGGCGACTGGACAATGGGAGACCGGGGCATCCTCATTAGTAGCCGAAGGG
This sequence comes from Solanum bulbocastanum, assembly GCA_037074985.1. Lineage (NCBI taxonomy): Eukaryota > Viridiplantae > Streptophyta > Magnoliopsida > Solanales > Solanaceae > Solanum > Solanum bulbocastanum. Next base: position 19,856,548 of record CM073607.1, on the reverse strand, counting down.
GTAGGCTCATGACCCTGCATCTATTCCATATCTGCAACTATGTCTGTACATAGTGGAGGTACTTCAACCTATGGCTCTCGTCGCGGCGCATCTATGTTGGCCTCATCCTTAATTAGGCTGATGAGTACAATTTTTGTTGCCTGCACCAGCTTGTCACAGTGCCAAATTGGAACCCCAACATCTCTGCACAGCTGGAAAATAAGGCATGGAAATGGTAAAGTGGTGGTAACTGGAAACACTTACTCATTGATCTCCGCAATCAGCATGGGGGCGAAGTCTATCTTAAAACTAGCTACCAAGGAAACAACCATCACAACACGGTCCCATGTAAGTGCATTGTCTTCATGAATAGGCGACACCTCGTTCTACACTAATAGCAAGAAGAACTTGGCCACAAAATTCAAAGTGGCCTTCATGATCCCTAATATCGGGGTGCTGACCCACTCGACTCGCTCTCTGTCTATAGCAATGTAACTCACCAACCAGCATAATATGGTCTCCCTTTTCTCGACATTTCGCTGGAACTCCTCGCTCTGCACTATTTCACATGTGTAGTCAAACTCAGCTGTGTTGAGTGCCCAAGTGCGAGTTGGGCCGTAGAGGAATCGACGGATGGTGATATCAGATATATTTATAGAAACCCCATACAATAGTGTAGTTTTGAGTGGTGCCTGGGCTGTAAGCTTGGTATTTTGTTAATATAGCCTCGGAGAGTGGCTGTGTAGGAAGCATAAAACTCTCTCACAATCTCCCCACTATACGTCCTTGGTTCTCGGGCCATCCACTTACACTTATGCTATTGGAAGCATCGGTGGATGTCGAGCATGGTATGCAAGATGCCTGTGAGTACCCTGCACTCCCTATAACTATCTGAGCCATCCTATTCTTCACAGTTATCATCTTAGGATCCCTGTATATCTGCCACTGGCCATCTACACACCAGTTATTTGGTTCCTCCGTAACTGGGGCAGAGTCAATGTTCGGTCGTACTAGAATATCCCCCTCACTAGTAGCCTCATCATACGAGGCAGCCCTACCATGTGAACTTGACCCGGATGCAGAGTCGGAACTGGTGCTGGAGGCAGAGGCAGACTTAAAGCCAGAAGTAGAATCAACTGGTGACCCGATCAGTGTGTCCTCCTTATCAAACTGGGAGGCAGTGACTACATCGGGAACCACCTACCAAGATTGATTTCGGGTAGTACGAGGTGCAGTAGGGGATTTCCTTGTAGTAGGTGGGACATAGGCGGGATCCTTCTCCGCATCAGTATCTTCATCTATTAGTCAATAATTTGGCGCCACGAATTTGAATTTGCCTTTTGGTGTCCAAGTTGGTGCTTTTTTGGGGCCATGGTACCTATGGAGGCTTAGTTAGTACCAAAATAAATGAATAACACACTCAAAAAGTTTTTAGAACTAATAATGAACCAAAACAAAAAACCAAAAAAGTTTCAGACAGTAGCTTCAAAGGCCACCCACAATGGGTTACTACAATATGTAGGTTGACCTACGGTCCGTGGGTCCCTTCTGTAGGTCAGAGGTCCCAAAAAGTTGGGATCTGATGGGAACCACAGATGTGGAGAATGGTCAGTAGGCTGACCTACGGACTATAGTCCAATTGTGTGGTTCCATACTTAGCATTTATTAGTTGTGTACAGACCCACAGACCTAATCTACTATCCGTATATTTACCTACGGTCCATAGACGGGGTCTCATGGGTTAAGTTTTTTCCATGTATCGACATGCCTCCTGTTTAAACCATTTTTTTTTTGACAATTTCAACATTCAACCTAAGTTTAATCATGCATTTCAACACAATTTATGGTAGTTCGTCATCCCTAGAGTTCTGATTACTTAGTTTTTACCTTTTATTGCATAAAAAACTAGGAACCCTAAGTTGAAACTTTCATTTAGACGAACTTTTCACTGAGTTATTTGATTACTAAGACTACATAATAACATTCTATCATCCCATGGGCGTTTCTAATAGTAGTTCAAAAAGTAATTTCATACCAAAACAACCCAAGGTCAAGACCACTTCGTGACTTCATGTATGGAACAATGAATACCGAAATTCAAAGTTAAAGAGAATTTAGTGACCTTACAAGTATCTAAAGTGGGTGATTGTGCTACGACAATGAACTCCTTAGACCTTTCGCTAACCTTTTGACCCCGTGCCAGGACAATGGATTTATTTGGAAATGGAGGTAATGATTCGGGAACGGAGAAAAGGGAGATGGAAATATAGGGAAGTGAATGGGAAGTGATTTTTGGGATTTGGGGGATCAATGGAGGGATTTTAGGAAATGAATGGGTTAAAAACGATTGAGAGGGAGTTTTGAATGTGGAGGATGAATGTGAAATGAAGGTGTTTTAAATTAAAAGCTATCCGGGTTGGGTCAGGCAAACCCTAGGTTTGGACTTATAAAATACCATCGATGGGCCGTGGGTCGACCTACAAACCGTAGGTTGGGTTCGTAGGTCACTCAACACTTAAAAAAAATCAGAGGACTTACCTGGGGTCTATGGACACCAGTCATAGTCCCTGGATTGACCTACGGACCATCGATGGGGTCCGCAAACCTCTGCAACAGACATTTTTTTTGCAGATTTTGCTTTTTGTCCCTGCACATATAGCAACCGTTAGGCCTTTCTTTTTACATTTTCTGGACACCTTTTCGACATGGACCCTATGCTATATCTTGCCAACACTAAAACAAAAATAAAACACCTATCTAAAGGAATACAAAAAAGTAAATAAACAAAGAAAACTACTAAATCAAAAAGAAAAACCTATAGTTGGCAAGATTGTACATCGTGGGTTGCCTCCCAAGAAGCGCTTGATTTAACATCGTGGCATGACACAGGCCTCTTGATTACTTAGACTTCATCAAGATAGTAGACCTCAACCACCTCTTGCACATTCTCCTCTTTTCCCAAATAGACCTGATCCTTTGCCTGTTCACCTTGAACCTTGTCCCCTCATTGTTTTCGAGCTTGACCGCTCCATGTGGGAACACTTGCGTGACTATGAATGGGCTGGTCCACTTGAAACTTGAGCTTGCCAAGAAATGAATGCAACCTAGAGTTGAATAGAAGCACCAGATCACCCACAACAAATTCTCTCTTTTCGATCCTTTGATCATGATACTTTTTCATCTTCTCCTTGTACAAGGTTGAACTTTCATAAGCTTTTAAGCAAAACTCATCAATCGCATTCATGCCTCTTACTCTTTGATTTGATGTGACGCCCCAGTCCAAATTTAGCTTTTATAGTGCCCACATAGCCTTATGCTCTAGCTCTACTGGAAAATGGCAAGACTTCCTATATACAAGTTGGTAGGGGGACATACCTATAGGTGTCTTGAATGTGGTGCAATAGGCCCATAGAGCATCATGAAGCTTCCTTGACCAATCGGTTCTATTAGCATTTCCATTAGACTGTGGATGGTAAGGAGTGGCGACATTGTGGCGGATGCCATATTTCTCAACTAGCACCTTGAACAACTTATTACAGAAGTGGGAGCCTCCATCACTGATAATCGCTTTTGGTGTACCAAATTTGGAGAAGATATTCTTTTTTAGGAATGCGGTGACACTTTTACCTTAATTGTTGGAAAGAGCAATTGCTTCCACCCACTTCGACACATAATCGACCGCAACAAGAATGTACTTCATCCCATGCGATCTCACAAATGGACCCATAAAATCAATGCCCTATACATCAAACAACTCTATCACCAATATTGGATTCATAGGAAGCCCTTGCCTCTTTGAAATTCCTCCTTCTCTTTGGCAACGGTCACAAGACTTAGAGAAATCATGAGCATTTCGGCTGATGGTAGGCTACTAATACCCACACTGCAAAATTTTATGCGCAGTCCGAATACCACTATGATGCCTACCAATAGGCGATGAGTGACACACCTCTAGTACACTCAACATCTCAATCTCGGGTACACAATGACGAGTAATCCCATCAGCAAAACCACAGTAAAAATAAGGCTCATCCTAAAATAACTTCTTCAAATCATGCATAAAATTTTTTGAGGATGAATGTTTCTAAGTGGAGGATAATGTAACAACCCCTAAAACGAATAAGTGAAACTAGAGCCTAACTAGTGTGTCTTGGAGTTTTTGTGAGGTTTGAGGGTGTTAAATGTTGTCCCGAGCTATGGTTGAAGGGTTTAGGGGTTAAACGTCAAAGTACGACTCCCTAAGGACCACCCTAGGGGTCCTTGAAGAGGAACCTTAGCCTAACCCCAAGGCAGCCCCAAATATAGAATGCTTCCAAAAGTGTGGTGACCTACAGAGGGGGACCACGCCCCGTAGGTCAAACCACGACTCGTGGTCTTATTTCGTGGATCAAGTCCCTCATGTCCATGACACAACCCCAAACCACGCTTGACCAAGACGGGGCATAATCTAGACCACAGTCCATGGTTTGGTGGTCGTGTTCGCTACTACAAAAGCTGTCAAGGGTTCGGCCAATGTGGGGGTGGTTTGGTAAATTCATGCTAAGTCTAGTTTGGTTGGGGGATGGTTTTAATTAGGTATTTATGGTATTTTAAAGGTTTTTAAAGTATTAAAACATATTTTAGACTTAATTATTTCAAAACCCAAAATGCAAACCTCTCCTTCCCTCCTAAAGTTCTTACTCTAGAAACCTCCATTGGTGGTGAAGACTTCAAGTTTCCAACGTCAAGACTTCAAGTTTTTCAAGAGATTTTCGTGGATTTCCTCCATTAAAGGTATGGAAGTCTTCATCCTTGACTTAGTTTCTTTCAAGGGGCCAATTTTGATGTTGATTTCAAATCCCCAAAGTTTACCCAAAAACCCTAGTTTTCAATCTTAGCATAGGTTCGATTCCAAACAATTTTCAAAGGCATTATTGCATTGATTTATGAATGAATTGTGGATTAAAGATGAATTAAGATGATTTCATCCTGAAACCCATGTTTTCCCCCAAATTCCTAAATTATGATTTGTGGATTGGGTTTGATAGTTCATTAAGTATATTGAATTGTGATAATGGCCTTGAAATGGCAAGTTATGATCAAATTTCATGTTAAAGTAGAATTTGTAGTTGCGCTATCGCTCCACTTGAAAGGTGGAGGTGTTTAATTACTATGTATATTGTGATCATGGCCTTGAAAGGCAAAGTATGAATGATTAATTCATGATTCTGATGAGAATTATGTGTGCGTGATCCCTATGAATGTATTATGGTCATGATTAGAATTTAATAGTGTTATGAATGAAGTCTTATTCTCAATTAACACTTATAAATGATGAGGTTCTATGTGAAAGTTTATTCTCACATACACACACTCATGAATGACTAATGAATGAAGTTTCTATGATTATGTTAATTATGATGGGTTGATTGAAAGGCTTTTCTCAATTGTACTCTAATGCATGATAAGGACATGTTGTGAAAGGACTTTCTCACAATATGGGATTCTTAGTTGAAAGATTATTCTCATCTTTGAATATATGAGCTATCCAATGAATGAATATTTGGTTTGAGATTGATTCCCTCAGGTGAGTTGAGGCGGGGTATCTAGTAACAATCTCTTATCCCATAATAATGAATGAAAGTAATGAATGTCAAATACTCCATGGGGAATAATGCTAAGCACTGAGTGGATATTGATTGAGATGGATACTCATACATGAGTTGAGGTGGAGTATCTAGTAACAATCTCTTGAGATGGATGCCCATACGTGAGTTGAGGCGGGGTATCTAGTAGAAATCTCCTTATCCCATAACTATGTGCCCACATATGTCTAGCTAGTGGATCTACTTCAGCTAAAAACAATGGTCCTATCTTAGGCAAGTAGGAATCCCTTATCCGGTGAGGGTGACATCGAGATTCCATGATTTAGCTCTCATGGTCTATGTTGTTTAAGGCTTATCCCCACAAAGAATGTTAATGAACTATGGCTTCTTAAGAATGCACTACTTAGTGTGGGTGGTGGTATGGGATGCCATCTATGCATTGCACAAAGTAAGCTTTGAAAGAGGTTATGGTGTGTTCCTTTATAATGTTAAATAAATGAATGTGCTCTTATTATCATGTTAATAAGAATGTTGGCTTAATGTCTAATGAATGAAGGTGTTCTTAATGAAGTTAATAGGGAATGTTGACTTGTGTATTTAATGTAATGATGCATGCTATACTTGGTTTGTATTATGAGTTACTTCCTTGTCATAACTTAATGAATATGAATGTGCATTGTCTATGGTGGCTTCAAGGAGTACTTAGTATGAGTAGTAGTATGGGATGCTACTTTTACATTGCAAAAGTATGACTTAGAATTGCCCTAGGTGATGGTCCTTATGTGATGATATGAATTATGAAATGTTTATGTCTCTTATGTATGAGTATTGCATGATGAAGAAGTGTTGAATGGTAAGTTCACTTTTTGTGACCTTAAGGTGGTACTTTGGTGTGAATGGTGGTATGGGACGCTATCTATACATTGCACAAAGTATTGTTTGAGTGTTACTTGAGGTGAAGGCCTAATGTGAAGGTAATGGTTTATATGTGATTATGTTCAAATGTGAGTAAATGACTTCTATGTTTGTTAAGGTTGAATATTATGCCTTTTATGCTTATGTTCATGATGGTTTATCAAAATGGCATAAAAGCATGACTTCCAAATAAAATGTTCGTTTTAAGCATGTTTTTGTATGACTATCATACTTAGTACTTAATTGTGCTAACCCATTCTTCTTCATATTTTTCTACAACTGTAGGTTCCGGCATTTGAGTGGTTTTGTCTAGTGAAGATTTGATTTGAGTTCCCAAAGATTAAATGGTATGTCCTCATAGATCGAGGACAAGTAGTTGATGTTTCCTTTCTTTTCATGTAGTAAACTATTGTTAAGTTTGTCGATTGTAAAGGGCCATGAGCCTATTTTGTTTCAAGTATGTTGTTTAGATGGCCGTGTGAGACAATAAACTTCTGCTTGCTTTAATATTTTCAATTGTTGGATTTATAAAAGAAAAGTTTAAAATCTACACTATTTCTATGTATCGAATGTTATGAATGGTAAGAGGCTTGTACGAGATCCCTTTGGGGTCAAGTATGCCGTGTAACGTCTAGGGGGTAGTCTCGGGGAATTACATTACCTTTTCATTATTCAATTGGAATTTCATCTACCCTTTCTCCATATCGACTAAGATGCCCCCAATGGCAAGGAATAGTCTCCCAAGGATAATGGGAACCTCAAAATCAAGGATCAAATAATCTGCCGAAAAGGTAAAAGATTCCACTTTCACTAGTACATCTTGGAGCACACGAATGGGTCTCTTCACTGTTCTATTAGCCATGAGCAATAGCATCGTAGTTAGTTTTGGATCCCCTAAACCTAACTTTCTGTAAATAGACAATAGCATCAGAATAATACTAGCACCCAAATCACATAACGCCTTCGCAAAATGTAGCAACCCTATGGTACAAGAAATAGTGAAGGCACCATGATCCTCCTTCTTCTGTACAAGGGGCCTTGTAGCAATAGCACAACAATGTTGCAACCTATCATCATCTTCAAAACTCACCGACCTCTTCTTTATCACCAAATCTTTCATAAACTTCACATACCAAGACATTTACTCCAAAGCTTATATCAACAAAACATTGATGGAAAGTTTTTTCAACATAGCGATATACCTGCGGTATTTCCCTTTTTCATTCTTCTTGATTAACCTCTATGGAAATGGAGGTTGAGGTCTAGGTATGGGGACAACATTTTGGGTTATCTCTGCTTCCTTTTCTGTAGCATTCTTGGATTCTCCAATAACCTCAATCTATTCATCATCTTTCTCAACCATATTTTCAACCTCAGATGGAATAGGTGAGTCAATGGTCTCTTTACCCCCTCGAGTAGTGACTGCCATAAAATGCCCTACATTTTTTGGATTTTGAATGGTGTGCTTGGAAGTGTTCCAGGTTGTCATGGATTGACTGTAGTGGATAACTGATTCATCTGCTTCTCAAGTTGCTTGATCGACATTGCATGGATATCAACTTTTTTTGACTGATTCCAGACAAGTCGTTTTGCATCTCCTTCACATTCTCATCAGTTAAATCAAACCTCTTCATCATCTTCTACATCATATCTTCATTACGTGACATACTACCCCCAACTTCCCTATTAGCAGATTCCCAATTTTGAGGAGGAACATATGGCCCAACCCTATCATTTCTATTGGCATAGTTGTTCCGGTTGTAGGTGTTGTCGTGATTGTATCTCCCATCCCGGACATAATGACCCTTTCGGTTGCAGTTGCCATAGTTCCAACTGTGGTTTCCTTGACCTTTGAGCTAATTATCCAAATTGGAACCTTGGGCATTGTCTTGGAAACCCCCCGTTTGATCATTCATTGCATAAGTATCCTCTTCATAGTAGCACTTCTCAATAGGTGGTAGATTTTTAGTCAAATAATTCACAACATTTATCTTTTCGTTACCTTCGCTGACATGCTTCAAGACCAACCCAAGTTCTGTCCTCATCATAGCCATCTTCTCACGAATGCCATTGGTAGATTGACTAGGTGGAAATTGAACTGCAAAAGTGCTTGTCTAACTTTCGAGTGCTCCATGCTTTATTGTTCTGGGAAATCTTCTCCAGTTTCTCAGCGATCTCCTCAAAAGTGCACTCACCATATGATCCTCCTCGATAGTATCAGGCACAACCTTACCGTTGTCATCCTAGCCTCTATAGAAATACTCCTTCAATGACTCATCATCAATACGGTGATTTGGCACACTTGTTATGAAAGCAGTAAACCTGTCCCACAAACTACTCACAGACTCTCCAGGTAGTGCTATGATGTTGTTGAGTTTATATTTCTGGTTCAACTTCTTTGACACTGAGAAGTACTTTTCCATGAACACTTTATGCAATTGATCTCATGTGTGAATTGAGTCATAAGGAAGCTCAGTAAACCATACAGCAGCATCACCGGTCAATGATAGAGGGAAAACTCTTAACCTAGTGACATCCATGTCTAAATCCGGTCTATCCATGCAACTCTTGTAAACACTCCTCAACTTGGCCATGTGCCCATGTGGATCCTTGGATGCCATACCAGATAACAAACCCTCATTTTAAGCATCTGCATCAGACTGCTCGTCACCACGAATGTATGCCTGGAGGTAGAGGAGGTAGAACAATAGGTCCTTTAGATTTAGTGGTATTGAAGTTGACCCTATAGTTATCACGCAACCTCGATTCTGGTGGATTCTGTATCCTCAATGCATCTCCCAATAAATTACCACCTTGATTTTTCAGCATTCTAATTATCAACCTTAGCAGGCTACAAGTCAACTCAATCACCTAGATTTCCTCCAATAGGATTGGCTGGGACCCCTTGGTTATTCATCCTTCGCAAAGTTCTGTTCAATTCTGCATCGTAAGGAGTTAGTGGTTCACCTTGACTTCGTGTACTTGGCATTCACTAGAGTAGGAACTTGAGAGAAACAAAAACAAAAGAAAAAGTAAAATTAGGAAATAATTGAATAAATTTCAATAATGTAGTTAAACTTAATCTAAAAGCCTTATTCCCCGGCAGCGATGCCAAAATTTGATACGTTCAAATTACACCTCCCTAAAAAAGTATAAGCAATCGTTATCAAGTAAAGAACCCAACTTGTAGGTTGGGGTAGATCCCACAAGGAATATGGTTTAGACTTAAAGTCAACTTACGATTATATTCATTTAGTCAACTTAATTCCGAGACAAGTAAGTAAAATGGGGGGTTTTATTTAACAAATAACTGATGGTAGTTTAGAGAACTAGCAAGCAAGATTCAAACTTTGGTTGTTATCAATGACAGAAAGTAACTAGGGTGTATGTGTTCCCCATAAGCTCATAATGTGGCAATCCTAACAATAGTAATGTATATTAATGTATCATATGCAAAGTGGTAAGTTATGCATCCCTAAATCCTTGGTCCGACAAATAGAGAATTTCACCCCGCACCTTGGTCCGGCTACGTGTGCATAATTTACTAACCCTTACCTTTACCTCATATTAGACATCATATCAATGTATTACTTAGTTTTCACCCTCACACCAATTGACATTAGACTATTAGAGAGTATCACACTAAATCTATGTTGATAATTTTTTTCTTATTAACTACCTCCTTGATCCGGCAAGTATCAACAAGGCGATTTCTAATGTTGCGCACCGTTAAAAGACTTCTAGATAGAAGAATTATCAATGCATGCTTCAACACTATTCAAAAATTACTTAGCTGTTATTCATACTTTGTTAATCGCTCATGGTTCCCACAACACTAGTTGTGGATTTAGTTACCCATGCTAGAATGAACACAATTCATATTATTAGAAGAAGAATTCATTAACTTATGTAATGAGTAGAAGAAATTCAAAAACCCAACTTGAATTTCAAAGTTAGAATCTTCAAAACGAACTTAGGAACTCAAGAATTGCTGGAATTGCAAGTTAATCTCCAAAGCCAAAAAGTAGAACCTAAGTAATAGTGTCTAACCCCTAAAAATGAGGTTTGCATGCCCTATATATTGAACAACATGTCCTAAATAAAAAGCAAATGAAATAAGAAACTAAAGTTTCTGGACGCGGTTTCGATATATGACACTAACCTCTGAACCATGGACTAACCTACGGTCGATAGGTCCCTTTCGTAGTTTGTGACTTAGGCAATTTTCCAAAACTTAAAAATCTCTGACTCTCAATAACAATAGACGGATCAGCAGGACGGATCATGGTTCGATCCACGCTGCATATATCCTTCTCCATAACTCCATACTTAAACTTTCAAAATCATGTACTGGAACCCCCTTCTATTAATCATTTGACAGAACTGCAGGACGGCTTATAAGTCGATCGACGGTCCATCGTTCATAACCGTGGTTCAACACTTGCTCAAGAATTCCCCAATTTTCCTTCAACCCTTGTCTATCTATCTACACCTACCACCTACAGAAAGTACTGGACCTATGGTCCATAGGTCACATCCATAGATGCCCTTTTCTTCACTATGCTTCAGCTGTGTCTCTCTACTTCCACGTCTGAACTTATTTCCTGCAAACATGATAAAAACACATTAATACCAATACAAAATGGCTCTAGATACACACAAATCTTAAGTGTAATGTATTAAAACTACCATAAACTTATGGTATATTAGTCCTCGCCTTTTGTACATGAGAAGGACAAATTCTCCTCACCCTTCATCCTTAGCCCACGATCGAACGACTTCTACTACCTATCCATTGAGCAATTTGTTGGATTGGTATGAGAATAAAGCATATTCCCCTGATTTGACAAAATAATTGGTTTAGAAATTTTGAAATTTCCTCATTCTAACCCAATTTTGCCCTCATCTTTCCCGCTAAAACAACCTTAAATTCCACCTATTTAAGCCCCTCTTCATCCTCAGTTGTGGGGTTGGAGCGGAAATACAGAGAATCAGCTAAGCCATATACACAAAAACACTAAATTATTAGCTATACTATCATATACAAGAAATTAGGATAGTTCTCGAAATCATATACAAAATGGGAATTCTGATTTTTTTCTTAGTCCTTGTTCTCATTTGCCTCTGCTTTGTTCGCCAGAGTTCTCAGAATCATATTTCAGTGGTGAAAGGTCGTTGTTGATAGCTTGTTCTCCAGTTCGCTGCCCGAAAAATGGTAATGTCTTCTCCTTTATAATATTCTCCTTGCCTCTTCTTCCATTTCAAAATGACATTTTTGATTTTAGAAAATCTTTATTTTGTGGCTTTTTGATATTAGTTGTCATTGGGTTGATGATGTTTTAATATAATGTATATATTCTTAGTCGTTTCCATGAGTGAGTTGAATATCAAGTTAAAGTTTTGCTGATTTATACTTACTGTTAATGTTTCTTTCCTTCCTTGTGTGAGTGTGTTTTGTTATTACCCTTCTCAAATATGTTACTTTGTTGTCGTTGAAATTGTATTATTTCATTTATACTATCATTAAACATTAGGGTGTTGTATTTAGGTTGTTACTTATCAAGATTTTTACTTTTATATGACTATTTTTTTGAGATCAATAGATGGGGACATTATGCTGTGTAATTGCATTTTTGTTCCATTAGCTAGTTTTTTTTTTTTTTTTTTTTTTTTTGTGTTTTCTTGTATCTCACTGATTGCCTTATTTCCTATAATGAGCTATTGAGTCATTTTTATGTCTTCATTTTCCCTAAGTTTTAAAAAAAAGTTCTTGCCATTTCGTGGTTTAGTTTTTTTTTAAAAAATGTGAGGTTCTGTCCCCCTTTTTTTCTAGATTATGGGTTGCTTCAAGCTCTTGTTTTATCTTTAGTGTACTACCTTTTTTTCTTTTTTGCGATCAAGTCTAGGCTATTTCCCTTTTCTTTTGATTTAACGCTTCAGACCTAAATATATGACTAATTTCTATTCTCAAATGGTTAGATTGTTGTTCAGCAACATTGTTTGTCATTGGTTTTGGTTTTGTGAATATTGGAGCTTACTGGTGTTTATATATATATATATATATATATATCTTGGTTGTTGATCCATGTTGGTCCATAGTTTTATAATGCAAATGGTTTTGAACTGATTTAAAAAGAATTTGCCACAATACTGATGGCTTAAATAGTGTTCTCAATTGAACGATACGAATGTGAGGCTATGATGAGGCACACTGAGTTACATAGGTCATAAGTGAACTCTTACCATCTCATTGTGACTAGCCAATTGTTGATTAAGACTATTGTGATGAACATTACACGCTAGCTAGAAAGTGTGTAGTCTTTTTTGATAACGGTATCAAATTCCTTCTTTGGTGATGTTGTCTTGAATATTGTGCTTTATCACACCTAGAATTTTCCCCATTAGTTCGATTGATTCAGTGAAGCAAGCAATTGAAATGATCTTAGGCAAAAGTTTTGAAGAGTGAACCAAATTGATAACATACCTCTTTGTGGCCACCTTGTGAGAAGTGGGAACCTTGGTTTGCTCCTTTTAAGACTATCCTTTTCTTTGGAATGAACTTGAGAAACTTTGACCACTTTATTCCATCCCCTATAGTCTTCATGAAATATTGGTTTGTTGAATAGCCAACTCAAGCCAAAATCCGAAAGTTGGGGGTGTGGTGAAAAAGAAGGGAAGTCAAAAATTGTGAAAAATCCCCCTTTTGAAGCATAGTTAAAAAAAGATTGAACCCCTCCATGTAAAAAAAAAAAAAAAAAGAGAAAGGAATGAAATGGTGAAAAAGACTAATAAATGAAATTTTTGTGAAATGAAGTGTGTGCAAGAAGCAAAAGTAATGGGGCATCCAATGAGTCATGTGTAGTTAATTAATGGGGTGGATTGTGAACATGTTTGAATGTGAAAGAGAAGGAGAAAAGGTGATTTTCAGGCCATACTTCATGAAAGTTGAAGCTAATAAGTCAAAATTACCATACATTTACACTCAGCCCCATTACAAGCCTTGGAAAGACCTTTGTGATCTTGAGTTAGCTGAAACGAATGTTTGAAAAGAAGGACAAACCTATGGGTGGAATCATGCATGTTTTCGTCTTTATGAGTGTGAGAGTTGTCTTTGATTCTGGTATCCTAAATTGTTGAGAATTTTTGTGTGAGCATGGAATCATCCTTGTTGTGAGGGGATTTGAATGCTTTTGTTGAGCTTGAACTTGCATTTGAAGCAAACATTGTGAGCTTGAGTATACTTGATAATGGTGAGTCACAATTTGAAAGATAGAGTATGAACTTTTTATATGCATTTGTGTTGAGTCTTAAGTAGCACAGTTTGTAGACATCCTTGTTGAACTAATTGATCTTGAGCTTTACTTTATGACAAGTAAAAGATTTAAGTTGGGGGTGTTGATGAGTCTGATATTTTGACTCTTTTAGGGCTTTGTTTTGATAGTTTAAGTGTCCTCGAATGCCTAATCTATGCTCTAAACTGTTGGTAAAGTATTGATTTATAGCAATGAAGCCTAAGGAGAAAAGAAACGACTTAAGCAGGAAAAAAGGAGTGAAAAAGCTGAAGAAGTTTAAGGAAGGCAATCCTGGTGATCGCCAAGACCACACGGTGAACTGCCAAGTGGTTCTTTAGTTCGTGAAAGTTCCAACATACTAGCCTTGGAGAAGAACCCACTTGGTGACAGAAATTGACAGACGCCGGACCATTGAACGACTCGAAAACTTCGACCTTGATTGCCTAAAGTCATAGAACCGTAAGGAGTAAAAGCCAAGGCAAACCGGCTATGGATTGGAGCAAAGGGTGTGTCGCCGACCTGGTTGGCAATGCACGACTTATTTCGTCTAATGCTCCTGAAGGCCAAAATTTGGGAAAGTATAAATTGAAATTTGGAAAAGATTAGAGAATCATTCAAATATTCTAGAAACTAAATCCAGTTCTCCTGAGTTTTCCATTGTAGACTTTGAAGCTTTTGAGGATTTTCAATTGGGTTTTTGAATTTATTCAATTTGAAACATTGCAGAGACTTGGAAACCGTTACCCAGCTCATGGCTAATATAGTTGGTAATTGTTTCTTCCTATTTATGATGTGTAGCTAAAACCCCAATTCTTGGGGTGTGGTCATGATTATTGGCTTAATTAGCTTATGGGTATTATTGTTTACTGATTTTAATGCTTAATTGAAGTTGGTTTAATCGATAGTTGTGTGTGTCAATCTATGAATTATAGTTGTAAATGCAATTCTAGCTTAGTGTTCTCACTTGATTGAGAAAGAGGTTTTAGAACCAAGGTTTTCGATTAATGATTAAAGTTATTGGGTTGATGTGGGTTTAGCTTGAGAGAGTGAATCCTAAACTCGATTCTACCTTTCTAGCTCGAAAGAGTAGATAAATTAAGGTTTTGGGCTGTTTACATTATTAAGCTTGTCAAGGTTCGAGATAACTTTCTTGAATCGTAATAGTTGTTAGAGAGAGAGCTATTGCATCTATAGTCTAGCCTACCCACTGAGACTTAACAATTGTTAGTGAATTTCAATAAACCATATAGCAAATTAGCCTATTATCGATAACATCCCTGAGAATTCCTCTCTACTTGTTTATTCCACTATTTTGATAATTATTTTTGTTTTTAATTGACAAACCAATCCCCCCATCTGACATTCGTTGTCAACCCTTTTGATTTAAATAAATGTTTATGATAATTTCTATTCCTATAATTGATTAGACCATATTTGTAACTTCATAACTAAATTCGAACTTGTACCGCACCCTATGGGTTCAACCCCAACTCTTCGTTGGGTTTTATACTAGATGACAATCTCTTACACCTAGCATAGGATGAGGTGTATGATGAGTCCACGATTTGAACTCATTTAGGGCTTAATTTTAATAGATTTAGTATCCTTAAATGCATATTTTGTCTCAATAACTGATGTAAATCCTTGAATTTCAAGTATTTGAACTTAGGGACAAAACATGGACACTATGGAGCAAAAAGGAACAAGGCAGCTGAAAGAATGAATAAAATAAGGCTTGAGGATCGCCTAAACCATTGGGCGAGTCGCTCAATGGCCTTGGCCTAGGCTAATGTTCCAGTGTGCCAAGCCCTAAAGGAGAAAATCAAGTGGGCGATAGAAAGAAGTAGTCGGTGAATCGCCGAATAGTTCCGCGATGCAGTGCCGTATTGCCCAAAGTTACAGGACTTCAAGGATGCTGAAGGCAAAAGGAAAAAGGCGATAAAAATGAACAAAGGGCAGATTGCAGAGTGGATTGACGATTTCGACTAATTGCGCCGACTAAACTTTCGCAACACACTTTTTGACAACTATAAATACTTGTTTAAATTTTTAGCTTAGTATCACATTTTGTAGGGAATCATATTATTATTCAGTTTTTGAAGTTTAGAACTTAGAACTGAGTTTGGGAGACATTTTTCCTTAGCTTTGAAGATTTAAAGATTTCAATTTCTAAGAAATAGGAAGTGGGTATTGAAGATTCTTAATCTTAGACATTTGTACAGACAATATTAATCATACCAAGTTGATGGAAACAAATTTCGGTATTGATTTCTATCTTTTTACTATGTCTAGCTAAAACCCCAATTCTTGGGGTGTGATTATGTGCTTATGGGTTGATTTAACTGCTGGGTATTGTTAATTGATAGTTTATTTGCTGTTTAAAAGTGATTTTGTTCAGTAATTGTGGTTGAATTTAATGGGTTGTAGTTGCAAATACAATCTTAACTTCGTGTTTATGGCTTGCTCGAGAGAGAGGTTTTAAAACCAAATTTACTAAATCGATGGTGTGTGGATATTAGGTTGTTATGGATTCATCTCGAGAGAGTAAATCCTAAAACCTTTTCCACACATTTAGCTCGAGATAGTGAATGGATTAAAGAGAAGGTTGTGCTTCATTGCCACTTATTGGTGTTCGAGAGAAACCAATTTGATTCGGGATAAATTGTTTGAGATAAAGTGTATCCCCACTAAAGTATAGCTTATTCACTGATTTTCAATTATTTACTATTAATTGCAAATATCCGGTTGTTTACGTTAGCCCATAATCCTATCACATCCTAAGATTCCCGTCTCCATATTCGTATTTTCATATTATTTGCTGTTTTTAGTTGCTAGTTGACTACAAACACCCCCCTTGTTATATTTGACACTTATGTCAACCTTTAATTTATCATGTTTTTCTTCATAACGGTTATATTACTACTCATGATCATTGGCACTTGAACTGGAAGTAGTGTCCTAATACATGAAATCAAAATAACGCTGCAGCAGGGGAATGGTGTTACTTGAGAGTTTTTACTTAGGTTAAATTTTGTTCCTGTTAGTTATAATTCTACTTACTTAATTTTAGTTTTGTTTTGCTTGTTTGTGTGATAAAATAGGAAAAATGAGTGTGACGGTAGCAATGTCAGCCAAGTAGGCCATCAAGATGACATCAGAAAACTCAACGATGTCAACGAGCCTCATGCTAATGACCCCCGTCTCATGGAAGGTACTGGTATCATTCGCTTGATTCACCATAAAGAGGGGTTGCCTAGTGATATCATGGCTGACCCCAAAAATGAGGTTTGAGACTGGACTTGTTTTGTGCCACGAGGCGCTGCTTGGGAGGCAACCCAAAACCCTTTATTGCTTTTGTTTTGTTTTTGAGAAATAATAGTATGTTCATTATGCAGATTGAAGTGTAGGAAGGTGTGTGAAAAGTGCAAGTTGGCGAGGAAAAATTCCAGTCGGCAAATCGATGAGGAGGTCAGCAACCCTGACCCAGACCATTGTCGGACTCAAGAAAATTTTACATTGGAGTCTGTAAAACTCGGCGAGCCCAGAAAATCATTGGTGAGTCACCAACCAGGTCGGCGATCGCGATCTATACCACCGTTTGGACCCCCAAATCAACTGTGAGCCCTGTAAACTCGACGAGGTAAGTGATCATTTGGCGTTTTGCTGAGTGGATGGGCAAGCATGACTAAAGTCGTCAAATGGGCAAGAACTGGATGGGTTTTATAAGGCCAAAAGTTTTAATTTTCAAACTCTTCACTTTCCCTCACTTTAAATCTCCACAAACTCACACCTACACCTTAGTTTATATATGGTCGCATTTCGAGAAGTATTTTAGCTGCTGATTGGAGCTTGGAGTTGGATTACACTGCCGCCTAGCATTTCAATCTTAACTTAATTGGCATAAAAGGTTGGTTTTCCGAAACCCGAGTTTGTTTTACTCAAATGTATACTCATTTGCAATGCTATTATCATATTGTCGTGTGCTTGGCGTCTCTAATAGGATTAGAATGCTTGAATGCCTATTATTGATTTGATAACTGGCCCATATTGTTTTCATTGTTGAAATCCCATATTCTTTGTGCGTTGAAATGATTTAAATTTTGTGGGGTTGTGCTTGCATATTGTTTAGTTTGGTTGGGTGAGGTCTGAGTAGAACATATTTGTGCCAAAAGACGTAGTTTGTCCAATGATGGAACAGATGACGTCAATCTTCAGGGCAAAAGTCTTCAATTGGCCAAATTTTGCAAAATCGAGAGAAGTTTGAGTATCCCGGGGTAATGGGTGTTATGGGTCTTGCTTTAATTTGAGTAGTGCATGTTTTGGTATTACTTTCGGGGGTTTAAAGTAGGCACATTGGTTCGTTTGGTGAGCTGGGTCACTGAACCGCTCAACGGTTCGCCGAATTTCCCCATCTCACCTTTAATTTCTTGCTAAATGTGTTGTTGGTCTTTGTAACTTTCGGCGAGAAGCCTAAGGTCACCGAAGGCACTTGGCATCTTCCCGAAAGACTTCTTGAACGCCTTTTGTCTGCACCCCTATACCCTTTTTGCACTATAACTTTCGACGGGTTCACCTTTGCTTCCCGAAATCTATTGAGAATTCACCGAAAGAACTATTCCATAGAAAGCTTGTCATAACTTTAAAGCCAATATTTTCGATGAACCCGCTCTAGCTCACTAAAGCGATTCAGTGACTCCCCAACTTGTTTAGCGACTTGCCAATTTGTTCAGAGAGTCTTTCTGCAACTGATTTTTTGTGCTTCCGTTTGAATATTTTCTTAACTTTTTCTCGATGCTTTGCAGACATGGCTAGACTGAAATTTGTTGGGAGAATCATGCCACCCTGAAAGATAAGAGCACGGAATTTCAAAATAAATGAAGGGATGTCAAATCCTCCCAAAAAGGGAAAGCTTCCACCTGGAGATAAAAGCAAGGGTATGAGGCCAAATTTTGACAGGGTGACTACTCCATGAGGCCTCTCTATTCCTTCATGGGCCTGGGGATTCTATGTAGTTGTGTGGAACATTTTGGTGGATACACCCGTGGCAGCTCCTGATGGGTCTGGTACTATGGTTCTTCCTGAGGTCACCCTGGATACTGAGGCCTGAGACCAGAATGATGCACTGGGCACTGATGCCTAGACAGATGGAGCGACTGTGTAGACAACACCCCCTCTTTACCTCCCTCTCTGTCTTACTTTTATTTTGACTTTTGGATAATTTTGATTGCATTTGAGGACAAATGACTTTATTTGTGGTGGGGTGTGTAACAACTTGCAAAATGATAGGTCTAACTGGAGCCTCACCGTGTGGGTTAGTGTAAAATTAAGTTGATGGCTAGGCTGTTTTAGAACTAATTGGAGTAGGGAAGAAGCCTAGGATTCAAACAAGGGCCTAAGCTATAAAGGAAGGGTAAAGGAGAACTTGATTCTCTTTGGATAGGTTGGCGATTGGCAGCATGGTCTCCCAAACCACTTGGCGATGCGCCAAAGTGTACTTGGGTTGTCTAGTGGGCTGTCCCTCCTAGTCTAGGTGCAAGACCAAAGGGCGAACTAAGCCTTAGCTCGCCAACCATCTTAGTGAGTCACCCACTAGTCCCTCAAGATCACCTAGTGAGCTGCCCATGTTTGGAGCTCACTTGAAATTTGGGTGAGCCAAGGGTTCACTTGGGGATTTTCCTAGTGCCCTTGGCGAGACAAGAGGGTCCATTGGGCGAGCAAGGTCGTGAAAGGGGTGAAGGGGTGGCAAGCTAGGCTTCTGGTCAAGGGCCAAGGGCATCAAACGGTCCGTGAAGCCTCACAAAGATTGTGAAGTCATTCTTGAACGGTTTTCATTTGACTTAGAGTGTAGGGTCAACTTCAAATGATGATACCTCTTAGCTCGAAATGTATTAGGTGGGCCTTTACCTATCCAATTAAAGGTCTTGAGTCCTCTTTCCAACACCACCGAGTTTTCCCAATTCTGATCTTTGGGGTAAAAAGTTATGCCCAAAATAATGAAGCATTGTCAGGCTTGAAAAATGGGCAAGCCAAGGGCCATTAGGCGAGTCACCTAGTGCCCTTGGCGAGCCATGATGTTC
The DNA here is from genome assembly GCA_037074985.1 of Solanum bulbocastanum. Taxonomy (NCBI): domain Eukaryota; kingdom Viridiplantae; phylum Streptophyta; class Magnoliopsida; order Solanales; family Solanaceae; genus Solanum; species Solanum bulbocastanum. Next base: position 19,836,700 of record CM073607.1, on the reverse strand, counting down.
GAAGGGCGAGGTAGGTCGGGTTTGGTGTAAACTTTTAAGTTTAAACTTTGTGGGTCTTTAGTTCCTTTCCAAAGTTGAGTCCATAATATTTTATTACTTTCCTACCAACTCTATAGCCTTTTTAGACTTCAATTCCTTCAATGAAGTCACATCTAAGGGAATTAAAAGAAGACCCATCTCCTCCCAAAATATCTTTTCTCTAGAAACCTCCATTGAAGACCAAGAAAGAGTTCAAGGAAAGCTTGAAGATAGGAGTTCTTCAACACGAATTTGGAAGGATTCTAAGTCTAAGGTATGGGAGTTTTTCATCCTTGGGAGGCTATAACCCAAGGAGCCCTTTCAAAAGCTTTTAACTCAAGTCTAGAAAACGCAATTAGCTAGGGTTTCAACTCAACCCCATGGATTCCTTTCCAAGTTGTTCTTAAAGTTTGAATCATGTTAGTTATTGTTTATACTACTGATTTTAGATGATTTTAGCTTGAATTCCAAAGAATCCATGAGTTTTCCCCAACCCTAGCTATGACTCTTCTATACATCATGAATTTTGTTAGAAGTTGATTCAATTGATTGAATGTGGGTTGATTATGATGTAGTTACTTGATATTAGTGTAAATATACATTTATTCATGATTAACCTAAGATTCTAAGGTGAAATTGATGTAGCCTAGGATTATGTCATAACAGAGGCAAATTGTGGATTTAGATGTGACCTTCTAAAATTGATGAACTTCTTGATAAATTACCTTAGATTAGATCACCTAGACATGAATTGCTTATAAGTGAATCTTGTAGACATGAATGAACTCGATTATGTCTTATATGATGAATCTTGGTTGAGTAGTATTGGGATTTAGTTTACTTGATGCTATATGACTATAATTGAGTAAGAAAGAAGCATGTGGTTAGTCTACCTCGAGAGTTAGGTTTACATGATGACCATGTAAGGTATTTCTTGAGAGTAGTGCTCATAATACGAAGGTGACTCCTAGGGCTTTAAAGGTAAAGGCAAAAAGGAATGAACTATGAATATTGAGGCTTAGGAAGGAAGCCATTGTGCATGTTGAATAGTTATTGTATATGAACTACTGATCCACTTGAAATGTGGAGATGTTTATTATTGTATATGAGCTATTGATCCACTTGAAAGGTGGAGGTGTTACTTATTGAGCATGTTGAATGTATATGGTACTATTGTGGAAGGACTTTACCCATATGACCTACAATGTGAGTACATGAGCTTATACATGCAAATGAATGATCTATCTAAGTTATGATTATATACATGTCTATTATGACAAATGTTAGATGTGTTGATTTACATGGTCTATGATCCCTTAATGCAATATATGTGAATGATGCATGATTGTGATATTATGTACATACTTATGAGCACTTTGGAAGAGAAGTGTCTATGATGATAATGTTGTTGTTGTCTCATTGCAAGGACAATTATACACACATACTCCATGCATAAACATGATTATTATGTATCAATGGTGTTAATTAAAAGTATAGTTCTCATATTCACCTTTACACATTATTATGTATGAAATGTACATGACCATGATGATCCTATTGTGTTGATTGAAAGTCCATTCTAATGAGAACACATGAACTTGGTGTGAAAGTTATACTCACATACTAATGTTGATTCTAAAGTTGAAAGTACATTCTCACCTTTAATTGAATCTATGAGCTATTTCAATGAATTGTATTGAACGAAGGGCAAAGTATTCCTTCAAACATGTAGATATAATTCAAAGACTAATAATGTATAAATTGGGAGATAATGCTTAGCACCTAGTGGATATGGACAATGAGGAATAGGCCATTCAGCCAATGTAATAGGTTAGGTCATCCAAGTGATACTCATGAGATGAAAGCCCCTCCGCCAATGCAATAGGGCGGATGTGCCCACATAGGTCTTTAGCTAGTAGATCCACCTTGTAGCTATACTGTTAGTTCTACCTTTGGCAAGTAGGACACCTTCTTCGGTGAAGGGTTACACGAGACTGAATTCCATGTAGCTCACGTGGTCTATGTCGGTTATGCCAACTTTTCCCTAAATAATAAAAATAATGAGTGAGACGTGAAGTGTTTACTTAGTATGAGTGTGGGTATAGGACTTCACTACCATATTGCACAAGTAGACTTAGTAGTATGTCATGGGATAGTTCCTTTGAATTATGATGAGATTTGAATGCATGTATGTATATTGAATTGTTGTTATGAATGACTTTCCTTATGTTCCAAATAATGTACATGACTATTCCCTTATTTGTGACTATTGATTATAATGAGCTCTAAAGATGAAATGCATCACTAATGTAGCTTCAAAGGAGTATTTAGTAGGTTTGGTATTATTACATGCTAACCATACATTGAGGTAATGGATTTACTATGAAATGAGTATGAATGTTATATTGGCTTGTGTTGTACATTGTAAATGCATGTTAGTAACCCTACATTGCACAAGTGTTTCTTAGGGGTTGCTTATGTGACGATTACTTGATGATGAGATAATCTTGGTATTTGACTTGTATTACTTTATGATTGGACGCTATGTATTTTGAAGATTGGGATTTATGTTATGTTGATGTTGTAGACTATGCTTGTTATTAAAATGATATCTCTCATGCTATGATGAAATGTGTGTGAGTTTCCATATAGGTAGCATTCTCCAACTATTTCAAAGATGATGTTTAAAATGGCATATAGCATGATTTCAAATGAAATGTCCCTTTTCATGCATGTTTTAATGGTTTTGTACAGGGTTTCCATACTTTGTACATTTTCGTGCTAACCCCTTCTTCTACATTTTCTATAAGTGTAGGCTTTGGAGATATTGGATTTCATCCTCGTGGCTAGGTTCATTGGAGATCAAGAAGAAGAAGCTTGGTGAGTCCTCACTGTATTTGAGGGCTCAACCATATGTCCCTTATGTCTTTACTTTTATGTTTTTAGACTTTTGTAAGGGCCATGTCCGTAAGTTTGTATTGAAGAGTTTTATTCCAAGTATAATAGATGGTTTGAGACATGGTGTCATAGATACTCTTTCGTTATATAAAGAGACTTCGATTGTAAAGAAATGTTTTAAATTCCACGTTATTTTCCTATGCTTTAATTTTCATGAATGCTATGAGGCTTGTATGCGACCCTTCGGGGTCAATTATGCCGTGTCACTTCTAGTGGGTAACCTTGGGTTATGACAGGGTGAGGCCCAACTTTTGTGACCTTTTGTGACTCTCTTGTTTTGTGTATGCATTTGGGTTTTTGAGCCATAATTGTGTTTTTACACTGCTTTTTGTGGATGATTGTGCTTGTGGCTCGTTGCTTTAAATTGCCAATGATTTTTGGACCCTTTCAAAAAATTTGTGCCACCTCTTGTTTGTGTTTGAATGTGGCTATTCTCTTGCAAATTTGAGTATCGGTCTTGATCAATACCGATGACTTCAATAGTTCTCATAACCGAACAAAAATGAATGTGCGGCTACGATGAGGCCAAATGAAGTTGCATAGCCAATATGTGAACTCTTTTCATCTCATTGTGACTGGCCCAGTATCGAATTGAGTCTCTTGTGATGAATATTGCACACTAGCAAGAGTGTGGAGTTTTGATTGACTTTGGTGTTAAAGCCTTGAGTGATGGGCTTACCATGAACCATGTGTGATGAGACCTAGAATTTGCCCCGTTAAGTACGACTGACTAAATGATGCAGTATATTGATATGATCTTATGAAACATTGAAAAGTGTGAACCAATTGGATATTATACCTCTTTTGTGGCCTACCTTGTGAGTGTCTGAAACCATTTTTAACACCCTTTGAGCCTTAACCTTTTCTTGGATGAAATTTGATGAAAACATTATGACCTTTTTTGATCCAATACCCACAATCCTCATGATTTGTGGTTTGTTTGAATAGCCAACTGAGGCCAAAATCCTAAGTTGGGGGGTGTGGTGAAAAGAGAAGGTAAATCAAGAAGTGCAAGAAAGTCCCCTTTTACCCATGTTTTGAGAAAAATGGAACCCCTCCATACAAAAAAATAAAAATAAAAAGAGATAGAAAAAGAAGAAAAGAATCAAAAAAGAAAATAATGAAAAAGTTGTGGAATAAAGTTGTGAAAATACAAAAAGAAATGGGGTTTCCAACAGTCCAAGAAAAGTGAAAAAGCGGATGACTTGTAAGCATGAATGAAAAATGATCAAGAAAAGGAAAGGAAGTGTTGTTCACACAACATTTCACGAGGACTATAGCCACTGAGCCTAATTGACCGTACCTTTACACTCAACCCCATTACAAGCCTTGAACATTCCTTTTTGATCTTGAGTGAGTTGAAACAAACGCTGGTTGGAAAATACAGGCAAGCCTATGGATGAAATCATACAATGTGTTTATCTTTGTGAGTGTGAGCGTTGTATTTGATTCCTGAACTTTAAATTGTTGAACCATTGTATGTGAATATGGAATCATTCTTGGTGTGAGGGGATTTGATTTCCTTTGTTGAGTTGAACTTGCATTTGAAGATAGTATTGTGAGCTTGAGATTCTTTGATAATGGTGAGTCGCAATTTGAAACTTTAAATGCACATTTGATCCATGCATGAGTAAGTTGAGTCTTTTTTGTGTGCATTCATGATTGAGTCTTGTGTAGTGTTGTTTGAGACATCCTTTTTGAACTGTTGAACTTGAGTTTTACTTGAGGATAAGCAAAAAGTTTATGTTGGAAGTGTTGATGAGTCCACGGTTTGAACTTATTAAGGGCATAATTCTAATAGATTTCATGTCCTCAAATGCATATTTTGTCTCAATAACTGTTGTAAATCCTTGAATTTCAGGTCTTTGAACTTAGGGACAATATGGAGCAAAAAAGAACAAGGCAGCTGAAAGAATGGAGAAAAGAAGGCCTGAGGATTGCCTAAACCATTAGGTGAGTTGCCGAATGGCCTTGGTCTCACCTAATGTTCCACTGTGCCAAGCCCTGAAGGAGAGAATCCAGTGGGCTATAGAAAGAAGCAGTCGGTGAGTCATTGAGCAGTTCCACAATGCAGTGTCTTATCGCACAAAGTTACAAGGCCTCAAGGATACTAAAGGCAAAAGCAAAAAGGTGATACAAATGACCAAAGGATGGATCGTAGAGTGCCGGCTAACTGCACCGACTGAACCTTCACAACACACTTTTCGACAACTATAAATACTTGTTTAAATTTTTAGCTTAGTCTCAGATTTTTTAGGGAATCATATTATTATTTAGTTTTTGAAGTTTAGAACTTAGAACTGAGTTTGGGAGACATTTTTCCTTAGCTTTGAAGATTTGAAGATTTCTATTTATAAAAAATTGGAAGTAGGTATTGAAGATTCTTCATCTTAGACTTTTCTAAAGACAATATTAATTGAACCCAGTTGATGGAAACATATTTCGGTATCGATTTCTATAGTTTTACTATGTCTAGGTAAAACATCAATTCTTGGGGTGTGATTATTGGTTGATTTAACTGTTGGGCATTGTTAATTGAAAGTTTATTTACTAATTAAAAGTGATTTGTTTTAGCAATTGTGGTTGAATTTAATGGGTTGTAGTTACAAATACAATCTTAACTTTACGTTTTTGGTTTGCCCTCTCGAGAGGTTTTAAAACCAAAATTGCTGAGTCGATGGTCTATGTGTATTGGGTTGTTATGGGTTTAGCGAGAGTGAATCCTAAACCCTTTTCCACATATTTAGCTTGAGAGAGTGAATAGACTAAAGCGAAGGTTGTGCTTCATTGCAGCGTATTGGTGTTAAAGAGAAACCAATTTAATTCAGGATAAATTGTTCAAGAGAAATTTTAGCCCCAATAAAGTCTAGATTATTCACTGATCTGCAACTGTTTACTATTAATTATAATTATCCAGTTGTTTACCTTAGCCCTTAATCCTATCACATCCCAAGAATCCCATCTCCATATTCATATTTTCATTATATTTGTTGTATTTAGTTGCTAGTTGACTACAAACCCCCCTTTTTATATTTGACACTTGTGTCAACCTTTAATTTATCATGTTTTACTTCATAAATGTTTTTAGCTATAATTGACTTAAGCATATTTATGCTTTTCTATTAATTCTTGAGTATGAACCAATCCCTTGGGACTCGACCCCTAATCAACAGTTGGGCAATATTACTACTCACTATCATTGACACTTGAATTAGAAGTAGTGTCGTGATACGTGAAATCGGTGTATTTGACATTTATCAAAACTCTATCGCACGACTTTAGAATAATGAAGGAAGTGGAGCTTCCTAAACATCTTGTAGTCTCTCATTCATAAATGTGGCGCGCTACACACTCAAGAACAAGACTCTACTTGACCTGGCTTATGACACATCATAGGGCCATTCTAAACCTTCTGCTCTAACTACCAAGTTTTTCACGACTCAGAGGTACCCCCTAGTTGTAACATGGCATATAGGACCCCATACAAGCCACTTAACTTTCATAACATAAGAAATAGAACAATAAGAGTAAAACAATAATCCAAGTCTAATAGTTTTATAAAAGTAAAGCGGAAGTCTAAAACACTTGTTTCAATAGCCATATTCTACAATAGAATGAAATTGGGCCAAGACCATATATTATGACTAAAAGTGAAATACATTAAAGAAAGTGAAACAATTGAATCCGTCCTCAAATCATGAGGACCCACAAAAGCTCGGGAATCAACCAGTAGCCACGAAACTGAGAAACTTGACTGTTGGACCCTACATTTGGGAAATGTAGTCAAGAGTATGTGCTAATTCAAAATAATGTGCCAAGTATGATAGCTATGCATAAAATATTTAAATCATGCTAGAAATGGACATTCATGACATATAACTGACCAAGCGAAAACATGATATCAAAGGGTTTGAAAACATAACTAATAAAACTAGGGTCAATGAAAGCTAATATCATTTAAAGCCTTTGAACATATATGAGATACTTCTTAAAGTAACCTAAGTTTATTATTAATGTGGACGATTAGCCTTAATTGGCATAGAGAGCATGTAAGCTATTACATGATTCTCCAGTGTCTCCAACACCGAAAAGGGTTGTCCTACTTTCTAAGGTAAGGGCTATAACTTCTAGATTAGCTGGATCCACTAGCTAAGGTCTATCTAGACCAAGATACAATGGGGGCACAAAGGTAAGGGATAAGGAGATTTCTACTAGAAACCCGACCTCTACTAATAGGAGAGCTTCCATCTCAATATTGTCTCGGTGCATAGAATAAATCCCATGGAATAGTCATTTCTTACTTGTTCTTATTATCCATGGATGGCCATGTCATCTTGTCAATCCAAGATAAGTCATCATCTATGGAAGGGTATCTTTCAATAACCAATCCAAGCTATGTTTCATTAGGATAGCTCTTAATCTTTGATTCAATTAGGTGAGAAGACCTTTCAACCTTAGAACCCCTTATTATATAAGAAAACATTTCACATCATGCTTTTATGTGGATATGAGAAAATCCTTTCAAAAAAACATCTACGTCATCATCAGTGATGATACTTTAGTCTCAAAGCATCCTTAAAACAGTTATCTAGATTTCATATGAATATGCCTAATTCCATAATTTATCTTTTAAGGTTTAAACCTTACTTTTGGGAATGAACATTTTGAAAACAAGGGTTAAATATGGATTTCATCATAATTTCATGTAAAGCTATCAATACATTCTTAATTTCATAAAACTCTTCCTTCATAGTCAAAATCCCACATCACATGATTCATAAATTGAAAGATGGGGGAAAGCATTGGTTCATAAGGGAATCATCCTAAAATAATAGTATTTCATCAATTCATGCATAAGAGATCATAATTCAATCATTTAAATCAATAATCAAAATAACCCATGACAATTAAAGAAAACCCTAACTCAATTGGGGGTTTCTAACTTTGAAAATAGAGGAATTTTGGAACTTCGTGAATGGAAGGAATTCATGGATGAAAACTATCATACAAAACATACAAATGCTTATCTTTATAAAAGGAATTGAGAATTGAATGGAAACCCTAGGTTGAACCCTTCTTCTTCATCAACTTTCTAGAAAGAAATATTTTTGAGAGGAGAATAGATGTTCTTTAGTGATTTTGGAAGAATGACTTGAATGGGCTAATTTAGGGGTTGAAAACACTTATATAGGGGTCTTAGTTAAGGGTAAAATGATGTAGTATATGAGTTAATTAATTAGGAAGACACCCAACTGCCCTTGAAAAAATAACTGCCAACTGTGACCCACAGCCACTGTTGACGGACCGTGGTCAAGACTACAGACCGTCCTGCATAGCTATCGATGGTGGTAAGACAGCCACTTTTGAGGCTCTAGACCACAAAACCTCGACCACAAACTGTGGTCTCACCAACGGTCGGTTGGTTTGGGATGTGGTTCCAACTCTTTGAACCTTTAACTGGGTGACCTCCCACAGGCCACACCTACTGTTCGTGGTCCCTTCCATGGGCCGTGGGTGGCCCTCGTGGCAAGACCTACAATTTCCCAAAATTGCTTGAGTTCCTTTTTTTTGGATACGGGATATTACATAGAATCATTCTGGATCATATAAAATTTTTGAAAGTTATTTCAGGGATTACCTCTTGAAGTGCGAGCATATACCATCCGGCAAATTCACAAGCTAGAACCTTTAACAAATCCACAAGCTAGTCCACAAATTGGATGGCAGTTCCATGGCCTTCTACAGTGATCCTGAGTTCACTTCTGAACCCTGCCAATACTTGGGTGGGCAACTGTCATATATAAAACTTATTCTCCTTCAAGGGTAAGAAAAATCCCTATTTATAGAGATTTAACTCTAGTCCAAGGAGAAGGAACGCACAGTCTTTCCTTAGAATAGAAAAAAAAAAAACATGTTCTTCTCCCTTTCCTTATAATACGTATAGACACAAACTTCTCCCTTTTCTTATAATAGAGAAAGGCACATACTTCTCTCTTTTCCTCTTAGAATTGATTCTGAGTTCTAGTTAAATATGGGCACGGTAGGGACAACAAAATTAATTATTGAGGATTCCTATTATTAGGACAATAATTCTAAATAATTAATTTGAAATATTCTTACCATAATAAATTACAAATTATTACATTAGAAATTCGTAATTGCACTCATCTATTTATATTTCAAAATCCTCCATTAAACACATAAGTAATTCCCTATGTTAAGATTACAATACTAATAAATTAAATTAATGAAAATTTAATTTAATGATCAATTTCCTTTAGAGCACTGCTTAACTTATTTCATGTGTTGGATTCATAAATCCACTTGCAAGGTTTGACACTATGAAAACTTACAAGCTTCTCAAAAAGACATATCATCAATCGCTATATAGAGACATAGATTCTGTCAACTGACTTATTATTTGACAAATATATATTATTATCATCCAGTTTACCAGGCATATTAACCCATCTTAGAATCGCACCTTTTGCTAAATCAAAACGATAATTAACATATACAGATCATAATAGTTATATCAGGATTCAGAATATAAGTACATTTAATTGTTTAAAGAATATGCTTTTGTGAGTCAGTCTAAAGCAACTATCTCTACTCGGTCTCTTCAATACATACTAAATGAACTAGCCCAAGAAGTTGGAACAATGCCATTTCCATCATCAAGATAAACTTCATATAATCTTGTGCTACAATCGTACCGATGGCCTGTCCAATTCCCATCTTAGATTGTGAACAAAAAACTTTATAGTTATAAGAACCAATGATTTAATCCTCTGTGTATTAACTAAAACTCTATACATTAAATCATCCACTATATAAGTAAACGCACACCGTAAACAAATATATGATCTATTAAAAATTAATAAATAATTATTCTATGATAAATACTATATCTAAACACGTGGTTAATAGTACATAGCCTAACAATCTCTTACTAAGATATTTAATCTTGAAAATTGATAGAATGCTATTTCTAAAATCATGATTAATAGTATAAACCCTAACAATCTCCCATTTAGACTATTAACAATGAATTTACAACTTTCACAGATATTCCTTTTATATTTCTTATCAAAAGGATCGTACTAAGTTGTTTCATTACCCAACTTCTTCTAGTAGTGTTTCATCACAACTTCTTAATTTTGTATTAGATTTTCAGAGGCCGTATCCAAAAACCCTTCAAAATTTTACTTCTTTTCAGGAATTCTATCATGAAAGTCCTCTTAAAATATAAAACCAGTCAATCTTCGTTATGATTCTCCCACTACGACTAAGTACTACTACAATAGTCACACTTTCATGTTCTTAAGTCTTAATATTATCCTCAAAACTTTTTGGTATTGAAATATTAACAACCTTTTCATATAGTGTTCTTTAATTTGCCCAGCATCACTCCCACTACATAAGTTAGTAGTTTTCTTATGTCTAGTAACATTTCTCCCACTACTTAAATGCAATGAAACATCAATTCTTACATATCGATTAGATTTTCTTCAGTATCTAAATTTACAACTGACTCATTTGTTATTTCTTTGTTCAGTTTCTGTAAAACTATTTTACTTTTGGGAGCATGAAATACTAAATAGTTCTTTTCTAGAAATCTGACAGTTGTCTTAACAATTACCTTATTTATTTAGGACAATAAAAATAAACCATCTTTCATTCTTTTTGATATCTAATTAACACATAGGCATTTCACTTCTAATTTGAAAGGAATTGAATTCAAATGTGATATGTAGTTCTTAGAACATATCCTAAAAGAAACAAAATAACAATGAATAAGCCACTCATTATTCTTATCATCTTCAATAGAGTCTATTTATTTTCTCTTTTACACCAATCTATTATAAAGTGTGGTGTAGACAATTGAAATGCAATTATTCTATCACATAAGTGATTCATCAGCTCTGCAGATAGATATACATCACTACAATTAGATTGCACGGACTTTATATATTTTACATGATACTATTTTCATTTGTCATAAAATATTTTGAGTTTATCAAGACATTCTTACATAAAAAACATCAAAAATATATAGTCATATCCTGAGAAACTTTCTAAAAATATCTAAATATTCAAATTCACCTCTTGCCTGAAAGATCATTTACCGCACATATCATAATAGATTAATTTTAACTTATCACTACATTTATATGTTTTTTAAGAGGAAAGTGTCACAACCCAAGAGTCCCCCCTAGTTGTGACACGGCGTACTTGACCTCAAAGAGGTCTAATACAAGCATCTTAGCTCATTCATTGCATAGACAATAGAAAATAGTGCACAATTAAAACTTTATTTAAAACAAACTATTTAAATTCTAGTTAAAACAGGCACAGCAAAAGGCTATGTCTCACACGGCCATCCTCGGACAAACATAAAAAATAGGGTCACGACCCTTTATAAAATAAAAAATACTAAAGCCCATTACAAAAGTCTCAATACAAAACTAGAAACATAGAATCCTTTTCCTTGAACATATGAGGACATACCAAGATAGGTCTTGAGATAACTTCTAATCCAAGCTTCACTAGAGTATTTCTATCACTTGCCAGAACCTACACATTGTAGCAAATAAAGAATGGGGTTAGCACAATTAAGCACTAAGTATGATGACCATGCAAAAACATGCTAAAAAGGACATTTGAGTTCAAATCATACTTGTATGCCATTTTTGATAAAATCCTCATAAAATAATATTAAGGCATAGGAATCATCACATTCAATATTTAAAGTCTCATACATCACATTTAGGCTTGAACTACATATAACCCGTAAGTACATACATCAATAAGCCATTCAACCTCTTAGGACCTCTATCTAAATTTACCCTAAGACACACCTAAGTAAGACATGAAGTGGCTGCCCATACAACCTCTTCATACCACACCTAGATATTCCTCAAGGCCACAATAGATAAGAACCTTTCCATTTATACACAACATGCTAAGTTATAATTTCATCATCCACATTCAATTACTCAAGGAGGAGGATGTCTTGGGCCTACGAAATCAACGTACAAGATTACATTATAATACTAGGAGGACCTTTCACATTAGATCAACACCATACATGATCATTAAGAGAGAATATACTTTCTATCATAATACAATAGTACTACACACAATATCATCATTGAGATCAGATAAACACCTTCACATTATACAACTATCTATACAATAACATGTTAACACTTTAATTCACCACATAAAGCCTTCATGGCCATTATCACAATACATTCAATATATAAACACCTCCACCATAAGTGGATCAAACCATACAAGAACAATTCTACAATAATCATGAAATTAGATCAACTTACCATTATCCAAATTTATGATAATAAATACTCCATTATCTAACAATTCACCATCAATTGGTATGGATAACAAGAGAAATCAATAATACAATTCAAGCTCATCATAATTCAATCAACATTCAATGATGATCATAAAACCCATTTCATAAGTAAATTTGAGAAATTTTGAGAAATCATGGTTCCATAGAGTTTTTCATTTGAAATCACCAGTTAAACATCAATATAAACTTAATTTATCAATTGAAATCGTTTGATGCAAGAGCCCATAAGATTGAGTAAGAATTAGGGTTTTTCATAACTTTAAAAACCTTGAAAACTCATTCGAAATTAACTCTAGGGTGAAGCTTGCCCTAGATAAAGGATCATCATACTTAAACCTTGATGAAACCAAACGAAATTGAAGAATAAATCCTTGAAAATCCACAACCCTAGCTTGATCTTCACCTTGACCTTCAATGGAGTTCTAGAGAGAACCTTTCTGGGAGGGAAGGGTTTTATTTGAAGAATGAATTCTAAGTAGGGAAATTAAAGTTTTATTATACTTAAAATACCTAAAAATACATAAAATAATCTTCCATGTATTAATAGGAAGGTGGGGTGACTTTACTAACACACCCCTCAAGTTGGCCGAAACTTGATAGATTGCTGGGGTGACTTACGAGACCCTTACCTATGGACCATAGGTGGACTTATGGAGCGTCCTGTTTTTCTATAGTTGGTGACTGAGACTTGGCCATGTGAGCTAATGCTCCGTAGGCTAAGTCTTAATTTATGGAGGCAGACTTACAGGGCCTCAATGGACTTACGAGCCGAAAGTCATGGCCATAGTTCAAAACATAGGGTCCTCCTCAAGGACCCTTAGGGTGGTCCTTGGGGAGTCGTACCTAGACATTTAACCCCTAAACATATCAATCTAGGTACTAGGGTAACTTCTACAAGTTTTAGACCTCAAACAACACACCAACTTCAATGACAACACACTAGAACATACTAGCACCAAAAGACTAGTTTCCGAACAGCATGGTCGTCCCTTGACGTTTGACCTCAAAACTCTTCAAACTATACTTTAAAAGCCAAAACTCATCATATTAATAGGTTACCAACTTCCAAAACACATGCCAAGCACTAGTTCATCCTATTTCATTTTTAGGGTTTTTACATTATCCCCCAGTTGGGAACTTTTGTCCTCGAATGACACTTAAAAACATTAAGGGTAACAACTCAAGAATAGCAGCCCACAATCATACATACAAAATTATATACAATACACTTATCTAGGAGGGACATCAACTCCACATAAAAAGGCTCAAACAACTTCATGCAATTCAAGAGAGTAGTAATACATCTACAAACTCCATATACATCAAACCTTACCATTTCTCATTTCATTGGAGGAACTTCCTTCTCCACATTGTATTATACTCATCACAACATCGTTAAGCACATTATGAAATTTTCACATAGAAGCACAATTATGCAACATCTTCAAGTACTTCACAAAATAAACAAAAATGAACTATGAGGTGTAGTGTGCTTTTATGAATTAATATATTTATTGTTACATGGTATGATGGCACAATTCAGGCTAAATTTGATTTTGTATAGATATGTGTAAGGATTAGATAATGTTGCAATTAGTATAGATAACTTAAACTGGATTTTTTTTATTACAACCTATCTGGTTGTTCTTTGAGATGCTAAATGAAGTATACTTGTAATGTTTTTTTTCTCTTTAGCGAGAACAAGCACCACAGGCCCAGATTAGGAGAGAAACATTAGATCTGCATCACTTGAACTGTGCTATGAGTGCCTTCTAAACATTAGAGTTGCATAAATTGTACTTTTATTATGATTGTTTGTTTAAAGTTTCTTGCTCGTTAAACTATGATTCAAATGAATGAAAGAAAAATCAAAAGTTATTATCATAAAACTATTTTCCTAAATTAAATACTTACAAGGTATGTATTATTTTACATGTTTGACTTTGATGTAAAGGGTGGGAAAGATGGAGATCCACCAAATTTGGTGACTATTTTCTTTGAGACTCATAAGAAAGATAACAAGCTTGTTGAACCTAAAGCAATTGAAAAGCATGTAGGTTTGGTAAATGGAATAGTTAATTACTTTAAATTGTTATGTGTTATGACAGAAAATGTTCTTTTATATATTCTTAGGCTTAACTAGAAGAAATGGTTCGAGCTGTTCCATCTATACCTAGCATAGAAATTGTTAAAAAATGTTGTGGACCTCAAAATCATAGCCATATATTTGGATTTGGGGGTGGAGTAAAGGCGAGAAACTTGAAAGGTGGAACTTTAGAACTTCTTCAAAGGCTGAATTATTATCCGTGCTACGTTCAATTCAAAAGGATAACAAATACTTGAACGAAGAGAAAAAATCCTAAAACAATCACATATCAACCTTAGAAGATGAGATGAAACAAATAAGGACAAGAGCTCTTTGATCCTCAACAATTACATGTCCCACCTATGACTTGGCCTGTTTCAACTGAATAACCAATATTTTTTGCTGACCGAGTAAGTAAAATATACTTGTTTGTTGGGGATTGTAGAGCTGGATGTAGTGAGATCTATGTTCTTTTTATGGTTGGAAAAAACTTTCAAATTATTGTCTGCTCACTTTTCAGCTCCATCGCTAACTATAGAGGTTTTTATTTTTAATCTTTGTAAGTAAGCTAGTAGACTTACTTATATGATTGAGCAGATTGTAATTCAATTGATTGTTGCTACTTTCTGCCTCATTATGTCCATTAGTTTGCCTCTCGTTCAAACTAGTTGTTTGTTGCTTCTCTGTTTCCCCTTTCCTGTCATGATGGAGTCCCCGTATGGTAGCTCCATAGGGAGGAGCGTGTAGTTAACTCTCTAAGAAATGATTGTTCTAGATTAACATATAGAATACGTACAGAGAGAAAATGGTAGGAGGGAGAATATACTGAAACAGTAGCTACTATTAGTAAAAAAAAGTAATATTTGTTAATCAGCTCATTAGTTTCGATTATTTGTCATATTCCATTTAGATGTAGCTCTTCAAAATAGATTTTTGATCTTGGTTAATGCATCTCAAAGTTTTTCTAATTGATTTGTCTTATTCTTTTCCAGCTTTTGTTGATGTTTCTTGACAACGCTCGATGAATTGAAGATTGAAACTTTAACTTTTTGCCAAGCTTTTGTTGATGCGTGAGGTCCCTATTAGTTTAACACAAATTTATATATTGCAAAACATGGTACTATATATAGCATATCTTGGATATTAGATATTTTTTTAAGCAAGTATTTTACCTAAAATCTTGAGATATTAGCCATTTTATTTGAATTAATCATACACTCTTGATCTCTATCTGTTTGTCTCTTCTTTTTATATTTATATCATCTTTTTGTATAAATATTTTTAGTAGCAAAGTAATATTTGTGGATGATTTTTATTCTAGTGATATCAATTACTCTAGGACTATTGGTGGTCAATTTGAGACCAAAATTATTGCTCGTCCCTAAAGGTCAATCGAAGACGAGAAATGATGCTCGTCTCTAATGATTAAGCTAGGACTAGAATAGTTTAATTGTCACTAAATCTTCTAGTTTAATTGTCACTAAATCTATTTTAGGACCAAGTCCTTGAACGTCGCTAAATCTATTCAAGGACTAGGTAATTTATCCCCTCTAATCTATTCTAGGACTAGGTAGCTACTCATCTCTAACGTGTTTGTAACACCAGGTCGTTGCTTGTCGCTAATGGTATTTTAAAACCAATTGATGATAGTCCCTAAAGAGGGTTAATGAACCGAAATAAGTTTTTTCTAAGATATCGTAAAAGAATTTGAGACCAAAATTGTTGTCTCTAAAATGACTGAGGCTACCAGATTTCTTTCCCATCCCAAAATCATTTAGTGACCGGATTTTTAAAGTCGTCGTTGTTGACCAATAACGACGGAAGCTACTAGGACGAGTGGCAACTAGCCTTTTTAGTTCCCAAATGCTTATTACAGACCATATTTGAACTCTTAGGGAGGAGATTTCCCTTCCTTAGAGACTGTTTTCTTGTAGTGAGACATTAGATAGTCGATCCACTTAAGGTACAAAGTTCATGGTTCTACCTTGGCAAGTAGGACAACCCTTTTCGGTGTGGGTGATACTAGGGATCAGTTTATAGCTCACATGGTCTCTATGTTGGTTAAGGCTAATCCCCCACATTAATAATGAGTTAAGTTTACTTCAAGAAGTATCTCATATGAATTCGAAGGATGGATGTTCGTTGTTTCACTTTCTCTCTTGTATTTCAACTTTGGACATGATGTATGGGCTGGGCCCAATTTAATTATGTTGTACTAGATAGCTAAATTTGAGACAACTTTTTTAGACTTCCAATTTTCTTTTATTAAACTATTGGACTTGAAAATGTTGTTTTAATTTTGTTGTTCTATTACTTATGTGATGAAAGCTAAGTGGCTTTTATGGGGTCTTTTGGGGTTCTATACACCATGTTACATATAAGGGGTACCCCTGAGTCATGACAAACTTTGTATTAGAGCACAAGGTTTAGAAAGGTCCTACGATGTCTTATAAATCATGTCGAGTAAGGTCTTGTTCAAGAGTGTGGAGCATGCAAAATTTATGAATGAGAGGCTACAAGATGTTTAGGAAACTTCACTTCTTTCATTACTCTAAAGTTGTGTGATAGAGTTTAACTCTATAAGGTCTCTCTCCTAATTCTTATCTGATGCTCTACATGACATGGCTAATCGAAGAGCTTATGCTAGAAGGAATGTGAGAGAGAATACAAAAAAAGAAATTCTTCCACAAGCTCCTCAAGTTTCGGTTGATCCTTTGACCGAGCAACTGACTAATGCGGAGTTTAGGGATGCTTTTCAAGTGCTAGCTCAAGCTGTGTTGGCCCAAGACAATAGGGAGGTTATGGTTCTCATAAATCAAAATGTGAGTATGCAGTATATAGAATGAGGGACTTCACTAGGATGAATCCTTCGGAGTTTCATGGTTCTAAGGTTGAGGAAGATCCTCAAGCATTCATTGATGAGGTTTATAGGGTCTTGATGATCATAGGAGTGATGTTGGTGGATAAGGCAGAGTTGGCCGCTTATCAACTAAAAGGTATAGCTAGAATTTGGTTCATCCAATAGAAATATGGGAGACCGGAAAATGTAGGTCCTCCTTATTTGGAGAAGTTTAAGGATGGTTGATGTTTGACGTAATCAAAGACACAACTTCCAATTCAAGTGTCAACGATCGCATGTAGTAATATAACCCAACCGAATGTGTTCGGGTTGAGTCCCAAGGGAGCGGTTAGTAATTGAGAATTAAATAAAAAAGTAAAATTATGTTCTAGTCAATCATAGCTATAAATATTTATAAGTAAAAGCATACTAAATCAAGAAGTGACCCGAATGTCAATTATCAATGGCAGGTTTGTATTAAACTAATAAACAGAAATAAAAAAATTATAAAGATGTGAGATAGGGAGACGGGATTCTTGAGATGTCATAGGAATATGGGGTATAATAAACAACTGGGTGAATTCTATTGATAGTAAATTATTGAACATTTGTAACTAAGCTAGACTTTAGTGGTGGTAAATTTTCTCTCGAACAACTTATCCCGATCAACTCAGTTTCTCTCAAATATCGAGTTGCAGCAATTAAGCACCACATTTGCCTTTGCCCATTCACTATCTCGAGCTGAATGTGTGGGAAAAGGTCTAGGATTCACTCTCTCGAGCTGGACCCACGACCACCGAATAACCACAGGCTATCGATTTAGTAGTTTTTGTTTTAAAACCTCTCTCTCTCTAGCAGGCCAACAACACTAAGATGAAATCGTATTTGCAACTACAATCTCATTAAGTTCAAACACAACTACTAAATGAAATCACATTTAAACAGCAAATAGACTATCATTGAGCAATAACCAACAGTAAATTTAACCCATATTCACATAATCACACCCCAAGAATTGGGGTTTTAGCTAGACATGATAAAGAGATAGAAATCGATATCGAAAGTTGTTTCCATCAAATGGGTATGATAAATAATGTCTTTAAACTAAGATGAAGATTCTTTGATGCCCACTTCAAATTTCTTGGAGATGAAAACCTTCAAAGCTCAAGAACAATGTCTCCCAAAAACTCTAAGAACTCAAACATAAAATATTCTAAAAAATCAGTAATAATTCGCTATAACTAGATACTAAGCTACATAATGTATTGGTATAAATTATTGGGCACATGCTTTTGATAGGAAATTTGAATGATAATAGTGACTAGGCTAAGCTTTAGATGGAAATAAGTTCCCTCTCGAGCAATTTACCCCGTTTCAAATGGGTTCCTCTTGAACACCCATTTGCCACATGAAGGCAAGCCTATGCCTTAGCTCACTCACTCTCTCGAGCTGAGTATTAAGATTTGGGATTAGGGCTCACCCTCTAAGGCTGAAACTTATGTTGACCCATTCCTTAGGCCTTCAGTCTAGCGGTCCTAGTTTCATGACCTCTCTCTAGAGCAAACCAAAAACACATGGGTGGTTTTGTATTTGCAACTAGAAACCCATTAAATTAAACCACAACTGCTAGGTTAAATCACCATTAAACTACATCTAACCTATTGTTGACACCCAATTTTTACCGACCTTTAATCGTTTTGGAAAAGCTATTTGATTAATCACGTATTAAAAAAAAATTAATTATATTTTTAGTTTAAAATTTTAATCAATCTCGTTTTAAAATTACATATTTTAGTACGCATGATTTCAAAAATTAATTATATTCAATATATATTTTAACGATAGTTAATTTGAAATAATTATTTTACTTAAATATTTCAAAATCATATTTTTGGTTAATTTTACGAAAACATTTTAATACGAGTAGTATTTTATTAATTGAATAGCATTTCTTAAATTCCCTCTAATTTATTTAAATTTTAGCCTATACTCATACTAATTTATTTCAATTCTAGCCTTTCTTATTCAAGTCATGGCAATTCTAGCCTTTTAAATACCAATTTAATTTCAATTATAGCCACTTGTATTCCAATTCTAGCCATTTCTTATTTCAATTATAGCCTTTTTCAGGCTGATTTTAAAAGTTACTTTTAATCTCATCCGTCCATTCCATCCCAAATTAATCTCGTCCCTTCATCTCTTATTAAATCAACGGTTGAGTTCTAATCCTCATATTTACCTTTTTAATCTTAAAAGACCCTTAACCCTAAAAATATTTTCACTCTCCTCCTCCTCCTCTCTCTCTCTCCAGCCGCCGCCCCCTCTCTCTACTCTCCTCCAGTCGGTGAAGACCGGAGGACCAGCAGCTCCCCGGCGAATAGCCGGCAAGAGCACTAACAGCAAACAACAGCCGGCGAGGGGCATAACTCCGATCGGCGAGAGTTCCTCGCAAAAGCAGCAGGCGAAAACGACGAGCTCTGACCAGCGAGCTCCAGGCAACGTTGCTTCTTGTTTTTTCCAGCAAGGACGAGAGAGCAACAGTGCCACCAGTCGCAAAAATTAGCAGCCACCGCAAGACGCACGCTAGCAACCAGCAACGCCGGCCACCGACAAGCAGCGTCAACGAGGACAGCAGCTGCGACCGGTAGCCCTGACGCCGTCCTCTCTGCGCCCTTCTCCCATCTCCCCTCTTCTCTTTTCAGATGAGCATACCGGCAAGGATGCTGTCAGCTCCAATGAACAACAACAGCAGCAGCATCCAGCATCCAGCAGCTCCATCACGAGTCGCTAGGGAGACGCAGCTCCGGTCGGCGCAAACCAGCAGCCAGAGGCGGTGGCGCCTCCTCCCTCCTGTCTCTTTTTTTGACGACAACCAGCAATAACAATGAGCAGAGAGCTCGACAAGTTCAAGGGATCGATTGCAGACGGATCTGGACAGATCCGTCCCTGGTATACTCTTATTTCGCTATTACTCCAGTTGTTCATTTCATGATTCCTATTCTTTACTTATAATGTTATTAGTGTTGTATTATGCTTATTACGGTCTTATGATGCTTAAATGATATGGAAATCGCAACTGGTTTGATGATGAATACTAATTCACACTAAATATCTCTACTTGATTAAGTTAGAATAATCTAGCAATTAAATTAATTTTTGAGAAAACATTGATAGTTTTACTGTTCTTATGTGATGATTTCGCATGCTAATTAATTCTTGGTATCTTATTTGATTTAGGAGGATTATTGCCTGTTTATTTACAGATTAAATGTTGATTTTCTGTATATTCTCCTCAAATTTTGTTTCCTAACAGTAATATTGATTAGTTGTGGCAACTAATAAATCCTGTTATAATTAGTAAATATCCCTGTGATTTATGGCAAGTATATAATTGACCCTTTTTCCAATATATTCCTCCTTTCCTATATATCTTTAATTAATATCGGCTCCTTAATTGATTTCTATACCTTAATTATAATATGTACTAATGTTTATTTCTTTTGGTAAAGTCATCCGGTTAAGGTAAATAATTTTGCTGATTGATTTCTTAGTTAAGGAATAAAATTTTCAGATTTGCTCTTAATTTATGGTTTTTCCTTATTGGGATGCCCTTCCTTCACTATAAATAGGACCCCTCCCTTTAATTACAAATAGAACTCTCACATTCTGATATTGGCTGACAGACTCTAGTTCTAAAATATATTATATATATATATATATATATATATATATATATATATATATATATATATTACTCTCTACTAAAAAAAAAAAGTTTCTCGAAAAACATTAAAAGTGCTATCTCTACTCGGTATTGCTGTGTTCGGGTCTAGTATTGAATTAAGTTCGTCTGCACTGCGGAAAATTATTTTCTGCTCAATTGGTTAGTTCTCTTCACTAGTATAATTTCATTTTTTTTGCGTTATACATGATTGTATGGTTAAAATAAAATAAAAGGATGCATCGGAGTTAGTTTTCTTATTCTTTCTCGCTTTTGTGTGATTTTATACTCTCTATTACCTGTTTGATTCCCTGCATGTTTATTTGCTGCATGTTATATCTATAATAATTAATATGATGTGTACGCTCATATAATTAGTTTTATCACCTTTCTATTAGACTGTCTGTTATGCGTTCTACCTGTCCGCGTTTTTTTCATTGTACGTTAATAGGGCTTTGAACTTAGAAGTTCAAGATATGGAAGAATCGTCTAGAAAGGATTTCGGACGGAACTACTTTGTTTAAGCTTATATGTTGTATATTGTATTTTTTTATTTTTTATTATTATTATTTTTTTAATTTTGGTTTGTAATATGTTGTACAACTCTAACTCTCTATATATAATATATGTATTTGGGGTCGTCTAAAAGGGGGAGGGGAATATGTGTTAGTTGTTTACTTTTTGTTATTTGTTTCTTGTGATCGTTAAACATGCCCTGTCTAATCATAAAAAAAATGGATAAATAAGGTATATTATCTCCTAAATAATCGCCTTAAAATCAAGCGCTGATTTGTCTTACTTTGCCCTATTCGGATTTGAAGTCAATGTTATCAAATAACTCAAAATCAGGAAACATGTTTATTTGATGTTATTTGTTGAAGAGAGTTGTCTAATATTTTACATTAAGAATTAAAGTAATTTTGTTTAGCATATCTCTGTCCACTGTTGCATTTTTTTCTGCAATGAAATTATTTTTGCTAATATTAAAACAGATCATAACCATTTCCTGCATGTTATAGCTAAAATAAATTAATGCACGACTATTTTTCAACTCAGTTAATGCTTAGATATTTCTTATATGTTTAAGATTTAAAGCAATAAGGTAACAATTTAACTAAAAATCTAAACTGTCTGCTTGATTATGCTAGTAAATCCTTTGTTTCAATAATTTGATCACGTCAGCTAACTAATCAATTTGCAGCATGTTCATCATTTAGGTAATCATGTTATAGATTTGAAATTGTCAGCATCGGGAATTATAATTTAGATGTTAGGATCTTAATAAATTAGCGGTTAATAAGCATTTATTGCAGTTGAAGTGTTTAGGAGTTGGTAAATAAAATTTTTCTTAGCACGTTGTACTTGGAAATTGATCATAATGTTTTCTTTACTTGGCATATTATTTGAGGTTTAGAAATTATCCCTATAGGTTCTGAATGTTATTATGTGTGTAGTTTTGATAATAATTCTAGCATGTTTACTTAGATATAATACCTATAGGCCTTAACTAGTAATATTAATAAAACTTTCTAAATCATATTTCTAGTATGTTAAATAACCAAGCAATTAGCTGCACATGCCTCTTTCCTGTTAATTATTTTCCACATCAATTGTATTTTTTGCCAGTTATATGAATCGATCAATTATTTTCAGCATGCTAATTTGTTTCAATAATTGCTTCCCGGTTAAATGTTGCCTGAATTAACAAATTTCTGCACTGTTTCACCATTTAAAAATTAGTTACCAAATCAGCGTCTGCATTAATAAACTGATCTATGATAAAATAAATTTTTCTGCACCGACGATGGTTATTCTGCTATAAGTAGTAAAATCTATTCTGTAATTATGTTGCGGTATTGTCTATTGTAAAGCTGCCTATTATAATGCTTGCTTATAAGTGCATACACTTAGCATGAAACCTTCACTCTATATGTGTTTGTAAGCATGTTTAAATAAAACTTAAAGAGGTCAATATGGAAATTTTATATGTTAAGTGTTGTCCAATTTGTTTTAACCTGGTGTCTAGGTGGGCCTATTAGGATTTTATTTGTCTAAAACCGAGCCAATAGTAGTCCAACGCCTCTTGGACATTAAGTAGGGACGCTAGACACATGTTAAGGAGAGAAGCATGCGGTGGTGGGGTAGGGGTAGTTTAGGCCCTACAGATATGATGACATCGACTCAAGCTTAATGACAAACTTTGGTTTTGTCTGTCCCTACACTGAGGCCTATCGAAATAAAAAATGAAAAGTCGAGTGCTGATCCATAAAGTCCTTTCGAGTCTCCCTTCCCTTTAAATCCTTGTTATGTGTTTATATTATATTATTTGGGGTAGTTAAAATAAGAATAAAATTTGATTACCTATTTGTTTGTGCAATTTCTGTCTCTTCGCTTATCTCTTTATTAATTGTTTATTATTTATTTATTATCACCTAGTCTCGCATGCAATTAATTAAAATAACAATAAATCTTAATTGTTTAATAGTTATCCATTATGTGATCACCTAGCGAGTATGTCTAAATTAAATAATAAATAAATGAAGTGACCATAATTACTATTTGTAACCCCCACATAATTGCATGAGATACGGCCAGGATCCACATTTGTGGACCTCGAGGGATGCCTAACACCTTCCCCTCGAGGTAACTTGAACCCTTACCCGTTCTCTAGTTCGTTGACCTTAGTTAGATTTAGTTAGGATAGATGGGTGCCCTAACGCACCTTAATTTTTAGGTGACGACTCTTCATCTTCCCGAAATCCAAAAGAGTTGTTAGGTCGTGCACTAAAACCCGTTTTGAGAAAAAAGGGGCGCGACAAAATGGCGACTTTGCTGGGGATTTAGGTTCAAACCAATACGTGTTTCATTCTTTATGTGGGTATTTTAGGTTGTTTCATTGTTTATTTGACTCTTACCGTGCTAGTTGTTATTTGACTATCATGTTTACTTGCTTTTCTTATATAAATTATTTTTTTTTATGTTTAGTTATTCCCATGATTCGCCCTTATCCCTTTTCCTTATTTGTGTAATTTTTATTTGATTATATTTATGTGTTTATTTATTTATCGCTTTCCATAAAACTGTTTATGTGTTACTCTTTTTCAAACTACGTGCTAAATGTTACTGTTTTAATAAATTGGGATTCCATTCATACTTCCCCCAATTGGGACCTCCTTCCTTTATTTAATTTACCGTGATGTTGTGCCTTTGCACCTCTCACAACTACTCCAATCTTTTTCAAACACCTAATTATAGAGAGTCGGCACATGCGTGGACGGAACGGATAGTTTTACTACCGGGAAACCACGAGTCTTCTCGCATAGAATCCCTCTCTAGTCCGTGTCAAGCCCACTCTTAGAAAACCTTATTTTAGGTCATACATGCTGCATAAGCCCTAGGCGGTTTGACCCTTGGTGTCAATCCGTATAATTAGTAGCCACCTTGTCGTCTAAAGGGCCCCAACACCCTTTAGACAAATTGCATATTTATGTGTCAACGTGGTCATAATAATTAAGTTAAGCCAAATTTGCCAAAATGGAATTTAGAATTTGTCTATTTATTTTGCAGAGTCATGGCCTATCCTCATTTTCCCAACACACAAATGATGGTCAAAGTAAATCCTACCCTGAAGGTCTGGTGGAAGGATATTAAGAAGAATCGAGAGTTAGAAGCAAATGAACTACTAGGTGGCCTTACTGCTTTAATCTCTGTCGAGTTAGATCGTCATTTGATCAAAGCGCTGTTGAAATTTTGGGATTCCGAGAGATTAGTCTTCAAATTTAAGGATTTTGAACTAACCCTTACAAAGAGCGAGAAATGAGTGGACTATTGAAAAGGTTGGTGGGTTTCTCGGTCTCCCTTACAAAGAGCGGGAAATGATTGTTCCGCACAAGCCAACACCAAGGTCCTTTTTGAAGCAAATGGGTATGCGTCATAATCCGAGTCTTCTATGTCTGGAAGAGGGATGGATTTCTTTAGAATTCTTATATGCATGCTTTGGAGACGAAGAGGGCTATGAAAACTTTACTAGAGAATTCGCTTGTTCTTCGGCAAAATGGGAAAGCGACCGTCTTAATGCATTTGCTGTAGCACTCTTAGGCTCATTAGTTTTCCCTATGGAAAGGGGAAAAATCCACACTAGCCTAAGTTATGTGGTCCGAATGTTGGCTCGAGGCAAAAAGACCATAGTCCCTATGATACTAGCAGAAATCATAAGGGCACTGACTAAGTGTACTAGAGGCAAAAGATATTTCGAAGAGTGTAACTTTCTACTGCAACTCTGGGCTGTGGAGCACTTCTACCAAAGGGCTAATATGGTTGACATTATTAGAGGGAGTATGGGTAATAAAATCATCAATCATACTTCAAGGATGAAATATTTTATTGCCCCTGTAGGAACGGAGGACTGGTTTGCATACTTGAGAGAACGTTCAGCCATCCAAATTCAATGGAAGTATTATTGGTTAAAACCTCGTCGTGCCATTATAAGGGGTAATGAGCTCTACATCATCGAGCTTATTGGGTTAAATGGTGTACAACCATATGCACCACTTTGAGTCCTCCGACAGTTTGGACAACTACAGTTGATACCTCTACGATCCCATATGAGCCACTATGGGTATGACTTTGGGCCAGAAATACCACGAGTAGGCACCATACTGCGAAGGTGGGAAAGAATAGTGACTATTGATGTTCAAGAGTATCGACCCTTCTGCACTCTTGAATATTACGTATGGCTTTTGGAGGATGCGGAGCATGCACATTTAAGTGAATATGGCATTCCAGGCTTTGGGGATAAGAGAGAAAGAAGATGGGCTTGCAACCTTCTCAACAACAACTACGAGATCGCTCCTGAGATGAAGCAACAGATCGTGCCCAACATTGAAGATCAGCATTGATTTTTTTTAGGATTTCTATTTTCCCATGTTATCCTTAGCCCTTTAGTTTGTTTATTTATTTATTTTTAGTCTAATGTAATAAGTTGAAACTATTCAATATATGAAGTTTTTATTTTATTTTTCTCTAACTCAAAACTCCAATTGGTAAATAAGGCTTAATTTAATCATTGTGCATAACTTGTATGTCGTCTTAGGCCTACCTCTGGCTCAACGAGGTCCTTCGCATTCAGGGCGTTTATTTCAAACAATGTGTTATATTTCTTATTTACTCTAACCTCCTAACACTGTTTTCTATTGATTGTTTTGTTTTTCCCATTCCTAAGGTTGATCTGTTCTTTACCCCATTCCTAAGGTTGATCTGTTCTTCACCCTAGCACATACAAGATTAAAAGGGACCCCCCTCTTCTCCTCCTCTTCAAAGAACAGACTACAGAAACAAAGGCAAGATGGTTGAAAACAACAACATCAATGAAAGGGGAGAAAATTCTGAGGGAGAGAAACTTCAGAATGATCTTGTTCTTAGGCTTGAGCGCAAGATTCTAGAGTTGGAAGAAGAAGTGGCCCTGATGCGTGATTTGGCCAAGTTATCTATTTCTCTTAGAACCCATTTCGGTGAAAATATAGACAATCCTCCCCACTCTAACCAAACCACTTTACCAAACAACCCTCCGATCCATATATCACGACCTGAATCAACCCATCCAAATATATTCCCACCACCTCATACCCAAAATACTCAAATTCCTTTTTACAATTACTACCAACAAACTAAGCCAACCATCCCAGAACCAATTCCAAATACAAACCCTTTGTTCACTCCGGGAAACAATAATCTTAACCCCATATACGTAGAAACTGCTCCCATGATGCAAAACTACCATGAATCAGAGTCCTCCCAAAAGGATATTCTGATTAAAAACTTGACTGAGAAACTAGATAGCTTGGCCAATAGAGTGCAACATGTGGAAGGAAGCAAGAGGTTAGGAGGTTTGAATTACGAGCATTTGTGCATGTATCCTGACGTAGAATTTCCGGAAGGATACAAGCTTTCAAAGTTCGAAATGTTTAATGGCATGGGAGATCCCAAAGCTCATTTGCGGATGTACTGTGACAAGCTTGTAGGAATAGGAAGTGATCAAAGGATACTCATGAAGCTCTTTATGAGGAGTCTCACTGGGGAGGCTCTATCATGGTACATTGAACAAGATCCTCGGAAATGGGTCGAGTGGGTGGACATGGCGACTGACTTCATGAACAGGTTTGGATTTAACATAGAAAATGCACCTGATTGGTTTTACATCCAAAACCTGAAGAAGAAGCCCAGCGAATCCTTCAGGGAGTATGCTATAAGATGGAGGTCTGAGGCGGCCAGAGCCAGAACTCCTATGGAGGAATCTTAGATGAAAGACTATTTCATCCATGCCCAAGAACCACAGTATTATGACAGGATGATGCTGGTGGCTGAAAAGAGTTTTACCGAAATTATCAAATTAGGCGAAAGGATTGAAGAGGGCATAAGAAATTGGACTATCATCAACTTAGAGGCCTTACAAGACACTAAAAAAGCCCTACAATCCGATGGAATTTCTGAAAATCAAAAGAAAACATGTACCGTCATGATGGCTCAAGGAAACCGAACTCCGTACAAGTACCAAAAAACAACCCCACCTCCATCTCCATATCATCAAACTCCATATCCCTCAGCTCCACCACCTATATCTCCCCATCCCACACCAATATATTACCAAAACGCCCCTCCTCAATACCAATAAGTTTTATATCCCGTTTATAATGCCCAATCAGCATATTTCCAAACTCCACCACCAACTCAAACTCCAAACTACCAAAACAGACCTCGATACGAAAAAACACCTGCAAAGAACTACACTCCTCTAGCTGAACCCATAGCCCAGCTTTATGAAAGACTGAAAAAAGCAGGCTATGTAACCCCAATTCCTGCATTAACTGTGGATGTCCGTGCAAAGTGGTATGATCCTAATAAGGTTTGTGCCTATCATTCCGGGATGAAGGGTCACACCACTGAGGTTTGCAGAGCCTTGAAGGACAAGGTTCAAATGCTGATTGATACAAAGGCCATCCAGCTTAAGGATCCTACGCCAAACTTTGCAAACAACCCTCTGCCTAATCATCAAGTTAACATGATAGAGGTAGATGATACTTCGGATTAAGAGAAATCCATTTGGGCTCTTGAGTCAGAAGAAGCATTGGGTGCTACCACCTAGACGCCAATTATAGTGGAGAGGTGTATTCCTTTTGAGGTTGAAGTTGCCATGCCCAAACCTCCATTCACTGTATGCAGGGCACCTTCCCCTGTCCAATATGATACTCATGCTATTCCTTGGAGCTACAAAAAGGAAAAAGCAAAAGTGGAAGAAGCAGACATTGCAACAGGAGTGACTAGATCCAGAAGAATTTACACTTCTAAAAAGTTGGTTCAAGGAAGCTCCAGTAAATCCAAGGCACCAATTGTAGAGCTTGAAGACCAGAGTATCTGGAAAAAGGTGCAGGCTAAGGAATACTCTATTGTGGAACAATTGAGCAAAACTCCGTCCCAAATCTCAATCCTGTCATTGCTGCAGTCTTCTGAAACTCATCGAAATGCTCTTTTGAAGGTCTTGGGTAAAGCTTATGTCCCGTCTAGCATCACTTATGGAGAGGTAACCCAAATGGTCAGGCAGGTTTTTGAAGCATACAGAATATCCTTTCATTAAGATGAGTTGCCACTGGAAGGAACGGCCCACAATATGGCTTTGTTTGTTTCAGTTCAATATCAGGACAAAGTTATCACCAAAGCTTTGGTGGATTTAGGCTCTAGTTTGAATATTTTCCCTTTGAGCACATTGACAAGATTGGATGTGGATAGTGCTAAGATCCAGACCTGGAAGATGAACATAAGAGCATTTGATGGCTCTCAAAGGGGTACCATCGGGGAGATAACCCTAGACATGCTCATTGGTCTTGCGACTTTCCCAATAACCTTTCAGGTCTTAGACATTCCATCCTCGTACAACCTATTATTGGGTCGTCCTTAGATTCATATGGCTGGAGCAGTTCCTTCCACTCTTCATCAATGTTTGAAGTTTGAATGGGATTATGAAGAAGTCTTAGTCCATGGGGAAAAGGGACATCCGGTGTATGCTATAGAAGGAAGGGGTCATTTGGACAGGGAAATGTATCACACAGTGGAGCTTGTTGGCAATATTGAAGTGCAACCATGGTTTAGTCAGAAGATCATAGACATGATGGCCTAGTTTGGTTTTGAGCTCGGAAAACGTTTGGGAGCTAATCTGCAAGGTATAGTTGAACCTATACAACCTGTTCGGCATTCAACCACTTTCGGCTTGGGATATAAATACACCACAGAGGAATGGGTTGACTGGCAACCAACTAGAGATGGGTATTACTATCCTTTGAAGAAACCAATACCACCATTGCACCAATCCTTCCGATCAGCAGGTTTCATGGGCGGAATCATGGATGAACTACTGGAAGATATGAAGGGGTTGTCTCTGACCAAGGAGGAAGGAAAAGGGTGCAGCTTTGTGATCACCGAGGAGGAGAAAGGGGACCTTAGAAGAAGCAGTGAAGCGAAGATTAGCATCAGCACCTGGACATCAACTCCATCCAGACCTCGTCGGGCATCTGGGTAGCCTTGGGAGATTTTCCTATCAGATTTTGAAGTTTTCAATAAACAATTTTAAATTTCAGTTCTCTGGTATTGTTTTCAAATCTTAGTATTCTGAAACTTTTGAGTTTTGATCAATAAAGTTTTCTTTGATCCATTTAATATCCTATATTTATTGGTGTTTTATTTTCTTTTTCCAGCAAAATCTGTTATATAAATGTTGAATCTGAGACTATGGCATATAATGAGACTGCACAATTTAATGTTAATGGTTTAGAAGAGGTCGAGGAAAATGAGGTCCCTAAAGAGTTAATCAGAAAGGTTGAAGAATTTGAGGAAAAACCCAATCCAAATTTAGCAGAAACAGATGTAGTAAATCTGGGAAATTCGGAGGTAACACAAGAGACACGAGTAAGTATTCATATGACGGAAGATGACAAGAAAGTGTACATTGAGTGCCTCATGGAGAATAAGGATATTTTTGCCTAGTCCTATGCAGACATGACAGGGCTAAGCACCTCAATAGTAGCTTACTGGTTGCCTACTGATCCAGCCTGCCCTCCAGTGAAGCAGAAGCTACGAAAGTACAAGCCTGCGTTGAGTTTGAAAATCAAAGAAGAAATATCGAAACAATTAGATGCTGGAATCCTTCGAGTAACGAAGTATCCAACCTGGCTTGCAAATGTCGTTCCAGTGCCGAAGAAAGATGGGAAGGTTAGAGATTGTGTGGATTATCGGGATCTCAACAAAGCTAGTCCCAAGGATAATTTTCCATTGCCCAACATACACATCTTGATTGACAATTGTGCCAAGCATGAAACACAATCATTCATGGATTGTTTTGCCGGTTATCATCAAATTGAGATGCACAAGGACGATGCTGAGAAGACTGCTTTCATCACACCTTGGGGTGCTACCATTACAAGGTAATGCCTTTTGGGTTGAAGAATGTTGGGGCTACATATATGAGGGCAATGACTACCTTGTTTCACGATATGATCCATAAGGAAATTGAAGTTTATGTGGATGACGTCATTATCAAATCAAAGAAGTGTTCAAATCACTTGGATGATCTGCGAAAGTTCTTTGCCAGACTACGCAAGTATAACTTGAAGCTGAATCCTGCAAAATGTGTCTTTGGGGTTCCTGCTGGAAAGTTTCTGGGTTTCATTGTCAGCCGTCGGGGAATTGAGTTGGATCCATCAAAAATCAAGGCAATTTGTAAGCTACCACCACCGAAAAGTAAGAAGGAGGTAATGAGTTTTCTGGGACGACTCAACTACATTAGTCGTTTCATAGCCAAATCCACTGTTATTTGTGAACCTATTTTCAAGCTGTTGAAGAAGGATGTTGCGGTAAAATGGACAGACGAATGCCAACAAGCATTTGACAAAATCAAGGATTATTTGTCCAATCCTCCTGTGTTGGTTCCACCAGAATCTGGTAGGCCATTGTTGTTGTACATATCAGTGTTGGATAATGCTTTCAACTGCATTCTGGGGCAGCACGATGAAATAGGGAAGAAGGAGCAGGTGATATATTACATGAGAAAGAAGTTTACGTCATATGAAGCCTGATATTCTTTATTGGAGCGTACCTATTGTGCTTTAACTTGGGTCGCCCAGAAGCTGCGACACTACCTTTCATCGCATACTACTTATTTGATTTCAAGGATGGATCCTTTGAAGTATATTTTTCAGAAACCCATGCCTACGGGAAAACTAGCTAAATTGCAAATATTATTGAGAGAGTTTGACATAGTATTTGTCATGCAAAAAGCAGTGAAGGCCCACCCATTAGCGAATTATATGGCAGAAAATCCAGTAGACGATGATTATAGACCCTTAAAGACTTAGTTCCCGGATGAAGAAGTAGCTTTCGTGGGGGAAGATATTTCTGAAGAATATAATGGTTGGAGGATGTTCTTCGATGGAGCTAAGAATTTGAGTGGATCTGGCATTGGAGTTGTTCTAATTTCACCAACTGGGCAGCACTATCCGGTATCGGCAAAGCTCAGGTTCCTTTGTTCAAATAATATGGTGAAATACAAAGCCTGCATATTAGGGCTACGACGTGCTATTGACTTGGATGTCAAGGAAATGCTGATAATTGGAGATTCAAATCTATTGATTCATCAGGTTCGAGGCGAGTGGGCTACTAAAAATCGAAAGTTGTTACCATATGTGGAATGCGTGCATTGGTTGTGCAAAAGGTTCATCAAGGTAGAATTCAAACATGTGCGAAGGATCCAGAATGAATTTGCAGATGCATTAGCCACTTTGTCATCCATGATTCAACATCCTGACCATAATTACATTGATCCTATCCGTATCCATATATATGAGCAACCAGCATACTGCTTTCATGTTGAGGAAGAGCCTAATGGAAAGCCTTGGTACAATGACATACGAGAATATTTGAAGAATGGTAAGTATACAGAAGAGGAAACAAGTGTGCAAAAGCGTACAATTCGAAGGTTAGCAAACCAATTCTTTCTTAGTGGAGAAATCCTTTGTAGGAGGACTCGTGACTTGGGGTTGCTAAGGTGCGTCGAAGCTGGAGAAGCTAGCAGATTGATTGAAGAGATACATGCAGGCACATGTGGTTCTCACATGAACGGTTTTACTTTGGCAAAGAAGATTTTGAGGTCGGGGTATTTTTGGTTAACTATGGAAACAGATTGCATTCGCTATGTTCAGAAATGTCATCGATGTCAGACCCATGCATATATGATTCGAGTTCCTCCTAACGAACTCTATGTTACTAGTTCACCTTGGCCCTTTGCAGCTTGGGGCATGGACGTCATTGGTCCAATCGAGCCAGCAGCATCTAATAGACATAGATTCATTCTGGTTGCAATCGACTATTTCACTAAATGGGTCGAAGCCACCTCTTATAAATCGGTGACAAAGAAGGTTGTGGATGACTTTGTCAAAAACAATATCATCTGTAGGTTCGGGGTTCCGGAGTCAATCATCACTGATAACGGAACCAACCTAAATAGTGATTTGATGAGGTCATTATGTGAGAAGTTCAAGATCAACCATCAAAATTCCACATCATACAGACCACAAATGAATGGAGCAGTCGAGGCTGTAAACGAGAATATAAAGAGAATATTGCGCAAGATGATCGAAAATCACAAACATTGGCATGAAAAGCTACCTTTTGCGTTGCTTGGGTATCGTACCACCATTAGAACTTCTACTGGGGCTACACCTTATTTTCTGGTATATGGTAATGAAGCTGTGATACTCGCTGAAGTAAAGATACCCTCTCTAAGGATTATTCAGGAAGCAGAGTTGTGTGATTCTGAATCGATACAGGTTCGGTCGGAAAATCTGGCATTAATAGATGGAAGGAGAATTAACGCCATTTGTCATGGTCAGCTCTATCAGAATAGAATGGCCAGAGCTTTCAACAAGAAGGTTAGACCCAGACATTTCTCACCTGGACAACTGGTTCTGAAATGGATTTTTCCAAATCAAGATGAAGAAAAGGGTAAATTTTCACCCAACTGGCAAGGTCCGTACATAGTCTCAGGTATTGACAGGCGGAGCACTCATACTTGCAGAAATGGATGGAGAAGTTTGGCCCAAACCTATCAATTCGGATGCTGTGAAGAGATATTACATATAAGTTTGTTTCATGCACTCTTACTCTGTAATTTGGAACTACGTCAGACCTGATTCCCGTTTAAGAGGGGATACGTAGGCGCTCCTTTGGAGTTTGGTCTTACCATAAATAAAATTTCATTTTCCCATTCTTGACTGTGACACTAGAGTAGAAATTTTTGAGGGGGACTCAAAAATTCCTACAAAATAGTAACTGGGGCAGAATTTTGAGGGGTCTCAAAAATTCTTCAATGGACACTTCCGTGCAAATCAAGACTGGGGCAGAATTTTTGAGAAGATCTCAAAAATTCACATCAAGCAAGCTGCAATCTACAACAAAGATCAGAATGACAGAATTGCTACTGGAATTGAAATTTGGAACGCAGTTGAGTCAGATGTTGTAAAGTCTCAAATTGTGCCATAGTTAAAGTTTCGACATTGATTTTACAAAATTAATATTTTCAAAAGTTTATTCAAAAAACACTCTCAGGCTCTTTTATACTCTCTCCCAAATCAAGTGCCTGAAAAGGTCTGGATGGCGAGCCAAAGGAAGCACAACGGTCGGAACAGATCAACCGCCCCATTTTTTTTCTAAAATCATTATTTTTCTTTGAATGCAAGAAAGACAGGTACATATACAAGAAGCACTTCAACACCACGTAAGAATCAAGCTACTTCATATCAATCCTGAAAAATCATCAATCAACGACCCACTATCAATCACCACGATAAAGGGTTAAGCTATAATACTCCGGAATCAAAATTCGCCGAAAAATGGCACTCGACCTTTCCAACTAGGCAAAGGTCCAAGATCTTTTATGCCTCCAATCAACTACTATGACTGCATTAAACCAAGATTGCATTATTGCATGTGCCCGCTATTGCATCGTGCCAGAAAACTGCATTGAGCCCAAGATTACATTATTGCATGTGCTCGAGATTGAACTTGTGCCCGAGAATTGCATTGTGCCCGCTATCGCATCTTGCCTGAAGACTGCATTGAGTCTGATATTGCATTATTGCATGGGCTAGAAGATTACATTGAGCCCGAGATTGCATTATTGCATGTGCCCGCTATCGCATTGAGCCAGAGATTGCATTATTACATCTGCCCGAAGAGATTCCAATCAAATGACAAGTATCAAGATGCCCAAATTACAAATACGCTTTCTTTACTCATTATTTATTTTCCTAAGGCGTCATGGTCTAAAGGCATCACTTTTCATGGCCTGCGGACATCATATCATGGCCTAAGGATTTACTTTCTGCTTATCATGATCCAAAGGTGTCATAGTCTAGAGGCATCATTTTCATGGCCCGCAGACACATTTTCATGACCTGAGGATATAATTTTTTGCGTATCATAGCCCTGACATCATAGCCTAAGACATCATTTTCATGGTCTTAAGGCAAACTTCATGGTCGATATGGAAAATTGCATCATGTTTACTTTTATAGTTTATTTAATATACATGCTCTAATCTTTCCATTACAAGCTATAGATTTGCAGAGACTAACATTTTGCAAATAAGATCAATTGCCCTCTCAGCTACGATTGTCTTGCTGTCTATCACAACGACACCCTACTGAACATTTTGGCTCTTCTGCCTTACAGTACGACATCAGGCTCGTCCGCCTTATAATACGACATCAGGCTTGTCCGCATTACAATGCGACATCAGGCTCGTCCGCCTTACAATACGACATTCAGGCTCGTCCTCCTTACGATACTACAGCAGGTGTTCGTCTTACAATATGGCATTTAGGCTTGTTCTCCTTACAATAGGACATTTAGAGATGAGTTGCAATTCTACAAGAAGTTAAGCCAAAGTCTATCAAAGGTTGTTGTAAGTCTCAATGAAGATACGTCTTACTATCTGATCTTGTTATTATTATTTTCTAGCACTTATATTTTATCATATTGTTTCACACTTATTGTATTTATAAGCTAACATTTTATCTAGTCCTATTAAAAATTGCAGGCGTGATCAATCGTCATCTCAGCTACGATTATCATGTTAACTTATCTATCGCAACAAGGGCCCTATCAAACTCTTTGCTACTGGTATCACAGTTTTCATTGGCTGCTCATTTTATCTCCTCTTCATCGGATTCTTCGCTTTTAAGCCAGAAATCTCTCTGTCAAGCTTTTCTCGCTACTCTAATCCTATTTATTCAAGCCAATATCGTTCATGTTCGAATATCGTATCGCTCTTCCAATTTTTTAGGAGTTTCATTTATTCCTAAATCAAGAACTACACATGACCTGATTCTTGTATAACCAGAGATATTTAGGTGGCTTAATACCAAAGTCTCGGTCGTACTCTTTTCCAATTTTTATTATTTCAATTGATCCCACCGACATCTCTCGTCGATCGGACAAAATCGGCTACTAAGTCAACGTTGGTTGCCCGTCAATTCATTCTTCATTCCCAAGCAACCAAGGGGCAGTTGTTGACACCCAATTTTGACCGACCTTTAATCGTTTTGGAAAAGCTATTTGATTAATCACGTATTAAAAAAAAATTAATTATATTTTTAGTTTAAAATTTTAATCAATCTCATTTTAAAATTACATATTTTAGTACGCATGATTTCAAAATTTAATTATATTCAATATATTTTTTATCGATAGTTAATTTGAAATAATTACTTTACTTAACTATTTCAAAATCATATTTTTGGTTAATTTTACGAAAATATTTTAATACGAGTAGTATTTTATTAATTGAATAGCATTTCTTAAATTCCCTCTAATTTATTTAAATTTCAGCCTATCCTCATACTAATTTATTTCAATTCTAGCCTTTCTTATTCAAGTCATGACAATTCTAGCCTTTTAAATTCCAATTTATTTTCAATTATAGCCACTTGTATTCCAATTCTAGCCATTTCTTATTTCAATTCTAACCTTTTTCAGGCTGATTTTAAAAGATACTTTTAATCTCATCCATCCATTCCATCAAAAATTAATCCCGTCCCTTCATCTCTTATTAAATCACCGGTTGAGATCTAATCCTCATACTTACCTTTTTAATCTTAAAAGACCCCTAACCCTAAAAATATTTTCACTCTCCTCCTCCTCCTCTCTCTCTCTCCAGCTGCCGCCCCCTCTCTCTATTCTCCTCCAGTCGGTGAAGACCGGAGGACCAGCTGCTCCCCGAAAAACAGCCGGCAAGAGCACTAACAGCAAACAATAGCCGGCGAGGAGGATAACTCTGACCGGCGAGAGTTCCTCGCAAAAGCAGCGGGCGGAAACGACGAGCTCCAGCTAGCGAGCTCCAAGCAACGTTGCCTCTTGTTTTTTTCGGCAAGGACGAGAGAGCAACAGTGCCACCAGTCGCGACAACCAGTAGCCACCGCACGACGCACACCAGCAACCAGCAACGCCGGCCACCAACAAGCAGCGTCAACGAGGATAGCAGCTGCGATCGGCAGCCCCGGCGCCGTCCTCTATGCGCCCTTCTCCCGTCTCCCCTCTTCTCTTCTCTTCTCTTTTCAGATGAGCAGACCGGAAAGGACGCCGCCAGCTCCAACGAACGATAGCAGCAGCAGCATCCAGCATCTAGCAGCCTCCATCACGAGCCGCCGACGAGCAGCAGCTCTGGTCGGCGCAAACCAGCAGCCAAAGGCGGTGGCGCCTCCTCCCTCCTGTCTCTTTTTCCAATGACAACCAGCAATAACAACGAGAAGCGGGCTCGACAAGTTCAAGGGATCGATTGAAGAAGGATCTGGACAGATCCATCCCCGTAATACTCTTATTTCGCTATTACTCCAGTTGTTCATTTCGTGATTCCTATTCTTTACTTATATTGTTATTAGTGTTGTATTATGCTTATTACGGTCTTATGAAACTTAAATGATATGGAAATCGCAACTGGTTCGGTGATGAATACTAATTCACACTAAATGTCTCTACTTGATTAAGTTAGAATAATCTAGCAATTAAATTAATTTTTGAGAAAACATAGATAGTTTTACTATTCTTATGTGATGATTTGGCATGCTAATTAATTCTTGGTACCTTATTTGATTTAGGAGGATTATTGCCTGTTTATTTACAGATTAAATGTTGATTTTCTGTATATTCTCCTCAAATTTCATTTCCTAACAGTAATATTGATTAGTTGTGGCAACTAATAAATCCTGTTATAATTAGTAAATATCCCTGTGATTTACGGAAAGTATATAATTGACCCTTTTTCCAATATATTCCTCCTTTCTTGTATATCTTTAATTAATATCGGCTCCTTAATTGATTTCTATACCTTAATTATAATATGTACTAATGTTTATTTCTTTTGGTAAAGTCATCCGGTTAAGGTAAATAATTTTGTTGATTGATTTCTTAGTTAAGGAATAGAATTTTCAGATTTTCTCTTAATTTATGGTTTTTCCTTATTGGGATGCCCTTCCTTCACTATAAATAGGACCCCTCCCTTTAATTAAAAAAAGAACTCTCACATTCTGATATTGGTTGACAGACTCTAGTTCTAAAATATATATATATATATATATATATATATATATATATATATATATATATTACTCTCTACTAAAAAAAAAAAAGTTTCTTGGAAAACATCAAAACTGCTATCTCTACTCGATATTGCTGTGTTCGGGTCAAGTATTGAATCAAGTTCGTTTGCATTGCTGATAATTATTTTCTGCTCAATTGGTTAGTTCTCTTCACTAGTATAATTTCATTTTTTTTGTGTTATCCATGATTGTATGGTTGAAATAAAATAAAAGGATGCATCCGGGTTAGTGTTCTTATTCTTTCTTGTTTTTGTGTGATTTTATACTCTCTATAACCTGTTTGATTCCCTGCATGTTTATTTGCTGCCTGTTATATCTATAATAATTAATATGATGTGTACGCTCATATAATTAGTTTTATCACCTTTCTATTAGACTGTCTGTTATGTGTTCTACCTGTCTGCGTTTTTTTCATTGTACGTTAACAGGGCTTTGAACTTAGAAGTTCAAGATATGGAAGAATCGTCTAGAAAGGATTTCGGACGGAACTACTTTGTTTAAGCTTATATGTTGTATATTGTATTTTTTTTATTTTTTATTATTATTATTTTTTTTTAATTTTGGTTTGTAATATGTTGTACAACTCTAACTCTCTATATATAATATATGTATTTGGGGTCGTCTAAAGTGGGGAGGGGAATATGTGTTAATTGTTTACTTTTTTATATTTGTTTCTTGTGATCTTTAAACATGCCCTGTCTAATCATAAAAAAAATGGACAAATAAGGTATATTATCTCCTAAATAATCGCCTTAAAATCAAGCGCTGATTTGTCTTACTTTGCCCTATTCGGATTTGAAGTCAATGTTATCAAATAACTCAAAATCAGGAAACATATTTATTTGATGTTATTTGTTGAAGAGAGTTGTCTAATATTTTACATTAAGAATTAAAGCAATTTTGTTTAGCATATCTCTATCCACTATTGCATTTTTTTTAGCAATGAAATTATTTCTGCTAATATTAAAACAGATCATAACCATTTCCCGCATGTTATAGCTAAAATAAATTAATGCACGACTATTTTTCAACTCAGTTAATGGTTAGATATTTCTTATATGTTTAAGATTTAAAGCACTAAGGTAACAATTTAACTAAAAATCTAAACTGTCTGCTTGATTATGCTAGTAAATCCTTTGTTTCAATAATTTGATCACATCAGTTAACTAATCAATTTGCAGCATTTTCATCATTTAGCTAATGATGTTATAGATTTGAAATTGTCAGCATCGGGAATTATAATTTAGATGTTAGGATCTTAATAAATTAGAGGTTAATAAGCATTTATTGCAGTTGAAGTGTTTAGGAGTTGGTAAATAAAATTTTTCTTAGCACGTTATACTTGGAAATTGATCATAATGTTTTCTTTACTTGGCATATTATTTGAGGTTTAGAAATTATGCCTATAGGTTCTGAATGTTATTATGTGTGTAGTTTTGATAATAATTCTAACATGTTTACTTAGATATAATACCTATAGGCCTTAACTAGTAGTATTAATAAAACTTTCTAAATCATATTTCTAGTATGTTAAATAACCAAGCAATTAGCTGCACACGCCTGTTTCCTGTTAATTATTTTTCGCATCAATTGTATTTTCTGCCAGTTATATGAATCGATCAATTATTTTCAGCATGCTAATTTGTTTCAATAATTGCTTCCCGGTTAAATGTTGCCTGAATTAACAAATTTCTGCACTGTTTCACCATTTAAAAATCAGTTACAAAATCAGCGTCTGCATTAACAAACTGATCTGTGATAAAATAAATTTTTCTGCACTGACGATGGTTATTCTGCTATAAGTAGTTAAATCTGTTCTGTAATTATGATGCGGTATTGTCTATTGTAAAGCTGTCTATTATAATGCTTGCTTATAAGTGCATACACTTAGCATGAAACCTTCACTCTATATCTGTTTGTAAGCATGTTTAAATAAAACTTAAAGAGGTCAATATGGAAATTTTATATGTTAAGTGTTGTCCAATTTGTTTTAACCTGGTGTCTAGGTGGGCCTATTAGGATTTTATTTGTCTAAAACCGAACCAATAGTAGTCCAACGCCTCTTGGACATTAAGTAGGGACGCTAGACACATGTTAAGACGAGAAGCATGAGGTGGTGGGGTTGGGGTAGTTTAGGCCCTACAGATATGATGACATCGACTCAAGCTTAATGACAAACTTTGGTTTTGTCTGTCCCTACACAGAGGCCTATCGAAATAAAGAATGAAAAGTTGAGTGCTGATCCATAAAGTCCTTTCGAGTCTCCCTTCTCTTTAAATCCTTGATATGTGTTTATATTATATTATTTGGGGTAGTTAAAATAAGAATAAAATTTGATTACCTATTTATTTGTGCAATTTCTGTCTCCTCGCTTATCTCTTTATTAATTGTTTAATATTTATTTATTATCACCTAGTCTCGCATGGAATTAATTAAAATAACAATAAATCTTAATTGTTTAATATTTATCCATTATGTGATCACCTAGCGAGTATGTCTAAATTAAATAATAAATAAATGAAGTGACCATAAGTACTATTTGTAACCCCCACATAATAGCATGAGATATGGCCGGGATCCACCTTTGTGGACCTCGAGGGATGCCTAACACCTTCCCCTTGAGGTAACTTGAACCCTTACCCGTTCTCTGGTTCGTTGACCTTAGCTAGATTTAGTTAGGATAGATAGGTGCCCTAATGCACCTTAATTCGTTAGGTGGCGACTCTTCATCTTCCCGAAATCCAAAAGAGTTGTTAGGTTGTGCACTAAAACCCATTTTGAGAAAAAACGGGGCGCGACACCTATCAACAAGCAAAATCCAACAATAATCACAACACATATTTGCTAAATCACACCCCAAGAATTGGGGGTTTTAGCCACACATCAAGGGATACAAATTTATACCTAAATATGCTTGCATTAAAGTGGGTATGAAGATTTAAGTCTTGTTACATGACACTAGAGTAGGAACCTGGGAGAAACAAAAACAAAAGAAAAAGTAAAATTAGGAAATATTTTACTAAAGTTCAATAATGTAGTTAAATTTAATCCAAAAGCCAAATTCCCTAGCAACGGTGCCAAAATTTGATACGCTCAAATTACAACTCCCTAAAGAAGCATAAGTGATAGTTATCAAGTAAAGAACCCAACTTATAGGTTGGGGTCGATCCCACAAGGAATGTGGTTTAGACATAACTTTAACCAATGATTATATTCTTTTAGTCAATGTATTTCCGGAAAAACAATTAATAAAATGGGGGTTGGGGATTTGTGAAAGAAATTTAGGAAATTATGTAAGTAATCAATGAACAAGATTTAAAATTTAGTTGTTATCAAGATGAGAAAGTAACTAGTGTATATGTGTTCCCCATAAGTTTGAGACGCGGTAATCATTGTAATGGAAATCCTTTCCTAGTGTATTACATGCAAAGTGATAAGTTTGGTACATTTTAATCCTTGCTGCGGCATCTAGAGAATTTCACCCTGCACCTTGGTGCGGCTACATGTGTATAATTTACTAAACCTTATCTTTACCTCATATTAGACATCACAACAATGTATGACTTAGTTTTCACCCTCACACCAATCAACATTAGAGCAATAGATAGTATCACCCTAAATCTATGTTAATAATTCTTTTCTTGTTAATTACCTCCTTGGTCCGGCAAGTAATAACGATGCAAGTTCTAATGCTAGCCACAGTTAGAAAAGATTTCTAAGCGAA
Organism: Solanum bulbocastanum; assembly: GCA_037074985.1. NCBI lineage: Eukaryota > Viridiplantae > Streptophyta > Magnoliopsida > Solanales > Solanaceae > Solanum > Solanum bulbocastanum. The sequence continues at coordinate 19,795,278 of CM073607.1, read as the reverse complement.
AAAATTATCAATGCATGCAATAATACTATTCAAGAATTACTTAGTTACTATTCATATGTTGTTAATCGCTAATGGTTCCAACAACCCTAGTTGTGAATTTTGTTACCCATAATAACAAGAACACAAATATTATTTTTAGATGAAGAAATCAAGAAATTACGTAATAAGAAGAATAAACCCAGAATTTCTACTTGAATTTCCAAACAAAAATCTTCAAAAAAAACATAGGAAATTAAGAATTACTGAAGTTGTAGGTTAATCTCCCAAGTCACAAACTAGAATAAAAGTAATTAAGTCTAACCCCAAAAATGAGGTCTACATGCCCATATATAAAACAACAAGTTCTAACTAAAAAGGAAATAAAATAAGGAAACAATGTTTCAGGACACGTCTTCGATCTATGACACTGACCTATGGACCATGGATTGACCTACGGTCCATAGGTCCCTTCCGTGGCTTAGTACTTAGGCAAATTTTCAGCTTCCAAAACATCCTATTCTCTAATGCAAATGACGGATCAACAGAATGGACCGTAATTTCATCTACGGTCCATAGATCATCCTCCATAGCTCCACACTTTGAATCTTCAAAATCAGGTACTGGAACCCCATCTCTAAATCATTTGATGGAGCAATAGTACGGTCCGTAGATCATTCTAGGATTCGTCGATTGCAACCGTGCTTCCACACTTAGTCAAGAATTCCCTAATCTCCTTAAATGCCTTGCTTGCCCATCTACTGAGCGTGAATGGACCTACTGTACGTGGATCACCACCATACATGCCTTTTTCTACACATCCTTCAGCTATGTGCCTCAGTTTCCACGTCTGAACATATTTGTTGCAAATATGATAAAAATACATAAAAACCAATACAAAATGGCCTTAGACACTCAAAACTCTTAAGTTAGATGTATTAAAAATACTATAAACTCACGTTATATCAGTTATGTACATTTGAGTATGAATTGCATGTAGACTACATGATATGATGATATGTATATATGAGCATGTTTTAACTTGGAGTTGATGTTTCCTCCTTGGATATTAGATTGGAGTTGATGTTTCGTTCTCGGATATGTATATTGCATGCATGATAGGATGCTAGATTTAGTTCAACCCCTCTTATGATGTTTTCCTTGCGTCTTAGCTTGAAACTGATAATTCCTCCTTGGTTATATGCATGTATGTAAAGTTGCATTGTTTGTTGGATTGTTAGTTCCTCTCTTACTCTTTTCGTACTACCTTGCATCTAATTAGAGGAAGAATGATCCCTAGAGGGATATATTGTAACATCACAGATTCAAAAAAGGGCAAAGTAACAATTCTCAGGAGTCTCAGGTGCCAGCCAATGGAGGCCACCCATAGCCCATGAATGGGATCACAGACCGTAGGTGTGGTCCGTGGTTAGCCACCCCTACTGAATCCCAAAGGTCCAGAACCACAGCCTGAAGAATGGACCATCGGTCAAACTATGGTCCGTGGTTAAGGGTCTGTAGGTCAGGACCCCTAAAACTAAATTTCTGACTATGGATGACAACCGTGAATGATGGACTATCGTTCTATCCACGGTTCGTCGGTAGGGGTCCATAGGTCATGCCTAGCATTTACGTTTTAGGGGTACTTGGGTTTTTTGCTAATTATTTTATACCTATACTAGGTCATTTTACCCTTTATTAAGACCCCTATATAAGTGATTTCAACCCCCAATTAGTTTATTCGCTACATTTTCTTCAAATCTACTAAAAAGAAGAACTTTCAAATATTTCTATATCTAGAAGGCTCGAAGAAAAAGGACTCAACCTAGGGTTTTAAGTCATGTCTGAATTCCTACATTGAAGAGAAGCAATTAGATTTGAGGTATGATAGTTTTCATCCATATATTCCTTCCATTTGTCGAGTTCCCAAATTCCTAGATGCCTTCCTTGGCTTTGAGTTAGGGTTTTCTTCAATTATCGAGGGTTCTCTTGATTATTCTTTTAAATGATAGCATTTTGAGATCTTATGCATGAATTGATGAAATACTATGATTTTATTATGATTCCCCAATGAATCCATGTAATCACCATGTTTTCAAGTTATGATCATGTGATGTAGGATTTTGATTACGGAAGGAGTGTTTTATGAGTTAAAGCATGTATTGATGGAATTATAGAGTTAATGATGAAATCCATATCAAACCGATGTTTTCTAAATGTTGATAATGTGAAGTGGGTTTTGAACATTGAAAGGTAAATTATGGAAATATCCATATTCTTGTAAAATCTATGTGAATGTTTTAAAGATGCTTTGGAAGTAAAGTATCAATAATGTTGTTGTTGTGTTATTGAAAGAATTTCTCATCAAACACATAAAAACATGATGTGAAAGGCTATCTAACATAATAAAGGGTTCTAAGATTGGAAGGTATTCTCACCCAATTGAATCAATGATTAAGAGCTATCCTAATGAAACCATGTTTGGATTGGTTATTAAATGATACATTTACACGGATAATGACTTAAGCTTGGATTGGCAAGGTGATGTTCCCTTGCATTAATAATAAGAACAAGTAAGAATTGTCTATTCATTAGGATTAATGCTTAGCACCAAGAGGATATTCAGATGGAAGCTCTCCTGTTAGTAGAGGTCCAAATTCTAGAAACAATCTCCGAATCCCATACCTATGTGCCCACATATGATGATTCTCTACATAGATATTAGCTAGTGGATCCACCGAAGCTAGAAGTTCATGGTCCTTACCAAAGCAAGTAGGACAACCCTTTTCAGTGTGGAAGACATTAGGGGATCATGTTATAATTCACATGGTCTATATGTTAGTCATGACGACTTCCCACAATAATAATGAACTAAGGTTACTTCAAGAAGTATCTCATATATGTTCAAAGGTTTTAATGATGTTAACTTTCATTGCCCATATTTTTAACTTATGTTTTTCGAACCCTTTTTATATATTGTTTTAGCTTGGTCAATTGCATGTCATGAAAAGTGTAACACCCCGGAAAATTTCTTACCTAAGATTCGAAACATTATTTGTTATGAGTGAGATATACCAGGGAATTTAAATTTTTCATAAGTGTTAAGGTCACTAGATGTAGTGCCTTGAGTTCCAACAAGAACTAAAGAGAGTTCCTTCAAGTTATTACTAGGTTCTTCTATGTTTTGGGTCAACTTTAAACGACTATAATTTTTAGCACAGAATGAGTTAGGAGAGCCATAAGGTACCAAATGAAAGATCTCTGAGTCCTCTTTCCAACGCCACCTACTTTTCTTATTTTTTGGATTGTATGAGTGAGATATGTCCTTTAGAATTCAGGTTGTCCAGGTAAGGAAAGCTACCCAAAAATATAAGGGGTATTCTGGTCTTTTCCTTACCCAATTAGATTTTATTAATTTTTAGTAATAAATTAGGGGTCTGAATAGATTAGATCATTTTGATTCATCCCCAATACACTTAGGGTTTTAGTTGAGAGTTGAAGAGGAGAAAAGAATAGAAAATGGGAGAAAAGAGGAAAGGATCAAAGCGTTCATTGAGATTCTTGAGTTTTGTTGCGGATTTTCACCATGGGTTTGATCCCTAAGAGATATGTATGCTGCCATAGTATTTGGTTCATTCACCCATGCGCCAATCATGATTTATTCAACATAATTTCGTTTTTAGATTTAAGGATTTAAGTTCTTGATAAGTGTTCTTCAAGTTTCATTCTAAATCTTGTTTTTTTTGTATATCAATGAGCTCTTGAGAAAATAATATGGATTTTAAGATTTATTTTTGAGTGGATTCTTGTGTAATTTTTTTGGGTATTCGAATCTGAGTGATTGGGGAAGAAACCATTCGATTCTAGTCAAGTTAGGGTCCGACAATGAGAAACAAAAATGTTCTGGGTTGGGGCCTAGCGCCCCACACCAGCCACTACACCCCAACCGCACCTCTAGAGGTAAAGGGCTGGCGCCTATGCCACTCAGTGTGTCAGGGTCGCTTGCCCCCACCCGTTCTCCATTGTTTCATCCGTCTGAGTTCTTTCAAAGGGTAGCTTTACTCCCCTTTGATTCTAAACACTCTAAAATACTTCTAAACACCTAGAAATCATTCATAACATAAATCATAACCTTAAATTCATAATTTAAGTTTATGGTAGAGTTAAGAGTTCTTTAGAACATTTTGAGAAAGTCCCTTTCAGCCTTTTTGAGGAGTCTTCTACAACGTCTAATAACTTGTTTCAAGGCTCGAGCAAGTGAATATGAGAATGAGAAGAATGTATTCATGAGTCGACATTATAATCATTAGATCCTTCATATCATCAACCATAACTCTTGAATTCATAATCCAAAATGCAAGAGAGGTTCAAGAGTTGAGTCCATGAATGTATTTGAGTTCAATTGTGAATTCTTTGAGATCAACAATTGATTTTAGCTATGTTTTGTGGAAGTAAGTATGAGAATGAGAAGATTCATATAACCGAGTTCCACATTTTAATGTAGACCCTCGAGTCGAGTCGTTCATGCCTATAATTCCACATGAACTTCAAAATTTGGGCATCTTTGAGATGAGTATTATCTTCAAGTTCTAAGTCTTGAGCATTGAGTTCCTAACCCTTTTTAGATTACATTACAGTCAACTTTTGAAAGCCTTCTTATATTCCAGAGGACTTTACCTTTACCTTACAATTAGTAGCTTTGAGATGTCGTGTGTCTTGTCCTAATATTCTTCAGTAATACTAGAGGCTTCATACGTAAACATTAGAGTTTGAGAACTGGTTTTCATTTATCTTACTAATTGTTTTAACGACTTCAGTTGCTTAATGTTGGCTAGTTGAATATTCTATTTATATTCAGAGTAAATCATTTGAGTTAAAGCTTTGTATTTGAGTTTCATGAATTTTATTCAGTTTTTAAGCTTCTGTATGCTTGACATAGTCATTCGCTTGTAGTAATCCAGGATAAGGGTTCTCTTAAGGACCAACAATGATTCTTGATTGCTAGCCACATCTAGTATAGTCTTGGGTCGTGAAAAAGTTTGTATTTGAGCACAGACTTCAAGTTTCCTATCGTGTCTATGAGGCCATGTCAATATGATCTTCTTTATCGTTGTGAGGGCCCCACTTTAACAAATGAGGGAGTACAGACATTTAAGAAAAGTTTCCCCTTTTTTATACTCTTAATGGTGCAATAGAGCTATGTCTAGAGATTTATTCTAAATTCAGTATTATCATATCCATTGGACTACCCCCATACAAGAGGTGGTTGAAAGAAAAATCAATCCTTTATCGATGAGTTCCTCTTACCAAGAGTCTTGAGGAAGTCATGAGACTCCATAGGGGCTTGAGTGAAGCCTATGAGTGAGTTAAATGTTGAGTTTCAAAGGAATGTACTCATGTTCATATGAATCGTGTGTTTGAGCTAAAAGCGAGCTGTTCACTATTCCCTAAACCTTATTCCACTGAGACCTTTAAGAGGATGGTATGTTTAGAGCTTGGGTAATATTTTCACTGAAAAAGGTAACATGAATTATGAGATCATGAGCAGTAGTAGTGAAAGAAGCAAGAGTTAGAGGGAAGTATGCAAAGGTTTAGTAATTCAAGGGAAAGAGATAGTGATAGGGGAGATTATGTTATTGTAATCATGCACCCAGTCAGTTATAAGTGATGAGTTCATTCATGTGTCAAGTAAGGAATTGTAGGGTTGTAGAAGAGTTGGTGATAAGAGGAATATTTATTAGTCATGACGAGATAGAGTATATTGTTAATAAGAATAGAGTTGATGCAGATGGGCCATCGTGTTAGGGGAGGAAAAATATATGTGTTGTATACAAGAACAGAGTATTCATGAAGTGATATATCTAATATAGGATTATGATTTGTTTGAAGAGGGTCATTATATTAAGATGGGTATAGAACTAATCAACTAATAAGGTATAGTATAGTAGGTAAGAAGTAATATAAATATTTAGGTTTAGTAATAAACATTAAGCTTGAATTTGAGATGAGTTTCATTATTGAAAAGAACGGTACCATGAGAGTGATGATGTTAGTCTTGAGATTTGTTCTAAAAGACTTAACATAGAGCATGTGAGAAATTGAGATATTTGCTACAATGAATATGAGTAGTACAAGTGAGAGATCCTAACGTTTAGATAACGGTAGTGAACTGTGGCACAATAATAAGAGTAACAAAAGCATTAAGAGATGTACCAAGATGGTATGCTACCATATGAGGTTCCAATTAATTAAGTTAATGATATTACATGTGTTCCTAGATAGACTAATTGAGTTGCCAATATGTGATAGGTGGTGCAAGTGTAATTTTTATAATGAGTCAGATGAAGCAACCTTAGGATCCAATGAAGAGGTTAAGAGAAGCATCTAAAAAGGAGGTCCTAGTACCGACTTTTGGAGAGTTCAATAGTTATGAGGTAAATTTCTTACGAGTGTTAGAGTGAAAGCTGATGTAGACCAGTTTAGAGATGATGGAATAGGTCCATAGCTTTCAAGTGTCAGCTTTAGACCTACGGGGAGATGACGAGATGAGAAAATCGAGTCAAGTGTCTGAGAATAAGATAGTAATGAGTTCCAAAGACTATGGGAAATATATTTTCAAAGATCTTTTTAGTAATTGAATGTTGTTAGAACGAGAAGGTTAATGATCTTATCATGATAATGATGGTGTGGTAATTATGTCTAAGGTTATAAATGAGGATGAAGAGGAGGATGAGGTTTTACTATGAGAAATAGTTAAATGAGAGCCCTTTGTTGGTTCTGAGTAGTAATGAGGGAAATTCTAATTTGTTTGACAGAGATGATAAGAGAATGAGAATATTTTAAGGAGATGTTTAGTAGGCGCCCATGGAGTATTTAGAATAGTAAGCTTGAATGTGGTGTTGTTAAACAATAGGTGGTTCTTGATATGAGCCCAAAGTTGCTTTGATGTGGTGGTAAAGAGTAATGTTCTGAGATTCCTAATAAAGAGGTATAAAAACCGAACCTGAGGATTTAGGTTAAGCTTGAATATAGTAAGAGCATGTCTTTAGACTCAGACCTTGGTAAGAGGAGTCATGTACCCTTGTGGGAGCTATAAGTTGTACGCATATTGTTCCTAAGCTTAATTCCTGCATAGATTTCCTTTGTTTCGGATAAGGTAACTGATGTGTCCACAAATTGGACTCATTTATCGCTTTACTTTAATATAAATAGTGTCCTCAAATGTTTATTTAGTCTAAATATTTGATGAAAATACTTAAGTTTCAGGTATTTGAAGTTTAAAGGAAAGCATGGACACTACTTCGCAAAATGGAATGAAAAGGTTGAAAAGAATGAAAAATGAAGGCCTGAGGATCGCCGAGTCCACTTGGAGAATCGCCAAAGGGTCTCACTTCACCTTTTGTTCTAGTGTGCTGAGCCTGAAGGAATAAGAGAGTAGTCGGTGCACTGTCGAGAAGTTCTGCGAAGCAGTATTATATCACCCTATCACCCAGAGCATGACGATGCCAAAGGATGGTGCAAGAAGGTGATGAACTACACCAAAGGGCGAATCGCAGAGTTGTCGGTCATTCTGAGTAATGTCGCCAAATGATCCACCACAGCACAGATTTTTGAAAACTATAAATACTCATTGAGAGTTATAACTTAGTATCAGATTTTACTATTACAAGATTTTCAGTGCAAACCAATTAATACAATTTTAGTGCTTTTTCTCTGAGTTTGAAAGGGTTTTGAAACTTGAGGAAGAAGAGGGTTTCATCTCCAAGGATTGGGACTTGGATCTCTCAAATTCTTCAATCCTATCCTGTAACAAGATTTAAATCTTCATACCCATTTTAATGCAAGCACATTTAGGTATGAATCTGTATCTCTTGATGTGTGACTAAAAACCCCAATTCTTGAGTTGTGATTTAGCAAATATTTGTTGAGATTATTGTTGGATTTTGCCTATTGATAGATTAGATGTAGTTTAATTGTGATTTAACCTAGCAGTTATGGTTTAATTTAATGGGTTTCTAATTGCAAATACTAAACCACCCATGTGTTTTTCATTTGCTCGAAAGAGAGGTCGTGAAACCAAGAATGCTAGACTGATTTCCTAAGGAGTGGGTTGACATGAGGTTCAGCCCGAGAGGGTGAGCCCTAATCCCATATCGTAACACTCAGCTCGATAGAGTGAGTGGGTTAAGGCATAGGCTGGCCTTCATGCAGCAAATGGGTGTCCAAGAGGAACCCATCTGAAACGGGGTAAATTGCCTTAGAGGGAACTTATTTCCATCTAAAGCTTTGCCTAGTCACTCTTATCTTTCAAATTTCCTATCGAAAGCATGTACCCAACAATATATACCAATACATATTGCAGTCACAGCCCAAGAATTCCCTTTCATTCATAGATTTCTTTGTTATTTTTACTGTTTTTGCTATATTTCTGACAAAACCTCCATTTGATATTTGACACTTTTGTGTCACCCCCTTTAATTTACAATGTTTTAATCATTAACGTCTTTATCTACGACAAGTTAGAACTAATTTTATTTTTCTATTAATTCTCGAAACAACTCCCTTGGGACTCGACCCCAACCCTTGCTTGGGTTACTATACTATTGCACAATCATAGACACTTGCATCGGAAGTTGTGTCTTCGATTATGCAAACATCAAAATAGAGCTGCTGCATGGGAGTGGTGTTATTTGGGATTTCTTAGATTTGTAGAATTTTTGTTCTTATTAGTTGTATTCTACTAATTTTACTTTTAGTTTGGTTTTGTTGGTTTTTTTGTATCCAAACAAGGGATGGCAATCTATACTCGGGAGCCAACAGAGTTTTCCCTATTAGTGGTAATGATGTTGAGGGATCGTATCCTCACCTTCAAACAAGTGGAGGGTGAGCAGATTGACAATTCATGGGCAAAGTATAATGAACTGATCAATCAATGCCCAAATCGTGACATTCCCAACATAGCTCTCCTTGAATATTTCTACAGAAGACTTGGTCCTGGAAACAAGAGATTGGTCGACCAACTCATTCCGGGAGGCATCGCGAAATAACCATATGTCATAGCAGCTCAACTACTTAACCAAATCGCTGAGATGAATCAAGAAGTAGAAAACGACTTCATGTTAGCCTCCCTAATGACTCAGATGGATGAGTTGGCCAAAAAGATGGTGAATATCGAGGTCTAGCGTAAGAGAAAGGATAAATACATCCCTCGTCATAAACAAAGAAGTCTCAAGGACAATGAGGTAAAAAGTCTTGAGGGAAGTTTCACAGTCATTCTCCACAAGGTGACTGACCAAGATGGAGAGATGAAAGAAATGAAGGAATACATTGAAGGAATGAAGCGAATGATTTCCTAGTGATACCAAGGCTAACCCCAAAAATGGAGTTTGAGTACCGACTTACGTCGTGCCACGACGTGAACTAAGGTGCTATTTTGGAGGCAACCCAAAACCCTTAAACGCTTATAGTATGTTATTATCAAAATAAAGGTGTCTTGATTTTGTAGGATTAGGCATAAAAAGTTTGTGAAAAGCACAGGATGAGTTACACAAGTTCAAATGGTGAATCACCGACCTCGACAAAAACTGTCGTTTGGATCCTCACCTTAACTGAAGGTCCTGTAGGACTCAACAAGATAGATAGACACTCGGCGAGTCGCCGAGTAGTGGATCGAAAGCAACTAATGTCACCGAATGGGTGAGACCTAAATTTGTATAAGGCAACAGGTTTTGACTTTCTAAATCTTTCACATTCTGTCACCCTCGATTTTTGCAAAATCGCACCTATTTAGTATGTCTTTAGTACTTTAGCTGATTTTGTAGCACTTCAATCTATACTAATCTGCTACCTAGCATCACAGTCTTAACTTGATATGCCTAAAAGGTTAGTCCTTAAAACCCTGCATTTAATTGTGATAATTATACTCTCATTGCAAACAAATTTTATTCGATGTTGTGTACAGTGTGTTTATGACAACTTTAGACCATTCAAGTACCCCTTTTAATTTGCTAATCCAACCCTTCTGCTTTAAATGTTGGAATCTCATTCTGATGATTAAGCATAAATGAAATTTTATAAGCTGCCCCTACATAGTGTTTAAGTTAAGGAAAGAGAAAAACTGTAACCTTGATTGATCTAGTGCATGTTTTGATTTTGTTTTCGAGGGTTGCGTGTTGAAATTGAGAAGATAGATGGGAAACATGCACGATGGGCCGATTGGCGAGCTAGGTCGAGCTTGCCAAATTACTCAGAGGTTCACTTATTGACCCCATCTCACTTTTAATTCCATGTTACTTGAGATATGGATTGTGTAGCTTTCGGCAAGAAATCTCAGATCGCCAAAAGCATTCAACGAATTTTTGAAAGTATCCTTGATCACTACTTGTTGGCACCCTTTCCTTTATTGCACTATAACTTTTAGCAACCAAAACTATGCTTGCCGAAACAATTAGGCGATATGTCGATCTATTCGACTAGATAATCTCTAATCGTGTCCCTATGAATTTGATTTAGTTGATTTAACTTCTTCCTAAATTATTTGCATAAATGGCTATACCAAAAGTTGTAGGAAGGGACATGAAACCCCGACATGTAAGATCACGAGATTTTAAAAGAGATGAAAAGATAGCAGAACAGGACAAAGAAAGAAAAGAGAGTAAGAAAGCAAGTGCCAGCAGGAGGATCCCCGTTGATCCCACTATTCCCTAATGGAAATGTGGATTCTACATGGCTATAAACTCCTTTTTGGCGAGCCATAAAATGGATAGAATGGTTGCAGCTAACATCGCTGCATAACCTAGGGCAAACGAACACAATGTGACCTAGAATGGTAATCTGGGGACCATTGTCGAATTCCAGGCTAATGCATGGGCAACGATGCCCCAACATATGGAGCAACCGCATAGACAGGATTCCCTTTTTACCTCCATCTCTTATTTTCTTTACTTTTACTGTTGAATATTTTATCACTTGCATTTGAGGAAAAATGGTTTTATTTGTGGCGGGGTGGGGCCCACACCTTTTGTGTTGATATTTGTGTTTTTGCGTACAATTAGGCTGTTTGTTCTTAATTATATTAAATATCGCTTTTTGTGGATATTTGAGCTCATGGCTTCCTTTTGTTTTAAATTACAAAAATGATTTTGACCCTTTCAAAAATTTTTGCCACCTCTCGTGTGTTGAAAGTGGATGTTCTTTTGCAAAATTTAAGTCCTACTTCCGATCAATATTGAACATGAATGTGCGGCTATGACGAGACCAAATGAAGTTGCATAGATAATATGTGAACACTTTGCACCTCGTTGAGATTAGCCATTTATCAAATTGATTCTCTTGTATTGACCGTTGCACACTAGCAAAAGTATGTATGCTTGTTTGACTTAAGTGTTGATGCCTTGTATGATTAGCTTACTTTGAACCATGCATGAATAAACCTAGAATTTTCCCCGTTATTGTGATTGATTTAGAAAGGTGTGCTCTTGAAATGATCTTAGGCAACTTTAAAAGTGTGAGCCAAATTTGACATATACCTCATTTGTGGCCTACCCGTGAGTGTGTGAAGCTCTCTTGAACACCTCTTGACCTTACCTTTGTTTGGAAGAACCTGGATGAACCCTAGAACTTACTTGACCCACTACCTACAATCCTCTTGATTTGTGGTTTAGTGAATAGCCAACTTAGTCCAAAAACCCAAGTTAGGGGTGTGGTGAAAAGGAAAAGGAGGAGTCAAGAAGTGCAAGAAAAGTCTCCCTTAACCCACGATGTTGCGGAACAATGGAAACCCTTAAAAAAAGAGAGAAAAGTCGTGGAATAAAAGTACAAAAGAAATTGGGTTTCCAAGCAACCTTGGAGGTGAATAAAAAGATGACTTAGAAGCACTAGAAAAAGAATTGATAAAGGAAAAGAAGGGAATGCCTTGAGAATACTGCATCTCATGAGGACAAAGTCACTAAGCTTAAATGACCATAACTTTGCACTCAGCCCCATTACAAACCTTGAAAGGACCTTTTTTATCTCAAGTAAGCCAAACCGAAAAACAATTGGGAAATAAGGGCAAACCTATGGGTGAAAACATGCATTGTGATCCTCTTTTTGAGTGTGTGCGTTGCATCTGATTCCTGATCTTGAATTGATTAACGTCTATGTTTGAATATGGAATCATTCTTTATGTGAGGGCATTTAGATACTTTTTGTTGAGCTTGAAATTGCACAAGTAGAAAGTATTACGAGCATGAGAATCTTGGGTAATAGTGTGTCACAAATTGAATATTTGAGTACACAATTGATCTTTGCATGAATAATTTGAGTCTTGTTCTATACATTCATGATTGACTCTTGTGTAGCACTACTAGAGACACCCTTTGTGATCAGCTGAACTCGAGTTTGCTTGAGGACAAGCAAAAGTTTAAGTTCGGGGTGTTGATGAGTCCACAAATTTGACTCATTTAGCGCTTTATTTAAATACAAATAGTGTCCTCAAATACTTATTTAGACTAAATATCTAATGAAAATACTTAAGTTTCAGGTATTTGAAGTTTGAAGGAAATAATGGATACTGCTTTGCAAAAAGGAATGAAAATACCAAAAAGAACGAGAAAATGAAGGCCTGAGGATCGCTGAGTCCACTTGATGAATCAACGAAGGGTCTCACTTCGACTTTTGTTCCAGTGTGCTGAGCCTGAAGGAAAGGATCAAGTCGGCGGAACAAGGGAGCAGTCGGCGCATCACCGAAAAGTTTCGCGAAGTAGTATTATATCACCTAATGACCTAGAGCACGATGATACCGAAGGATGGTGCAAGACAGCGATGAACAACACTAATGGGAAAATCGCCGAGTTGATTGGAGATTCCAACTAATGTCATGGAATGATTAGCCGCAACACATATTTTTGAAAATTATATATACTTGTTGAGAGTTATAGCTTCGTATCAGATTTTGGTATTATAAGTTTTTTAGTGTGAAACAATTAATACAATTTTAGTAGTTTTTCTCTATGATTGATAAGGCTTTGATACTTGAGGAAGACGATGGTTTCATCTCCAAGGATTTTCACTTGAGTCTCTCGGATTCTTCACTCTAGGCCTGTAACAAGACTTAAATCTTCATCCCCATTTGGATGCAAGCACATTTAGGTATAAATTTCAATCTCTTTATCTACGGCTAAAATCCCTAATTCTTGGGGTGCGATTTAGCAAATATGCGTTGAGATTATTGTTTGGTTTTGCTTGTTCATAAGTTAGATGTATTTTAATGGTGATTTCACCTAGCGGTTGTGGTTTAATTTAATAGGTTTGTAGTTGCAAATAAAAAACCACCCATGTATTTTTGGTTTGCTCGCGACTGAGGTCATAAAACCAAGAATGCTAGATTGATGGCCTAAGGAGTGTGTCGAGATAAGGTTCAGCCCGAAAGGGTGAGCTATAGTCTTATATCCTAACATTCAGTTCAAGAGAGTGACTGTGGTAGGGCGTAAGCTGGCCTTCATGCGGCAAATGGGTGTCCTAGAGGAACCCATTTGAAACGGTGTAAGTTGCCTGAGAGGGAACTTATTTCCATTTAAAGCTTAACCTAGTCAATGTTATCTTGAAAATTTCCTATCGAAAGCATGTACCCAACAATTTATAACAATACACATTGCAGTGACATCCCAAGAATACCCTCTCATTCATAGATTTCTTTGTTATTTTTACTTTTTTTTCTATATTTGTGAGAAAACCTCCATTTGATATTTGACTCTTTTGTGTCATCCCCTTTAATTTACAATGTTTTTAATCGTTAATTTCTTTTGCTACGACAAGTTAGAACTAATTTTATTTTTCTATTAATTCTCGAAACCTCTCCCTTGGGACTCGACCCCAACCCTTAATTGGGTTATTATACTATTGCACGACCGTATACACCTACATTGCAAGTTATGTCATTGATTACGCAAACGTCAGAAACTTTAGAGAGAGAGTTACTATGTTCACAACAACATCATCCTTTATTTAGGTTTTATAGAAGATCCCAACTCTTGGTATGCATCAGTGATGCCTGTTCTAGTAGGTGTGTTAATGAGTCAGAGGAGATGGTAACAGTAAACCCGTTCCATACCCAGTCTAGTCGTAATTTAAGGACGAATGATCCCAAGAGGGAGATAATGTAACACCCCTGAAAATTAATGACCTATGACTAGAACCATTATTCTTTATGAGTGTGATTTTATGGAGGAATTTAATTTATTCCTAAGTGTTATGGTCACTTGACGTTGTACCTTGAGTTCCAACAAGAACTAAAGAGAGTTCAGTCAAGTCATTCCTAAGTTCTTCTAAGTTTTGGGTTAAATTTAAATGACCATAAATTTTAGCACATGATGAGTTAGGAGACCCATAAAGTATAAAATGAAAGATCTCTGAGTCCTATTTGTAACGCCACTGCCTATTTGAAGTCAGGATTCCTAGTTAAGGAAAGTTACCCAAAAATATGGGGGATCTTTTTATGTTTTCCTTACCCAATCAGATTTAATTCCTTTTTAGTGATAAATTAGGGGTCTAAATAGATTAGAATCAATTTAATTCATCCCCAATATGCTTAGGGTTTTAGTTGAGAGTTCAACAAGAGAAAATAAGAGAAGAGGAGAAAAAAAGGAAATGATCAATGCGTTCGTTGAGATTCTTGAGTTTTGTTGCGGATATTCTTTATGAATTTGATCCCTAAGAGGTACGTAAGCTTCCACAGTGTTGGGTTCGTTCACCCTCATGCCAATTATTATTTATTCAGCATAATTTCATTCTTGAGATTTAAGGATTTAAGTTCTTAATGAGTTCTTGAAATTTCATTCTAAATTTTGTTTTGTTGGGATTTCAATGAATTCTTGAGAAAATCATATGGATTTTAAGAGTTATTTTTAAGTACTTTCTTGTGTACTTTGGTTGGGTATTTGAATCTAAGTGATTGGGGAAAGAACCATTTGATTCTAGGTGAGTTAAGTCCAAAAATGAGAAAGAAAAGTCGTTAGGTTTTCTGGGTTGGGGCCTCGCACCACACGCTAGCTAGTGTACCCCAAAAATACCTTTATAGGTAGAGGTCTGGCGCCTTGCACCACTCAATGCGCTAGGGTCGCCTGCCCTCGCTCGTTCTCCATCGTTTCGTTCATGTGAGTTCTTTCGGAGGGTACCTTTGCTCCCCTTTGATTCTAAACATTCTTAACTACTTGTAAACACCTAAAAATCATTCATAACATAAATCATAACCTTGAATTAATCATTCAAATTAAAGGTACAGTTAAGAGTTGAGTCTTTAGATATCTTTCGAACATTTTGATAAAGTCTCTTTGAGTCTTTTTTAGGAGTCTTCAACAACTTCTAATAACTTGTTTCAAGACTCAAAAAAGTGAGTATGAGAATAAGGAGAATGTATTCATGAGTCTACATTATCATCACGTGATCCTTCATATCATGAACCATATTTCTTGAATTCAGAATTAAAATTCAAGAGAGAGTCAAGAGTAGAGTCCAAGAAAGTATTTGAGTTTAATTGTGAATCCTTTGAGTCAAATATTGATTTGAGCTAAGCTTTGAAGAGGTAAGTTTGAGAATGAGAAGAGTCGTATACCCGAGTTCCATATAGTTATGTAGACCCTCGAGTCGAGTCGTTCATGCAGAGAATTCCGCAAGAACTTTATTATTTGATCATCTTGGAGAGGAGTAGTATCTTCAAGTTCTATGTCTTAAGTATTGAGTTCCTAAACCTTTTGAGATTATACTCCAATCAAATTTGGTGAGCCTTCTTATAATTTAGAGAAATTTACATTTACCTTACAACTAGTAGTTTTGAGATATCGTGGTTCTTGTCCCAATATTCTTCTGTAAGAGTTGAGGTTTCATAGTTGGACAGTAGAAATTCAGAAGTCCAATTTCATTTATATTATTAAATGTTTTAAAGATATGAGTTGCCTATTGTTGGCTAGTTGAATATTTTATTTATAGTCAAAGTGAATCATTTGAGTTAAAGCTTTGTATTTGAGTTTCATTTAGTTTTTATGTTTTTGCATGCTTGAGTTAGTCTTTCTCTTGTAGTCAGCCAGGAATTCTCTTGGGGAAAAAATGGTTCTTGAGTATCGGCCACGTCCATGGTGTAGGCTCGGATCATGTCAAAACGTCCTCTTTTAGAATGATTTAAATTTTTTATGCATATCTATCATACTTGGTACATTGTTTTTTACTAATGCATACTCTTGCCTACATTTCCCCAAATGTAGTGTTTGATAGTCATGTTTCTTAGCTTTGTGGCCAGTGATTGATTATAGGGTTCCCGCACTTTGGTGAGTCATCATGCTTCGAGGTGGAGTTTTATTGTTTGAGTTTTCTTTCAGATTTCGTATTTTGGACATGATGTACAAGCTAGGTCCAATTTCATTCTATTATACTGAATGGCTAATGAGACAAGTGTTTTAGACTTCCTCTTTACTCCTATAAATTTTGGACTTGAAATGTTTTCTTGAATTCTTTCAATCTATTTCTTCTATTATGAATGATAACTGTCTTGTATGAGTCTCTTGGGGTCCTATACGCCACATTACATCTAGGGAGTACCCCTAGGTTGTGACAAGAACACCATGGGAAGCTCAAAGTTCACAGCTACCTAATTATAGAAAAGTGATTTTTTTGTGTCCTTCCACCCTAATTTCATTATATATAACATAATTAGATTTCAATAGAGAATTGATTTTTATGTCTTCCATTCAACCTATTATCATTCTATATAACTAGATTTTAGCAAATTGAACTAGGGAAATGGGCATAATATGATAGCTGAACTTCAATTCTTGGTTCAACCTACTTACATTTTACAATTCACCTAAAGAAGACTTGAATTCACGGTATTCCCTTTTGAACAGAATCAAGCTCTCCTATAGATCCATCTATCACAAGGAGAATAATTACTTGCACATTCAGGTTTTCTTCTAATACACATATCAACTTCTATTAGAACTCACTTATAAGCTTCAACCTTAAGTTCTTTGATTTATAAGTCAAATTCGTCAATTTATCCTAGGATTGTTGATACATAGAGTTCACTCTAATAACCCTTTGGTTAATTTTCATCTATCTTAGAAGTGGTACTTTGAAGATTTAAAGCTTCTCTTTAAGTCCCTTTGCAATTTCTTGTTATCCTCCTTCGTCCATATAAGATCATTTTAAAGCCCCCCATATCTTTTTTCTTTCTAACCAAATACCGCTAAGCAGCAGGCTAATAGTACTACACTAAACTTTAAGCATACTATATTGAATTCACAACCATTAAACAAAACAATGATTAAACCTTGCAAAACTAAACCAAAAAAAAATCTGCATGAAACAATAAATTTGACCACGAGCTATGGCAAGAGACCATTTGATCGCATCTTAACAACTGGGTGCCATAACTTCAATGCCAATTTGAGACTCCTCATATATAATGTGGTCCTCATTTTTCCAAAAAAGTCAATCTTGTTTCATCTTAATGTCACGTATGATTATTTGAAACTCTGTAGCAATGAAAAGCTAAAGTAACATTGACAAAATTATCCCAACAGCTCCCAATATAACTGCAATTCATGCTAAAAGTACATCCAAAGCAGTTGAAAAAATTTAAAGTCTTGATGTTGAAAATTCAAGACCTCTCATTAGTATAGAATGGAATGATATTTACACCATAACAACTCCAAATGTATAACTATCAAGACACTACTACTATGATGTACATTAGGGACAATACTAGGACCATAGAGATTGCAAAAGTAAATAGAACAATCAGTGGGGGAAATCCGTGTCAACCAAATAAATACAATATTTAATAAAGTGCATATATAACTAGGATTTCTCCCCTTTTGGTAAGTAAGTTCTTGATTATTTTTTAGCTTAGGATGGATATTACCTGGTCTTTAACTCATACTTTCTTCATATATCCTTAAAACAACATGTAATCTCAGATTTTTTATTAGTCCCACATCTTAGGCTTGCTCATCGTCAATCTCTACTCTCCGATCAACCCCTACAACCCACACGAAACTATAACCCTTGACATACCAACAACATTAGTGACTTACATTTACTCAAAAAAGTCAACCTTGCACCAAATTCTTTTATTGTTGCATACATTTCCATTCTCATCACATCTTACTACATTAAAAAGTTAATTGATCCATCTTCCAAATCAAGTTTCCAGGTTGGGAGAAAAGGAAATTTGGAAGTACCTTAAGTTCACACATCTTTTGCCTACTATAAATATCAACATGGAAGTTCAAGTACTAGATATTTTTGTTCCATTTTCTTAAAAGATAAGATTTGATGATGTAACGACCAATCCCAATCATTATTAGTAAGTCAATAGTGAAATTAATCTGGCAAGAAAACATTTCGTGTAGTGAATTAAATTTTTTAGGTTAGGCCTGTCTCAAAAGAAATATGAACAAACTGAGGTCTAGGGTGAAACGCGAATTAGTAAGAGATATCTCTAGGCTTGATTTATATTTTATA
This sequence comes from Solanum bulbocastanum, assembly GCA_037074985.1. Taxonomy (NCBI): domain Eukaryota; kingdom Viridiplantae; phylum Streptophyta; class Magnoliopsida; order Solanales; family Solanaceae; genus Solanum; species Solanum bulbocastanum. The sequence goes on along the minus strand of CM073607.1, from coordinate 19,776,804 downwards.
GCAGCCAAGACACTAAGAAACCCATAGGGCTTTACAGAATTGACTTCAAGTGTGTTGAACTCCCGAAATCAAACTTTGCGTGAAGGGGATACTTTTAGAGGTCATGGATCGAACGTATGTTGTGAAAAAGGGGCTTTTCAGTGGTTTCAAAGTTATAATGGTTCGTGCAATCTACTATAGCGAGGGGATGGCACATGCAGGCGCTCTTGCGGGGTGACAACCTCTATAGGGATTGGGCAAACCTATAAGGAAAAGGTTCTCCCAATCATATAAGGTCAATATATTCCTTTCCCATATCTGTTAGGAGAAAGGTTCTCTAAACCGATATGGTATTGCGTTGATAGACAAATGTAGGCACAACAAATAACACTAAATAATGATAGATGTATTTTAATGCGATAAGATCATCTATGTTTTTAATGAAAGAAGATGGAAAAATACACTTAGCTATAAACTCATGTTTAGAGTTATTCTATCACTTAAAAACGCTTTAAAGGATGATCATCTTTACATTTTTCACTAGGTTCATTATAATAAACAAATTTTTGGTAAAATTTCACTTTTACAAGGTAAATAATTTAAAAGTAAAGTAGTATTGGAATGATTTGGATGATGCATGGTTCTTTTCAACGTTATAATTTTTCATCAGTTCTCTCCCCTTCTTATTTTTTTTTTTGGCAGCTCAATTACTTGCTCATTAAAAAACGTAAATAAAATTTTATAAGTGTGACATAATAGATCGCTATATGAAATCAATGAGGACAAGACTGAACAACATGGTAGTGGGATTCATAAGTTTCAAGAGGAAAACATTAAGCATGTTGCTTATTAGCAGTAGTAGAGTGATGAGTCTAAAATACTAAGATTAGATGAGGATTATATTAGAATAGAGGACATGAAGATCAAATACGTGATCAAGACACATCCCCTCTATATACAAATAAAGTTTTAGGCAATGCCCAAAGAATGAAAGCACTAGATAGTTAGTCCATTATTATCACTCCACAAAAGTATTTCATATTATAAACTTTTACGACACCTTTCTCAAACACCGGATGAAGATTTTTACTTTAATCCTAATTTTTTGTGTCTGGTCTGTTTTGCGAATGGAGTACCCAATCCTTCCCTTTTTTTCCTATCTAAAGTGTCAATGTTTTAAGTTCCTACAGTAGGTTACTCCTTTATGATGATGTTTGTAATCTTGTAACTGAAGACTGAAAACTTATCCCTCCTCATTAATAATATCATCAATTTTATCCAAACTTTCTTCTTGCATTTCATTCTAAAGGAATTGTTGAATCATTTCATCACATTGTCATTGCAATCCCTTCTCTTGATCAGCCAATTGCCTTCTTTGAGATAAACTCATCTCAATCAAATTGTTAGAGGTACTCCCGTTAGACTATCTTGAGTTAGATGATATACTTGTTATTGGTGGGGTATTTTATACAAAGGGAATCGTTTACTAGAATACAACATAAAATGATGTTCTATCATTTAATGTGAAAAATGAGATTACAAGATTTCTATATGTGTCTATCCTCCTAGGAGATAAGGTGCCTCAACTAAGATAGAGGAAGAAGGAGGAGGAGGAGGAGGAGGAGGAGGAGGAAGGAGAAGGAGAAGGAAAAGGAGAAGGAGAAGGAGAAGGAAGAAGGAGAGGAAGATGGAGAAGGATAAGAAGAAGGAGAAGGAAAAGAAGAAGGATAAGAAGAAGGAGAAGGAGAAGAAGAAGAAGGAGAAGGAGAAGATGAAGGAGAAGGAAGAAGGAGAGGAAGAAGGAGAAGGAGAAGATAAAGAAGAAGAAGGAGAAGGAGAAGAAGAAGGATAAGAAGGAGAAGGAGAAGAAGGAGGAGGAGGAGGAGGAGGGGGAGGAAGAAGGAGAAGGAGAAGGAGAAGGAAAAAGGAGAAGGAGAAAAAGGAGAAGAAGAAGAAGAAGGAGGAGGAGAAGGAGAATAAGAAGAAGGAGAAGTAGAAGGTGAAGGAGAAGGAGAAGAAGGAGAAGGAGAAGGAGAAGGAGACAGAGAAGGAAGAATAAGAGAAAGAAGGAGAAGGAGAAGAAGAAGAAGAAGAAGGAGAAAAAGAAGAAGAAGAAGAAGAAGGAGAAAAAGAAGAAGAAGGAAAAAGAGAAGGACAAGGGGAAGGAGAAGAAGAAGGAGAAGAATGAAGAGGAAGAGGAGGAGAAGGAGAAGGAGAACCAAAAACAGAAGAAGGAGAAGAAGGAGAATGAGGAGGAGGAGGACGAGTAGAAGGAGGAGGATGAGGAGGAGAAGAATAAGAAGAGAAAGAAGAGGAATAAAAAGAAGGAGAAGGAGACAGAGAAGGAAGAAGGAGAGGAAGAAAGAGAAGGAGAAGAAAAAGAAGAAGAAGGAGAAGTAGAAGAAGAAGGAGAAGAAGAACAAGGAGAAGGAGAAGAAAAAGAAGAAGATGGAGAAGGGGAAGAAGAAGGAGAAGATGGAGAAGGAGAAGGAGACGGAGAAGGAAGAAGGATAGGAAGAATGAGATGGAGAAGCAAAAGAAGGAGAAGGAGAAGGAGAAGGAGAAGGAGAATAAGAAGAAGGAGAAGAGGATGGAAGAGGAGGAGGAGGATCAGGAGGAAGAAGGAGGAGGTGAAGGAGAAGTAAGAAGTAAGAAGGAGTGGAAGAAGGAGAAGGAGAAGATGAAGAAGAACAAGTAGAAGGTGAAGGAAAAGGATAAGGAGAAGGAGAAGGTGAAGAAGAAGAAGAAGGAGAATAAGAAGAAAGAGAAGAAGAAGAAGGAGAAGAAGGAGAAGGAGAAGGATAAAGAGAAGAATAAGGAGAAGGAGAAGGACAAGGAGAAGGAGGAGAAGTAGAAGGAGAAGGAAGAAGGAGAGGAAGAAGGAGAAGGAGAAGTAGAAGGAGAAGGAAGAAGGAGAGGAAGAAGGAGAAGGAGAAGGCGACGGAGAAGGAAGAAGGAGAGGAAGAAGGAGAAGGAGAAGGATAAGTAAGAAGGATAGGAAGAAGTAAAAGGAGAAGAAGAAGAAGGAGAAGGATAAGAAGAAGGAGAAGGAGAAGGAGAAGGAAGAAGGATAGGAAGAAGTAGAAGGAGAAAAAGAAGGAGAAGAAGAAGAAGGAAGAAGGAGAGGAAGAAGGAGATGGAGAAGAAAAAGAAGAAGAAGGAGAAGGAGAAGAAGAAGGAAAATAAGAAGGAGAAGGAGAAGAAGAAGGAAAATAAGAAAGAGAAGAAGAAGAAGGATAAGAAGGAGGTGGAGGAGAAGGAGGAGGAGGAGAAGGAGAAGGAGGAGGAGCACGAGAAGGAGAAGGAGAAGGAGAAGCAAAAGCGGAAGAAGGAGAAGAAGGAGAAGAAGGAGAATGAGGAGGAGGAGGAGGAGGAGAAGGAGGAGGAGGAGGAGGAGAAGAAGAAGAATAAGAAGAAATACCTAATAAAATTCAATGGAGTCAAACTCCCCATAATAAACATTTTAGGCTTTTATGGTTCTTTGTTGTTGCATTAGGCTGTACGCTATACATTATATCAAAATAAATTTTAAAAAAATCAATATTTTCTAATAAAGTATAAAAATATGAATTTCAGATTTTTGAAGAAATGTCAGCTAAGAATTACCAATGCGATGCGTACTCTTGCAAAATTAATAGGTCCCATTTGATGCCTCCACTTTTGTTTTTTCCTATTTTGAGATTTCATCTCGCATATGGCCTATTATTAAATAAAAAGAGATTATTGAATTGATAAATCCAAAAAAAAAAAAAAAAGAAAAAAAAAAAAAAAAAAAAAAGAAAAAGAATAGATATGATGCAAAATTTGTCGATGAGTAGAAATGCACTATTTTAGCCTTACTTGAATAGTTGGGTGTTTCCAATACTCGATCAATAGAAAGAATTAATTATCTGGAATGCCATTAGGACATTTTGCTAGCAAATCCTCAAGGGTACTTCTTTTATCAAAAAAATTCTCTTTACTTTTTTTCTTTTGTCGCCTCCAAGCATCACGAAGACCAGCCATCACCCACTTCTTTCCTTCTACTTGACTTAGAAATTTGGACTATCCAAAATAAAATATATTTAGCTTCAGTAAGTATAAACAAATAATAAAATATGCAATCTCAAAAGTGATTGTTCTTACATTGATATTTTTCCACATGCGCTTTTTAGTATCATTTGACACCGCATGCCAACTAGTGTACATCAAGCTGATGAATCTAGGATTCCTTGCAATTGTTCCTATAAAGTTGCTTAGTTCTGACACTATATTATTAGTTGGTCCCATTGCCTGTCCTTTATCAAATGTCACCTCTTTTCTTTCTTCCAAATTTCTTGCATGAATATCCTTACATGTTGTTTGTCCTCCAACTTTTTTTGGCTTCAATATTTCTAGATTGATGTAACAGAAAGGAAATAAGATATTTCTTTTATAACGAGTAACAAATTTTACAAGGTTTAAGATATACCTTTTGTACTACAATCAATGTCAATTTCCTCTTCTGCATCACATTTACCTCCACCGAGTTCTTCTTGATCCACAAGATCATCCAATACTTTGTTGTGTTCATTAATAATAGGAGCATGCATAAATTCAGCATCAGTTATTGTGTGATTATCACTCTTTGTTTCATTATCTATGCATATCCCTTGATTATTCTTAAACTGATCAAGACTATTAGCTGGTATGACCGACTTCCTCTTTACCTTCTTGCAATTTGGTAGATCATGAATATCATGCTCATTGTGTATCTGTTGCTTATCCAGAAACTAAGCAGTACTGGTGGCTGGTCGGACCAACTTCCTCTTCACCTGTTTGAAGTTCAGTAGATGATTAATATCATGTTGTACCTCTCCATTACCTAGTGTTATTCCAGTCATTTATACTAAAGCACTAACACCTTCCTTGAATTATGTTTAGAACCTAGAGTTATTCATAGGAAGTTTAATTCCTTTCTCTTGAATGCACTCTCCATATTTAAATAACCTCTGTTTAGTTTGTCCTTTCCCTACAATCATATGTGAGGTTCTAAGCTCTTCCCTTTAAGACTATTTAATTACTAATTTGTGCCCAAGCAATTTACTATTTCTTTGTTATGGAATGAAATCCTCAGAATTCTTTCTTTTATGTGGTGTTGGTGCCTACTCTTTCGAGCTCTATCATTGCATTCATTTGCAAGTTGTTCTCTCTTAATCTTGAATTTTTTGGCCAACTCAGCACTTTTTCGGTATTGCATATCAAAATCAAGATTCTTTAATGGCTTTGAGCTTTGTTTGGATTCGAACCCTTTTTCTTTAGTATTGCTGATTGAATCATTTTTCTCGCTTTGTTTTAATAACTTTGATTTCTTTCCCTATAGTAAGTAAACCTACAAAATAATAAGGTTCTTTAAGTGAAAGAAGTAGCAGCAATATAATTTTGATATAAGGTTGACAAATGACTATAGGCAATATTGCTTGGAATTCTATTGATAAAGTAAAAAGATGTTAAAAAACATTGACACCAGAATTTTATTACATATACTAATTTATAGCAACTGTTTAGCATAGTCATTAGTACTGTCGGATCCATTGTAATGACTCCTAGTAAATGGTGGTACATTAGTGTTCAAGCCATATGTGAAGGTTCCTTGAGCTTGCATTTTAGTACCTACATTCATTTGCATATCTATCACATCATCTGCAGCCAAGATGCCTCACTATAAGTCTTTTTCGTAGACTTCAATTCAAGTGGATAACTTATTAGTTTGAAACATTGTCCTTTCTATGTCCTGTGCATCTGTAGAACTCACACACCAGATTTTTCCAGAATTTGCAACTCTTTAGAAGTTATAGGAAAGCTCAACTCTTTCTAGAATTTCTAGCACTGTATTATAGCAGATTGAAGCAGCTATATAAAAGTAATTGATAATAGCAGATTGTACCATCTGAGTTTCCAGAATTTCCAGCACTGTATAATATTGCAGCAGCTCAGTTTCCAGAATTTCCAAAATTTCCAGTACTGTATAATAGCAGACTGCAACAACTGAGTTTCCAGAATTTCCAGAATTTCTAGAAATTCCAGTTGTATACACTATAAACTGATTCTATAACATGTATATAAACAATATCCTAGCAGGGAAGCTAGAGCCACAACTAAACTAATTCTACAAATTCAAACAAAATCAGGACCTAGACAAACTATTTTTATCAAATTGAACATTAGAACTTGAAGCCTCATAGCGTCAGATAGCATTTGAGAACAATCATAGAACTAAGTCACACTTGGAGAGAAAGGTAAACTACCAGATTTTATAACCCCATTTCGAGAATCCAAAACACATAGCAAGCATACTTAAAATTACGACTGAATGAACTACAGGCCATCTTGAACAAACTAAAAGGAGACTAAGGTAACTTTAAGAAAATAGATCAAATTATGTCAACTAAGAAATTGATACAAGCTAGCCGCTCACTATTTGAGTCACAATAACGCATAACATTCTTGGTATGAAACAAGGAAAAATTAAAGGTAAATAGTTGTACCTCACCAGAGCGACGAACTCGGGACAGCGACAAAACCAGGAGCTCACTATTCTGCCTCTAATGCCTACTGCCTGATAATAAAAGGAAACAAATAAGTATATAAATAACAAATAGCAAAATAAAACAATATTCAGTTAGAAGTATAGGTTCCTTAATAAAGAAGCCATCATAAATTACTTAACGAAACAACAATTGGGCGGATGAAAATAGCCAATAGAATACTTAAACATTGTAGCGATCTAATTTTCAATTCCACATATTAGATATCTTAATGTGGTTGTACCAAAAAAAAAAAAAACAATTCAATTACAAAATCAGTAAGTGAGCTCCATATGGTCATCACAAAAATAATGAAACTCATGGTGCGTCATCTTCTGACTCATCTTCAAACTCATCTTCATGCTCATTTTCAGACGCATTTTGAAACTCGTCTTCAAACTCATCTACATACTCAACTTCAAACTCCTCTTCATACTGGACTCCAAGTTATTGAGTAACAAATTCCTCCAAAGGCACGTCAATAATAGTTTCTGGTACATCAGTCCTTGTTAAGAGTACTTCACCATTATCTTTTGGTATAGATGGTCCCATCAAATGTTCAAATGGCTCGTTTTCATAACTTTGTGGGAAATTAGATTCAACTTCATCACCCATGTTAAACGAGACTCTTGGAACAGTCTTCATAACATAATGTCTATCATGAACATATGGATCTTGCATATAGAAGAATTGGTGTACTTGAGATCCAAGCACAAAAGGCTTTTCCTGAGAGCATTTCTTGTTAAAATAGACATAAGTAAGGCCATAAGCATCATTTTCAACCTCATACCAATCGCACATAAATAGAACAACATTAAACTGACCGTAATAGTCTAATTCAACAATATCAACTATTCTACCATAATAAGTCCAATCTGCAGGAATCAGATTTTATTCATTTGAACTTGCAAAGGTTGTAGTTGAGACAACTAGTGTAACACCACTATTTTGTGTTTTACTCCTTGCATCACGCTGCCTAACATGGAATCTATATCCATTGATGAGATACCCAAAATATCTTTTTGCAATAGAATTTGGTCCTATAGACAAATGTTTTATCAAATCAGTCACATCCTTTTGCAAAGCACAAGTTTCAAACCATTGAGAGAAGTTTTCACAATGATTCTTGGCTTTGTTCCATTTAGATCTTCGTGGCTAATTATTAACCTCTTTCTCATGCTCTCCACACAACATGTACTTTTTTTCGTTAAAATAATAAATAAAATAAGTTAAAAATTAATTATACCAAAAGAATACTATATTCAAATTAATGTACCTAATATATTCTTGAACCTCGTTACAATTTCCCAATAAGTATGCATGCGTCTGACTTAGTGACTTGTTATCTAAAATGAATGGATCAGTTTTCTTTGCTCCTAAAGGAACTCCTTTGTTAGGAAACAAACTTACAATTTCTGCATCACTTAGGTCACATTCATCATTATTTCAGGCTCTTCTATTAAATCTTGTATGCACACCCCCATGCTGATATTTAGAGAATAAATTCATACAATATATTCCCACTCTGTCTCTGCTATGCAACCTTCTGGATAACGTCTGTTGCGGATGTATGATTTGAATGTACCCATTTCTCTTTAAGTGGAATACATCCATCAATTTTGAACTGGACCTCCTAATCTCACTTCATTCGCCAATTGGATAGGCAAATGAATCATTATACCAAAAAATGAAGGAGGAAAAATTCGCTCCAACTGATTTATTGTTTCTATGATCTCTACTTCTAAGCAATCCAGTTCCTCCAATGTGAATACTTTTTGGCACAAATGACGGAAGAAGGAACTAAGACGAATTAAAGGAATAGCCACATGATCAGGAAGAATGCTTTTAATTGGTATTGGAAGCAAGTAATGTAACATGAAATGAGCATCATGAATTTTATAATTAGACAGTTTTGTTTCATCCAAGTGCACACACCTATATATATATTTGAGGCACTACCATCAGGTAGCTTGGCCGTCTTTAAAACTCCACAAAAAATTGATTTCTTTCCATTTGTCATTAAGAAGCACGCCTTCGCAAACTTTGTTCTCTTACTATCTTCTGTATCTTTTGGATGAAGGTTCTTCCTGATTCCCATATCTTTCAAATCATACCGGTCTTTTGCATGATCATTGGTTTTGCCAGAAATATCCAAAAGAGTTCCAAGTATGCTATCAACTATGTTCTTCTCTATGTGCATTACATCAAGCTTGTGGTGTAACAAGTTGTGCTGCCAATAAGGTAATTCAAAAAAATTGACCTTTTTTTCCATGAGCCATTAATTGATCTCTTTCTCTTCTTTCCAAACACATTTTAAAAATCATGTAAGCTATTAAGCACATCAGTTCCCTTTAAGAAAGGTATAGGAGGCCTGAATTTAGATTTTCCATTGAAAGATCTGTTGTTAGATCTCCATGGATGATCCATGGGTAGAAAAATACGATGATCCATATAACACATTTTCCGACTATGTTTAAGATAGCGAGAATTAGTGCCACAGTTAGAACAAGGGAAAGCAAACTTTCCTTTTGTACTCCAACCAGATAACATAACATATGTAGGAAAGTCATTGATTGTCCACATAAGAGCTGCCCGCATTTGAAAATTTTGATTTCTTGAAGCATCATATGTTTCAACCCCAGAATCCTACAATAATTTTAACTTATCTATCAATGGTTGTAAGTAAATATCAATGTCATTTTCGAGTGACCGCTGCCCAAGTATAAGTAAAGGAAGTATAGAATATTCAAATTTCATGCACATCCAAGGTGGCAGATTATACACCATCAACATAACTGACCATGTGCTATGTGATATACTCATGGTTCGAAATGGATTGAATCCATCAATTGACAAGCAAAGTCTAACATTGCGACAATCTAGTGCGAAGTCTGGATGCAACCTATCAAAATCTTTCTATTCTAGACCATCTGCAGGATGCCTTAACTTTCCATATTTAGAATGCTCCTCGTCATGCCACCTCAAAGAATCTGCTGTCTTTGAGCACATAAATAGAATCTTGAGTCTAAGAATTAATGGAAAGTGTCTCAAAGTCTTTGCTGAAACTCGATGTTGTTTTTTTGAAGGCTCAAGCTCACTATCAACTTTAAGAAATTTAATATATCGTGAAGCTCCACAAATATGACAAAATTCATCATCCTTATGATCATTCCTGAACAACATGCAATCATTGGGACGTGCATCAATTTTCTCAAAATCAAGATCAAGATTCTTACCCATAGACTTGGTTTTATTGTAAGACAGAGGAATGTTCATCTCGGGCATCACCTCTTTTAATAACTCTAAAAGAGAAGTGAATGATTCATTGCTCCATCCATATAAACATTTCAACAAATATAAATGAAGTGTGAATGATAATTTCGAGAATCTTGTACAACCAGGATATAATTCTTGGCTTGCCTCTTCAACTAAGTTATAGAATTTCTTGGCATCTTCATTTGGACCATCATAAACTCCTTCCACCTGTGCAACATCTCTAAATTGATTATTCAACATCCCATTAATATCATCACACGAGTAATCCATATCATTGTCAACATTTAACTTGATATCCCATTCCCCTTGATTGATCCATCTAGTATAGTCTTTAACAAATCCATAGCATATTAGATGATCATACACTACATTCCTTTGAGTCCAATGAATATTACAACATTTTGCACATGGACATTGAATTTCCTCTCCTTGAGGATCTCCATAAGAGTAAGGAATATCTAGAAATGATTTAACACCATCAATATACTCTTTGCTATATCTTGCTAAATTCATCCAATCCTTGGATGGGATATTTGAATTCCTAGAATAAGATATCAATGTTTAATCTTTCTGTAGCAATCGTTAAATCGCTAATTACTTCACAAATAAGTTTTAAAAGTCAGGGTAAGTTATTAGAATCATGTGTTATGAGATGATAAAAGTTTCCTACCTAGACATGGCACTTGTGCTATGCCAAATGGAACCTTGAATCCTCCACAAATATTTTTGAATATTGATGATACTACCAAGGAAAAATAAGTAAAATTAATAGGATAGACAAAATTAAGAAAGAATAAATAGAATTCAAATGATTAAAAGTTAACGTTTTGTTAGTGAATTTAGAGCTTTATAGCTTTTAGAGTTTTTTAAAACTAAGTCTAAAATTTTAAAATCTCATTCTTGTGCACACCCAATCAGAGAAATATCAAACATCTAATACCATGTTTAAACATTCAAGCAAACATTCCTATGATCCTATAATAGATAGTCGATCAACAGCTTATGAAAGTCACTCTGTATTAGTAATACAATAATTTTTGAAATTTCTTGTCTTAGTAATACAACAATTTCCAAATTTCACATTGCATTAGTGACACAACGGTTTTTAAAATTTTCTCTATATCATTGATATAACAACATATACAAAGCTAATTATTGTATCAGTGATACAAAACGAACTTCAGAAACTCTTATATCACTAATACATAGAGAATTTTAGAACTGTTGTATCAGTGATACATGGAAAAAGGTAATTTGTATCCTTCCCTTTTGTGGTGAATGTTCTATGAGTTTTTCAGCTTCTCCACATTTTGATTTAACTAGTTTGGTAAAGCTCTTGGCGGGTAAGCATATGAGAAATGGAGAACACATGGTAGGTTTTGATTGCTAATTTGAAAAAAAAAAAAAAAGGAATAAATACTAAAAGGCTGGTCTTTTTTTGCTCGCTATTGAAGTGCAGAAACACGATGAGAAGCATATGTTAGCTGAGCATAGAACAAGTTATGCTATCCCATATTCCTTACTGGTGGGATGTACCATTAAGTAAAGTTTCTCATTGTAGTCTTTTTGTTGTTCATTAAAGGGAAGAAGGCTTCATCTTCAGTTTCCTAGATAGTCATGTCCCTTTTGTGGTAATGTTCTGTGAGTGTAGTGCTTGTTACAACTATTATCATGTTATTAAGTTGTCAACAGGAGTTTGTCATTTCCTTCAACTGATTCAGTATCAGAATTAACTCATTTATACTTGTCCACATCTGCATATGTAAACTTGACAATAGTCCCAAAAAACCCAACAACAAATCTCAAGACATGTACAACAAGGAAAAAAAATGCTATTAAAAGAAGGCAACAGAGATTAGTAGAACATGAACATGCTGGAGATTTAAAACAGCAAGAGAAATATGATTAAAAAGATAAAGTTGATTGTGATGTTCTGAAAGATAGAGTTTCTTAACCGATAAACCCTATTCCAACAAAATATGACTGAAATTGTGTTCTTTAGAGAGAAAAGCGTGACGGAGAGACTAATTAGCTTCAGTTCATCTTGCCAACAACCCCAAAGTAATCAATTACTTCTTATTTTCCTCTTCTAAACACAAAATAAAAAATCAACCACTTTAGCTAGCAAGAAGACTGTTTTAGTACTTATGTTTGATGAAATAGGTATCGAAAAAGAGAATCGTACTTACACATGAAGAAATCATTACCCATGAAGACAACTTTAACTATCAGTTCTTCATTGACTTCAACTCTTTAACTCTTCAGCTCAGTTATTCGAGGACTTCAACTCTTCAGCATGTTTTTCCCACAAGTCACTGTCGGAGAAGAGAATCAGTTCATCCAGCTCTTTGGTTCTTTAGCTCTATTTAGCTAGCTCTTTGGGTTAGTTCTTCAGTGAAAGAGGAAAGCGTGAAAGAGGAAAGTGAAAAGTGAAAGAGGAAAGTTAATGCTTTATGATTTATCAATGTTTATTTTTTTTGGCCAATAAAAATGGGAAGGAGAGTTAAAAATATTGGAGGGAATATAATATTTTAGTGAAAGTTTTAAGGCCACACTTATAATGTGTTGTATTTTCAGTTATAAAAATAAGACACTTTAAAAGTGTGGCCATATATTTAAATCGGTGTTCCCAATTATATCAAATTGTAACAACACTTACAAACTGTAGCTTATACCATTAAAGAGTACACATTTGAAGTGTTGCCAATATTATCGTAGCTAAAAGTTAAAAACTTTGGCTACACTTTAAAAGCGTTCCCAAAAGTACTTTAGGTAACATTTTACAAATGTAGTCTAAAATTAGTGTTGCTGTAGACCTAAAATGGTGTAGTGACCCTAGCTCCCACTTTTTCTTCTTTTTCTTTGGGAACTTCTAGAGAGAGAAATATTTGAGAGGAGCTCGGTTTCTTTTTTATTCTATTTGGAGTGACTTAAGTGAAAGAATTTAGGTCTAAAAAGGGTCTTAGGGTTGCTAGGAAAGGAATAGAATAATAAGGACTTAACTCAAAGTTGTAACTTAAAATTTCACCTCCTTCAGGACTTACGTCACCCATTTGCCCCTCTTGGTTCGCCAAGGGCTAGGTGACTCATCAAGTGCCCCCTTTTGCTCGCCCAATTTTCCTATGAGCTCCCCAAATTGGCTAGTCCACTAGACGATTAAGAGCAGTCAATGGGCGTCACACCAAGCTGGTTGGCGAGCTCGGACTTTACTCGCCCTTTGGTCTAGCATGTTGGCCAAATGGGGCAGCCAGTAAGCGAACACAAGGCACAAGGACGATCAAAAACCCCATCACCAAACAATACCTAAAGGAACAAGGCTTAATTCAGCCTAACTTGCTAGGCTATGCCGTTGCTTACACCCTAGGCTTCCATCTTGCCCTACTAAGGTTCTAAAATAGCCTAGATGTCAATCTAAAGTCACACTAACCCAAATGTTAAGGGTCTAGTTCCACTAGTTCTTTTTTATAATCATTACAATATCCCCCACTTAGGAACATTCGTCCTCGAAAGACTTAAAACACATTAAGGGAAAACGACTCGTGACTAGTAGGCCAATAGTCATAGCATATCAGTATAAATGCATAAACATAGGAAGAAACATCAACTCCACATCAATAAGCTCAATACAACATAAGCAAGTAGGAATTACATCTACAAACTCATTACTGAACGAACAACAACATTTATCATTTCGTTGGAGGAACTTCCTTCTCCAAATCATATCATGCCCATCAAAACATCATTAAGCACATCATGCAACTTCTTCATAAACACATATTTAGCCATGTTCAACAATTTACCTCATGAAGCATATAGTCAACTCGTACTAGATGCACATTTAACATGAGGAACATAAATGATGAAAACTCCTTTTTTTTAATATGAACAAGATTTCAACTAGAACATGCATAACATAAGGAGACTTCGGAAAACTAATTTTCACATAAGAATCCAAAACATGAAACAAGCTACAAGGAACACTAGGTCTCAAACTGGAATAAGAATAGAAGGAAAGAGATAAGGATATCAATACCCTCAACAACCTTACTACTCAACATACTATCCCCCACTATGGAGAAAACCCAACTAAGGCTATCATGAAACAACAAAAGGACATCATCACAGCAAAAGGAACTATAACTTATCGGCAAATTCATCCAGAGTAGCTCATTTGACCTTGTTAGCTTGAAGAACATAGAAACAGTTCTTCTTTGGTGCATCAGGATCTGAGCCATCATATGGAGCTCGTTTGTCTTCCCTTCCTTTTGCCATAAGTGTTGGGTAATCTCCCGTCTTATGACCTTACTTTCCACACCCAAAGCACCCATCTGTGTTAGCAAAGCACTTACCCAAATGTTGCTTCCCACACATGGCACACCTAGGCCTTTCAAAAGAGGAAGAACCACTTATATTCCCTCCTTCAGATTTAGGGTTAGACACCCTATCATTGTTATCCATTGAGGAACCTTGGTTGTAAGACCTCTTCTTGAACTTAGGTTGACCTTGCTCATCCGGCCTAGCCCTCTTCAAGTCCTTGCCCATCCTCTTAAGTTTGGACTCCTCTATAGATTGGGCATACACAACAACTCTAGAGATGTTTCTATCATCATGGAGCATTGTCGTAGGACACTCTTCCTTAACTAGGTCGTACACACCATTAACAAACCTACTCATCTCATCTCTAGGGTTAGACACTAAGAATGGAGCATACTTAGATAATAGGGTAAACTTTACGGAATACCCCTCCACACTCATAATACCTTGGCTAAGGTTTATAAACTCCTCCACCTTAACCTCCCTCTTCTTACAGGGAATGTACTTACTAAGGAAAGCTCTCTTAAACTCCTCCCATTCTATAGGACCTGCTTCAACCGGCCTATTGCTTTTTCATTGAGTGAACCACAGTTGGCACATGTTTCAATTGATTGGAAGCCAACTCTGCCTTCTCCCTAGAAGTTACTCCTATATCATTTACTATCTTATAAACTTCATCTATAAACTTTTGGGGATCCTCTCCCACTTTAGAGCCAAGAAAAATATGAGTATTCATCCTCACAAAGTCTCTCAACCTTGAGCCCATATTATTGTCAATAGAATTCACCCTAGTCCCCACATCCCAAGTAACTTGAGTAGTTGCGACTTGGGCTAGAGTTAGAAAAGTTGTCCTAATCTCTTCACTGGTCAATTCTGGGGGAACTAATAGAACTTCATTCTCTTGATTTCCAAGAGAAACTTGGTCACCTTGAAGACCTTGATCAGCTTGGGGAGGATCTCACTCATTCACCACTTCCTCTTCCATTGTCCTTGCGGGCGTCCTTCTTGTATTCATATCCTATAAGCACAAGAGAAGAATTAGGAAAAAGGACACTTATAGAACTAACCTTTAAGGTACGACTTCAAGAATATAAAAGAAGTGTAGCTTTCTATCGTCCTATAGCCTTTCGCTCATAGATGTGTCGCGACTCACACCGATGAACAAGACTCTACTAGATGTGGCTTGTGAGACACTAATCCTAAAAACCATTTCCAAAACCTGTCTCTGATACCAAGTTTGCCACGACCTGAGAACACCCCCTAGTCGTAACACAGTGTAATCGACCACAAAGGGGTCTTATACAAGCCTCTTAGCATTCATAACATTCAACATATGTAAATAGTGAGGAATTAAAGACTTTATTTAAAACCAAACTATTAAAAATATCATTTATAAAGCATCGGAATACTAAGTCTCACATGGCAATCTTAGGCAAAATTTAACAAGATAGGGTCAAGGCCCTTAACAGTCAAATTCTTGACAAAAGTCTAAAAACATAAAAAAAAACTAGAAACATAAAGTCCTTGTCCTCGATCTATGAGGACATACCAAAAGAGGTCTTGAGAGAACTCTAATCCCAAGCTTCACTAGAGAATGCAATAACTTGCCGGAACATACAGCTGTAGTAAAAATAGGAAAATATGGGTTAGCATACAAAATGTACTAAGTATGATGACCATGCAAAAACATGCTAAAAAGAGAATTTTTGTTTAAAGTCATGCTTTTATGCCATTTTTGTAAAACATCATAAACATTGATCAAAGAGGCATATTATAAGTCACAACCAACATAAAATGTCACATATCTCTCATTAGTCAAAATCACATATAACCCTTTACCTTCATTTTAAGCCTTCGCCTCAAGTAACCCTCATGTTATACCTTGTGCAATGTATGGATAGCGTCCCATACCACCAACCACACTAATGTACCACCTTAAGGTCACCAAAAGTTAACTTACGATTCATCCTTCTAACCTTTAATATAATAGAGCATATAAGCCATAAACATCACATCATCAAATTAAGACCATCATCTAAGACAACTCTACGTCACACTTGTGCAATGTGCAAGTAACATCCTATACTACTAGTCACACTAAGTACTCCTTTGAAGTCAGCATAGACAAGGCACATTCATATAGAATAAACATGGTAAGGAAGTAACTCATAATACAATCCAAGTATGTCATGTATCTTTACATTTAAGCATATAAGAGTCAACATTCTTCATTAGCTTCATTACATTAAGAGCACCTTCATTCATTAGACATTAGATCATCATTCGCATAAAGGTCATTATAAGAGACCATTCATTTTATCAACATATAAAGGAACACACCATAATCTCTCTCAAATGCCTACTTGTACAATACAAACACGGTGTCCCATTCAACCACCCCCACTAACTAGTACATCCTTAAGAAGCCATAGTTCATTAACATTCTTCGTGCGGGTAAGCCTTAACCGACATAGGCCATGAGAGCTTGACATGGAATCTTGGTGTCACCCTCATAGGATAAGGTATTCCTACTTACCTAAGGTAGGATCATAGTTTTTATAGCTTAAGTGGATCTCCACTTGGTAGACCAATGTGGGCACATAGTTTATGAGATAGGGAGATTGTTACTAGATACCCCGCCTCAACTCACGTGAGGGCATCTATCTCAAGAGATTGCTACTAAGTGCCCCACCTTAACTAACGTATGAGCACCAATCTCAATCCATATCCACTCGGTGCTTGGTATTATTCCTCACGAAGTATTTGAAATTCAATATATTCATTCATTAATGGATAATAGATTGCTTCTTGATAACCCGCCTCAACTAACATATGGGCATCCATCTCAAACCTATTCATTATTTAAAGGGATAGGGATTGTTACAAGATACCATTCCTATACTTACGTGAGGGCATCCATCCTAACCCATCATTCATATAAAAGCTCTTAGACTCAAAGATGAGTATAGCCTTTCACCTAGGAACCCTATTTCATTCATTAGAGTACAATCGAGGATAACCTTTCAATAGACTTAACATTCATTAACATTTACATTAACTTTGTTCATTCATTCATTCATGTGTGTGTGAATGTGAGTAAAGCCTTTCACATAACCATCATCATTCACAAGTGTTAATAGAGAGATAATAATCAATCTTAACACAATTAGCTTCTAAACAGGACCATCTTTCATTCATTTTGATCACACACATGCTTCACTTCATATTCATATATACAATATCATGATTATACTTCAATTCTTCACGTTATATTGTCAAGGCCATGATCACAATGTACATAGTAGGTAAACACCTCCACCTTTCAAGTGGATCAACAATTCAACCACAACTCTACATTAACATGAAATTAGGTCAAACTTGTCCTTTCAAGGCTATGACCACAACTCCTCAATTCACCAACAATTCACTATAATTAGACATAGATAATGATACAAATCAGTAATCTAAATCAATCTACACATAAATCCATTATCATTCATTCATAATCACTAAACCCATTTCATAAGGCCAAATTTACGAATTTAGAGAAATCATGGGTTCATAGAGTAAAATCATCATAAATCATCAATTAAACACCAATATAATCATAGTTTATAATTTGCAAATGTTTGATGCAGGAACCTATGAGATTGAGTGAAACTTAGGGTTTTTGAGAAACTTGAAAACTTTGGAAACTTCTTTGAAATTGACTCTACGGTGAAATCTAACCCTATATGAAGGATCAGCATACCTTTTACTAAGATTCCCCAAGAAAATTGATGAAGAAACGCCTTGAATCCAAAACCCTAGCTCAAAATTCTTCTTCTTCCTTGGGAACTTCTAAAGAGAGAAATATTTGAGAGGATGTGCGTTTCTTTTTATTCTATTTGGAGTGACTTAAGTTAAAAAAATTTAGGGCTAAAAAGGGTCTTGTAGTTGCTAGGAAAGGAATAGAATAATAAGGACGTAACTTTTGAAAGGGACCAAGGACCCTTAAATTTGTAACTTAAAATTTAACCTCCTTCATGAATTACCTTGCCCATTTACCCCTCTTGGCTCACCAAGGGCATTAGGCTACTCGTCAAGTGCACCCTTAGCTTGCCCAATTTTCCAATGAGCTCCACAAATTGGGCAGTCCACTAGGCGATCAAGAGGGGTCAATGGGCGGCATGCAAAGCTGGTTGGCGAGCTTGGACTTAGCTTGCCCTTTGGTCAACATCTTGGCCAAATGGGGCAGCCAGTAGGCGAACATAAGGCACAAGGTCAACTCGCCCAACCCTTTGGGCGATCAACAGCCCCATTGCAAAACAACACCTAAAGGAACAAGGCTTAATTCACCCTAACTTGCTAGCCTAAGCCCTTGCTTGCACCCTAGTCTTCCATCTTGCCACTCTAAGGTTCTAGAATAGCCTAGACATCAACCTAAAGTCACAGTAACCCAAATGTTAAGGCTCTAGTTCAGGGTCATTACACTATGAGTGCACAATTGGCCCTTGCATGAGTAAGCTTAGTCTTGTTGTGTGCATTCATGGTTGAGTCTTTTGTAGCACTGTTTGAGACACCCTTTTTGAACTGCTGAACTTGACTTTTACTTGAGGACAAGCATAATTTTAAGTTGGGGGTGTTGATGAGTCTGAGATTTAGACTTATTTAGGGCTTCGTTTATATAGATTTAGTTTCCTCAAATTCTTATTTGGTGCCAATAACTAATGTTAAATCCTTGATTTTTAGGAATATGAATTGAGGAACTAAGATAGGACTCTAACAAACAAAAAGGAACAAAACAGGATGAAGAAGTGAAATAGACGAGCCTGAGGATCGCCAAGACCACTCAGAGTGTCTTTGAGTGGCTTATTAGACCACCTAAAGTTCAAGTGTGCCAAGACTTCAAGGAAAGAACCAAGTTGGCGATGAAAATGAGCAGTCGGGGGATCGCCTAGTGATTTCGCGAAGCTAAGATAGATCGCCCAAAGTTACAGACCTTGAGGATTCTCAGTACCAAGGCAAAAGGGCAAGAAAAAGGACAAAGGAAAGCTCGCCAAATGGTTTGATGAGCAAGACTTACTTCACCGACTAACTCTTCGAGCAGCTTTTCGGCAACTATAAATACATTTTTTGTAACAATTCGAGCATATACACTAGAAGTTACACGGCATCGGCATACCTGACCTCGAAGGGGTGTCGTACAAGCCTCTTACCATTCATAACATTTGATACATAGAAATAGTGCGGAATTTAAAATTTTTGTTTTATAAATCCAACAATCGAAAACATTAAAAGCAGGTGGAAGTCTATCGTCTCACATGGTCATCTAAACAATATCTTAAAACAAAATAGGGTCACAACCCTTTACAATCGGATGACTAACAAATGTCTATTACATGAAAAGAAAAAAAAAACATCTAAAAACTTGTCCTCGATCTATGACGACATACCACTTTGCCTTGGAGGAAACTCAATCCAAGCCCTTGAACTAGAGAGAAAGCAACTCACTTGCCAGGGCCTACAATTGTAGTAAAACATAAAGATATATGGGTTAGCGCAATTATGTACTAAGTATGATAGCCATGCAAAAATATGCTTAAAATGGACATTTTATTTGAAAGTCATGCTTTTATGCAATTTTGATAAAACTTCATAAACATAAGTATAAGAGGTATAGTATTCAAACAAAACCAACATGCATGTCATTACATCACATTAGAACATAATAACCATATAAACCATTACCTTCACATTAAGCCTTCACCTTAACTAACCCTTAACCTATACTTTGTGCAATGTATGGATAGCGTCCCATACCACCTTACACACAAAAGTACCACCTTAAGGTCAGTAAAAGTTAATTTACCATTCAACCTTTTCATCTTCATACAATACTCATACATAAGAGACATAATCATTTCATAAGTCATATCATCAGATAAGGACCATCACCTAAGGCAACCGTAAGTCATACTTGTTCAATGTGCAAGTAGTGTTCCATACTACTACTCACACTAAGTACTCCTTTGAGGCCACCATAGACAGGGTTCATTCATACTCTAGAAGTCATGACAAGGAAGTAACTCATTATACTATCCAAGTACAATGTACACCATCTAATTTAAGCATATAAGAGTCAATATTCTTCATTAGCATCATTTAGAGGACTTTCATTCAATAGTTATGAAGACATTAGAGGACAAACTATGACCCTCTTAAAGCCTACTTGTGCAATGCATAGATGGCATCCCATACTAGCACCCATATTTCATAGAACTTCTCAAGAAACCATAGTACACATCTTACATGATGGAGACAGGCATTAACCGACATAGACCATGAGAGCTAAATCATGGAATCTGGTGTCGTATGACCCCTCACCGAAGAAAGGTGTTCTACTTGCCTAAGGTAGAACTAGTAACATTTTAGCTTGGATGGAATCCACTACCTAATCTCCTATGTGATAATATAGTTATGGGATATGAAATATGTTCTTTGAAATCCGGCCTTATGTAGGGATAACCTCCATCTAACCATATCCTCTTGGTGCTTAGCCTTTGTTCCCATAGAATATTTAATTTTCATCAACATTATTGTAATTGAGAGGGACACCAACATTAAACATACTGACCCAAGATACATTACACAAGAAAGGGACACCACCATTAGGTCTACTGATTCAAGTTACATTAAAGATAGCTCATTGACTTTCCAAGAAGGACCACCAATATTAGGTCTACCGATACAACGTTCATCATTTCACATATGAAAGGGCCACTAAAATTAGGTCTAGCTCTTCAAGGTTTATCATCACATTAGCTCCTGGACTCATTATGAAGGGCCACCAACATTAGGTCTACCGGTTCATTTCATAGACTAGAATACTTCCTCATTCATTTAGAAAGAGCTACAAACATTAGGTTTACCGATTCATATTCATTATATCCAGTCATAGACATCTCATGAAAGGGCTACCACCATTAGGTCTATTGATTCATGTTCACTAAGTCAAGATACTTTCATTACACCAGAAGAGGATGCCTAAGCCTACCAATTCAAGCTACAACAATCACCAATTCATTCATTCATTTAAGAAGAAGATGCCTAAGCGTACCAATTAAAGATACATTCATTCACATTACTTTCACTTATACAAGAAAATGGTGCATAAGCCTACCAATTCATAAAAAAAAACCCTTCACATTCCATCATCATCATTCATGAGTGTTAATTAAGAATAAACTTTAAATCATAACACAATTGCATTCTAAACATGATCATTATACCTTCGTTGAAATCACACACATATACTTTACATCATGATCATACATAGATCCTTCATAGTAAGTAAACGCCTCCACCTTTCAAGTGGACCAATAGATCAAGCACAATTCTACTTCAATATGTAATTAGATCATAATTTTTCATTCAAGGGTCGTGGATCACATTCACTCAGACATATTAGGTCAATGCAATTTGTCAAGAGTAATAACATGATTTCAACATTCTATATCCATATACACATAAACAATCCACATACTTCATAATCAATCAAATCCCAATCAGAAATCAAAACTTATGAATTTGGGGGAAAACATGGGTTCTAGGAATAAATCATCTTAATTCATCTTTAAATCCACAATTCATTTATAAATAAATGTAATAAAGCCTTTGGAAATTATTTAGAATCGAACCCATTCATATATTGAAATCTAGGGTTTTTAGGTAAACACTGGAGATTTCGAATCACTTTTGAGATTTACTCCTTGAAAGAAACTAAGTCAAGGCTGAAGGCTACCATACCTTTAATGGATGAAATCCCTTGAACAACATGAAGTCTTGACCCTGGAAGCTTGAAGTCTTCACCTCCAATGGAGGTTTCTAGAGAGAAAACATTTGGAGGGGTGGAGAGGTTTGTATTTTGGGGTTTGAAATAGTGAAGTCTAAAATATGATTTAAATACTTTAAAAACTCTTAAAATACATTCATAAACTAATTAAAACCGTCCCCCAACTAAAATAGACTCAAAAACAATTTACCAATTAGCCCTCACCATGGCAAACTTGGACAGAAAACTTATGCCAACTACGAAACCCCCATCCTCGTGGATGGGACCACGGGTAGTCCTATGCCCTCGCGGTTTGTGGTTGTTGCTTGGATTTAGGGGTCATGACCTATGGAGGCCATCCACGGGGAGTGGATGGACCTACGAAGTTTGGTCCCGTTCTGTAGGTCACCAAGTATTGGCAAGTTTCCTCTATTTGGGGCAGCCTTGGGGTTAGGCTAAGGGTCCTCTTCAAGGACCCCTATAGATGTCCTTGGGGAGTCGTACTTTGATGTTTAAACCCTAAACTCCTCAACCATAGCTTGGGACAACATTTTACACCCTCAAACCCCACATTAACTAAAAGACACACTTGTTAGGCTCTAGTTTTATTTATTCGTTTTACAGGTCGTTACATTATCCCCCACATAGAAACATTTGTCCTCAAATGACACTTTACACAGATTAAAGGTTTAAGGACTCAAGACTAGCAGCTCATCATGCATGCAACTTCATAAACAAATGCACAAAAATAGAAGAAAACATCAACCCCGCATCAATAAGCTCAGTGCAACACAAGAAAGCAGGAACTACATCTACAAACTCATTATGCAAATAACTTCAATATTAGTAATTACATTGGAGGAATTACCTTCTCCAACTCGTATCATGCTCATCATAACATCATTAAGCACATTATGCAATTTCACTTAAAAGCACATTACGCATGTTCAACAATTGAACCTCATGAAGCATATAGACAACTCATACTAAATGCATATCAACAAGAGGAACATACTTCATAGAAACTCATTTTTTCATTCAAACATAAACTCATTTAGAACATGCATAACATAAGGAGATCATGGAAAAACATATGCACACATGACTACAAAACATGAAACAAGCTACAAGGAACTCTTGGTCTCAAGCTTGAATTAGAATAGAAGAAAAGAGATAAGGATATCGGAACTCTCAACAACCTTACTATTCAACATACTATCCCGAAAATAGGAGTAAACACAACTAATGCTTATCATGAACATGACATAGGAACCTTAATCAACACATTCACAACTTATAAGAAACCATCAACATACTAGTGCTTTTAAACTAAGAAGGTCCTCTTTAAGCAACTTTTGCTCACAAACAACCTTACCAACACCACTCAAGGTCACATATGAGTCTACCACACCGGGTCTAAACTCCTCAAACTCACTACACCTCATAAGGTGAGAACATCAAGCAAGCCTAACTCATGGACATCAAGGACACTCAAATGCCTTACCATCTAAGCACATTATCCCCCCACTAGGGAGTAATCCTACACAGTCTCTGTTAAACTTCATTTCTTTCCATTTTAAGATTGGAGCAAAGCATTAGTAAACCTTCACACTCATCAAACCTAGGCATTTCTAAAATTCCACATTTCATCAAGTCTATCAACATACTCAAAACTCATTATGACTTTCTACCATCAACAAACATAAACATAAAGCAACCTATTAATACTAAAGAAAACATCACAATCTATCACCTCAAGGGTAACAAGTCACATAGCCATAATTGACATCAACACTCACTTTTTTATCCCTCAATCCTTGTAGCATTAGCCCTTCGAGTAGTCACATCTTAAAGACAATCGGATAAGGAATAAGAGAAAGACATTCAAGAGTTAAACTCTATGGCACGACTTGAATAATATGAAATAAGTGTAACTTTCGAACGTCATATAGCCTCTCGTACATAGATGTGTCGCGACTCACACCGACGAAAAAGACTCTACTAGATATGGCTTGTGAGACATCAATCCTAAAATCCATTTGCAAAATCTCATGCACTGATACCATGTTTGTATCGACCCGAGCCGATACCCTGGAAGTTACACGGCATACTTAACCCCAAAGAATTCTCATACAAGCCTCTTAGCATTCAAAATATTTGATAAATTGAAATAGTGCAGAATTTAAAACTTTTCTTTTATAAATATAACAATCAAAAATATTAAAAGCAAGCAGAAGCCGATCGTCTCACATGGCCATCTAAAAAATGTTTTAAAACAAAATAGGGTCACGGCCGTTTACAATCGGAAGACTAACAAATGTGTATTACATTAAAAGAAAATAAACATCTAAACACTTGTCCTAGATCTTGGAGGACATACTACTTAGCCTTGGAGGAAACTCAATCCAATCCCTTGAACTACAGAAAAAGCAACTCACTTGTCGGGGCCTACACATGTAGTAAAACATGAAGATATATAAGTTAGCACAATTATGTACTAAGTATGATAGCCATGCAAAAATAGGCTTAAAACGGACATTTTATTTGAAAGTCATGCTTTTATTCCATTTTGAGAAAACTTCATAAACATAAGTATAAGAGGCATAGTATCCAAACATAACCAACATTCAAGTCATTACATCACATTAGAACATAATCAACCATATAAACCATTGCCTTCACATTACGCCTTCACATCAAGTAACACTCAAGCTATACTTTGTGCAATGTATGGATAGTGTCCCATACCACCATCCACACTAAAGTACCACCTTAAGGTCACCAAAAGTGAACTTACCATTCGACCTTTTCATCTTCATACAATACTCATACATAAGAGACATAAACATTTCATAACTCATATCATCACATAATGCCCATCACCTAAGGCAACTCTAAGTCATACTTCTGCAATGTGCAAGGAGCATCCCATACTACTACTCACACAAAGTACTACTTTGAAGCCATCATAGATAAGGCAAATTCATGCTCTATAGGTCATGACGAGGAAGTAACTTATTATACAATCCAAGTATAACATACATCATCTCATTTAAGCATATAAGTGTCAACAATCTTCATTAGCTTAATTTAGAGGACTTTCATTCATTAGTCATGAAGACATTAGAGAACTCAGTATGACCCTCTTAAAGCCTACTTGTGCAATGCATAGATGGCATCCCATACTAACACCCTCACTTCATAGAACATCCCAAGAAACCATAGTGCACATCTCACATGATAGGAATAGACATTAACCTACATAGACCATGAGAGTGAAATCATGGAATCCGGTGTCGTACGAGCCCACACCGAAGGAAGGTGTTCTACTTGCCTAAGGTAGAGCTAGTAACATTTTAGCTTGGATGGAATCCACTACCTAATCTCCTATGTGGTAGCATAGTTATGGGGAATGAAAGATTTCCATTGAAATCCAGCTTAATGTAGGGAGAACCTCCATCTAATCATATCCTCTCGGTGCTTAGCCTATATTTCCATAGAGTATTTCATTTTCATCAACATTTTTGTAATTGAGAGGGACACAACCATTAGGCCTGCCGACCTAAGGTACATTACAAAAGAAAGGGCCACCACCATTAGGTCTACCGATACAAGGTACATTAAGGATAGCTCATTGACTTTCCAAGAAGGGCCACCAACATAAGTTATACCTAATATAAGGTTCATCATATCACATATGAAAGGGCCATTAAGATTAGGTCTACCACTTCAAGGTTTATCATCACATTACTTCCTAGACTCATTATGAAGGGCCACAAACATTAGGTATACCGGTTCATTTCATAGCCTAGAATACTTAATCATTCATTTAGAAAGGTCTACCAACATTAGTTCTACCAGTTCATGTTCATTACATTTATTCATAGACTCTTAATGAAAGGGCTCACAACCATTAAATATACCGATTCATGTTCACTAAGTTAAGATACATTCATTACACAAGAAGAAAATGCCTAAACCTAACAATTCAAGATATAACATTCACCGATTCATTCATTAATTCAACAAGAGGATTCCTAGGCCTACTAATTCAAGATACATTCATTGACATTACTTTAACTTATACAAGAAAAGGGTGAATAAGCCTACCAATTAATAGAAATAAAGCCTTCACATTCCATTATTATCATTCATGAGTGTTAATTGTGAATAAACTTTCAATAATAACACAATTGCATTCTAAACATAATCATATACCTTCATTGAAATCACACACATATACTCTACATTATGATCATACATAGATCTTTCACATATAGAGGTACAAAGAAGATATCCATCAATTCAATACCACAATATACATAGTAAGTAAACACCTCCACCTTTTTAGTGGATCAATAGATCAACCATAATTCTACTTCAATATGTAATTTGATCATAATTTGCCATTCAAATGTAATGGATCACATTCCTCACACCTTAGATCAACAAAATATGGCAAGAGCAATTACATAATTTCAACATTTTATATCTATATACATATAAACAACCCACATACTTCATAATCAATCAAATCCCAATCACAAATCACAACTTAAGGATTTGGGGGAAAACATGGGTTCTAGGAAGAAATCATGTTAATTCATGTTTAAATCCACAATTCATTCTTAAATCAATGAAATAAAGCCTTAGCAAAGCATTTAGACTAGAATCCATGCATAGATTGAAATCTAGGGTTTTTGGGTGAACATTGGAGATTTGAATAACTTTTGAGATTGGCTCCTTGGAAGAAACTAAGTCAAGGATGAAGACAACCATACCTTTAATGTATGAAATCCACGAAAATCCCTTGATAAACTCGAAGTCTTGACGTTGAAAGGTTGAATTCTTCACCTCCAATGGAGGTTTCTAGAGACAGAACTTTTGGAGAGGAGGAGAGGTTTGTATTTTGGGTTTTGAAATAATGAAGTCTAACATATGCTTTAAATACTTTTAAAACCTCTTAAAATACATTAATAAACTAATTAAAACCGTCCCTTAACTAAAATATACATAAAAGATATTTACCAATTAACCCTCACCTTGGCCGACATGGATAGAAAACTGGTGTCAACCATGAAACCCCCATCCACGGACTGTGGATGGGACCACGGGCCATCCTGTGCCCTTGTGGTTTGTGGTTGTGCCTTGGTTTTAGCGGCTATAACCTACGGAGGCCATCCATGGGGTGTGGATGGACCTACAGGGCGTGGTCCCCTTCGTATGTCACCACATTTAGGGAACTTTCCTCTATTTAGGGCAGCCTTAGGGTTAGACTAATGGGCCTCCTCAAGGACCCCTATGAAGGTCCTTGGGGAGTCGTACCATGAAGTTTAACCCCTAATCCCCTCAACCATAGCTCGGGACAACATTTTACAACCTCAAACCCCATATGAACTCAAAGACACACTAGTTAGGCTCTAGTTTCACTTAGTCATTTTATGGGTCGTTAAATTTTTGAAAATTTATCTTGGAACATATATTCTTAATCTTTCAATATTTGAAAAATCTATTGTTGAGTTAAGAGAATTTTGAGACAGTTCTCGTTAGATTTCCTTAGCTTTGAGGGATTGAAGAAATTCACTTTTGAGAAATTGGAAGTGGGTGTTTGAGATTCATCAAATTTGAAAATTGTAAAGACGAACTCATTCTTACCCAGTTGATGGAAACTCAATTTGGTAGTTGTTTTATCTTTTTATAATGTCTACCTAAAACCCCAATTCTCGGGGTATGATTATGTGATTATGGGCTGATGTAGCTTATGGGTATTTCTAATTGTTAGTTTAAATGCTATGTAGAGGTTAGTTCATTCATTTATTATTTTGTAATTTAAAATTATAGTTGTAAATGCAGTTCTACACTTTGTGTTCTTGGGTTGTTCGACAGAGAGGTTTTAGAACTAAGGTTTTTGATTGATGGTCTGTGGGTATTGGGTTGACCTAGGTTCTGCTCGAGAGAATGAATCCTAAAACCTTTTCCACACATTCAGCTCGATAGAGTGAATAGACTAAGGTGTGGGCTGTTCTTATTTTGCATACTTGTTGATCGAGAGGAATCAACTTGATTTGGGGTATATCGTTCAAGAGAAAATTTACCTCCATTATAGCCTAGCTTACTCAATAATATCTAGCTATTTTCTAATAAGTGAAATTACCCATATGTATATATTAGCCTATAATCGATCACATCCCAAGAAGCCGTCTCATTATGATAAACTCATAGAGTTGTTATTGTTGTTTGTAGTTGATAATCGAAACTAAAACTCCCATTTGACATTAGTGTAACCCCTGATTTGAATAATGTTTTTATTCGATAATTTTTATTCCTATGACTGATTTGATCTCATTTATACTTCCTAATTGAATCTGAAACACGTACCGCTACCTATGGGATTTGACCCCAATTCATATACTTGGGTTTTATACTGATCAATGACTATAGATGCTTAGAATTTGATTAAGTGTCATTGAAATATTAATTAATCACCCATCCTCAAAACCCTCACTATGCCCTTTATTGGCAACACCCATAGGAACACATAATCATTAAGAATGAACTCTAAAGGTCTTAGCCTCCAATCTGTATAGTCTTCTACTTACTCTAGGTAGTATGAAGTCTTTCCTTGTTCACACAAACAATATCTATAGAATATATCAATAAATTTGAACCTCATGGCCATACCAGCAACACATAAAACCATCCCACTATGAACAACAAATCCTACCACATATTGCCTTGAATGTTGCAATAGGAATGCTGGAATGATAGCTACTATTATAAGTGAACTCTGCCAAAGCCAACGATTGATCCTATAGCCACCAAAATCAATAACACAAGCATGTAACGTATCCTCCAAAACTTAAATAATCCTCTTGGACTGACCAACAATTTGATGGTGGAAGGTTGCACTGAGGTTAACCTAGGTATCCAACTCCCTCTAAATTGACCTTTAGAAATGTGAAGTAAATTAAGTACCACAGTCTAAAATTATAGAATCTGGCACCCCATTCAAATGGACAGTCTCCCCATGGTAGCAGTTAGCCAATCTCTCTGATATCTAAGAAGTCAAAATCATCAAAAAATTGGCTGGCTTGGCCAATCGATCAATAATGCACCAAATAGAATCCTAACCTGGAAATGTGTAAGGTAATCCTACCACAAATCAATAGCTATACACTCCTACTTCCACTACAAGATGGGTAGCCGTTGAGTCGAAACATTTGGTCTCTAATTCTAGAACTTTAGTTGCTGTCAGTTCAAGCACCTAGTTGCGATTGCTACAATGTTCCTTTTCATCCCATACCATAAATGGTGCTACCTTAGATCACAACACATCTTCACAAAACCAATTTGAATAGATTATATGGAATAATTGGACTCAACCTAATAAACTCACAAACTCTAGGAACACAAATAGGACCTTCAATACTCAAGATATCATCCAACTCTAAGGTCACCTTCCTATCCTCACCACTAACAACCTTGTCTCGAATAATTCTCAAATGTAGATCCCCAAATGTTGTGCCTGAATCCACTCCATAAAGGAAAACCTAGCCTCGAGAACATTAAAAACTTTTCCCCGCTCAGAAATACCAAGTCAGGCCATTTAATTGGCAAAGGACTCAATGTTCAAGGCCATAGTTCGCTCATCGACTTTTAAGAAAGACAAACAGCCCATACTTATTTACTTCTATCTCAAGGTACTGCTACCACATTAGCCTTGCCTGAGTGATGAGTTAGGAATTTCAACTCATTTAGGGCTTGATATTAAAGGATTTAGTGTCCCTAATGCATATTTTATACTTATAACTGATGTTAATATGTTGATGTGCAGCAATAAAGGGCCAGGAGAGAGGCAAGGATATTATATGAATAAAAAAGGAGTGGAAAATCTGAAAAGTTGAAGGAAAGCAAAGTTGAAACTCTCTAAAGCCACCCAGCGAGTCGTCGAATTGACCTTTAACTCACCTAAAGTTCCAGTGAAATAACCCATGGACAAAACCAATATGGTGAGCAAAAAGAAATTCTGTGACACGTGGAAAGGATCGATGATGTCAATCAAGCTCCCTAAAAGTTTAAAATTTGTTAGATGAAAGAGCCACACAAAGGGCGAGAAGAGTAGCAATGCGGCGGATCGCTAAATTTGTCAGCGAGCTTGACTTACTTCACTGAGTCGACTTTGTGCTGAAATATTGGACATTTATAAACATAATCTTTGAAAGAAGTAAAGGGGTCCCTACATTGTTTACCTCTGGATATTTTTTTTTTTACATTCTAAGACACTGTCTTCACATTTTGATTTCTTGGGATTTAGATTTGGAGATTGTAATTGCTTTAGCTTCTATTTTAGCATTTGGATATTGCTCATTGTTAGCAAATCAAATGGAAAACCTTATTGATAACGATTTCTTGCGTTTTATTATGCTTACCTAAAACCCCTTACCTTGGGGTGTGATTTTGTGGTTGAATGTATGAGTTGGCTAGTAGTTATTGTTAGTTTTTGATTTCAATGTTGTTTTGAATTGGGTTCAATTATTTATTCATGATTTAATTGAGGAATTGTAGTTAATAAGGCAATTCAGGCTTAGTTCTCTATTCCTGCCTTAGAAAGTGTTAGTAGAGTAGAATAACTAATTGATAGATGTATTGACTGCATCATTAAAATCTAGCTTGAGAAAGTGGGTTTAATTGCATCTTTTCAAATCCAACTTGAAAGAGTGTATTAATTAAGGCATTGAGTTGTTTGATTGTGTTATGTTCCTTGAGGTTAGAAAGAATTCAATTTAAATGCAACAGTCGATTGAGAAATGGCTATTGTACTCAAAACCTAGACTACCCACTGAGATTCAAAAATATTGAGAGCAACTAGTAATCACCTATTATGCAAAATTAACATTCAACATATCAGACTCATAAATTCTAATCTCTACTTGTTCATCTCTCGTATTATTTGTCTTAAATAGGTTACCCAAATTCCCCCAATTGATATTAACATTTGAAACCTTGTGATATGTTTTAAGGTTGCGAAAACATCACATCTTCCAACGATCAACACACATCTTTACTCCCTCATTGAGTTCTTAACTGTATCACTCTCTATTTGGTCGACCACAAATCTTAGGTGGGTTATACTTCTTAGCAACCGCCTACACTTAGAATTTGATTAAATGAAGTTGAGCATTATAAAAAATGGCGCCGCTGCAAGGGAGTGGTAATTATAATTCTTT
Organism: Solanum bulbocastanum; assembly: GCA_037074985.1. NCBI lineage: Eukaryota > Viridiplantae > Streptophyta > Magnoliopsida > Solanales > Solanaceae > Solanum > Solanum bulbocastanum. The sequence goes on along the minus strand of CM073607.1, from coordinate 19,745,650 downwards.
TATCAAAGTATAGTCGTGAACTAATTTTACTATAGATGAATTATCTTGTTAGTGTTCTTGTTGGTTGCTATTAAATAGGTGAAGAGATGAGTGCGAATGGGAGCAACACTAGTCAACTTGGGAACAATGATGACATCAAGAATTTGCTTGATATCAATAAGGATCAGTTGGGAAGTACAGGTGCTATTCGATTGCCTTTGACTGTGGGCAAATGCAATGTTTCATGTGACCAGCACAATGTTGTTTGTTGTTTCGAATGAAAGGTCTATTTGGAGGACTTGCTCATGAGGAACCTTATGACAACATTCAAAACTTTATGGATGTGTGTGGTCCATTTTCTTTCAACAACATCACTCAAGAGTTAGTCCGATTCTGTTTTTTCCCCTTTTCTCTAATGGGGGAAGCAATGAAGTGGTTTACCGAACTACCTAAGGATTTGATTACTTCTTGGGAGGAGCTTACAAAGATATTTTACGAAAGGTTTTTCCCTTCTACGAAGATGGTTAAGTTGAGGGATAATATTAATAAATTCAAGCGAGTCAATGGTGATCAGATCCATTTGACATGGTTGAAGTTCAAAAAGTTATTGCTCCAATGTCAAACTCATGGATTGCCGAATAATGTACTATTGCAATATTTCTATTAAAGCCTTGACAAAATAAACAGAGGTGTAGTTGATAAACTGATTAGAGGTGGTGTAATAAGTCAAAATTTTTCTATGGCTTCAGTATTTCTTGATGAGATGACTAAAATTAATTATGCATGGTATACAAGGGATGATATAGTGCATCTTCTAAATTTCAGGCTGACTAGGGAGCAGTTTGAGATTAAGAACTTGATGAAAATATGCAAAAATAATGACTCAAAGAACGTTGTTGGCAAAGCATGTCATGGGGGCTAGTTATGAAGCTATGAATCAAGGTGATTCAAAATTTAAAAATTAAGAAGTTCATTCTGTGTCAAAACTAGCATAGGGTTCTCATTCAAGTTGTTTATAGCCGGGCGAAAATCAAGATTGAGATTGGTTTGATCGGGAGACACATTGGAGGAGAGAAGATGATGATGATACTCGCTATGTTCACACTTATGATACTCCAAAGACAAAGGATGAGTCCAAAATCTTTTAAACCAAGGATCTGCTAGCTTGTATTCTAAACAAACTGGAAGGATCAGATGAAGTGCTTAAGGAAATGAAGGGGACTTTAAATATGACGGTAACCTCTCATTAAGCCTCCATAATGCAACTTGAATCCCGAATGAGTCAACTGTCAACTCAATTAAATTCAAAACTATAATAGAATCTTGTTAATGATATTGTTGTTAGTTCAAAGATTAATCATGACCAATGTATGCCAATGTTGGCTTGGATTTGTAAATTAGTGGGTAGTGACGTGAAAATTTATGGTAAGGTAAATTCGACTAAAGAAAGGAATGATGCCATTAATATAGAGGGGTTCGTTCAAGAATCAAACAATGAAATGCCCAAAAAGATTGATAAGGAAATGAAGAAAGTTACCACTGATAGGGTACAAACATTAAAAGAGGGAGCTTCGTTTTCTTCGATACCTACAAAACCATTGCCTAATGTAAATCTACCATTCTCTCAAAGATTGAAAACAAGGATGAAGATGCAAAGTTCCAAAAATTCTCTATCTTTTCAAAACTCTATCTAGAAATGTTCCTTTAGTGGAAGCGTTGATGGAAATGCCAGGCTATACGAAATCCATGAAATAATTGGTTACCAAAAAAAAGAGTATGGATTTTGAAACAGTTGAGATGTCTCATAGTTGTAGTTCCATTGTGACAACCAATGTGGTTGTCAAGAAAGCTGAGCTAAGGGCTTTCACTATTCCATGCACGATGGTATGTTTCAATTTTCCAAATCATTTGTGTGATATAAGGGCAAGTATAAACTTGATGCCCTATGCTATTTTCAAACAGATTCGGTTAGGTGAGACTAAGTCAACAACAATGCGTCTTCTCATGGCCGATTGATCTATCAAACATCTTTTGGCATTCTTTATGATACTTTTTGTAAGTGCTGATAGGTTCATAATTCTTGCCAAGTGTGTTACTCGTTTTTGCGAGATTAACGCCGAAGTACCTATTATACTAGGTAGGCCTTTCTTAGATATCCAAAAAGCTCTTGTGGATGTTGAAAGTGGTGAGTTAATGTTTTGAGTGAATGATGAAGAGGTTACTTTTTATGTGTGCAAATCAATGAAGAAACCTAGTGATATTCATGTGGTATAAGTCATTGATGTGGTTGGCAAAGTTGTTTCTAGTGTGAGTGAATTGTCTTGTGTGGGTGAATGCCTAGCTACTGTCCTTTTGAACTATGATGATGAAGAAATTCAAGATTATGATGAGGTTGTGATAGCTCTATCGGGTTTGTGTTCTTATTCTAAAAACCTATTAAAGCTTGATATTGACCCAAAAAATTGAGAAAGTACCCGTGCCAAACAATCTAACGAAGAACCACCATAGCTTGAGTTGGGGGGGCTCGCACCTCACCTTAGGTATGTATTCTTGGGAGCAAACAACATCTTGCCTGTGATTATCGCCACAAATTTTCTTGAATTGCAAGTGCAATTACTTGTAAATGTTTTGAAACGATACATTAAGGTCATCAGATACACGATTGTCAATATTGTGGGAACTCCTTCCAGGATTTGTAGTCATAAAATCTACGTGGATAGTGAATTCAAGCCTAGTGTTGAGCATCAAAGGTGGTTGAATCCTCCAATGCAAGAAAATATGAAGAAAGAAACATCAATTGGCTCGATAAGGGAGTTGTCTACCCTATTGCGGATAGAAAGTGGGCGAGTCCCATGCAATGTGTACCAAAGAAAGGAGGTATCACCATTCTTCCAAATGAAAAAGGGGAACTTGTACCGATGCGACGGTCACCGATTGACGGGTATAGATGGAATATAAAAAATTGAATGCATGGACCGAGAAAGATCATTTCCTGATGTCTTTTTGTTACACCCCGTACGAACTAGTAGGACCTAGCGAAGGCTTGACTAAATCTAGTATGTTGAACTAGAGACTCACATGTTAGTTTATAATTGAAAACTTTTTTAGATGATGAAAAATGGCTATTGAAGTTAGCTTGCTGATTTTAGAGGGAAAACGTCAAGAAACGACCATGACGTTTGGAAACTAGTAGACTAAACGAGCGCTACGTTTGAGGTTAGAGCCAAGGAAAAAGACTAGGGAAGTCCACTCTTTCATGGACACGACCTCACCTTCCACGACCACCACCACGGCTCATGGTGAGGACCCTGGCTCGTGGTGTGGCTCGTGGTATACTAGGCAGTGGCTAAACAAAGGCTACCCAAAAACAGCCCCTCTACACGAGCCACTTCAGGGCTCATGTGATGACCATGGCTCGTAGGAAGGCTCGTGGTGGTGCCTTAGATTTATAGAGGTTAAGGGGAATGTTTCCTAGATATTGTATCATGACTACGAGAGGCACCACGGCTCGTGGAGCTTCGCATGAAGGGCTTTTCATTGGATTGAATGTGTAAGGTCAAGTTCAAATGGTCATATATCTTAGCTCAAAAAGAATAAGGTGTGCCATACCTATATAATTAAAGGTCTCTGAGTCCTCTTTCCAATGCCACCGACTTTGCCCAATTTTGATCTCGGAGTAAAAAATAATGCTCGAAATATTGAAGCATTATCAGGTTGAAAATTCATGACGACCCGTTTCACGGGCCGGGGTGATGATCACGGTCCGTGAAGGCTTCAGTGATACCATTTCAGCAATTTCCAACAAGTAACTTATTGGGTCTCTTTCCAATTGTTTTAACTCAAGGATATCTCATTTTTCCAAAGCCTAGGACCCCTATTTAAGCAATTTTAACCATAAAACTCACCCAATTAAATCAATTATTCCAAGACCCAAATAAAACCCAACTCCTTTTCCCTCCCAAAAATCTTCTCTCTCAAAAACCTTCATTGAATAACATAGAAGGAGATCAGCTAGGTCTAGGAGATGGAAGCTTTTCATCACGAAATTTGTGGGATTCTAAGGTTAAGGTATGGGAGTTCTTTATTCTTGGTTAGTTATCACTAAGAAGCCCTTTCAATTTTGTTTTCAAAGTTCCCCAATTTCTAGGTTTTCTATCAAATTCGTGGGTGTCTTTCTAAAATTGATTCCATTGATCTATAATGGTTATTTATGATTACACATGAATGTTTTTGGATTAATCATGTAATTGTTATGGTTTTTGAACAATTTCTTAGAAGATCCATGATTTCCCTTCCTTCTCAAATCTAAACCCTAGTATATCTTGAATAATGAATAAAGGATGAGAATCTAGTATGTTTTCATATATTTAATTATTGTATTGTGATTTTATCCTATATGATGTATGCATAACAAGAAAATAGGGTTGAATCTTAAAGAAAGACTTGATGGCTATGAATGAAGGTTTTCAATTGGTGAGTAGTCTTCTATTGAATTGTTGATCCATTTGTGGTGGAGATGTTTACATATCATGTATCCTTTGTATGAATGGTTTGATCCAATTATGGTGGAGTTGCCTACTTGTTAGTATGAATTGTAATTTTGAGACAAGATCCCTCTTCCCTACAACCCAAGATATGACTAAGTATGATATGTTATGACTATGAATGAGATGTTATGAACATGGTATGGTCTATATGTTGAATTATATGAGGTTCTATTATGGAAGGACCCTACCCACATAACCCCCTATATGAATGTATGATTATATACATGCCATGAATGGCCTACTTGAATGATGAATGTATCCATGTCTATTATAATAAAGGTTAGGAATATGGTTTAGTATCCTTAAATGCATTATATATGAATTGTGCATGACTTGGGATATTATGAATGTGTTGGGATCTCTTTTGAAGGAAAGTTCTTATGATGAAAATGTTGTTACTATGCCATTGTGAGGACAATTATGAACACACACACTCCATGCATAAACACGAATATGATGTGTCTATGGTGTCAATTGAAAGGCTAGTTTTCACATGCACCTTTACATAATATTATTCATGAAATGTACATGACCATGATGATGTAACTAAGTGTGTTATGTTATGAATAAATAGAATATGATTGTGTTGATTGAAAGGGTATTCTCATGAAAACACTATGACTGTATGTGCAAGGATTTCTCACATGTATATTAGGATTCAGAAGGGTGAAAGGTAGTTCTCACCTTATTGAATCAATGAGTTATGTTATGAGTATTGTTGAATGAAAGGCAAAGTACTCCTACATATATGTAAATGCAATTCACACTATGGGAATAATGCTTAGCACTGATAGGATATGGCAATGAGGTAGTGACTTTCCTAATAGTTAGGCTGGGTTTTCTACATATGCTCTCATGAGATGGAAACTTTCCCACTAGTTAGGTCAAGTTTGTAGAAGCAATCTCCCTATCCTATAACTACGTTGCCTAAAGGTTATAGTTAGTGTAGGCAGGACTATGGACCTTACCTATGCATTGCAGAAGTAGAAGCTTAAGGTTAATCATATGGTTGTTCTATTATGATGTTGTGATCTTGATATGTGACTATGTAAGTGTATTATGCTAGATGGTATATGCATTATGATTATGTTTTGAGACTATGCCTCTATGATGTATTTATCCTTGTGCTCTGATGAACTTTATGTGACATGTCTATGACTTATTTTCTGCAACTCTATTAAAGAATAATGTTTAAAAAGTGCATAAATATGTGTTCAACTAAATGTCCCTTTTCAAGCATGTTATAATGGTTTTTATGCATGGTTTCCATACTTAGTACTTTTGTGCTAACCCCTTCTTCTGCAATTTCCACAAAGTGTAGGGCTTGGAGGTGTGGTGTCTTATACTTGGAAGATGGGTTTCTAAGGAGCTTGAATTTGAAGACTTGGGGAGTCTTCATAGTTTCGAGGACAAATCCACCTTGTAGACTTATATCTTCACTTTATGTTTTTAGATTTATATAAAGGTCATCTCTCTAAGTTTGTATGAAAAGAGATTTAAGTCATATTATTATAGATGGTTTGAGATATCGTGTCACAAATACTCTTATTTAATAACGACTTTGATTGTAAAGAAAAGTTTTAAATTTTCCTCCTTTTTTTCCTATGTTCTTATTTCATGATATGCTAGGGGAGAGTCTCGGGTCGTGACAAACTTGGTATCGGAGCATAAGTTTTTGGGATGATTGTAGGATGTCTCAAACAACATCTAATTCAGTCTTGTTAATCAGTGTGAGTCGCGACGCATCTATGAGTGAGAGGCTATACGATGTTAGGAAACTTCACATCTTCATTCTCTAAGACGTGCCATAGATCTATAACTTTCTCTTTTATCCCCTATCTGATGGGCTTTAGGATGTGACTGTTAGGAGGGTTTATGCTACAAAACTGAAGGTGGAAGGTTGGCTGTGAAGCCAATTAGGCTTATGTGACTTGAGAGATTGGAGGTAATAGCTTGTGATGTTGATTTTTGTGTGAATGATGCTTCATAGTTGCCCTTATGTTATTAAGGATGTTTAAGAAGAATTTGAATAGGCTTACTCCTAAGGGGGAGATAGTGAGCCTACCGAGCAAGGTGATTGTGAGGTTATGTTTATTTGGTTGGTAAAACCCAACTTAGCTAATTTAAGTTTTGTGATGTGTTGGATTTGGTGAATAGTGGATCTAAAGTGATGCCTAGAAAGGGTTAAGTAAGTAGACTCCTTGAAGGAGGTTAATGTGTAATATTCCATGGCTTAGAATCATCTTGTGTGACGAGTGTGAAAATTTAGTTGTGGTTTGCTCCGACCTTAGAATTTAAGGGAGTGTTGTTGTAAAGAGTTTATTTAGGCAGACCCCAAGTGAGGGATAATGTGCTTAGATGATAAGGTTATTTAGTATCCTTGATATTCATAAATTGAGCTTGCTTGAAATTTTCCATTTAGAGAACCACTTTGAGTAAAGGATATGAAAAGTTGAGTATTTTAGATGTTCATGTTTGGATTTACTTGAAATCCTCACCTTATGGTATGTAGTGAGTTTGAGGAGTTTAATTTCGGTTGGTAGATTCCTATGAGACTGTGAGTGATGTTGGCAAATTTCTAGTGATCAAGAGTGCCTAAATGAGAACCTCTCTAATGTAGAGGTGCCAATTGGGATCTTAGACCTATAAGTTAAGATGTAGGAGAGTAAGCAGGTGCTACCATATGAATGTGAGGAGTGGTTTTCCTGTAAGGGTCATTGTGAAAGGTGCTTAATTGGGAGGCATAGGGCCAATGAGATGTCCCAACATCCTTATGTTCCCTTCTATTCCTCCTATAGCTTAAAATGATTATTTCTCCTTGACTCATTTATTGATTGTGGAGTCTTCGATGTTATATGTGTCCCATGATTCCCTTGTCCTTTAGAGTTACTCTTGTTAACCTTGGTAGGGTTTGGATGCATGATTAGTAGACCTCTATTAGCTTTAGAGCCCGGTAAGGTTTTAATGAGTCTTGGCAAAGCTTAGGGCAGTTCGAAAGGAGTAGTATTTGACGTTTTTGTAAAAAGGGGGCTTACTCCCAAGAGGGAGATCATGTGCTTGGATTGCAATTTTGATTGAGAGTCCCAAAACCCTCATCCCTTCCCCTATTTCTATTCTAGCTTGAGACTAAGAGTTCCTTTATGGGCTTGTTTTATGTTTAGGATTCATTAGTGCATTAGAATTTTCCATGATCTCCTTATGTTAGGCATGCTTTTGAAAGATTATGATTTTGAAAAAAAAATGGATTTCTTATGATTTATTTGTTTCTCATGTTGTTGTGCATGTTATTATGGTAATTGCATATTTGACTTCATGAGATTATGAGATGAACATGCTTGTTAAATTTTTGTGGAAATGACACATTGACTCCATAATATTGTATTGATCTTGCTTATAGTGGGGGAAATGATAGTTCCATCTATAAGTATGTGATTGGTATTGTTTGGAAGTGTTGGTGAAGGCTCACTCCCAAGGTGGAGATTGTGTGCCAAGATAACATTGTGTTATGTGCTTATGTGTTGCCTCGACTTCCTTATATAACCCATGTTCATGGAAACTTTGTGTTTTGAAAGTAAATGAGTTCATGAGAATTGCTTTTCTAAAAATCATAATGCATTGAGTATGAATTGCCAGTTGAACTTCATTAGAAGAATGAATGAGCATGTTTTGGTTAGGAGTTGACAATTCATCCTTAAATGAAATGCTCTTTGTGAAGTATATGCATATGAGCTCCATGAGAGCATGTTGAAGAATGTTATAACTAGGAGAAGGTAGTTCCTCCTTGAACATAACTAAACATGATAATGTCAAGCAAATGGATTGATAAATGTAGTTCCTACTTCTTTATATTTGCATTGACTATGTTGAATTGGAGTTTAAGTCCATCCTTTTGAAATGATGCTCATTGTGTAGAGTGTATTTTTGAGTCCTACATCACTTTGATGATTATATGATGTTGGGCTGCTAGTTTGAGTTTTTGATTTATTTAAGATGTTTTAAAAGTCATTCGGGGAGGAATGTTCCCAAGGAGGGGATATTGTCACACCCTGTACAAACTAGTAAGACCTAGCTAACGCCTGACTAAATCTAGTTGGTTTAACTAGACACTTACATGTTAGTTTATAGCTGAAAACTTATTTAAATGATGAAAAATGGCTATTGAAGTTAGTTTGGTGATTTTAGAGGTCAAACGTGAAGAAACAACAATGATGTCTAGAAACTAGTAGACTAAACGAGGGCTAAGTTTGAGGGTTATAGCCAAGGAAGAGAACTAGGGTAGTGCACACTTTCATGGACTCTACCTCACCTTCCACAACCATAACCATGGCTCATGGTAAGGACCACGGCTCGTGCTGTGGTTCATGGAACGCTACGCAGTGGCTAAACAAAATCTGCCGAAAAACAGTCCCTCCACAAGAGCCACTTCACGGCTCGTGGTGATAACCAGGGCTCGTGGAAAGGCTTGTGGTGGTGCCTTAGATTTTTATTGTTTTAGGGGAAGTTTTCCTAGATATTGTATCATGACCACAAAAGGCACCACGGATCGTGGTAGATACCACGGCTCATGGAGCATCATGTGAAGGGCTTTCCATTAGACTTAGAGTATAGGGTCAACTTTAAATGCTCATATATCTTCACTCAAAACGAATTAGGTGTGCCATGACATATAGAATTAAAGGTCTCTGAGTGCTCTTTCTAACTCCACCAACTTTTCCAAATTCCGATCTTGGAGTAAAAAGTTATCCCCGAAATAGTGAAGCAATGTCTGGCTGAAAAATCTTCACAACCCGTTTCACAGACCGTAGTGATCATCACGGTCTGTGAAGGCTTTAGTGATGCCATTTCGGTTGTCTCCAGCAAGTAACTTATTGGATCTTTTCCCAAATGTTTTAACTCAAGGATATCTCATTTTTCCCAATCCTAGGACCCCTATTTAAGTCATTTTAACCCCAAAACTCACCCAATTAAATCAATTATTCCAAGACCCAAATAAAACCCCAACTCCTTTTCCCTCCCAAAAATCTTCTTTCTCAAAAACCTCCGTTGAAGAACATAGAAGGAGATCAGCTAGGGCAAGGAGATGGAAGTTTTTCATCTTGAAATTTGTGGGATTAGAGACTAAGGTATGGGAGTTCTTTATTCTTGGTTAGCTATCATGAAGAAGCCCTTTCAACTATGTTTTCAAAGTTTCCCAATTTCTAGGTTTTCAATCAAATTCGTGGGGTCACTTTCTAAAATCGATTCCATTAATCGATAATGGTTATTTATGATTACATATGAATGTTTGTGGATGAATTCATGTAATTGTTATGGTTTTTGAACAATTTCCCACAAGACCCATGATTTCCTTTCTTTCTCAAATCTAAACCCTAGTATGTTTTGAATGATGAATGAAAGATGAGAATCTAGTATATTTTCATAGATTTAATTATTGTATTGTGATTTTATCCTATATGAGGTATGAATATCAAGAAAATAGGGTTGAATCTTGAAGAAAGCCTTGATGGCAATGAATGAAGATTTTCAATTGGTGAGTAGTCCTCTATAGAATTGTTGATCCTCTTATGGTGGATACGTTTACTTATCATGTATCCTTTGTATGAATGGTTTGATTTAGTTATGGTTGTGGTGCTTAGTTGTTAGTATGAATTATAATTTTGAGACAAGTTCCCTCTTCCCTACAATCAAAGATATGACTAAGTATGATATGTTATGAACATGGTATGGTCTATACGTTGAATTATATGAGGTTCTATAATGGAAGGATCCGACCCACATAACCCCCTAATGAATGTATTATTCTATACATGCCATGAATGGCCAACTTGAATGATGAATGTCTCGATGTCTATTATCATGAAGGTTGGGAATGTGGTTTAGGAACCTTAAATGCTATATATCTGAATTGTGCATGACTTGAGATATTATGAATGTGGATCCACATAGAAGCTATTATGTATGTTCTACCTTGGCAAGTAGGACACTATCTTTTCAGTGTGGGAGTAGTACACCGGATTCCACATAGCTCACATGGTTTATGTCGGTTATGGTTAATCTCCCTATATGATAAGAAAATGAATCAAGATATGAATATGAACTATGAATTATAATTATGCATGTGAACTACACTTATGACATCTTGATGGGTTTACTTAGTATATGTGGGGGTTATGGGCCTTCATGTGTACATTGCACAAGTGAACTTGTGAAGGGATTATGAGGATGGTTTATTTATGATATGAACTATATTAAATATGACTAAGATATATGATATGAATAAGTTGCATGAATTATGTCTAATGACTCCTCTAGAATATCTACTTAGTATGAGAGGTATTATGGGATGCCACTCATACATGGCACAAGTAGACTTATAAAGTAGCTATAACGTAGTTCCATTCTATCATGAGGATTATGAGTAATGTATGCTTCCATTTAATTAGCATTATGATTGACTTTACTTATTGCAAGTTATAATCATGAATGTCTCCCTTCTTATGTATGTTGGCTATGACTGAATCAAATGTAAGATATCTATGATGTTGGTGATCTAAATGTAATACTTAGCATTTGGTAGAGTTATGGGGCTTCACCTTTGCATTGCACTAGTATGATTTTGGGTTGCTTATGTGTTAGTATGAGCTTATGTCAATTATGATCATGGGGGCCTAAAGGTGACACTCAGTGAAGGTAGGACTATGGACCCTACCTATGCATTTTACAAGTAAAAGCTTAAGGTTACTCATATGGTTGTTCTATTATGATGTTGTGATCTTGATATATGACTATGCAAGTGTATTATGCTTTGTACTAGATGGTATGTGCATTATGACTATGTTTTGAGACTATGCCTCGGTGATGTTCTTATCCTTGTGCTCAAATGAACTATATGTGAGATGTCTATGACTTATGTTCTCCAACTCATTTAAAGAATGATGTTCAAAAACTGCATAAGAATGGTTTCAACCAAATGTCCCTTTTCAAGCATATTTTAATGGTTTTCATGGCTTCCATACTTAGTACTTTTGTGCTAAACCCTTCTTCTACATTTTCTACAATGTGTAGGGCTTGGAGGTGTGGTGTCTTATACTTGGAAGATAGGTTTCTAATGAGTTTGGAGTTGAAGACTGGGGGAGTCCTCATAGTTTTGAGGACAAATCCACCTTGTACACTTATGTCTTTACTTTATGTTTTTAGATTTATGTAAGGGTCGTGTCCCTTTGTTTGAATTAATAAAGATTTAAGTCTTAATGTTATAGATGGTTTGAGACATAGTGTCATAGATACTCTTATTTTATAAAGACTTCGATTGTAAAGAAAAGTTTTAAATTTTCCTCCTTTTTTTCCTATGTTCTTATGTCACGAGATGCTAAGGGCTTGGATGAGACCCCTTCGGGGTCAAGTACGGCATGTTACTTCTAGGGGGTAGTCTTTGGTCGTGACACTTTTATTGATCAAACGCTTGATAAGCTTGCGGGGCATGGATGGTATTGTTTCTTAGATGGTTATTCCAGGTACAATCAAATTTTCATTGCAATAAAAGACCAAGAAAAGAAAAATGTTACATATCCCTATGGGATATTTGCTTTCAAAATAATGCCCTTCGGATTATGCAATCCTCTGGAAGCTTTCCAATGATGTATGCTATCTATTTTTTCCGATATTGTTCACGACTTGATGGAGGTTATCATGGATAAGTTCTTGTTTGTGGGTGACACATTTGAAACATGTCTTGAACATCTTGGGTAAGTACTACAAAGATCTGTCGAGACCAACCTTGTTCATAATTAGGAGAATTGTCATTTCAAGGTCAAAGAATGTATCATCTTAGGGTGCAAACTATCAGGAAAAGGTATCCAAGTGAATAAAGCTAAACTTGAAGATGTTTCCAAGCTACCTCCTCATATTTATGTAAAAGGTATTAGGAGTTTTTGGGTCATGTAGGCTCCTACTAGTGGTTTATAAAAGATTTCTCTAAGGTAGCTTTTCCTCTTTTTAAGCTAATCAAAAAGGAATTTTTCTTCAACTTTGATGAAGCTTTTAAACTAATCTAGTGCTTAAAAGAAAAACTAGTATTGGCTCCAATTATTTTTTCTCCTGACTAGAGCACCCCTTTGGAGCTAATATGTGTTGCAAGTTGTGTGGATTTTGGAGCTATTCTTTGTGAACAAAAGTGAAAACTGTTTAACCAGTTTATTAAGCAAGTAAGACTTTGAATTTAGATCAAAAGGATTACACTGTCACCGAGCAAGAATAGCTAGCCGTAGTGTATGTTCTTGACAATATTAGAGTGTATTTGTTGGGCACTAATGTGGTGGTGCATACATATCAAGCTGCAATCCGATCTTTGATGGATAAGAAATATGTAAAGCAAAGGTTGATTTAGTGGGAATTGTTGTTGCAAGAGTTTGATTTTGAGGACAACAATCGAAAAGGGTGTGATAATCAAGTGGAGAATCAATTGTCAAGGCTAGAAACTAATGTTGTTGTTTTCGTGAGATGGATATTGAGGAAGTGTTTCCCGAAGAGTCACTAATGGTTGTATCTTATGGAAATCCACCTGGGGATGCTGATTTTGCAAATTATGTTGTGTGTGGTATTTTTCCCGATGGCCTGAATTTCTACCAACAGAAGCGGTTCTTGTTTAATGTGAAAAATTATCTTTGGGATGTACCTTATTTATTTCGTGAATATGCAGATCACATATTTAGAATGTGTGTACTAAAGTGGAGGTAAATGCGACTCTCGATGCTTTCTACACATCTCTTGTTGGTCGGCATCATAGAGGGGAATGTATGGCTTCCAAAGTAGTTCAAAGTGGTTGTTATTGTCTGATGTTATACCATGATGCACACTCTCTTGTTAAAAAATAGTTTTAATGCCAAAAGCAAGGAGGAATGTCGAGAAGGCATGAACTACCTCTCAATCCTATTATAAATGTAGAATTGTTCGATGTCTGGAAAAAGACTTTATGGGGCATTTTGTTAGTCAGCATGTAAATAAGCATATCTTGATATCTATTGACTATGTTTCCAAATGTGTAGAGGTCGTAGCTTTAACCAACAACTGCGGGAGAAGTGTTGTGCAATTCCTTAAGCAATTTATTTTCGCAATATTTGGCACTCTTCGTGCAATTATTAGCAATGAGGGATCTCATTTTTGTAACCATTGATTTGCATCTTTGTTGAACAAATATGGAGATAAGCATAAAGTTGCAACCCCTTATACAACATGTGGGCAGGTTGAAGTGTCGAATCGGGAAACTAGGGGATTCTTGCAAAAAAATGTCAATGCAAATTGGACTCACTGGTCCCAAAAGTTAGATGATGCTCTTTGGGCATACCACATAGCATTCAAGACCCCGATTTGCATGTGACCATACCAATTGATTTTTTGAAAGTCTTCTCACCTACAAATAGAGCTTGAAGATAAAACATTCTAGGCATTGAATGAATTGAACATGAATTGGGGGAATGCTTCAAAGGATAGTGTCAACCAACTCCATGCATTGGAAGAGTTCCAAGTGCAAGCTTATGAGAGTTTAGCCTTTTAAAAGAGAAAATGAAGAAGTGGAATGATGCAAAACTCCCTCAACAAGAGTTTAAAGTCGGCGATCTTGTCTTACTTTATAACTCCCGTTTGAGACTTTTTCTGGGTAAACTCAAGTCGAAAGGGTCAGGCTAGTTCATTAGTGGGGCAATTGAAGTTGAAAGAAAAGAGGGGTCGGTGTTCAAGGTAAATGGGCAACGTTTGAAGCTTTACTCTAGAGAATGTCTCAACTTGTCAGTGATTGAAGTAGTGTATTTGGAAGATACTTAAATGCATTTCCACGTCGTGCCACAACCTTAAATAAGGCGCTTCTTGGGAGGCAACCTATGTTTTAGTCGTTATTTGAATAGTATTTGCTAAATGCGTAAGTTGGAGCCCTTATTTTCAAAGAACTACATTTGAGAAGGGGATTGATCCATTTGGAGAATAGCCAACTCAGTCCTCTAGATCGCCGAATAGCATTGCCATTTCTAAGGTCAGGGTTGAGTATCGTTCTGGAATATTTGGCGAGATTGCATTCATTTTGGTGGTTCACTGAGCTAAACCAATGAGGTCGACCAATCTCATCTTTTTTCTTCAATTGTAAGGCTGACTTTCTGTAAATTTTGGTGAGCCAAATTTGACTCGAAAGTTGGCCGAGTGATTCAACATCACAAGTACTATTCCCCGAATGACACGTGAAATAAAGAGTCTCTTCCACTCCATCCTTTCATTGAGTAGCATCTACTTTCAATTTTTATTATCTCAATTACTTGTTATGTGCATTGAGGACATTTCTTAGTTTCTCCCTGTGGGGTTATAATCTCGCCATTTTTGGTAGGGTTTTATCACATTAATCTATCTCCTAAGTACTTTTCTTTGTAAGTGTTGTCGATGTTCTCTTGTACATTTAAGTGTCAGTTGTGACAAATACCGATGACCTAAATTGTGCTTGTAATGAACAATATGTTGCGCTAGTCCAACAAGGAAATTTGAGTTGCATAAATGTTATGTTAACTCTTAGCATCTCATTGTCACTAGCTGATTTGTCGAGATAAGATTTGTCAACGACCATTGCACGTGAGCTTATCTTTTAGAGACATGATCGATGATTGTCTTGAATGCTTTGTGTGGCGAGGGTTCCTTGAAATATATGCATGGTGATATATATAACTTGCCTCGTAGGTCAGCTGACTATTTTTGGTGAATTATGGAAATGATCTTAGGCAATTTGAGAGTGAACCAAATCTGTATACCTTTTGTCTAACTACCATGTGAGTGAGTGAACCTAGCTTGACACCATTCGAGCCTAAACTTTTCTTTGTATGAAACAAGAACAAAAATTGTGTTTTCCTTCCCACCTAAAACCTTTATGAAGAACTGGTTTTTTAGAAGAGCCAATTTATGCAAAATAATTATTACGATGATCGATCAATTACAAGGTTCGTAGCATTAGTGTGTAAGACATTGAAACAGATTCAAGTCTAATTTTATTATTGACCCTTGCCTTGAAATCATCAGCTCTCTTGATTAATTCATTATGCTCTGTTTCTACAACACCAAATTTCAACTCTTTTAATTTATCTAATTCTTCATTCTCTTTCTTAATAGATTGTACAATAGTTTCCCTTAATTCCATCCATCGCATTTTCGAGATTAACACTTTCTTTTTCCTCTTCTTGTTCATCATCATTATTATCATATCCACAAAATTCCTCTACTTCCTCTAGCCCATATTTGAAATTAAAACTAAAAGGTCAAGAAGAAGAAGAATATTTCATTCTTGGAATCTTACACTCTGCAGTAACAAAGATGAAGTTTTTATCATCATTTTCTTTTTCTATTGCATGGCTTTGTTTCAGTACATTAGAAGGAGATTTTGGTAAGAATGAGGAATGAAATTGAGCAAAAAGTTTTTGAAATCCACCATTGAAGACTTGTTTTGAAGAAAAAGATGAAAAATATGGAACCTCTCCATATAAAATATGATATAGAGAAACAAAAGCAAGAGAAAAGTATTGAAAAATTGTATAAATTGTGCATTGGTGGAAAGAAAAGGGGTATCCGATAAGCTATAGAAAATTTTTTTGTTTTAATAAACGGTGGGTTCCGAATATGAAAATAATGAAAGGAAAGGAAAATATGTGAAATTTGAGACATTCATCATTAAAGTGGAATTTACAAAGGCAAAATGATCATATCTTTACCCTCAACCCAGTCACAAGACTTATAAGACCTTGGTGATCCTGCATAAGCCAAATGACATGTTGATTGGAAAACACGACCAAGCCTATGGGTAAAATCATGCATGTTTTTATCATTGAAAGTGTGACAGTTGATTTTGATTCCATAAATTGTAGTCGTTGATTCGTTTCATGAGAGATTGGAATCAGTCTTGGCGCAAGGGCATTCAAATACTCTTATTAAACATGGATTTTCATTTAGAGTGAGCATTGTGAGCTTGAACTCTATTTATGATGGCTAGTCATAGTTTGAAACTTTTAGTGCACAATTGAACATTGCATGTGTAGACTAAGCCTCATGTGCATTCACGTTGAGTGTCAAGTAGCTATATTTGTAGACATCCCAATGGGCCTGATTGATTTTGTGTTTTACTTGAGGGAAAACAAAAGTTTAAGTTGGGTGCGTTGATTAGTCGAGGATTTCAACTCATTTAGGGCTTATTATTCAAGAATTTAGTTTCCTCAATTAACTGAATGCGCTAGTTGAATGCATTAATTAGCTAATGGGTATTGTTAGATGCTGATTTTAATATCGTTTGGAAGTGGGTTCAATTAATTGATTATGTATTCATTGAGAAATTGTATAAAATGCAAAGCTTAGTCTTGTTTCATGAGAAAGAAGTGGTAGAGTAGAATCATTGATTGATAGTTGTATTGATTGCATCTTTAAAATCTAGGTTGAGAAAGTGGGTTTTATTTTGTCTTCACAAATCTTGCTTGAAAGAGTGGATTAATTATCCTGCTTGAAAGAGTGGATTAATTAAGGCATTGGGCTGTTTGGTTGTGTTATGCTTGTTGAGGCTCGAAAGAAGTCACTTAAAATGCAATAGTTGATTGAGAAATGGTTTTTGCACTAAAAACCTCTAGCCTACCCATTGAGATTGAACACCTTTGAGCAATAGTAATCCCCCATTACGCGAAATTAGCATTCAACTTATCACACGCATAACGTCCAATCTCTACCTGTTTACTTCCAGTCTTATTTTTCTTAAATTGGTTACCCAAATCCCCCCATTTGATATTAATAGTTAAACTTTTTGATTTGTTGGAATGTTGTGTAAATGTCACATGTACAAACTATTAGGACACATCCTTTCTTATTAATTTTATTCTTTACTCTATTACTCTCTGTGGGATGGACCCCAATCCTTAGTTGGTTAGCGACCTCCTACACATAGAATTTGATTAAGTGTAGTTGAGTGTTCTCAAAACTCCCTCAGTGATAAAGGATAGAAATGTCATAGTCCTTCAATAACTAGAACCACTTATGATGTATCATATTAAGGTGCCTCCGGCTGAAAATATAGTGAAGGCTACGATGGTTAGTAAATACCTCGTAGTGAGCTCTATACAAATAAGGCTACTAAATCATCAAAGGAAAGACTGCCGCTACAAACTTCAAGTCATGAGTAGGGTAGTTTTTCTCGTGAAGCTTTAGCTGTCTGAAAGCATAAGCAATAACCCTACCCTATTGCATCAAGACATACCCTAGGCTTACATTTGAAGCATCATAATAGATCATAAACTCCTGCACCTCAATATGTAGTGTCAAAATTGTTGCACAAGTGAAGAAGGACTTGAGCTTCATAAAGCTTACCTCACACTCATTCGACCACTAGAAGGGAACATACATCTAGTAAACCTAGCCAAAGGTGCCATAATAGGAGATAACCATCCATGAGCCATATGTAGTTGCCTTCTAACCCGAAGAAACTATGAACCTCGGTAGGAGAAGTAGGCCTAGCCTAGGTACGAACTACCTCTATCTTTGTCGGATCAACAATAATTCCATTCTTGGACATTATGTGCCCCATGAATACTACAGACTCGAGCCAAAACTCACATTCGTGATGTTGACATATAACCACTTCTTTCTAAAGGTTTGGAGTACATTCCTCATATGCTACACATGCTGCTCTATACACCTATAGTATCGCAGGATGTTATTGATGAAAAGTATCAAAAATTAGTCTAAATAAGGTCTGAACACGGAGTTCATCAACTCCATAAATGTTGTTGGGGTATCAGTCAATCCAAAAGAGATGACTAAAAATTCGTAGAGTCCATATTGAGTCCTAAAGAAAGTCTTAGGGATGTTCAATGCCCGAATCCTCAACTAGCGGTAGCCCGATCTCAAGTTAATCTTTGAGAACAATAATGCACATTTGTGACAAAGGATATTTGTTCTTGATGTTCACCTTATAAAGCTACTTGTAGTCAATGCACGTACGCTAGAAACCATCTTCTCTTCACGACTAGGAAATGAGTACACTAAAGAGATACACTCGGCCAAATGAACTGCATTCCCAAGAGGTCCTGCAGTTTCTTCTTAAGCTCCGTCAACTCAGTTGGGGCCATTTGATATGGAGAAACAGAAAATAGATTCATGTTTGGCTCAACCTCAATCCCTAAATCAATATAACAGTGAGGATGAAGACGCGATAGACTAGTAGGATACACATCAACAAACTCTTTAACCACAGAAACTAACTCGAGAGTAGGAGCATCAACACTTGTATCACAGACATAAGCAAGATAAGATAAATACCACTTCTGTACCAACAATCATGCTGAAAGAAAGGAGATCACAACCCTTTGGATTATGACTATCAAAATCATCCCACACAAGGAGAGGAATATTTGCATGCACAGTGTACTAGTCTTGGAGATACAATCTAAGACAGTATTATAGGGTGACAAGCAATCGATACCTAGAATCACATAAAAATACAACATATCTTTGTTAATAAGGTCTATACAAGTATCATAACCCAAGATGGTCACCACACAAGCTCTATAAACCCAGTCTACTACTAATGAATCACCTATATGGGTAGGTTTATAGATAGGCACATACATAGGCTCACAAGAAAAAATCCAACCACACTGCATAATATGAAGTCACGTATGAGAAAGTAGATCCTATATCAAATAAAACATAAGAAGGTTGATGTGAGATGGAGATCATACCTGTGATAACAATATCTGATGACTCCCTTTGTTTTCTCCTTGAAAATACATACATATGGCCACATCCACCTCGACCACCTGACATGCCTACTAGAGAACCATGTCTAGTACCCTAAGGACTTACCCAGTCAAATAAACCATACCCCTAGGAGCCTTAATGTAACACATCAAAAACCAGACCCAGAAAAAATTACAAAAATATACAAGAAGTAGTGAACCACGGCAGGGTTCACAGACCTTGAAAGGGTCCACGGTATAGACCTGCCCGTTGTCTTGACTTGGAACTCACCAGGTCTAGACATCAAACCACGAGCACCTTCACGGTCCGTGGTCTTGATGACTGGCCATGGTGGCGCCCGTAGAGTCGAAGAAGTGAACCTCCCTAGGCTGCCCCTTAGACCCCATGCCTATGTGAGGACCATGAGGACCTTCATGGTCTGTGGTCCTTCACACGGCCCATGGGGGCATTCGTGGAGCCTTACCAGTAAGCCCCCTAGCCAATCCCTCCAGACTACAGCCCAAGTGGAGATAACAGACACTTCCACAGTCTGTGGTCTTTCACACGGGCCATAGTAGGTTTATAGACTCAGACCCTCAGCTAGTAGTCACCAAGTCCAGAACACGACCGACTTCATGGTCCGTGAAGGTGGTCATGGTCAACCCATCTACAGTTTAAGCCTGGGTTATTTCGGTCTTCTCCTTATTCATTGGACACCTAAACTATGTCATTTTAACACTAAATTATGAGGTTTTAGTTAGCTTAATGTCACGGACTTAGAGCGTTGGCTAAAAATTCGTGCGGCACTTGACAACTTACTCACTACTCTTTCAAGATCTCGTAGGCTCAAGTAAGCCTTTAAGACTAAGATCGCTAAGAGAATGAAAGGAAAGACTTAGAGAATTTTGGAAAGTTTGGAAGAAGGATTTTTGTATTGCTTGGAGAATGCTTACAACTTGCTTGCTTGGTTAGTTGCTTGGTTGATTTACAAATGAGAGCCCCTCAATTTTTACTAATTCCTAGGGGGCTAAAGTGTAAATAAAAATTACTATACAAGTCCCTAAAATATTTACATTTTGGTCCCTCACTAGAATTCTCTACACTTTCTAGGAATTTCCAAGAAAATATCTAAGTTATTCTAGAAAATTCTAAGGAAAGATCTAGGTTCTACCATATCCTTCTTGAAAAATCAAAAGGATTCTAGAGTTCTCCGCAAGCCTCTCCTTAACTCTAGAATCTTCCGCCCCTATCCGAACACAAAATTTAACTGTGAAGTGGCGGGACGTGACACTCTCCCCCACCTATCGATGCGACGACCGCATTGCATCATCGCTACATTATAAATCGGGTCTTGTCTTCTCGTACGCATGGCCAATAGTATATTAACTCGATCAACGCCCTTGCACAATGCCTTCAGTTGTTTCTTGATCTCTTTCAACTCGATCTCATGATCTACCTCCTTCCTAGGAGGCACGCGGCTTCTTTGGTATCACAATATTGTTCTCCTTCTTTGTGTATGGTCGCAAAGACCTTTTTGCACCATTGTCTTCCTTTGAACATGAAATTATGGCTCTAAACGTCAACTCCTTCTTCTTAGGGGTTTTCTCGAGATGCATGGCTCTTAGACGAACTCCTCCTTCTGCCGTTGGTACCTTAACCAAGGGCAAAATGCAAGATCCTCCTTGCTCCATGACCACATGTTGTTGGAGGTAAGGATCGATCACCGTGTGGCACTCTTCGAAGAACTCCTGCCCTAGAATGATATCGAAGAGGTCTAAAGGAGCGACAGTGAAATTGGTCTTACCTTGCCACTGGCCTAGCGTGATGCTTTCTCCTTGTGCGACTCCATAAACGAGAGTCAGTGGTGAATTGAACATCCTGAGTTGGGCGTTACTAGGACTATAACTCAGCCCCAACCTTGTCGTTGCCGCCTTAGTCGTGATATTGGCCTCGGCACCCGTGTCAACCATAGCACAAGCAGGTCTTCCATTGATCGAGAGGTTGACATATTGCGCGCCATATCATTTTGGCCTCCCCAGCTCCTTGGTGATGGCTCCATATAATCCTATCAATCCCAACTACATCATCTCTGCGCCTTATCCTTGCTCTTGTGCGTCTTTCTCCTTCCGCTCTCGCAGGATAGCACCAAGGCTCTTCAGTTCAGGGCACTTTGCATAGCCATACGGCCCACCACATATGTAGCAACCACCTCTTTTTGTAGTCTCTGCCTTTCTCTTCGTGTCGCCACGACATGCAAACATTTTGCCATCGGACTTATAGGTATCATGCTTCTTGGGATGTGGCAGCTACTCCTCGACTTTGCTATGATTTCCCCCACCATGGTCATGACTACCTCTCATCTCTTCTCATCTGGCTCTTTCGAGCTTCTCATGCCTGAAGTCTGTCAAAGCTTCGGCCTGCGTGATGGCTTTATCTATAGTCTTGACCTGCCGACGTTCCAACTCCATCCTGGCCCAATTTTGCAGCCCATCCTTGAAGTGGAGCTACATATCATCATTCGTGAAGTTAGGAATTTGAAGCGTGAGGGTGGTGAACTCCTGCACATATGCGTGTATGCTGGCCATTTGCTTTAGCTCCCTAAACTTGCGCTTCACCTCATAGATGACGTTGTTAGGGAAGAAGGCTTTCTTGAACTCTTCCCAGAATTGCTCCCAGGTGTTGATGGTGTACGTCCCCTTCCCTATCTCGGTCTCCTTGCGCCTCCACCATAGCATAGCCATCTCTGAAAGATACAATACAGCGGTGTTGATCTTAGTCTCATCGCTCTTTAACCTGTTGCACTTGAAGTAGTTCTCCACCACTTGCGTTTCATAGATGCCTTTGAACATAGATGGCTTGGGAGCCTCGACCTTGGCCTCCCTATATCGGTCAAGCAACGATGATCCACCAACTTCCACGCCCTCCTTGAGTGCTTTCATCTCGGCCTTCATGGTCTCAATCGTGCTTCACGCCTCCATGGGCCGACATCCAAGGAAGTGATAGCCTCCTTCATCTCAAACTCGGCCCACTGACGTCCCTCCAACTCCTTACGAATGGTTTCGGTCTTCTCAAGGGTGAAGTCTTCAAGAGTCTTGAATTTTCCATCAGCCACATTCATGCGCCAGCCTAATTTCTCCACGGTCTGCCTTGCCACTTCAACCCTTGTGACCCAATCTTCTCCAGTGGTGACATCAATGGCCTTCTCGCCAAGTTCTTCATTACTTGCTTCGGTGGTCGAGGGTGGATGAGATATTAGCGTCTCGCTCAGTGTAGGGTCAAGCGGCATTTCCTCATTGCTCTTTTGATGCTTTCTTCCCTTGCAACTTTTCTTTCCAACATCCATATGGACATTGGTGGTGCTAGCGGCATTTACGTCTCCCTTGGTAGCCATTCCCTTAGTAACAAAACCTTGCTCTGATACCACTTGTCACGGACTTAGAGTGTTGGCTAAAGATCCGTGCGACACTGGACAACTTACTCACTACACTTTCAAGATCTCGTAAGCTCAAGTAAGCCTTTAAGACTAAGATTGCTAAGAGAATGAAAGGAAAGACTTAGAGAATTTTGGAAAGTTTGGAAGAAGGCTTTTTGTATTGCTTTGAGAATGCTTACAACTTGCTTGCTTGGTTGGTTGCTTGGTTGATTTTCAAATGAGAGCCCCTCTATTTATACTACTTCCTAGGGGGCTAAAGTGTAAATAAAAATTACTACACAAGTCCCTAAAATATTTACACTTTGGTCCCTCTCTAGAATTCTCTACACTTTCTAGGAATTTCCAAGTCTTTCCAAGAAAATATCTAAGTTATTCTAGAGAATTATAAAGAGAAATCTAGGTTCTCCCATATCCTTCTTGAAAAATCAAAAGGATTCTAGAGTTCGCTGCAAGCCTCTCCTTAACTCTAGAATCTTCCGCCCCTATCCGGACGCAAAATTTAACTGTGAAGTGGTGGGACGTGACATTAAGCCTAGGAACATAACTAGAACTTACCTATGATAGATCATTAATCAAAACATAGAAAAATTAGAGTGTAAGAGAGGAAGAGCAGTCTAGAACCCTAGTTCAAGAACGCAACAAGTTTCCTCCAGTTCCATCCCTGTAATCGAAGTATTTCTCCATGGAATTCATGACCAGGTATGTAGGATTTCACTAGTGGGTTCCTTTCACCTATTGGATCCCTAGCGTTCAATCAATGTCTTGATTCCCTTATTTTAACTAGACCTAGGGTTTCTTGAATGTCAGAATTATTTGGTTCTTAGTTGTTAGAATGATCCAAATCAGATTTGTATGTTAATATTAAGTTTATTGTATGAATTCAAGAACCCTAGCTATGTATTTCTTTAGTTCTTGAATTACACATTCTAGGTAAGATATTTCAGTTATTCAGGTATACATGCCTCAGTTATTAATGCATCAATACAATTTTAATTATTGCATAATTAGTTTGCATGCTCAGTTTGAGCTATCCAGTAACTTATATAAATTAATTCATAATGTGTCGATTACTTAATCCATTGGGAGTAGCATAATATCGTGTTGGACAAGGGTTTAGCGTACACAAATAGTCCCAAAACTACTAGTCATGTAGGTTGTAAGTCCCCTTTGTGTGCATTATTTCGGTGGTCACACCAACATGCCTCTATACCTCTGGCAAGGTATATTGGGTCCTCTCGACAGGGCGTATGCATCGAACTTCACATTTAGCTCATGTGGTTTTACTATCGGTGATTAGTACCTCCCACAGTTCAGTCAAATTCTATTGAATTGACCATTTATTAGAATATTCAATATTGAGTTTCAACATGTTTTAAATTGGTCACTACATTTAGTTGGCTCAACATTCAGTATCTATATTATATTCAGATTATATCATTCCTTATTTGCTTTGTTTAGTTATATGTTATTTCAGCTTTATTCTATCCTATATGCTCAATACATTTCAAGTACTGGCACATACTCTTCTCTATATCTTCTTGGGATGTAGGTTCATGTTATCGGCATCCAGACCACGCTTAAATCACTTCTCGATCGTTAGTTCAGCAACATCTGTGGTGATTCCTCATTCATCAACGACTAGTGACATGTTTATATTTTTAGTACTTTTAGTCCTTTAGTTCTAGTTTTGCTAGATCTATTTGGGGCATGTTCCAACATTTCTAGTCAGTTTAGAGAATTATTTCAGACATAGTTAGATTTAGCTTATAATTGAGTTAATATCTTCTTTGTATTAAGCTCATCAGTTTTCATATATCTCAGTTATAGTATATGGGTATTCCCCATTTATTCATTTTAATTATGATTATATTTTCCGCATCACTTTATTATTCAACTTATCTTTAGTATGCTCATAATCATGCCATTAGGGTGGGATAACTTATGGTCCTAGGTCCCGTGTCCTTGTCTCGGGGGAAGTCTCGGGGCGTGACAAAATTGGTATCAGAGCATTAGGTATAAGAGTACTAGGATGTCCGAAAAGAAGCTTTAAGTAGAGTCCTTTTAATGGGTGTGAAGTGCACCACATCTAATGAGAGGGAGTCTATGAAGTGATTTAGGAAAACTTCATTTTCTTATTACTCTTATCGTGATTAAGGTATGATCTAATTCTATTCTAACTCGACATTCTACATGTCAGTGAACATGCCTCCTTGTAGAGCTAATGCCAGGAATGCAAATACAGCTCCTCTAGTCCCAGATCAGGAAGCCTATAATGCAAAATTCAGGAATGTCATTCAGATGTTGGCTCAGAGTGTGGCCTACTAGAATAATCAGTGGGTTCCTATTCAGGCAAATGCCAATGTTTGGTCAGCTGCAGCAAAAGTGCGAGACTTTGTTAGGATGAATCCACCAGAGTTATTAGGATCACAAGTTGGAGAAGATCCCCAAAACTTTATTGATGAGGTCAAGAAGATCTTTGAAGTGATGTAGGTAACTAGGAATGATCAGGTTGAGTTAGCATTGTATCAACTGAAAGATATAGCTCATATCTGCTATAGAAAGTGGAAGGAGAATAGGGGTATAGATGTAGCTCCTGGTACTTGGGATTATTTTAGCGAAACCTTTATGTATAGGTTTTTCCCCAAAAAGTTGAGAGAAGTAAGGGCGCCCGAATTTAGGAACTTAAGGTAGGTTATATGACGGTCAAACAGTATGGGCTCAAGTTTAACCAACTCTCCAGGTATACTCCTTACATGGTTGCTGATTCCAGGGCACAAACAAATAAGTTTATGTAAGTAGTGTCAGACTTAGAGAAGACAGAGTGTAGGAATGCTATGTTGTTGGGAGATATGAACATGTCTAGGCTCATGACTCACGCTCAACAGGTTGAGGCTGATAAGATTAGGCAACATGCTAAGGAGAGTAAGAAAACAAGAACAAGCAACTATGAGTATTCCCAACTATGAGTTTCAGCAGAAGTCTTCGACTCCAGTACCTTTATCAGCCAGTGTTCCATCCTTCAAATTTTGAAATAATTAGAAAACTAAAGCATCAGGCTCTATGTCTCAAGGTAGTATTTCAGGCACCAAAACCTACCCAATGTGCCCTAAGTGCAGTAAGAACCATCTGGGCAATTTTCTTTTGGGAAAAGAAGGATGTTTTGGGTTTGGTTAGTCTGGTCACAGGTTGAGGGATTATTCTTCTAGACAAGGTCAAGGAGGTAATAATGGTAGAGCTTAGTCTACAACTTTAGCAGCACCAGTAGGTCGCCTGACTCAGCTGGGTAACTGATCTGATACATGTGGCGGATAGCGCCAAAATAGGTTGTATACTCTTCAGGCTCGCCTAGATTAGGAAGATTCTCCTGTTTTAGTCATTGGTATGTTACAAGTCTTTGATCTTGACATTTATGGATTGTTAGATCCAGGGATTACATTGTCATTTGTACCTCCTTTTATAGCAGTGAAATATAATGTTAGTCTAGAAATTCTCCTAGAACTTTTCTCAGTCTCTACTCTAGTCGGTGACCAAATTATAGCTAGATGGGTATACAAAAATTCCGTTGTCACAGTCTCCCAGAAATTCACCTTAGCAGATCTTGTAGTGTTAGAAATGGTAGACTTTGATATCATTCTAGGCATGGATTGGTTACATTCCTGTTATTCCTCAGTCAATTGTAGAACTAGGGTTATAAGTTTTCAGTTTCTAGATAAACCAATCTTAGAATGGAAGGTTAGTAGCTTAGTGCCTATAGGTTTATTCATTTGTTACTTAAGGTCAGAAAGATGATCTCTAAGGGTTATCTCTATCATCTAGTTTGGGTTAAGGATTCAAGCTCTAAAACTCATGAGTCAGTTCCTGTGGTTAATGAGTTTCTAGATGTGTTTCCAGAAGATCTTCCCCGAGTTCCTCTCGATAGGGAAATCGACTTTAGAATTGATCTCCTTCCAGATATCCAACCTATCTCTATTCTTCTTTACAGAATGGCTCCAGCTGAGCTTAAGAAATTTAAAAAGTAGTTGAAAGACCTTTTAGACAAGGGCTTCATCAGACCTAGTATTTCACCATGGGGTGCACCATTGTTGTTCATAAAGAAGAAAGATGGTTCTTTAAAAATGCGCATTGACTATAGACAATTGAATAAGGTTACAAACAAGAATAATTATCACATTCCCAGGATTGATGACTTGTTTGACCAACTTTAGGGTGCTAGTCATTTCTCAAAGATAGACCTCAAATCGGGTTATCATCAGCTTAAAGTCAGAGATAGTAACATTTCGAAAATAGCCTTCAGGACTCGATATAGTCATTATGAATTTGTAGTTATGTTATTTTAACCAATGCTCCTGCAGCTTTCATGGACTTGACGAACAGAGTGTTCAAGAAGTACATGGACTTGTTCATTATAGTCTTTATTGATGATATCTTCATTTTCTCTAGAAATGAGGAAGAACATGATGTCATTTTAGAGTTGTTCTGCAGACTCTCAAAGATCGCTAGTTATTCACCAAATTTAACAATGCGAGTTTTGGTTGCAGTAGGTTACTTTTCTTATGCATATAGTGTCTAGTGAAAGGATTCAACTAGATTCCCAGAAAATATAGATAGTGAAACAATGGCCCAAACCTACCTATACTACCGATATTAGAAGTTTCTGGGGTCTAGCGGATTATTACAAAAGGTTCGTGGAAGGATTTATATCCATAGCCTCAGCATTAACTAGGTTGACTAAGAAGATGGTCAAGTTCCAGTGGTCAGATGATTGTGAGAAAAACTTCACATAATTGAAAACTAGGTGGACTTCAGCTCCTGTTTTGACTCTACCAGAGTGTTATGATAGTTCTGGGATTTATTGTAATGCATCTAGAGTCAGCCTAGGTTGTGTGTTGATGCAGCGAGGTAAGGTGTAGCTTATGCTTCCAGACAGCTTAAGGTACATGAGAAGAATTATCCGACTCATGACCTCGAGCTTGCAGCGGTGGTGTTTGCACTCAAGATTTGGACGCACTACTTGGATGGTGTTCATGTATATGTGTTCACAGACCCTAAGACCCTTCAATATGTGTTCACCCAAAAGAGTTGAATCTTCACCAGAGAAGATGACTTGAGTTCCTCAAGGATTATCACACTAGTGTGCATTACCATCCTGGTAAGGCAAATGTAGTAGCAGATGCCCTTAGCAGACTATCTATGGGTAGTGTAGCACATGTTGAGAAAGAAATAAAGGACCTAGCAAAGGATGTTCACAAACTTGCTCGCCTAGGAGTTCATCTTATGAGCATATTAGATGGTGGTGTAACGGTTCAAAATTGGGCAGAATCTTCTTTTGTAGTGAAAGTTAAGGAAAAGCAAGACAGTGACCCGATATTACTTGAACTGAAGGGTGTAGTCCACCAACAGAGAGTTTGAGGTTTTCTTCGAAGGGGGAGATGGTGTACTTCGTTACCAGGTTTGATTATGTGTTCCTAATGTGGGCGAGTTGAGACATCATATTCTTGTAGAGGCCCATAACACTAGATATTATATTCATCTAGGTGCCACTAAATGTACCGCAATCTGTGAGAAGTCTAATGGTGGAATGATATGAAAAGATATAGCAGATTTTGTGGCTAAGTGCCCCATTTGCTAGCAAGTCAAGGTAGAACATCAGAAACTAGGAGGTCGGACTCAAGAGATTAACATTCCTACTTGGAAGTTGGAAGTGATCAACATGGACTTTATCACAGGCTTACCTCATACTCGCAGACAGGATGACTCCATTTAGGTGATAGTTGACAGAGTTACTAAGTCTTCTCATTTTTTGGCGGTCAAGACTACAGATTCGGCAGAGGACTATGCCAATCTTTATATTAATGAGATTGTGAGGTTGCATGGGGTTCTTTTGTCTATCATATCAGATAGAGGTCCTTAGTTTACCTCACATTCCTGAAAGTCATTCCACAAGGGTCTTGGTACTCAGGTTAACCTTAGCACAACATTTCATCCACAGACGGATGCTCAGGTAGAGCGTACCATTCAAACCTCAGAGGATATATTGAGAGCTTGTGTGATCGATTTCAAGGGTATTTGGGATGATCACCTTCCTCTTATTGAGTTTGCCTACAACAATAGTTACCATTCCAACTTTCATATGTCCTCTTATGAGGCATTGCATGGACGTAGATACAGATCTCCTGTTTGTTGGTTTGAAGTACGTGAAGCAGCCTTGATAGGGACAGATTCAGTCTTTTATACTATAGAGAAATTGCAACTAATTAGAGATAGACATAAGCCAACCCAAAGTCGCTAAAAGTCTTATGCAAATTTAAGGAGAAGTGAACTAGAGTTCCAACTTGATGATTGCGTGTTCGTCAAGCTGTCACCTATGAAGGGGTGATGAGGTTTGGTAAGAAAGGAAAGCTCGGTCCCAGATATGTAGGTCGTTATCGGATCTCCAAAAGAATTGGTGAAGTGGCTTATGAGTTAGATTTGCCAACAGATCTGGTAGCAGTGCATCCAGTCTTCCATATCTCGCTTTTGAAAATATATGTGGGAGACCCGACATTCGTGGTGCCATTAGAGAGTATGATCATGAAAGATAGCCTTTCTTATAAGGAGGTACCAGTTGAGATTCTTGATTGTTAGGTTAGAAGATTGAGAAACAAGTAGGTGGTTTCAGTCAAAGTTTGGTGGAGGAATCAGTTTGTAAAGGGAGCTACTTGGGAAGCAGAAGTTGCCATGAAAGCCAAGTATCCTCACCTCTTTCCTTCCGAATCCATTCCAGCTTGAGGTAATAGTTGCTCATTAGTTTCTCAATCATACATGCATGAAATCAGTCTTAGTATCATGTTCCTTTAGTCTGTACTTGCATTTTCAGTGTATTTGCATGTTTTTGGTACTCAGTTCAATAAGAAATCTGCCTTCAATGTTTAGAGATAGGGTTGCAGCTCGTTCTCTCCATTTCAACTAGTTTAGTCTTCATTCGAGGATGAATGATCCCAAGGGGGAGATATTGTAACACATCAAAAACCAGACCCAAAAAAAATTGCAGAAATATACCTGAATTAGTGAACCACAATAGGGTTCACGAACCATAAAAGGGTCCATGGTCCGTAGACCCGTGGTCCTAACCTGGAAGTCACCAGGCAAAGACATCAGACCATGAGCACCTTCACGGTCTGTGGTCTTGATTACGGGATGTGGTGGCACCTGTAGAGTCGAGGTAGTGAACCTTTCTAGCAAACCCCTTAGATCCCCATGCCTAAGTGATGACCACGAGGACCTTAACGGTCAGTGGTCCTTTATATGGCCCGTGGGGGAGTCCATGGAGCCTTTCCAGTAACCACCATAGACGACCCATCCAGAATAGATCCCAAGTGGAGAGCATGAATACTTTCACGGTCTATGGTCCTTCACACGAGCCGTGGTAGGGCTAGTGGACTCAACCCTCAGCTAGTAGTCACCAAGTCCAGACCACGACCGACATCACTGTCCATAGTCCTTTTCACGGTCCATTAAGATGGCCATGGTTTGCCCGTCTACCGTTTAAGTCTGGGTAATTTCGGTAGTTTCCTTATTCGTTGGACACCTAAACTACATCGTCATAACCCTACATTATGAGGTTTTGGTCAATTTAAGCCTACAAACATAACTAGAAATTACCTAAGTTAGATCATTAATCAAAACATAGAAAAATTAGAGCGTAAGAGGAAAAGAGAAGTCAACAACCCTAGTTTAAGAACACAACATGTTTTCTCCAGTTCCAGCCCTAAAATTGAAGGATTTCTCTTTGAAATTGATTACCAGGTATGTGGGATTTCACTAGTGCATTCCTTTCACACATTAGGTCCCTAGATTTTAGTTAGTTTCCTTATTCCACTATTATAACTAGACCTAGGGTTTCTTGAATGTTAATTATTGGGTTCTTAGATGTTAGAATGATCCAAATCAGATTAGTTTGTTAATATTCAGTTTATTGCATGAATTTCAGGACCCTAGTTATGTATTTCTTTAGTTCTTGAATTACATATGCTAGGTAAGATATTTCAGTTATTTAGTTATACAAGCCTTAGTTATTAATGCATCGATATCAGTTTACTTGTTACATATTCAATTTGCATGTTCAATTTGTGCTATCCAGTAACTTACAAAAATTCAGTCATATTGTGTTAATTACTTATTCCATTAGGAGTAGCATAATACCAAGTTGGACTAGGGTTCAACATACCCAAATAGGCCTAGAACTACTAGCCACGTAGGATGTAAGTCCCCTCTGTGGGCATTATTTCAGTAATCATGCCAGCATGCATCAATACCTCTACTTGGGTGTATTGGGTCCTCTCAATGGGGCGTATACATCAGACTCCACATTTAGCTCAGTGGTTTTACTATCAGTTATTAGTACCTTCCACAGTTCAGGCAGATTATATTGTATTGACCATTTATCAGTATATATCCCATATTCAGTTTCAACATGTTATAAATTAGTCACTGCATTCAGTAAATATATCATGTACATATTATATCATTGCTTATTCATTTCGTTCGATAATATGTTATTTCAGCTTTATTCTATCCTACATGCTCAGTACCTTTCAAGTGCTGACGCATTCTTTGCACTACATCTTCTCGTGATTTAGGTTCAGGTTCTCAGTATCTTGATCACGCTCAGTTGAGCAGTAGCAATGGTGAGTCCTCATTCTTCAAGGACTAGTAACATGATTATCTTTTCAGTACTTTTAGTCCTTTATTTTATATTTTTCTATATCTAGTTGGGGCATGTCCCAACATTTCTAGTTAGTTTAGAGGCTTATTTTCGACATAGTTAGATTCAACTTAGAATTGACTTAATATATTATTTGCGTTAAACTCATAAGTTTTCATATATCTCAATTATAGTATATGGGTATTCCCCATTTTTTTCATTTTATTTATGAATGTAGCTTCCGGATCAGCTTATTATTCAACTTATCATTAGTATGCTCATGATCATGCCAGCAGGGTTAGCTTGGGATAACTTGGGATCCTAGGTCCCGTCCTTAAATTCTAAGGAGTATAAGAAATCACCTCATGTCCTTCACATATGGAGGTTAAGGATAGTTACCTCTAGCCTCATAAATTACATAGTCTTTCAGTGTATATTCATTTTAGGTGAGCAATCCTTTCAACCTAGAATCATTAATGTGAGAAAGCATTTCACATTCATACATTCGAAATTAGGCAATTCATGTGGGAAGTATCCCTTCCTCAACAATAATATCAATTATCAACAATTCATATCATACGCTTTACTCTCAAAGCGCTAGATCTTATGATAATCATCTAAGCTTCATTCCAAATAGATTATATTCATGATTCATCAATCCTATAAGGAAAAGCCTAAAGCCACAAAGTTTCGCTTCATGGAATCAACCCAATTATATCAATTATATGTCATAATCATGGAATAGGCTTGGATTACATGTAATTTCATACTAATAACATGTAATTATACTAATTCAATCATAAACAATCACAATCCACTCAATTGGATCAACATTCATCATAACCCACAATATTGGAAGAAACCCTACCTAGAATTGGGGAATTCATCTTCACAAATGGGGAATTCTAGGGGAATCTATGGGAAGAAGAATCCCATGGATGAAAAACCATAATACCTTGATTACAAAGCCCTCAAAAGCTTGAAGATTAGACACCTTCAACTTGATCTAGCTTGATTCCTTTTCTTCTTCTTTGTCTTTCTTGAGAGAGAATTTTTTAGAGGAGTTTTGGGGTTTTCTTTTTGGATTTGAGAGAATTAAATAAATGGGTCTAACTTGGGGGTAAAAAGGCTTATATAGGTGGTTTAGATTTAGGCAAAACGACATTACTTCAGTTTAATTAATACCGAAAAAGACCCTTAAGTCCTAAAAATAACCATCCAGTGACCAACCACGAGACCATGATCAACAGACCATGGATGGACCTATGGTCCGTCTTGGTCAAATGTGGTTTGTGGTCTGGGATTTTTTTTCCTAGATCTTGATCTATAACATCCTAACCACAGACTGTGGACCCATCTACGTGGCGTGGGTCCTAGTCTTGTGGTTCACTACCTCAGGCAGTTTTGAGGGTAGTCACTAATAGGACCACCCACGCTGTGTGGGTCCAAGCACGGCGTGAGGTTTGCCCTCATGGGTAACACCTAGAGGTTCTAGAAATATTCTAGGTTCACAGGCTATGAGGTGTTACCAAAGTTCTAGGCTTCTATCTATGGTTGGGGTGACCAACCACAAACCACACCTACGGTCCACGGTCTATCCACGAGCTGTGGGTAGCCTCCGTCGGATGGCACCTGCAACTTTTTGAAAACTGCTATGTTACCCATTGTCGAATCTAGGGTGTTAGACTTCAATCCAAAGGATGAATGATAAGGCAACTTGCCTTCAATGTATCAACCCAAAAAGAAACTTTAAAAGTTTTTTCCTTAGCTAAAGTCATAGATAATCTTCAATATTCATAGTAGTATCCTCTCTTTTGAGGTTTTCTTCTCTAGCCCTTCTTGTGAGATTTTGGGTCCAAGATGTATGAAATTCCAATTCTGCCGCTGTTTAGATAATCAGTCCACACCAAAGCAGCTGCGAGCTTGTGAAAGTGACGACCATAACGCTTAAGCAACCCCTCCACATTTGTGGTCTTTTCACAAAAGAGACTCTTACATGGTCTCTTAAGCGGTCAATTGACTATAGTTTACCATCTTGTTAAGAGAACTTGACTTCGCAGGTGTGACATCAGACACCATATTTATGCTAGTTTACTCTCCTTTATCAACTCTTTATCATCATGTTCCTTCCAAGAAATTAATACCTAAAATCAACACAAGTTCAATTAATAATTAGCCTATTTATCAACTAAAGCGCCACAAAATCATAGGGAATGAGCTTCAAATGAGTGGAAATTCACCACTCATTGCCACGCGATCACGATGCAGAATTTCTTGTCAGTTCCAAATTTGAAGTTTTATTCCTCTTTTTTCCCTTGAATTCATTTGGTTTCTTCATTTATCATATCTATCACTCTATTTTGTATTTTTCTACAAAATATGAGGAAAACCACATTAAGTTCACTTATTCTCACATAAGCAATGCAATTAAGTAAGGTTAAAGATATGATAAGTTGGTAAAAATGCCCACTTATCAGATACTAACTTTGTCATGACCCAAAATTCGAGTCATGATGGCACCTACCAAAACCCACCGGTAGGTAAGACAACCCATATCCCATAACCATAAATATTAGGCATAATAGGTAAAATCAAAAACTAACAAAATGATAACGACAAGTACAAGGAAAACACAACGAAAATAGGGAAATGACATAAATGTATACAAACATATAAAATCAAATGTCACAATTGAAGGGATGGTGCTACAAAACCTCTAAATGGAGTAGAAGTTTCAAAATCACAAAAATAGGTACGGACTTGTCTCAAATACAAAATACTAGCAGAAATAATATACAGATAGAGATGATTCAAACTAGGTTGTCATCAACTCCCTCAATCTCTAGAAGTCCCTGCAAAAGCTCGAATCAATTGTCTGTTGGCACTAGGATCTACATCAAGAAAACTTATGCAAAGTGTAGCATGAGTACCAAAACAATATATTCCCAGTAAGCATCATAGGAAGATTGACCTTAGAAAGTAAAAATATAAGGAAAATTAAGGAAATAAACGATGACTAGAGGTCTTAGAAACGAAGCAACAGTATAAAGTATAATGATATAGTTAACAAATCTAGAACCAATGAAATAGTATTAAAGCAACAATCTATAACACAACTAGACCCCCAAAAGTTTAGAAGGTACACTACAATTCAATTGAAATGAAAAAAAACACCCAAATGGATCCCTAACTAAGATTAAGATTATATATACTCTTGAACTAAAATGGACGAACATAGATTCAGACTGCGATGAACACACCCATAAGAACATAATAGAACCGCAATGTCAAGACTGAAACTTGACTAACAGAATTGTACCAAGACTCAAATAGTGGGTAATATAGGTATTTCATGGCCTTAAATTGTGACTAGTACAAAGATTCTTGGACCTCAAATTGTGGCTAATACAAGTATACCCCAACCTCAAACTATGGCTAATAATTAGCACACCAAGTCCCATTGAGATGGACGGACACCCAATGCCCTAAATGCCCAAGAGAACCTACATATACCTCTTGCTTATCATACATGTAACAAATGAAGTTATAAATCTTTGAGAAGTACAAGTAAAATACCCTGATAAAATACCAACATAGATAGGCACAGAATAGATATACATGATTGGTCGTTGCTGCCTTAACTACTAGAAAACAAGACATAATCACGCTTCACTTCGACATTGGTATACAAAGCCTCTAAAAGATAGACACTTAGCATATAATGGGACAGGACCCCGTCATACCCCTTAACTAATATATAATCTCAAAAATATACTAGAGACTTGGCAAAGCCTTGAAGCAACCTGGAGCTCACCAAAGTTCGTTCAGTATCCTATGCTTATATTGAGAGATTTTATCAGCTTGAGTACATGTACGTGTGGCATGAAAACAACATCCCCCAGAAGGGACGTAAGTACAAAAGAGTGTACTGAATATGTGAGGAATAAAGTAACCATATGTAAAATAAGAGCTCCATCGAAATCAGTACAAATGCACAATTATTCTGTATAAATAAGGATAAGAGACAACATTTGATTATACTTGTGGAATCACATACCTTACATTCACTTCTTCTTATATTTAAGGAATCATGTACAGTACATTCAACTTTGCTTGTACTTGTGAAATCATGTACATTGCTTTATTTGGTTATACTTGGGGAACTATGTACATTATATTCTTGACTTTAAGTTTACTTATCTTTTCTTTATAGACTTTGTAGGATGTGACACAATGACCAGTTGATCAGTGGTAGGAGAGAATGACCCATGCTAAGCATTTTAACCCCTGGGATGCGGTCCTCATAAATATACAAATCAGGATCGATCCATGATATGCTTTTAGCCCTGGGCTGCCACCCATAATAGTAATTATTAGGATTGTCCCATGCTAGGTATTTCAACCCCTGAGCTGCCACCAATAATTATATAGATTTGGATTAGCCCATGCTAGGTATTACCACCCCTGAGCTACCGCCCTGAAGAACAAGAATTAGGATCGACCCATGCTAGGTATTTAACCCTTGAGCTGCCACCCATAATTATATAGATTCACTTTACCTTGTCTTTTTAATCTTTGAGATTGTTCTTTTGAAGTTCATGACTCTTTTAAGATTTAGGACTATATACTAGTGATGTGGAAATTTAAATGAGGCAGAAATCAATAATATAGGAAGAAAATGTAACTTTGTTGTGCTACTTAGGACCTTATATGACTCGTGAACTTAATTTGGGCACAAAGAACATATATAGGTGATCCACGAAGGTGTGTGGCAACTACCTTACAAGTAGTAAATGATTAATAAGATGTATAGCACTTGAGCAAGTATTTCTTCTTACAAGATGCTTCATTTAAAACACATTTGGACATTTTGCATGGGGGCCTACGATAACATAGCACTTAGTCTAGACTGTAACTTCTCAAATGTAGAGGCAAGGACTATATAAGAAGATATGATAGCTAAATACTTAGTATACGATATCCAATGAAAGAGTGCATAAACATACAAACTAATAAAGCCCGTGACAGAACCTAAATAAGAGTTGTATATTCCACGTAAGGGACATAAAATGAACAATGGACATAATATGTGTCAGACATATAAAAACCTGTAACATCAATAATGTAGGAGCTAATTGACTCAATGAACTTCATTTGACTTAGTGGATAACTCATGAGACTTAATGTTTAAAGTACCTTTGTCAATTAGTACTTGGAAGAATAAACACACCAATATTGGATAATGAACACATATAGAAGTAGTCTGACATATTTTGAGAACTTGGATTGTATAATGAAGACCATTAGCTACATTGGAGATTGTACACCCTCACATTGTATCTTTCACCATGAGGATCACTTAGAGATCACAATTTGTTAGTACACAGAATATAGGACTTCATAACAAATGATTTGAGATCAAATAGTTTTACATACCTTGCTATACAGTTCAAAATGTATGACTTCAGTACCTTCTCTTCAGATTACTAGTCTACAATAAAATAAGTTGTAAGACTAGTATTAGTAGCTAATCAATCAATTTGAGCTGCTTGATCTCATCCAAATAGTAACCAAGCAGTAATAATGCAATTTATCTATCCAGTGTTTTCTTTCCTTCTATTTCCCTTTAAACGTGTCTATGTACTGTACAATCTTCGTATCAGGTCCTCCCCAAAACTCCTTGCAATATTTAAGTCCTTTAACGTCTCCATAACTTTCCCACACAACCAGTCACATCGCTTATCACAACATAACTAATACAATCCTTAAACATAATAATGCAACAGAAGCAATATAAATCATGGTTTCTAATCACCTACACTTGAGGAGCTAACATTACTTTTAAAGTGCTCAGTCAAGCTCATAACTTAATTTAAAGAGGACTCCCATCCTTAGCTGTCCTAACATGCACTAATCACCAGAACACCCTCCCCAATATTACACCATGTAAAAGCAACAATTTCCAACTCACTAACACCTACCAAGTGTCCTAATTTACTCAAGTACAATAGTGAGAAAATTTCAGTGGCTTACTTTGCTGGACAGAACTACCCTTTGCTAAGACTTGGATTCTTCAAGGTTAAGGCTGTCCTCCGTAACTTGTGTTAAATTATACCTTCCAATAGCTTGAACTCCTTAATATTCAAGAACACTAATGGTATTTAATAGCTGTTGTATGAAGCAAAGAAAGAGAAGAGAGAAAGCTCTAGTAATCAGATTTTTTGTTAAAGTAAAAATGTTTGGAAAAAACTAATATCAATCCCTTTCAAAGGGACCTTCTTTGGCCGACTTTCTCACTCATTTTGGGCCATAATTTGTCAAGTAGGTGACCTACCTACTTGGACTTTTCAATTGGGCCTTTTTGGACTTAAGAACATTGGGCCTTTTGCTACCTTTCTTGTACTTCATTTGCAGCCAACATGTGTGTTTAATTTAGGCCACACATTTAAGTAGGTGATGCACCTACTTTTCCATTCAAATTATTTTTTGTGGGCTTGGAAAGATTGGGCCTTGGCTATCCATTTCTCCTTCTTCTTCTAATCAACTTGGGCTAAATTGATGCAAGTAGGTGGTAGTGTACTTGGCCCAATAACATGGTCAAAAGAGTCTTAGTAGGTGATGCACCTACTTGGTCCTTTGGGCTGGTCAATAAATCAAAGTAGGTGATGCACCTACTCGTCACCTACTAGGTTAGTGTTGTCAATCAAGCACCTCAATATTTTATTCCATTTATGGACCTTAATACCTTTAATCTAACTTAAAAACTTATATATTTAATCTAACTTAGAAACTTATATACACTATGTCAATTTAAACTTTAGATTGAAATACCACCTTATGATCTCAAGTTTAAATACTTCCATCGACATCAACTTAATCGGGTAGCTTCAAAATCTATGGGCAGTTCACTTTAAACCTATTATATTGGCACTATTAGTATAGGAAAAGGAGTCTATAACTATACCACACGATAATTTATAAGCATCATACAAATAAAACTAGTACACGTTGAATACGGGGTGTTACATCCTCCCCCCTTATGATAATTCGTCCTCGAATGATACGTTAAGCTAATGGTTTGGTTAACCTTAGAATTTCATTTGCAGATTTGTGAGAGTTCCCTCCGTAAATAGGACTATCCAAAATACGTAGACTAACCTAAAATATGTATAGACAAGTCTAGCGTGACGTCTCACTATATATGGTTCATGAAATAAGAATATGACAAATCAACCCCTTTCTTGACCATGTAATTCAATGAAGATACGCAAGTATAATTCATACAAATAAGGACTTTAATCTACCTAAACACAAGACATGCAAATGACATATCAAATGAACAACAACTAGTAGGATTTATGATCAAATAAGGGGACAACATGATCTTAGATCCATATGTTGATGTTTATAATGAAGAGGGGCATTTAGGATCTCTGCCATCTTATATTTCCAAGTATCTTATGTTATATTCTATTCGTTCCACAATAAAACTTTTGAGCTTAGATTTTGGTCTTTAACAATCAAGAATAACTATAGTATCTCCCAATTTTTTTTCCTTATATGGAACAAACACAAAATAATAGTCCTAACCTATCAGGGCTCTACTTTCCCATCACTTTTATCTCATGATACTTTTTAGAGGTGAGACTTATAAGAACGCATAGCTATTAATATAAAATCTAAAGTTTTATGTTGCACCTTCGAATATGGCATTATGCTAAGTTATTTATCTATTGTTTTGATAAAATTTACATATATGCCCGACCTTTTCTTCTCAAAATATTCACTACATAATGATACAAGGAAATGTTTTCCCAAAATGTTCAAAACTCAAGTCAATAATCACAGAGGGGCATAGTGTACAAATAAATAAGTCACATTGGGTATGACACAAATAGATTAGCATGAAAGGGAGCGCATCATATATGAGCATTAAGCTATAGAAAAATATGTTGTATGCATACATATGGTTCATAGGGTAGCATGTGAGCGAATGAACCGTAAGGAATGTAGAAAATTGACTAGATGAGCACATGATGCATGAGTATTAAAGCTACAAAATATATAATACGTAAGAAAGTAGACAATATGAAATTTGAACTACAGAACACAAATCACATTGATCAAGTGTGTTATATTGCATGGATTGGTGATCTAACATGTCAATAACTACACTTATTAAATAGGAGCAAGTGAACACATGACACATGGAAAGAAAAGCTATAAGGTCTGTACTATTTAAGCAAGTAGGCTACGCGGCATTTAATATACATTGAAATGATTTATGATGCATATGACATGTAAACAAGTGATTTGCGAGTCATAAAACCAATGAGCACTAATTTTTCTCATAACATAGGATCAATTAGCATGAAGTACCTACACAATATGGACAAGTGACATGTGGAAAGTAACAAGTGCATTAAATAACATGAAAAGAAACGGTCCTATGAAGTCATATAACAATAAACAAGGGTGCTCTAAAGTGGATAACATTTATATGTAAGAATTCTATGACTTTAGGTAACTTGTGAGAAGGTAATCCACAAAGGGCAAATGACATACAAATAGATAAGTCATAGAATGCGCAGCATTTACTAATATATGACAAATCAATTTTGGAAATTACAAGATATACTATAGAACCACTTTACCATAATAAGGGCAAACACAATATATGAAGCGTTAAGTAACAGGTGGGATAGTTCTGCTCATATTCCTTACTCACCTAAACACATACAATTGATTTCCCCATCTACTCTCTTCAATCTCCTAAGAATTCTTATTGGTGTTGTGCTATTGGGACTTGGCTTCCATGTAGGTCAATATAAATACTACAACCAAGATAGAAAAATAAAATCCTCAATAGTCCATCTTTTGGAGTAGCAGGCCAAGGTCAACTTTGCCTTGACTACTTGTATGTGTTATAACACGCTCAATGCCTTGTGCCCTTTGAAGGTCGAAACAGAAAATAAATAGTGAAGCTTGAATGCATCATAAAATATGAACTCTAATAAGATGAAAATGTCAGGTATCTATAAAGTTATACCATGATTAATAAAATCTTAGAGTTGGCCCCTTTGGGCTTAACTAGATAGGTCTTGCCAAACTAATAGAATTTTTTTTAAAACAAGGAAAGGTGCTCCGACTCTTTTCCCATGCAAGATAGCAAATAATAACAACTAGCATATGATAAATTTTTCCTCTCCCTTAACTAGACTATGACTAACGAATTACTAGGCATATATTAAATGAACCCTAGCTCTATTCAAATTGATTGAAGTCTATACATGTGAATAATGCTCAATTTCTCTTTTGTACTAATGATCTAGGTAACCTTTCTATCCCCCTCTTTTTTTTTGTTGTTATCAAGACCAACTATCAAGGCTTGAATCAATACTAAAATGACTTCATTGTCTAACAACGGTTCACAAAGTCGTTCTTGGGTGTGCCATTATAACTCGTTAGGATTGAAGAGTTGATACATTTTATTGCCTCATACACTTACAAAACTCTCTTTCATAATCACCTATCTCACACCGCTATAGCACCCTCATATAACCCCTACTCCAATGTTTAGGGAATTTTACATATCCCATCTCTTTCTAATGAGAAGCTCTACGCACATATTTGGCCCCATAATTAAAGCTTCATTCCCATATGTTACCTATCTAACAAGTACGTTTTAATCAAAACTAGTAGAATTATGTACTCTAATCCAATTATGTACAACCTAACTAATCAGAACTTCGGTCAAACCAATGAGTTTTTTTCCTTTGGTTAACCTTACTCTTTAGTCGCATACTAATCCTCCATAGCCAAAACATAGATCATAATAGGAACTACCATGCATATATCATTTGCAAAAATTGGCTCACTTATGCCTAAGTTTCATAACCATGAAAAGAATACAAATGTTATTAGTACTTATTCTGGGTTGTTGGCACATACCATATAAAAGATAAATATTAACATATTCGAGATGATATATGGTGAGAATTTGAGCCTTTTCAGTAAATTAGGGATATCTATAATAACACTATTGCACTAATGCATCCACCTATGAGATTGTCCCATTGCCTTCTTTCGAAAAAAAAAAACTAGTTCAACAACATCAATTTCGAGAACATGTGTAATGCTGAAAATTCTATGTATATCATAGACTCTAAACAAGTGTCCTCTATAGGAATAAATCCTATAAATACGGAGGAAATATAGAACCCAAGAGTTGGATATATCCTCCTAAGAAGATGTGCTTAGAAATGCTATAGCTCATATATGTAACTAGGTAACCCATCATTTTTAAGCATATAGATAGACAGAGCTTTGTAGACACCCTAGAATGACCTACTCTGATACCACTTTTGTCACACCCCAAGTCTCATTGAGACGGACAGGCACCCGATCCCCTAAAGATAATAGAGAACAAACATATAACTCTTTCTTATCATACATGCAACAAAAGAAGTTATAAATCTTTGATGAGTATAAGTAAAATACCCTGATAAAATACCAACATAGATAGGCCCAAAATAGGTATAATTGATTGGTTGTTGAGGCCTTAATTACTAGAAATAAGACGTAATCTCACTTCACTTTGACATTGGTCTACAAAGCCTCTAAAATATAGACACTTAGCTTATAAAGGGACATGACCCCATCATACCCCTTAATTGATATATAATCTCTAAAATATACTAGAGACTCGGCAAAGCCTTGAAGCAACACGGAGCTCTCCTAAGGTCGTTGAGTATCCTACACTTAAATTGAGAGATTTTATTAGCTTGAGTACATGTACCTATGGCATGAAAACAACATCCCCCAGAAGGAACGTCAGTACAAAAGGATGTACTGAATATGTGAGGCATAAAGTAACCATATGTAAAATAAGAGCTCAACTTAAATCAGGTACAAATGCAAAATTATTCTGTATAGATAAGGATAAGAGACAACCTTTGATTATACTTGTGGAATCACATACCGTTCATTTAGCTTTGCTTATACTTGAGGAATCATGTACATTACATTCACCTTTGCTTATACTTGCGAAATCATGTACATTACATTCTTTCGTTATACTTGGGGAATCATCTACATTACAATCTTGACTTTAAGTTTACTCTTATTTTCTTTATAGACTTTCTATCATGTGACACAATGACCAGCTGATCAGTGGTACGAGAGGTTGAGCCATGCGCATTTTAATGCATGGGATGCGATCCTCATAAATATAGAAATCGGGATCGATCCATGCTAGGCTTTTTGCCCCTAGGCTGCCACCCATAATAATATAGATTAGGATCGACCAATGCTAGGTATTTTAATATCTAAGCAACCACCCATAATTATATAGATTGGGATCAGCCCATTTTAGGTATTACCACCCCTTAGTTGCTACACATAAGAACAATAATTAGGATCGGCCCTTGCTAGGTATTTATCCTTTGAGTTGCCACCCATAATTATATATACTCATTGTACCTCGTCTTTTTAATCTTTGAGATTGTTCTTTTGATGTTCATAACTCTTTTGATATATTGGACTATATACTAGTGATGTGGAAATTTAATTGAGAGGCAGAAAACAAAAATATAGGAAGAAAATGTAACTTTGTTGTTCTACTTAGGAACTTATATGACTCGTGAACTTCATTCGGGCACAAAGAACATATATAGGTGATCCACGAAGGTGTCACAACTACCTTATAAGTAGTAAGCGATTCATAAGTTATATAGCAGTTAAGCAAGTATTTCTTCTTACAAGATGCTTCATTTGAAATACGTTTGGACATTTCCAACGAGGGCATACAATAAATTAGCACTTAGTCAAGACTATAACTTCTCAAATGTAAAGGCAAGGACTATATAAGATGATATGAAAGCCAAACACTTAGTATACGATATCCAATGAAAGAGTGCATAAACATCCAAACTAATGAAGCCAGTGACAGAACCTAAATAAGGGTTGTACATTCTACGTAAGGGGTACAAAATGAACAATGGACATAATATGTGTCAGACATATAAAAACCTGTAACATGTATAATGTAGGATCTAATTAACTCAATGAACTTCATTTGACTTGGTGGATAACTCATGAAACTAAATGTTTAAAGCACCATTGTCAATTAGTACTTAGAAGAATAAACACACCAATATTAGATAATGAACACGTATAGAAGTAGTCTGACATATTTTGAGAACTTGGATTGTTTAACGAAGACCATTAGCTATATTGAAGATTGTACACCCTCACATTATATCTTTTCTTATGAGGATCACTTAGACATATCAATTTGTTGGTACACGGAATATAGGACTTCATTCAAAAAGATATGAGATCAAATAGCCTTACAAACCTTGCTATACAATTCATAACGTATGACTTAAGCTCTATCTCTTCATATTACTAATCTACAATAAAATAAGTTGTAAGACATTAGTAACAAATAATTCAATTTGAGCAACTTGATCTCACCCAAATAGTAACCAAGCAGTAAGAATGTAATTTATCTAGCCAATGTTTTCTTTCCTTCCCTTTCCCTTTAATCACATCTATATATTGTACAAACTACCGTAACAGGTCCTCTCTAAAAGTCCCTACAATATTTAAGTCCTTTAACGTCTCCATAACATTCCCACACATCCACTCACATCCCTTATCATAACATATATAAAATAATTCTTAAGAATAATATGCAACAAAAGCAATATAAATCATGTTTTCTAATCACCAACACTTGAAGAGCTAACATTACTTTTAAAGTGCTCAAACTAGCTCATAACTAAATTTGCAGAGGACTCCCCTCTATGGATATTCCAACATGCACTAATCACCACAATATCTTCCACAATATTAGACCATGTAAAAGATTCCAAATCACTAACAGCTACCAAGTGTCCTACTTTACTCAAGAACAAGAGGGAGGAAATTGTAGTAGCTTACCTTGCTGGATAGAACTAACACTTTCGAAGACTTGGTTTCTTCAAGATAAGGGTTGTCCTCCTGAACTAGTCTTAAATTATACCTTCC
Organism: Solanum bulbocastanum; assembly: GCA_037074985.1. Taxonomy (NCBI): domain Eukaryota; kingdom Viridiplantae; phylum Streptophyta; class Magnoliopsida; order Solanales; family Solanaceae; genus Solanum; species Solanum bulbocastanum. The sequence goes on along the minus strand of CM073607.1, from coordinate 19,701,237 downwards.
AATATCCTGAACGCACTAATATTCAAGAACTCTAATGGTATTTAATGGCTGCTATATGAAGCTAAGAGAGAGAAGAGAGAAAGCTCTAGAAATCAAACTTTTTGTTAAAGTAAAAATGGTTGGAAAAAGCTGATACCAGTACCTTTTAAAAGGACTTGCTTTGGCTGACTTTCTCACTAATTTTGGGCCATAATGTGTCAAGTAGGTGACCCACCTAGTTCGACTTTTCACCTGGGCATTTTTAGACTTAAGAACATTGTGCCTTTCGCCACATTTCTTGTGCTTCATTTGCAGCCAACATATGTCTTTAGTTTAGGCCACACATTGAACTAGGTGGTGCACCTACATTTCCATTCAAATTATTTTTTGTGGGCTTGGAAAGATTGGGACTTGGCTTTCCATTTCCCCTTATTCTTCTAATCAAATTGCGCCAGATTGATGCAAGTAGGTGGTAGTACACTTAGCCCAATAACATGGTCAAAATAGTCTTAGTAGTTGTTGAACCTTCTTGGTCCTTTGGGCTGGTCAATAAGTCAAAGTAGGTGATGCACCTATTTGTCACCTACTAGCTTAATGAAGTCAATCAAGCACCTCAATATATTATTCCATTTCTAGACCTTAATACCTTTAATTTAACTTAAAAGTTATATAAACTATGTCAATTTAAACTTTAGATTCAAATACAACCTTATGATCTCAACTTTAAATACTTCCATCAACATCAACTTAATTGGGTAGCATCAAAATCTATGGGCAGTTCACTTTAAACCTATTTTATTGTCACTAGTCATACAGAAAACCGAGTCCATAACTATACCACACTGTAATTTATAAGCATCATAAAAATAGACATAGTACACATAGAATACAGGGTGTTACATCCTCCCCCCATATAATCATTCGTCCTAGAATGATACATTAAGTTGATAGTTTGGTTAACCTTGGAATTTCATTTGGAGATTTGCGACAGTTCCCTCAGTAAATAAGAGTATCTAAAATACGTAGACTAACCTAAAACACGTATAGACAAGTCTAGCATGACATCTCACTATATATGGTTTATGACATAATAATATGACAAATCAACCCCTTTCTTGATCATGTAATTCACTGGAGATACACAAGTAGAATTCATACAAATGAGGACTTTAATCTTCCTAAACCCAAGACATGCAAATGACATATCAAATGAACAACTGCTAGTAGGGTTTATGATCATATAAGGGGACCACATGATCTCAGATCCTTATGTTGATGTTTAGAATGAGGGTGGGCATTTAGGATCTCTACCATCTATTCCCAAGTATCTTATCCAATATTCTGTTCCTTCCACAGTACACCTTTTTAGCTTAGATTTCGGGCTTTAACAATCAATAATAACTATAGTATCTCCCAATTTTTTTCGTATATAGAACAAACACAAAATCATAGGCCGAACCTATCGGGGCTCTACTTACCCTTCACTTTTATCTCATGACACTTTTCAGAGGTGAGACTTATAAGAACGCATAGCTGTTAATATAAAATCTAAAGTTTTATGCCGCACCTTCGAATAATGCATTATGCAAAGTTATTTAGCTATGCTTTTGATAAAATTTACATATATGCCAAACCTTTTGTTCTCAAAATCTTCACTACATATTGATACAAGGAAATGTTTTCCCAAAATGTTGAAAACTCAAGTCAATAATCACTAAGGGGCATAGTGTACAAATAAATAAGTCACATTGGGTATGACACATAGGCAGATTAGCACAAAAGGGAGCGCATCATATACGGGCATTAAGCTATTAAAATATATGGTGTATGCACGCATATGGTTTATAGGGTAGGGTGTGAGCAAATTTACTATAAGGAATGTAGAAAATGGACTAGATGAGCACATGATGCTTGACTACTAAAGCTACAAAATATATAATACTTAAGCAAGTATACTATATGAAATATGAACTACGAAAAACAAATCACATTGATCAAGTGTGATATATTGAATGGATTGGTGACCTAACATGTCAATAAGTACACTTAAGAAATATGAGAAAGTGAACACATGACACATGGCTAAAAAAGCTATAAGGCATGTACTATTTAAGCAAGTAGGCTACGAGGCATGTAATATATGTAGAAATGGCTTATGATACATATGACACGTAAACAAGTGATATGGGAGTCATATAACCCACGAGCACTAATTTTGCTCATAGCATATGATCAATTAGCATGCAGTACCCACACAATATGGACAAGTGACATGTGGAAGTTAATCAGTGCATTAAATAACACGAAAGGAAAAGATCCTATGAAAACATGTAACAATAAACAAGGGCGCTAAAGCAAATAACATTTACATGTAAGCATTCTATGACATTAGGTAAAATGTGAGAAGGTAATCCACAAAGAGCAAATGACATACAAATAGATAAGTTATAGAATATTCAGCATGTAAAATTATATAACAAACCATCTTTGGAAACTACGAGATATCCTAAAAACCACTCTATCATAATAAGGGCAAACACACTATCTTAAATGTTAAGTCATAGGTAGGATAGTTCTGCTCATATTCCTTACTTACCTAAACACATACAATTGATTTCCCCATCTACTCTCTTCAATCTCCTAAGAATTCTTATAGGTGTTCTGCTATTGGGAATTGGCTTCCGTCTAGGTCAATATAAATACTATAGTCAAGATAGAAAAATAAAATCCTTAATAGTTCATCTTTTAGAGTAGGTGGCCAAGGTGAACTTTGCCTTCATTACTAGCTTGTGTTAAAGCACGCTCAATGCCTGGTGCCCTTTGAAGGTCGAAATAGAAAATAAATAGAGAAGCTTGAACACACCATAAAACATGAACTCTAATAATATGAAAATGTCAGGTGCCTATAAAGTTATATCATGATTCATAAAATCTTAGAGTTAGCCCCTTTGGTCTTAACTAGATAGGTCTTGCCATACTAATAGATTTTTTTTTTTTAAAAAAAAGTAAGGGTGCTCTGACTCTTTTCCCATGCAAGATAGCAAATAATAACAACTAGCATATGACCATTTTTTCCTCTCCCTTAACTGGACTTTGACTGACGAATTATTGCAGGCATATATTAAATGAACATTGCTCTATTCAAATTGATTGAAATCTATACATGTGAATATTGCTCTACTTCTCTTTTGTACTAATGATGTAGATGAACTAGGTCCATGTATCTTCTATCTAGGTAGCCTTTCTATTCCTCTTTTTTTTTTTGTTGTTATCAGGACCAAATATCTAGACTTGAATCAATACTAAATTGACTTCTCTGTCTAATAAAGGTTCAAAAAGTTGTTCCCGGGTGTGCCATTATAACTCGTTAGGATTGAAGAATTGATACCTTTTTATTGCCTCATTCACTTAGCAACCTCTCTTTCATAATCACCTATCTCACTCCTCTATAGCATCCTCATATCACCCCTATTCCTATGTTTAGGGAATTCGATATATCTCATTTCTTTCTAACAAGAAGCTCTATGTACATATTTGGCCCACGTAATTCAAGCTTCATTCTCACATGCTTCCTATCTAACAAGTACCTTTTAATCAAAACTAGTAGCTTCATGTACTCTAATCCCACTATGTACAACCTGACTAATCACAACTTATGTCTAATCAATCAATTTATTTCCTTTTGTTAACCTTACACTTTAGTCGCATACTAATCCTCCATAGCCAAAACATAGATCATAATAGGAACTACCTTACATATATCATTTGCACAAACTGTCTCACTTATCCCTAAGTTTTATAACCATGAAAAGAATACAAATGTTATTAGTACTTATTCGAGGTTTTCAACATATATAATATAAAAGCCAAATATTAACATATTCGGGATGATATATGGTGAGAATTTGGGCCTTGTCAACCAATTAGGGTTATCTATAGTACCACTATTGCACTAATACGTCCACCTATCAGATTGTGACATCGCCTTCTTTCGAAAAAAAATTGTTCAACAACATCAATTTTGAGAACATGTGTAATGCTGAAAATTCTATGTATATCATAGACTGTTAAGAAGTGTCATCTATAGGAATAAATCCTATGAATATGGAGGAAATATAGAACCCAAGAGTTAGATACATCCTCCTAAGAAGGTGTTCTTAGAAATGCTACAGCTCATATATGTAACGAGGTAACTCATCATTTTTAAGCATATGGATAACCGTACTATATCTTTCTCAATTGAACCAACGTGATACAAATAGTAAAATTGCAACTTAAAATGCATATAACATAAAAGCCTTTACATGCCTTGTGGAGTGGGACGGTCGAATAAAATAAGCTGAATGTAGTTTAAATTTTGATAACTTCAGTTCCTTTTCTATAGATGTTGACATTCTAGCTATCGTTAACCTTAACCATCATAAGCATAATATCAATAGCATGATCAGGTGAAAGTGGAAATTGACTTCTTAACTTCGCTCTATCGCATGCTCTGGATTACGAAGTAGGGTAACTTTTGTTAAATATCCAAGCAACCCCCTAATTATAAATGTGGCGCGCAACACATTCATAAGTAAGGCTCTACTAGACACGGCTTTGTAGACAACCTAGGATGACCTGCTTTGATGCTAGTTTTGTCACACCCAAGTCCTATTGAGATGGACAGGCACTCGATGCCCTAAAGTCCCGAGAGAACCAACATATAACTCTTGTTTATCATACATGCTACAAATGAAGTTATAAATCATTGATGAGTAAAAGTAAAATACCCTGATAAAATACCAACATAGATACGCCCAAAATAGATATACTTGATTGGTCGTTGAGGCATTAATTACTAGAAAAAAAAGACATAATCACGCTTCACTTTGACATTGGTCTACAAAGCCTCTAAAAGATAGACACTTAGCTTCTAATGGGATAGGATCCCATCATACCCCTTAACTAATATATAATCTAAAAAATATACTAGAGACTCGGCAAAGCCTTGAAGTAAGTTGGAGCTCACAAAAAGTCGTTGAGTATCCTATGCTTATATTGAGAGATTTTATTAGCTTGAGTACATGCACCTGTGGTATGAAAACAGCATCCCCCAGAAGGGACGTCACTACAAAAGAATGTACTGAATATGTGAGGCATAAAGTAGCAATATGTAAAATAAGAGCTCAACTGAAATCAAGTAGTATAGATATGGATAAGAGACAACCTTTGATTATACTTGTGGAATCACATACCTTACATTCAGCTCTGCTTATACTTAAGGAATCATGTACATTAAATTCACCTTTGTTTATACCTACGATATCATGTACATTACATTCTTTGGTTATACTTGGGGAATCATGTACATTACATTCTGGACTTTAAGTTTACTCATCTTTTCTTTATAGACTTTGTAGCATGTGACACAATGACCAGCTGATCAGTTGTATGAGAGGTTTACCCATTCTAGGCATTTTAACCCCTTAGTTGCGGTCCTCATAAATATACAAATTGTGATCGATCTATGCTAGGTTTTTAGCCCTTGGGATGCCACCCATAATAATATAGATTGGGATCAGCCCATGCTAGGTATTTTAACCCCTAAGCTGCCACCCATAATTGTATAGATTGTGATCGGCCCATGCTAGGTATTACCACCCCTGAGCTGCCACCCTTAAGAACAAGATTTAGGATCGGCCCATGATAGGTATTTAACTCCTTAGCCACCACCTATAATTATATAGATTCACTTTACCTTGTCATTTTAATCTTTGAGATTGTTCTTTTGATGTTCATGAGTCTTTTGAGATTTAGTGTTAGACTGTTGTCATTTCAGTTCTAGCATACAAGGATATTTTTCAAGTTACCGTTGCTTTCAAATAATTCAGTTTCAGTTAGTGGCTGGTTTTTAGCTACTAGTTAGAGAATTTTTCTCATTAGTTGCAAATTTTTCTCATTCAATTTCCATCCATTAAGTTAGTGGCATTAAAATAGGAAAATCAGTTGTTTTAATTCTTGTATAAATTATGAAGTTTCATTCAATAAATTATCCACTTTGAATTATATATCTATTTTTTAATATTTTTTAGTTCTAGATCTTTGTTTGCAATAACAGTGGTATCACAACATTACTAGATCTTATAGGATCAAAATCAACAAAAAATTTTAATCCACAATTTCAAATGGCATCTAATTGCTAATCTTTAAACCCACCTATCATTTTTACCGGTCAAAATTATCATATTTGGTCAGTAAAGATGTAGGCTTTTTTGGAAGCCTAAGACCTTTGGGAAACTGTAACTGAAGAAATACCAGACCCTGTCATACCAAAAAATCCCACCATAACCCAAATCAAATTCAACAATGAACAAAAGATGAAGAAATCTCAGGTCAAGTCACTAATTCAAAATTCAATTGCAGACTCTGTTTTTTACCGAATTATGGCTTGCAAAACTGCATTTGAGGCTTGGGAGAAATTGAAATAACAATATAAAGGCAGTGATAGAACACGTAAAATGCAAGTGTTGAATTTGAAAAGAGAATTTGAGCCGCTGAACATGCAGGAGGATGAAACAATTAGTAAGTATGCTGATTGAATCTCTTTAATTGTTAATAACATGAGATTGCTTGGTGAAGAATTTGCAGAGACAAGAATTGGGGAGAAAGTACTTGTGACTCTTCCTGAGAGATTTGAATCCAAAATTTCATCTCTTGAAGAGTCCAAGGACCTCAACAAAATTTCATTAGGTGAGCTAATGAGTGCTCTTCAAGCACAAGAGCAACTAAGAAATTTGAGGCAAGAAAAATTCAATGAAGGAGCCTTTTCTATACAAAAGCATAATTCTAGTAAGGGACAACATCAGTCTAACCAGAAAAACAAAGGCAAGTATGTTGGTGAGAATAACAGTGAAGGTTTAAAGAAATCATTTCCTCCTTGCAAACATTGCAAGGAAACAACACATCTAGAAAAATATTGTTGGTAGAGGCCTGATGCTGTATGTGGCAATTGCAAGCAAATTAGGCATATATCAAAAGTCTGTAAATCCAAAAATAAAGGCTCAACTTCTTCTCAAGGAAAATTGGCAGGTGCAAATGATGTGCAGGAAGAGCAGATCTTTGCAGTTTCATGTTTCTCAATAAATGACCCCTCTGATGACTGGCTTATTGACAGTGGCTGCACTCATCACTTGTGCAATGATGCTGAGATGTTTAGAACCTTTGATGATACGTACAAATCCAGAGTAAAGGTGGGAAATGGAGAATTTCTTGCAATGAAATGAAGAGGATCAATGGCTGTCATAACAAATTTAGGTATTCAAACTATTCCTGATATTTTGTCTACACTTGAAATTAGCCAAAATATGTTGAGTGTTGGGCAGATGCTTGAAAAGAATTATTCACTTCATTTTGAGGATCGCAAATGCTTTATTTTTTATCCTTATGCAGTAGAATTATTATGGGTTAACATGAAAAATAGAAGTTTTGTGGTGAATTGAGAGAAAGCGTGTGAGCAAACCAACACAAGTGCTTCAGAATCAATTACAAATCTATGGCACAGAAAGCTTGGCCATTTCAATCATAGAACCATTGCTGAAATGAACAAGAAGAACCTAGTTGAAGATATACCTAAAATTTCATGTGATGCTCAAATTTGTGAAATCTGTCAACAAGGGAAGCAATCAGAGCTAGCATTTCAAACAAATCAACCATGGAGATCAAATCAGAAACTTCAACTTATTCAAACTGATTTGTGTGGCCCAATGAGCACCAAGTCCTTGAGTGGTAACAGTTATTTTATCCTTTTTATTGATGACTGCACTAGGATGTGTTGGGTTTACATCATTACACTCAAAAGTGAAGTTTTTGATGTTTTTAAACCATTTAAAGCTTTACTAGAGAATCAATGTAATCTTAAAATTAAAGCTTTAAGATCTGATAATGGTGGAGAATTTACTTCTCGCCAGTTTGCTGAATTCCTTAAAAGCGCAGGCATTGAGCATCAGCTAACAATACCATATACCCACAATAGAATGAGGTGTCTGAAGGGAAGAACAGGACTGTCATGGAGATGGCCAGGTGTTTTTTAATTGAAAAAGAAATGCCAAATCAATTCTGGGCAGAAGTAGTAAATACTTCTGTCTATTTATTGAATAGGTTGCCCACAAAAGTTGTGCAAGACAAGACTCCATATAAAGATTGGTATGATCACAAGCCAACAGTAGACCATCTCAAAATCTTTGGGTGTATATGTTATTATCAAGTGGCTGAATCCAAAAGAAGCAAGCTAGACAATAAGGCTCAGAAAGACATTTTCATGGGCTATGGTACATCATGCAAGGGATACAGAATTTTCTGTTTGAAAACAGAAATATAATCTTGAGCAGAGATATGAAGTTTGATGAGGCTGTTGTCTGGTGTTGGGAAAATAAAGATGGTCATCCTAATCTTAATCCAAAAGAGCAACCTCAACTTGTAGCAGATGATATGGTAGATGACTTGCCAGTGAGAGGTACAAGGTCCTTGAAGGATATTTATCAAAAGTTCAGCTTGGTTATCAGTGAACCAATAAGCTATGCTGAGGCACAAGAATCTCAAGCATGGAGGAGAGCTATGCAAGTTGAACTAGACATGATCAACAAGAATGAGACATGGCAGCTAGTTGATAGACCAGAAAATCGCAAAGTGATTGATGTAAAGTGGATCGTTAAAACCAAATTCAATTCGGATGGTTAAATTTGCAAAAACAAAGCCAGATTGGTGGTAAAGGGATATGCACAGCAATATGGTCTGGATTATCAAGAAACATTTTCTCCAGTAGCAAGGTATGACACAATAAAACTCCTTCTAGCTTTTGTTGCTCACAATTCATGCCATATTCATCAACTTGATGTCAAATCAGCCTTCTTAAATAGGTTGTTGACTGAAGAAATATTCATAGAGCAGCCTGATGGTTTTTTAATTCCTGGTAAAGAGGACAAAGTTTATCTCCTAAAGAAAGCTTTGTATGGCTTAAAACAAGCTCCAAGAGCTTGGTATGATAGGATGGACAGTCATCTCATACAACTTGGCTTTAGCAGAAATACGAGTGAAGCTACTTTGTATGTAAGAAACATAGATGATGAGCTCTTAGTTGTTTCAAATTGAGTGCTTGGAGTTTGAAGCAAGCTTAGATCAATTGACAAAGATGACTAATCATTGGGTTGACCAATTTGTTATTCAATATCAATTAGAAACTCAATATCATTGATTTAACATAAGCTTGCATTAAATCAAATAGGAATAAACAAATTTTCTGATAAATAACTTATTTCCTATTTATTTTGTAGCACTTTAAAGCTGAAAAAACTAATTGCGTGACAAAGAGAATTTTGAAGCAACTTTAAATACAACATAGTTTATCTAGTGAACATGTATACAAAATTGCACTATTAAGAATTGATGGAAAATAATTAATCTGAAGCTTTATTTTATACAAGTATGTGGTAAAAATGTGGACAAATAACATGATTTTGAACCAAATTTGAAGGTTTCAACAACAAAAATCTATATGTATGTATATATATATATATATATAGATATAGATAAAGCTGAAAATAAGCACGCTAATGTGGCATGACGAATTGGCAAGAATCACTATTTATCTATTTTCTCATAATTTTGATTTTTTTCTTTATTTTTGCTCAAATTTTTTTTAATAATTAACTTTTTATTCATTATAAACTTTTATTACATTTAGTTTTTCCTTTCAATTTATTTTGTTCAATCTGTAGTACATAATAGCCAATTAAATTACTTCCCCACGTAACTTCAGTTGCTTTTGATGTTTTTATTTAAGGTGAAAAGGACAAATATACCTCCAAACTATTGTAAATAGTGAACAAATACCCTTATTCAAACTTTTTGTTCATTAGGTCCCCTGCCGTCCATAAACCAAAGCACATATGCTCCTCATTCTAATGGAAGAATAATAAGTGACATCTAGCACAATCCTATGGCTTAATCGGTTTGACCAATTAATTAACCCAAAATTCAAATACCCGCCCATCACCAGTTTAACACTCCCGATACACCCATTACCCACACAAATGCTATCTTATATATAAGCCTAAAGAAAAATCCCCATTTCTCTAAGGTTTTTTGTTCATCAGGTATTCTTCGTTGTTTCCATCGTCTGTTCATCATTTCCATTGTCTGTCCGTCATGTTTTCATAGTCAATTCTTCATCAATTTGTTATCTCCCTCAATAAGACCTAAAACCATGTCTGAAAGTAGTTGTGATTCAATTAGTAACTGCAAGAAGATTACTTGTTTTGTGGTGAAATGGCTTGTTGTTTCACTCAAAGGACTTCATTGAACCCTAGAAGAAGATTTTATAAATGTTCTAAACCTAAGGTACATTTTTTATAAAATGAAAATTTGTATGATTTCTTCTTCTATTTCATATGATTATGAGTTTTTCTCTATCTTTCTCGATTAGATTGACAATTGTGGATTTTGGAGGTGGGAAGATAGTTCTCCCGGAAATTCTTCTATTGATGTAAATTTGATATAGTCTAAATTGGAAGTTGCAACATTAAAAATGGAGAAATTGAGAGAGTTGTTGAATTCAATTAAGATTGAAAGAGACCATTTAGTTTTTTAAAAGAATTTAGAGAGTTTGTTATCAACTATTGTCATTTACTGTGTTTGTGGTATATGTTGTTGCAATTTTGAAGTGACTTATTTTAGTGATTTAGATGTTGTCTAATCATAACGAAGATACGTTCTTGAACGTAATTTTGGAGTGTTAGTTATTTTCAAGTCTTTCTTTGTATTAGAAAATCCTATCTTTGAATTGCTTGAGTGTAATTTTTCATTTTTTCCATTGTGAATTAGATGCTCCTTAAGCATAAGTAAGATGTGTATTGAATGTATTTTCAAGTGTTAATTATTTTCAAGTATTCATTTGTCTTAGAGTTAATTTTTCACAAAGTCTACATGACCTGCACAAAGGCCTAACAATGTCACTATTAAACTTGCACAAAGGCTAAACAAAGACACTATTAAATTTTCACAAAGGCTAAACAAAGAAACTATTAAACTTGAACAAAGGCTATTAGAGACACTATTAAACTTGCACAAAGGCTAAACAAAGACACTATTAAACTTGCAGAAAGACACTATACATAACATTTAAACGGTGGTCATATAATAGCAAATGTCACCTACAAAACACAAGCTATTAAACTTTTCATACTTCACTTAATTTAGCTGATTCACTCAACCTATATAAAATAGTAGTACCAAAACATAGACTACCAGTTAATCTAGCATAAACAAAATGTTAGCCTTAACATCATTAAAGGCACTAACATATACAAAATAGTAGTACCAAAACGGTATCATCATCCCCTTCTTGGCCTCAACTTTTGAATCATTTGCGCTTGTAGCTGGTATGTAGTAGTTGCATTCTTTCCCTTCCAAATAAAGCCAATTGGTGTTATGGGAAGATTTGTAGGTTGACTAACACCAGATTTGTCCCCTCTAAAGCTTATTACTCTATTTCAAATTGGTTCTTGTAGTTTCTGTCTCTTTCTCAATCTTGTTAAATAAGCTTGTTCTAAAATTTATTTTGGCCTTAGCCGAGGGTTTTCATCCTCATCCCCAGCTATTGGAATATAGTTGTTAGAAGCAATATGAAATTTACACTACCTTTATTGTACGCGTTGTAGGGTTGTGCAGTTGATGTATTCCTCAAAAGCTTCCTCTTCATCAATTAAACCTCTCCAAGGCAACCACTTATTTCACCTACTAGTTTCTTTTCTCTTCTTAGTAGCTTGCTTTCCCTACTTTGCATAATTTATTCAAAAGAGATGATAAAGAATTAAATAATAGGATTGGATGTTTCTTGTAATTAAGATTGAATAAATATTTCCTTTTCACATCCTCTTGAATTGTGATTTTGTTCTCTATAAGTACTATATGCCATCACTTTTCCTTTTGTTGTTTGCTTCCATACTCCTTGCATATATACTGCTTCATTTTTTGCTCTATCTCTCGTAAGCTTAGGTCTTCTACAAGCTTGACCACTTTTGGTGGTTTAATGGCATGCAAAGGATCACATTTCCATAATGGTTCTCCCCTAATAGATTGTAACTTGTCTTTGTAAACTGCCAAGGCTGTCTCCTCACTGTAATCACATGTGGACAGGAAATTCCAATGAGATCTCATGTTCTGTATGTCTATTTTATCTTTCTTAAATTGAAAATGTGTCTATGAGAACCTTTAGTAATCAACAAACAACCACTCACTTTTTGGACTAAACTCATCATCTTTCCACTTCCTCATAACAACCTCTTTTGCTGCCAACCTCTCCATTATTTTGACCCTAATGTCTTCCAACATCCCAATAATTTGCTTGTATCTTGCTTCAAATATCCAAGCATTGAGGACTCTGTAAAGTTATTATCTACAACCTAATTTTTGCACATTGTATCAAACAGGCTCCGCACCATGTTTTTGGAGGATACTTGTTATTAAATCCTACCAAACCTCTTCATCAACTTTCTTGATATCTTCAAGTTGATCCTCAAACTCCTCTAAAAAAGAGGACCATGCCCATAAAAACATCTTCAGATTATAGTTACCCCATCTTTCGCACCAATTTTCGTAAGTATGTCTTGAACAATATCTTTGATGTACTTCAGGTAAAAATGTCCTTACTATATCAAGCAGCCCCTAAGTATCAAATAAAAATGTAACACCTAGAAAACTAGTAGGTGAAACTAGTACCTTACGTGAGAGTTTTTGAGTTTGATGTACGGTTTAGAAGTGTAAAATAGTTTCCTGAACTTAGGATAAGGGGTTTATGGGTTAAACGTAAAAGTATGACTCCCACAAGGTCCAGCAAAGGGTCCTTAAGGAGGACCCTAAAGCCTAATCCCAACACTCCTAAGACTTCCAAAAAGGGCCGCCTATGGATGGAACATACGGTCGGTAGGTGGACCCACGCCCCGTGGGTAGGGGTCATGGTCATGGCCTGACTTCCCCTATGTTTTCACACCCCAACCCTAGGTACACGATTGACCAGCACAGTTTATAGGTCTATCCATGCCTCGTGGGTGGGGGCCGTGGATGGATCTTATGTTGTTGCCATATTTCGGCCAAGGTGAAGGGTATTTTACGTAATTCATTTTAAGGTTAGTTTGAAGTGAGGTCATTTTATATTGATTATATAGAATTATATAAGTACTTAAGGAATTTGACCACCTCACTACTTTATAAATCTCAACTACCCAAATCATTACCAAATTGACCCTTTCCAAAAATCCTCTCTATAAAATTCCATTGAAGAACAAGAGAAACATCAAGTTAGGGCTTGAAGAAGGAAGCTTTTGGACCCGAACTTGTTGGATTTCTTCACCTAAGGTATGCTAGTCTTTGATTTACGGATAGCTTTTATCCATTAAGTCCTCAAACTCTCGATTTCAAAGTAGAAAAGTCTTCAAAACTTAGGGTTTTCACTCTATGTCGTGGATTCATTTTAATAACATTTTCAATGATTTAATTATCTTATATTATAATTGAATTGTTGTTTTATGGTGGTTTTGGGATAAAATCTCCCATGAATCCATGAATTTCCCAAAACCCTAATTTATAACTTTGTGATGTGGTGAATTGTAGTAAGGTGAATATTATGAACTTGTTCTTTAAGTAGTTTAGTTATTTGAATCATGCTATCCATGCCTAATGTAGTAATTCTAGGTGTGTTGATTGAGTGTGGTTCGTGTTCCTTGAAGGGCAAATTAGGAGTTGTCTGTATGATCTTGACATTTATGTACATGCTTTATGAATTCCTTGAATGTAATGTGATTATGACTACAACGATGTAATGGTGTTGTGTTGTAAGACTATTCTCTCATACACACACTAATGAATGAAGAATGAATGAAGTTTATAAGATTATGTTAATGATGAAAGTGTTGACTCATACATTTTCTCTATTGTACACTTAAGAATGATTATAACATGTTGTGAATGGTTTTCGCACAATATGGAGATTCTTAGTTAAAAGGCTTTTCTCATCATTGAATCTATGAGCTATCTAATGAATGAATGTTTGGATGAGATGGATGCCCTTATGTGAGTTGAGGCGGGGTATCTAGTAACAATCTTTTATTCCCATAATAATGATCTAAAGTAATGAATGTTAAGTAATTAGTGTGGAATAACGCAAAGCACCAAGTGGATACTGATATGAGATGAAACCTCTCACGTAAGTTGAGGGGGTTTCTAGAAGCAATCTCTTAAGATAGATGCCCTCACGTGAGTTGAGGCGGGGTATCTACTAGCAATCTCTCTATCCTATAATTATGTGCCCACATAGGTAACTAGCCAGTGGATCCACGTAAGCTAAATTGACGGTCCTACCTTTGGCATGATGGAATCTCGTATTCGGTGAGGGTAACACAAGGATTCCATGATTTACTCACATAGTCTATGTCGGTTAAGGCTTACCCCTAAAATGAAAGATAATGAATTGTGGCTTCTCAAGAATGCACTACTTAGTGTGGGTGGGGTATAGAACTTCATCCATGCATTGCACAACAAGGATTTGAGAGTAGTCATGGTGTGGTCCGTTATATTTTAATGATTTAAGAAATGAAATGTGCTTATGATGATGCTACTAAGTATGTTGATATGAAGGCTAATTGTAGTGAAGAATGCTTAATGTGGATTATTGCAATGAGTTTCTTTCCTTGATATGACTTAGTAAATGTGAAGGTTTCCTTGTCCACGAATATTAATGAAAATGACATCAAAGATATGGTAAGTATGATTATGGTGGCCTAAAAGTGGTACATGATGTTTGTGTAATGAAGGACACCACTTCTGATGCAAGTGTCTACGATCGTGCAATAGTAGAATAACCCAATCAAGGGTTGAGATCTTTCCCAAGGGAGTGGTTTTGAGAATTAATATAGAAATAAAATTTATTTCTAACTAATCATAGCAAAAGACATTAAGAATTAAAAGTATTGTAAATCAAAGGAGGACACAAGAGTGTCAATTAATAATGGGGTTTTGTCACAAGTAAGTAATAACAACAAAATAAACAAGGTTTTCTAAGTAATGAGAGGGGATCCTTGCGATGTGACGGGAATATGGCTTAAGCTAGATTATTGGGTACATGCTTTCGATAGAAGATTCATAGAATAATTGTTACTAGGCTAGACTTTAAGGGGGATAAGCTCTCTCTCGAGCAACTTACCCCGTTTCAAATGTGTTTCTCTTGGACACCCACTTGCCGCATGAAGACCAACCTATGCCTTAAGGCACTCACTCTCTTGAGCTGAGTGTGTGGACATGGGAATGGGTTCGCTCTCTCGAGCAGAACCTCATGTCGACCCACTTACACTGGCCATTAATCTAGTGGTCTTAGTTTTTTGACCTCTCTCTCGAGCATGCCGAAAATACATAAATAAACTTGTATTTGCAACTACCAATTCATTAAATTCATCCATAACCACTAAACGAAATCATATTTAAACTATGAAGACTATCAACAAGCAAGAACCAACAATTATCTTAACCCATATTTTCTAAATCACACCCCAAGAATTGGGATTTTTTTAGCCACACATGAAGAGATAGAAATTTATACCTAAATGAGCTTCCACTCAAATGGGTATGAAGATTTTTAAGTCTTGTTACAGGCCAAAAATGAAGAATCCAAGAGATTCAGGTCCAAATTCTTGGGCATGAAACCCTTTTCGTCTTCAAGTTTTCAAAACCCTTTCAATCTCAGAGAAAAAATATCAAAAGTACAATGCTATATGAAAATTATAAAAATTGTTCGACTCTTAATGCTCCAACTCTAACTAGTATTTATACATTTTATAGATTTGTGCTGCAATGGATCATTCGGCGTCGTTAGTTGGAATCGCCAATCAACTCGGCGATTTGCCTTTGGGTGCAGTTCATCGCTGTGTTTCAACAATCTTCAACATCTCGTGCTCTGGGTCATTGGCGACATGGTTCTGTTTTGCGGAACATCTCGGTGATGCGTCGCCTACTTCCTTTTTCCGCCGACTTAATCCTTTCCTTCAAAGCTTAGCACACTGGAACAAAAGGCGAAGTAAGACCCTTCGACGACTCACTAAGTGAACTCGGCGACCCTCAGGCCTTTATTTCTTTGTTCTTTTCATTCCTTTTTGTGACATAGTGTCCATGCTTTCCTTCATACTTTGAATACCTGAAACTCAAGTGTTTTCATAAGATATTGAGATAAAATAAGCATTTGAGGATGAATTATCCATTAAAATATAGCCCTAAATGATTCCAATTTATGGACTCATCAACAACCCCAACTTCATCTTTTTCTTGTCCTTAATAAAACTCAAGTTCAGCCGTAAAAGAGGGTGTCTCAAACAATTCTACATAAGACTCAATCATGAATGCATACAACTACACTCAATTTACTGATGCAAAGATCAAATGTGCACTTAGAGATTCAAGTTGTGGCTCGCCAATATCAAATAATCTCATGCTCACAATACTTGCTTCAAATGCAAGTTCAAGCTCAACTATAGTGTTCAAATGCCCTCACAGAAAGAATGATTTCATATTCACACAATGGGTCACAGTTTTAAACTTCAGAATTAAATGCAACGTTCACACTCACAAAGATAAACACAATGTATGCTTTCACTTATAAGATTACCCATATTTTCCAATCAACATTTGTTTCAGCTTACTGAAGATCAAAAAGGTCTTTTCAATGGATGTAATGGGGTTGAGGGCAAAGGTATGGTCATGTAGACTTAGAAACTTTATCCTCATGAAATGTGGTTCTCGCAACACTTCCGTTCTTTTTCCTTCATCATTTTCTTTAGTGCTCACAAGTCATCTTATTATTCACTTTCCTTGGATTGTTTGGGTACCACATTTGTTTTTCAACTCTTCTTTTTCATTTTTTTTTCTATTATATAGAGGGGTTCCATTTTCATCAAAACCATGGGTAGGAGGGACTTTCTTGCACTTTTTGATTTGCCTTCTATTTTGACCACACCCCTAACTTAGGCTTTTGGCCTAAGTTGGCTATTCAAACTAACCACAACATCATGAGGATTATCTTTTCATCAAGTTTCTTCCAAATAAAGGTAAGGCCCAAGGGGTGTTCAAGAGAGAATCACACACTCATATCAAGAGATAACATCACTTAGTTGACCAGACCAACGGGGCAAATTCTAGGATCTATCATGCATAGTTTACAAGTAAGCTCATCACTCTAGGCATTGACACTATAAGTTAAAAAAGACTGCACACTTTCTCTAGTGTGCAATGATCATCACAAGAGAATCAATTTGATACAAGGCAGTCATAATGATATGCAAAGAGTTCACATAATGGCTAAGCAACTTCATTTGGCCTCATTGTAATCATACATTCATGTTCATTCAATTGTAAGCAATATTCAAGTCATCAGTATTAATCAAAATTGAGACTCAAAGTTTTTTTGCGAAAGAACATGAGAGGGGGCAAAAATGTGCGA
The DNA here is from genome assembly GCA_037074985.1 of Solanum bulbocastanum. NCBI lineage: Eukaryota > Viridiplantae > Streptophyta > Magnoliopsida > Solanales > Solanaceae > Solanum > Solanum bulbocastanum. The sequence continues at coordinate 19,683,743 of CM073607.1, read as the reverse complement.
AAAATTAAAAATTTTTGGAAGGATCAAAATCGTTTTGCAATTTAAAACAAAAGGAGTCGTAAGCTCAAACATCCACAGAAAGTAGTATTTAACACAATAATAGCTCAAAGCCCAAATACAAAAGCGAAAAGATGAATCACAAAAAGCACACAAAAAGTGGGTCTCATCCAACCATAAATAAAAGCAATTTGTCCTCAAATGCAAATGACATAGAATCTGAAATGTAAAATAGAGAAAGACATAGATAGAGGTAAAAAGGTGATCCTAGCTAATCAGTCCCTCTATCTGTCTTAGCTTCAGTGCCCAGAATGACCTCCAGAAGGAACAACTTCATTGGTTCCAATAGTAGGAGCCTTTGCCAAGGAAACCTGCACAACAACATCTATCATGATATCTTAAGTCTAGGCAATGTCATCTGCTGCAGCTTCCTCAAACATCTCTTTGTCAGTCTCTGCCTCTGCTTCAGGATCTATTGTATGCTCCATTCCATCTCCATGTCTTGTGGTAGTCTGAGGCATTTCGAGAACATCTAGAATTTCCACTGTTACAAAGATTATGGACATATTGGTGGACTTTAGGTAGTCCACGTCTTTCTTTAGTTTAGCAATGGCAGGCTTTAAGGATGTTACCTCTGTTGCGGTTTCTTGGTCGCGCTCACACACTGCTATCCTAGCCGCTAGAGCATCAATAGTAGTGCTTAGTGGTTTCACAGCATCATCAAGGGTAGCCTCAACCATGACCGAAGTGGAGCTTTGTATTTTGGCGGCTCGATAATTAGTAGATTGGGCAAGTTGTCCCATCCAGATCAAGGATGCCTCAGTGATCGGCCCGTATGAGGCAATGACAGTAGTAGGTGTTGGTTGTACTGAAGCAGTAGAGGAACCTGGAGGGTCAATAAGAGTGGTAATGTCATCAGATATACCGAAAGGCCCAAGGGCTGGAGTAGGCAAATAATCCTCTACAGGTATTGATCTAGTTGCCACAGCTTCCTTCTGTTTCTTTTCCGCTTGGTCTTTAAGATATTCCGCTTCGATCTTTCCGATATTGGTGGAGGCAGTGGCAACCAATTCCACATCCTTCTGTGTATCTCTAGGCACCTGAGCTCTTTTGCAAAATGAAGTGATTAATATCGAGAAAGGGAGAGATGTCTATCTTTGCTTTGCATGCATATGGATCTCGAAATCAATGATCATTCCTTGATTTATCTTGGTTTTTTTTATGATAAATCTAAGACAAGCTACCTTAGCAACATAAATGATTGATTCATTCTATGATGGCATAATTGTGCAGCTGATAAACCTGAACCAGTATTTTCCTGCTACGCTCAGATCTTTCTTTTCAATCTAAATACCTTCTGCTAATAATTTTGGAGCATTATCTACTGAGATTAGCGGGGCTAATGACTTTTTCATCGCATCCAACTTGTCTATTCTGATAAAGTGTTAGCAGTGATCATTAATATTATCGAACATACCTAAGGTTGTGTTGATAGACTCATTGTCAGAAACTACCTTCCTTCTTGTGACAACCACGTAGTCAACTTCTTTGAAAGACGATACCAGCCACTGTCGTTGAGGTACCAGTGCACTATATGCATTGTAAAATTCTCTGACCCAGCTTGGTATATAAGAGCCATGGGGTTTTGTTAATATTTGGAATTTGTGATATTTCACGCACTGCATTATCTCAGGATATTAATTTATCACCCCATATATGGACAACCGTGTTTCCTCAATGATCATTCTTAGCCCCTCAGACTTAAATCTATTCATTGATTTAGGTGGAGGCTCTATACTGGAGGTGCCAGTACTATTGCTTGCTCTGGAACTGGGGGAGTCAGAGTAGTGGATAGATGGTTTCTGATCCGAAATGGGTCATTTAGCTATTTAAATCGTAACCCATTCCTCTATACCTCCATCAATTCATCTTCATATGAACTCATACCCTCACTATCATATGTTGTTTGGTCATTAGTGTAAATACCCGTATTGTCGGAGCTTGCATCTGATAGCTCAACGGTTTTGTCCCTACCCTTGCCTTTCACACCAGTTGTGGAAAGTTTAGTGGTCTTGTTCCTGGATGTAGTTGCATCCTCATTGAGCGTGATCCCTTTTTTTGTGCCTCGGGGTTGTGTGTTGCTACCTTATTTGTTAGGTTTTATCATATCTGCAAATGATTAAGATGAGTTAAGAAGAAATACAGCTCACCAAGTGGATCAGCGAGTCGCCGAACCTCTTTGGCGAGCTAACTCGGGCTCGCTGAAGTGGTTTGCTTCAAATCATAGCAAGTCAGTGATGGGAAGGTATTTTTTGGTGAATCGTTGGCTACTTTCAGAGAGCAAGTATTTGTCCACCGAAAGTTACAGTGAATAAACGTCTCAGGGGTGAAAATACAGAGCAATAAAGAGTACTTTTAGTGATTCGCTGAGTGTCTTCGATGAAGGCATGTAGCTTTCCAAAAGTTATAGACTCAAACAACAAACTTGACAAGAAATTAAATGCGAGATGAAGAAAATAGGAAAACCGCCGAGTGATTCGGCGTGCCTGACCCAACTCGCCAAATGGCCCAACGTGCCCATTTTCAATCCACCTTCTCGAATTCAATCTCGAAAACCCTGAAAACAAAATCAAAGCATGCACTCATGGAATTAAAACAAGACTCATACTACCCATCACTCTGGATACTCAAATTTCTCCTAGATTTGACGCATTTGGCCATTTAACGATGTTTGCTCTTAAAAGCAGTGTCACCCGCTCTATCATTGAGCAATTTTTTGACATTTAGCACAAATGTGGGCTACTCAGACTTCATCCAATCAATCTAACAACATGAGTAAAGACCCAACTCATTAAAAAGAACAAAGAATACAGGCATTTGATAGTCAAACCATACGGGCGAGATTTTCAAGTTAAAATAGGCAATCAAGGATTCTAATCCTACCAGAGAGGCCCATCGCACATCAATAAGATACGATAATTGCAAAAGAGTACACACTATTCGAAAATAAACTTGGGATTTAGAGAACTGACCTTTTGTGTTGATTAAAATGTGATCGAAAAGCTAGGCAGCAAAGAAATCCAATTTCGAGCACAAATCAACTAACCAACATACTATTATAATGCTAAATTAGGGAAAATACTACCTTGGTGTGAGTTTGTGAAGATAAACAGAGAGAGAAAGTGAAGCATTTAAAATTCTAGGAGTTTTGGCCATTATAAACCGTCCATTTCAAGCCCATTCAACGACATTAGTCGCACTCACCGATCCAATTGGCAACACGCCGAGTGGTCATTTGGCTCACCATGTTGTACAGAACCTTCAGTCCAAGTGAGTGTCCAAATGGCAGTCTTCATCGTGAACGCCAACTTGTTCGGCGTTTCGCTAAATAGAACTATTAACTGGCCAAATGCAATTTCCACCCACTCTCTACACTTTAACTTGTACATTCAACATACCATTATTTCTAAAACAACAATAAAACGTTTAGGTTTTGAGTTGCCTCCTAAACAACGCCTTAGTTAACGTCGTGGCACGATGCATGTTAGCTGTTAAATTACCTTTTTTGGGTTAGCCATAGTATCAATAGGAACCCCCTTTTTTTGTTGTGAGTGTAGATCGGACAACGAATGACCCATAAGGTTCTTGAGCAGCTGGACAACTCTGTAATAAGACTAAATCAATCACTTCATCCCTTCAATGTCTTCTTTCATTTCTTCCAACTTTTTATCTTTCTCAGTTACCTTATGGAGAATGATTGAGAGCATGCCCTCAAGGCGTTTAACCTCATTGTCATTAGGACTTCTTCTCTCATTAGAAGAGATGTATTTATCCTTCCTTTTATACTGTACTTCAGTCTTCACAATACTTTTGGCCAACTAATCAATCTGAGTCATTAGGGCGGCCAATATAAAGTCTTTTCTACCTCTTCGTGCATTTCAGCCATTTGATGAAGTAGTCAAGTTGCTTTCACATATGACTATTTTACAAGGCCTCCCAAAATGAGTTGATCAACCAACCTCTTGTTTCTAGGACCATGTCTTTTGTAAAAGCAGTCCAGGAGTGCCATGTTAGGAATGTTCTGAGTTGGGCATTAAATGATCAGGTTATTAAACCTTGCCCATGACTTATGGATCTGTTCACCTTCCAATTGTTTGAAGGTGAGGATACTATTCCAGAATATCATTACCTCTAATGTAGGAAACTCCATTAGCTCCCAAGTCTCGCCTCCTCTCTTTGGATACAGACAAACAAACAAAACAAAACAAAAATTTAAGTTTGCAGACTACAACTAATAAGAACAAAAACTATACTAATCTAAGAATCTCAAATAACACTACTCCCCAGCAGCAGCGCTATTTTGATGTTTGCGTAATCAAGGACACAACTTCTGATGCAAGTGTCTACGATCGTGCAATAGTATAATAACCCAACTAAGGGTTGGGACTGTTCCCAAGGGAGTGGTTTTGAGAATTAATAGAGAAATAAAATTTAATTCTAACTATTCATAGATAAAGACATTAATAATTAAAAACATCAAAAATCAAATGAGGAGACAAGAGTGTCAATAAACAATGGTGTTTTGTCACAAGTAAAAACAACAAAATAAACAAGGTTTTCTAAGTAATGAGAGGGGATCCTTGGGATGTGATGGGAATACAGATTAAGCGTGATTATTGGGTACATGCTTTTGATAGAAGATTCATAGAATAATTGTCACTACGCTAGACATTAAGGGAAATAAGCTCTATCTCGAGCAACTTACCCCATTTCAAATGTGTTCCTCTCAGACACCCACTTGCCGCATGAAGACCATCCTACGCCTTAAACGACTCACTCTCTCGAGCTTAGTGTGTGGACATGGAACTAGGGTTCACTTTCTCGAGCTGAACCTTTTGTCGACCCACTCACACTGCCCATCAATCTAGTGGTCTTAATTTTACGACCTCTCTTTTGAGCAAGCCGAAAACACATAAATAAACTTTTTTTTTCAACTACAAATTCATTAAATTCATCCACAACCACTAAATAAAATGACATTTAAACTACGAATAGACTATCAGCAAGCAAAAGCCAACAATTATGTTAATCCATATTCGCTAAATCACACGCCATGAATTGAGGTTTTTTTAGTCACACATCAAGAGGTAGAAATTTATACCTAAATGAGTTTGAATTCAAATGGGTATGAAGATTTAAGTCTTGTTACATGCAAAGAATGAAGAATCCATGAGACTCAAGTCCAAATCCTTGGAGATGAAACCCTCTTCTTCTTCAAGTTTTCAAAACTCTATCAAACTTAGAGAAAAAAAAATCAAAAAGTACTATTCTATATGATAATTATAAAAATTGTCCGACTCTTAAAGCTACAACTCTAACTAGTAATTATAAATCTCACAGATTTATGCCGCGGCGGATCATTCGGTGTCGTTAGCCGGAATCGCCGCTCAACTTGGTGATTCGCCTTTAAGTGTAGTACATCGCCGTGTTGCACTAATATTTAGTGTCCTCGTGCTCTGGGTCATTGGGCGACATGGTAATGCTTCGCGGAACATATCGACGATGAGCTGACTACTCTCTTTTTTTGCCAACTTAATCCTTACCTTCAAGGCTTAGCACACTAGAACAAAAGGCAAATTAAGACCCTTCGGTGACTTGCCAAGTGAACTCGGCAATCCTCGGGCCTTCATTTCTTCGTTCTTTTTGTTCCTTTTTGCGACGTAGTATCCATGCTTTCCTTCACACATCAAATACCTAAAACTTAAGTGTTTTCATCAGATATTGAGATAAAATAAGCATTTTAGGACGCATTATCCATTAAAATATAGCCCTAAATGACTCCAGTCTGTGGACTCATCAGTACATAGTATAGATAGGGGTATGAGACTTCATCTATGCATTGCACAAGTATAACTTCGGATTACTTATGTGATGGTCCTATTTAGATATGATGATGTAAGTATTGGCTATTATAGCATGAACTATGACAACTAAAGGAGCTTTACTTAGTATAAGTGGGAATATGGGATCTTACTGATGCATTGCACAAGTAGACTTTGAGGGTGCTTATGGTATATTGTTATTATGCTATGATGATCTATATGTTGAATATGCTTGTGACTTGTGTTTTATACTAAAAGTGCATGATGATTCTCAAACTTGGTAAATCCATGCTTTTCAATTAAAATGTCCTTTTTATCATATTTTCAAAGGTTTTTATGCATGACTATGATACTTATTGCATTTTAGTGCTAACCTATATTTCTTCTACATTTTCCACAAAGTGTAAGGTTTGGTGATATCGGCTTTCTTCCTCGTGGATAGGTTCATAGTAGATCAAGAAGAGAAGTTATTTGTGAGTCCTCATAGTATTCGAGGGCTTGACTACCATGTCATTTACATTTCGTATTTATTCTTAGAGCTTTTCCATGGGCTGCGTCCCAAAGTTTTAGTCTTAATGGTTTTAAATTGTTTGAGACAAACTATAGACTTCCGCTTATGTTTATAAAAGACTTTGATTGTAATTCCTCGTCATTTTCTATTGCCTTATGTTATGATATGCTATGAGGCTTCTATGAGCCTATTCTGAGTCTTGTATGTCGTGTCACATCCAGGGTATAGGCTTGGGTCATGACAAAAAACAACTAAATTAATAAAGGAATAGTGTTAAACAAATGTAAGTAATTTGAAACTTAGTAGAATAATATGACTTCCTGATGAATTTTGTTTATGTTTTGTTTGAATTTTGATTGTTGGGTTTTGGAGCAGTTCTAGATGTGGTTTGATTATATTAAGGTTGTTTTTGAGTAGATTCTTGTATACTTTTTTTGGGTATTCAAATCTAATGATTTGGGGATGAAACCAATAAAATCTAGATGAATTAGGGTCGAAAAATGAACAAGAAAATTTGTGGGTTTTCGAGGCAGGGGGACTGGCACACCGAGCCACTCAGTGCGCCAGCATGAGGGGTCTGTTGTTTGGCCTCTTGGGCTTCGTGCCACTAAGTGCACCCCAAGACAGCCTCTGCATTTTAAGGTCTGGCACCCTGTGCTCTAAGTATGCCAGGGCCACCCGGTCCTCTACCCTTTCCCACTTCTTTCCGTTTGAGTTCCTCGAATTGTACCTATGTTTTCTAGTTGTTTCATACACTCTAAGGTACGTTTAAACATTGAAAGATCATCTATAACATGAGATCATAACCCTTGAATCCATAATTCAAATTCAAGGTAGAGATAAGAGTCAAGTTAAGAGAATTTTTAGAATCTTTTCAAAGTCTTTTACAATCATTTTTAACATCTTTTAACGACATAAGCATTGAGTTTGAGAAAGAGTAGAGCCAAGTTCATTTCTTCAAAATGAATTATGGGAACCAAAATTTTCAAAATAGTAAATGATTTCATATTTAAGATTAGAGGAAACACCAAACTCCAAAAAAGTTTTCATGAGTAGTTTTGAGTTCCATCTCTTTTAAGAGATAGGCTTTTGAGTAATAACCTCAAAACCACTGAGAAAGAATTATGTTTTTAAGCATATGACTTGATTATTTTGGAATAGTATTGAGCACTGATATGGGAACGAGTTCATAATAACTCAAGTCTCTATAAACCATATAGCCAACGTGGGTAGAAAGGGTCATACATTTTAGATGATTCCCTAGTAATTTTATTATAGAATAGTGGATCCACTTAGTTAAGGCATTCTATATCCCAAGAAGTTATAGAACAATTCTAGCAGCGTGGGTGAGACGTTGTTTCATCACATAGCTCATAGTGATTGCTGTCGGTTAGGGAATCTCAGAAACAGAGTTTATTTTTGTATTCTTATATACAACTATGACATTACTGTATTTTCCAATACTTTAAGATAGTATCTACTGTTTTGAATGCTTTATATAAACAACTTTATTGTTGTTTATTTGTGCATTGAGTTGAGTATCCATGAGTTGAGTAAAGTTGAGGTAAGTATTTCTTTCAAATTCTAATTCAAGTTTAAGTGTTGTTTAGAGTTCTCCTCAGATGCTCGTACATTCAATGTGCTGACACCATTTGGCATTCATCATTTTATGATGTAGATACAGTTGATTAGGATCATAATCCAATGCTTTGTTGATCCAGTTGAGCATTCAAAGTCATTTGGTGAGCCGCCTTGCTTTCCGAAGGATAACTTTTTCATGTTTTTTGGATCGTCAGTTGTTAGGATGAACGGAGGTCTTGTTTCGATATCCCTCATAGTATTAGAGGCTTCATAGATAGTTATAGTTCTTTAGTCTTTGCATTTTTGTTGTTTTGTGATAAGACTTGACTTGCCATATTGGCTAGTTGGATGTTTGATTTTAAAACATTCTAAGTTATTTTGAGACAGTTGAGTAAAGTTTCATGTTTTCCTTTAATTATTGCTTAAAGTCTTCCGCTAAGAGTCTAGCAAGGCCAAGGGTTTTCTTGGGGCAAGCAATGGTCCTCGAGTGTGAGTCCCACCTAGGTGTAGACTCAGGGCATGACAAACTTGGTATTAGAGAAAACAGTTCAAAAGTCCTAGTGAGTCTATGAAGCCATGTCTGTAGTGTTGTAATTATCAGTGTGAAGTGCACCACATCTATAATCATGAGGCTGCACCATTTAGGAACTATCTCACTTCATTCATACTCATTTCGTGCGATAGATTTTATCGCTATAAAAGTTTCTTTCTAACACATGCTTGCACGTATCTTTTAGATCATGCCTCCACGAAGAGGTTTCTAACGTCATCCTGCTAGGAGGAAAGTTGAGGAATAAGGGGTACCTAATGCACCAGCAGTGCAACCTCAACGAGAGGTCACCAATGTTGAGTTTAATGAAGCTCTCTAGATGTTATGTCAAAAAGTGACCAATCAAGTTTGCAAGCAAGAGAATCGATAGGAAGTGGCTGATACTTCAAAGATTCATGAGTTATTAATGATAAATTCTCAAAGCTTCACTGGTTCAAGTGTTAATGAGGATTTGGAAAACATTGTATTGGAATGGCAGAAAGTGTTTGAGATTATTCATGTTGTTGATATTGAGCGAGTGGAAGTAGCTGCGTATCAGTTGAAGAGTGTTGCTAGAATTTGGTTTCATCAATGGAAGAAGGATAAAGATGAGGATGCATCGATACTAAGCTGGGTTGTGTTCCAGAGTGCATTCATGGGGCATTTCGTTCTTCGTGAACTAAGAGAAGAAAAGGTACAAGAATTCTTCATCCTTATGCAGGAATCTATGAGTTTTCCTGAATACAGTCTTAAGTTCACCCAACTTTCATGCTATGCTTCGAAGATTTTTGCGGATATGAGGAGCAAGATGAGTCTGTTTGTTGTTGGGTTTACTTCTTTGTCAAATAAGGAAGGCAAGACAGTAATGCTAATATGGGATATTGACATACCGAGGCTGATGATCCATGTGCAACAGGTTGAGAAAGATAATCTAAAATATAGTGAGGAGTTTTGAAACAAGAAATCTAAGACAAGGAATGTGTCCGCAGCAGAAGAGTAATCCCAATCGGTCATCTTTCTAACCTAATAAAAAGGGACCTGCTCAGTCATCTGCTAGTGCACCTGTACCAAAGAATAAAGGTGTGTTCAATAATTAGAATTCACAAAAATTTTAGAGCTATACCTTCACAGTCTAAAGGTATTGTTGTATAATGAGGTAATAGGACTCTTGCATGTGCTAAGTGTGGTAGGACCCACTCAGGGATATGTCGTGATATGTCTGTTGATTTCTTCAAGTGTGGTCAGAACGGTCACTTTATGAAAGAATGCCCTAAGAACGAGCAAGGTAATGGTAATGGGGGCAATAGAGCCAATCTTTTTCAATTGCTCCACCAAATAGAGCTACATCTAGAGGAGAAACTATAGGGGCAGGCTGAGGAGCAAGTTGTTTTTACGCTATCACTAGTCGCCAAGAGCAAGAGGATTCGCCAGATGTTGTCACTAGTATGATCAAAGTCTTTAATTTTGATGTTTATTCTTTGCTAGATCTAGGGGCAAGTCTATCTTTTATGACTCCTTATGTTGCGATAAATTTTGATGTTCTTCCTGAGAAACTTCTTGAGCCCTTCAGTGTTTCTACACCTTTTGTTGAGTCTAATCTACCTGAGACAGTTTATTGTGATTGTTTCATTTCCTTCAATCACAAGAGCACCATGGCTGATTTAGTTGAGTTATACATGCTAGATTTTGATGTCATTTTATGTATAGACTGGCTTCATGCATGTTATTCCTTAGGCGATTATAGGACCCGACTTGTTAAGTTTCAGTTTCCTAATGATCTAGTTATTGAGTGGAGGAGTAGTTCGCCAGTGCCTAAGGGTCATTTTATTTCATACCTTAAGGTGAGAAGTTTAGTTTCCAAGGGTTCTATCTATTACTTAGTCTCAGTTAATGATGCTAGTGTTGAGACACAACCTCTTTAGTCAGTTCGAGTTGTGAGTGAGTTTCCAGAGGTCTTTCTAGACTATCAACCCAGAGTCCGTCCTGAGAGAGAAATAGACTTCGGCATAGAAATTCTTCCCGATACTCATCCTATCTCTATTTTTCCATATAGTAGGTACCAGCAGAGTTGAAAGAGTTAAAAGAGCATTTGAATAATCTCCGTGAGAAAGGGTTTATTCGACCAAGTGTCTTACATTTTGGCACTCCAGTCTTATTTGTGAGAAAGAAAGATGTTTCTCTTAGAATGTACATATATTACGATCAGTTGAATAAGGTTTCTATAAAAATAAGTATCATTTTCAGAGAATTGATTATCTCATCGATCATATTTTTGTTTTTCTAAGATAGATCTAAGATCTGGCTATCATAAGTTGAGAGGAAGAGAAAGTCATATCTGTAAGATAACTTTCAGACTTGTTACGGTCATTATGAGTTCATAGTTATGTCTTTTGATTTGACCAATTCACCTGCACCGTTCATGGACGTTATGAATAGAGTACTCAAGCCTTATTTAGATATTTTTTTTATCATATTCATTGAAGACATTCTAATATATTTGAGCAATGAGGAAGATCATGCTAGTCATCTAAGAATAATCCTTTAAGCACTCAAGGATAAGAAGTTATATGCCATGTTTTCTAAGTATGAATTTTAGATTGAGTATGTGGCATTCTTAGGCTGTATTGTTTCTCATGATGGGATTCAAGTTGATACTCAAAAGATAGAGGCAGTGCAGAACTGGCCTAGATCCACGTCTCCAACTGATATTAGGAATTTCTTGGGATTTTCTAGCTATTATAGAGGTCGTCAGGGGTTCTCAGCTATTTCATCTCCTTTGACTATGTTGATTAGGAAAACTATTAGGTTTTAATAGTCTGAAGTTGGTGAGAAAAGTTTTCAGGAATTGCAAAAGATGTTGACTACTGCCCTAGTGTTGACCTTACCAAAGGGTATGCAACATTTTCCGGTATATTGTGATGCATCCAGAGTCGGTTTGGGTTGTGTGTTAGTGCAAAATGACAAGATTATAGTTTATGCCTCCAGACAGCAAAGGTTCATGAGAAGAATTACCCAACTTATGATCTAGAGTTGGCTTTCGTAGTATTTGCTTTGAAATCATGGTGTCACTATCTTCTGTGTGTTCATGTGGATGTGTTCACCGATCATAAGAGCCTTCATGATGTGTTTAGTCTGAAAGAGCTTAATGTTAAATAGAAAAGGTGGTTAGAGTTACTCAAGGACTATGACATGAGTATCCTCTATCACCCAAGTAAGGCTAATGTTGTTGTTGACGCCTTAAGCAGATTGTCTATGGGTAGTACCGCCCATTTTAAGGAAGACAAGAAAGAGTTAGCTAAAGATGTCCAATTTGGAGTTCGTTTAATGGATTCTAATGAAGGATGAGGAGTCGTAATGAATGGGGTTGAATCATCATTAGTGTCCGAAGTCAAAGAGAAACAAGACCAAGATCCTATTTTGCTTAACTTAAAAGCAATTGTTCATAAGCAAAAAGTAATGGCTTTTGAACAAGGGGAAGATGGAGTATTTAGGTATCAAGGTAGGTTGTGTGTACCAAGGGTGAATGAACTTCAAGAGAGGATCATGGAGGAAGCTCATAGCTCCATACATTCTATCCATCTGGTCCACAAAGATGTATCGTGATTTGAGATAGGTATATTGGTGGAGTAGTATGAAAAAGGGCATTGTATAGTTCGTTGCTTAGTTCCCAAATTGCCAACAAGGTATGGTAGAGCACCAGAAGATGGGTGGTATGGCTCAGAATATAGATCTTCCGTAATAGAAGTGGGAGATGATCTATATGGATTTTATTACAAGTTAATCATGATCTTGCAAGCAACGTTATTCCATTTGGGTGATTGTAGATCGAATGACTAAATCAGCCCACGTTTTGCCAGTAAAGACTACCTATTCAGTAGATGAATATGCCAAGTTACATCTTCAAGATGTAGTTAGACTTTATGGAGTTCGTGTGTTGATTATTTCATATAGAGGTGCAAAATTTACTACACAATTTTGGAAGTCAATTCTAGAATGGTTTGGGTTCAAGGGTGAATTTGAATACTTCTTCTCATCCTCAGACTTATGGTCAACCAGAGTATAGTATTCACAATTTAGATTATATGTTGAGGGCTTGTGTGATTTATCAAGGGTAATTGGGATGATCACCTAGCTTTCATTAAGTTTTCCTATAACAATACTTACCACTCTAGCATCCAAATGGCTATGTATGAGCCTTTTTATGGGAGAAGATGTAGATTTCCTATTGGATGGTTAGAAGTTGATGAATTTAGGTTGATAGGGCTAGACTTAGTTCATCAATCTATGGAAAAAGTTAAGATTATTCAAGAGAGGTTGAAAACAGCGCAGAGTCATTACAAATCCTATACAAATATTAAGAGGAGAGACTTAGAGTTTGAAGTAGATGATTGGGTATATTTAAAGGTTTCACCCATGAAGGATGTTATGAGTTTTCGTAAGAAGGGGAAATTTAGTCCCCGCTATATTGGTCCTCACCGGATATATCCAAGAGGGTTGGTAATGTAGTGTATGAGTTCGAGCTACCGCAAGAGTTAGCAGCAGTTCATCCAGTGTTTCACATTTCTATGTTGAAGAAGTGTATGGGCGATCCTTAACTTATCTGACGTCATGAAGATATTTGTAATAAGGATAACTTATCCTATGAGGAGATTCCTATTCAGATTCTAGATCGCCAAGTTCGCAAGTTAAGGACCAAGGAAGTAACATCAGTCAAGGTTCATTGGAGAAATCAATTTATTTGAGGAAGCTACTTGGGAAGATGAGGAGGAACTGAAGAAGATATACCCACATATCTTTCAGTTTGGAGAAAATCCAAATTAAGGTACTAATCCTTTTCTTGGCATTTGTTTTAAGTTGCCAGGTTGTATTTATGTTTTACTTATTGCGTGTTTGAGCTGAATGTTAGATTTAACACGCTTAGTCTTCTTAGAGTACTCTCATTCGAGGATGAATGTTCCCAAGGGGAAGATATTGTAACACCTCTTTATTTGAAAGAACTATAATTAGAGAGAAACTATTTTTGGAAAGATTAAATTTTGAAACATTGTCTAGTTATGCTAAGCATGAGTCTTGTATCAACTTCAAATGACCATAACACTAGGTAAAAAATTAGTTAGGTGTTCCATAAGGTATCAAATTAAAGGTAATTGAATTATCTTTCCAATGCCACCGAGTTTGCTATTTTTTGAGCTTGTATGAGGGAGATATACCCGTTTGACGTCGGGCTATCTGGATAAGGAAAGTCACCCAGATTTAAGAATGATATTTTGGTCCTTTTCCATACACAATTAGTTTAATTTGATTTTGATAATTTAATTGGGGTCTAAAATGATTTGGTTCAGTTTATGCATTACAAAATTACGGTAGGGCTTTGAGAGAAGAGAAAAAAGAAGAAAACCAAGGTTCATCGCGTTCTTGAATTTCGCTTGCAAATTTTGCTGAGGGTTAATCCCTATGAGGTAAGTGATATCACATAGCGTTGGGTTTGTTCACCCATGCGCCAATCATGATTAAATCAGCGTATTTCTATTCTTGAAAGTAGAGTATATGAGTTTTTGATGAATTTTGTTGAAGTGTCGTTTGAATCTTTATTGTTGAGTTTTGGAGGAGTTCTTGAGGTGGTTTGATGATATTTAAGATTGCATTTGAGTAGATTTTTGCATAGTTCTGTTGGGTATTCAAATCTAAGTGTTCGGGGACAAAACCAATTGAATCTAAAAAAATTAGGGTCGAAAAATGAACAAGAAAATTCGTGGGTTTTTCGGGCAAGGGCCTGGCGCACCGTGCCACTCAGTTCACTAGCATGAGAGGTCTGTAGTTTGGCCTCTGGGGCACCACGCCACTCTGTATGCCCCTAGCCAGCTTCTACACTACAACTTCTTACCCCCGGCGTCACTCAATACGCCAGGATCGCCAGGTTCTCTACCATTTCCCACTTCTTTTTGTTTGAGTTTTCTGAAGTCGTACCTATGTTTTCTAGTTGTTTCCTGCACTTTAAGGCACGTTTAAACATCGAGGGATCATCTATAACATGAGATCATAACCCTTGAATCCATATTTCAAATTCATGAGAGTTCTTAGAATCTTTCAAATTTTATTACAATCGTTTTAAACTTGATTTAAAGACTTAAGCATTGAAATTGAGAAAGAGTAAAACCAAGTTCATTTCTTTAAAATGATATATGGGAATTAAGTATTTCCAAAGAGTAATTTTTTTCACATTTAAGATGAGTGGAAACACGAATTCCCAAAGAGTTTTTATAAGTAGTTTTAAGTTCCATCTCCTTCAAGAGATAAGCTTCTGAGTAATAACCTCAAAACCACCGAGAAAGAGTTATGTTTTAAATATATGAGCTGAGTATTATGGGTGTAGTATTGAGCACGAATATGGGGATGAATTCATAATAACTCAAGTCTCCATAAACCATGTAGGCAACGTGGGTACGAAGGGTTATACTTTTTAGTTGATTCATTAATGCTTTTAGCATAGACTAGTGGATCCACTTACTTGAGGCGTTCTATATCCCATCAAGCTATAGGATAGTTATAGAAGCATAGGCGAGACTCTGTATCATCATATAGCTCATAGTGATGGTTGTTGATTAGAGAATCTCCCAAATAAAGTTTATTTTTGTATTCTTATATACAATCGAGATACTATTGTACTTTCCAATACTTTGATATGTTATCTATTATTTTAAATTATTTATATAAAATACATCTTTATTGTTGTTTATTTTGTGCATTGAGTTGAATATCCATGAGTTGAGCAAAGCTGAGGTAAGTGTTTCTTTTAGATTATAGTTCAAGCTTATGTGTTGTGTAGTTTTCCCCTCACATGCTCGTACATTCAATGTAATGACGCCATTTGGCTTGCATCATTTTATGATGCAGATACAGGTAATCAGGATCAACATCCAACGCTTTGTTGATCCAATTGAGCATTCAGAGTCATTTGTGAGCCTACTTACTGTCTAGAGGAACCTTTTTTCATGTTTTTACCATTTTCAGTTCTTAGGATAATTGGGGTTGTTGTCCTGACATCCCTCATAGTAGTAGAGGCTCCATAGATAGATAGCTTTAGTTCTTTAGTCTTTGAATTTTAGTTATTTTGTTATAAGACTTGAGTTGCCACTTCAGCTAGTTGGATGTTTAATTTTAAAACATTCTAAGTTATTTTGAGACAGTTGTGTAAAGTTGCATTTATTTTGTTTTATTAATTCTTAAAGTCTTCCACAAAGAGTCTAGCCAGGCCAAGGGTTCGCTTGGGGTAGCAATGGTTCTCGAGTACCAGTCCTGTACAGCTTGTAGGCTAGGGACGTAACAATTGAGTAATTCACTAAATAGTTGTCATATTCTATTCTACACACTATATGATCTACTAGTTCTTTGACACTAATATCATGAGTGGTCAGATCCCCAGAAATCAAACATATAAAAGGACAACCTTCAGCACAACATTTATATCTTAATATTTTTTATCATTCTTCACCACAATCTGTTCTACCTTCTTAGTTATACATAAAGTTTGCAGAATTTTTTTTCTTCAGCTATGTCCTTGAAGGCCATACCCTTAAAAATCCCCTTATAATCTTGCAAACTATCACTTATATTCCTCTTTTTTTACTAACTAAATTTTCCAATTAATCAATATCATATTCTGAAAATATAAACACCACTCCATTATCACTATCACTAAAGTATGTGCCTTTATTATGAATTGGTAAAAGTAAAAATGATCCATCATCCAAGAAAATATAAGGTACATCATCAGATTATTCACAATCCTCAATAGCAATCAAATTAATTGATTTATATTAATAAAGATACAAGATGATAAGGCTCTAACTCCATCATGTATTTTTTCAAATTATGACGAGCAAGTATAATAAGTAGTTGCACACCAACAAAGCCTAACTAGTACTCATTAACTAAGTCAAGGAAAAGATATAAGATTAGGATCATACCCTCTCCAATAATGAACTCATCTTTTATCATTATGTAGGTTTGAACTGGTAAGCCACTCACCACGATGATGAAAGTATATGGTAACTTTAACCATGTTACTAGCCTAGAAAGATTTAATAAATAATGTAAGTCAGTTAAATTACTAAGTCATATAAGTAAGTTACAATATTAAATAAGTAAGTGAGTATGTTATGTCATATAAGTCGGTCCAATTAAGTAGTAAGGAACATAAGTCAACCCCATTAGTAAGTCACATAAGTAAGTTACGTTAGAAAATAAGTAAGTTAATTAGTTATTAAGTCACATAAGCAGTTAGCCAGTTAGTAACATAAGTCAATCCAGTTAGCTAATAACTAAAATAATTCAGTCACATTAGTAAGTCACATAAGTAAGTTACATAAGTCAGCTAGCTAGTATGTAACATAACTTAGTCACATTAGTAAGCTAAGTCAATAATATAAGTCTTAAAGTACTAATATTAATAAACAAGAAATAAAATATGAAAAGTGACAGTCACATGAAGCATTTAAAAGATAAGCTAAGTGAATTATTTAAGTCTTAAAACATAAAATTCGTTAGTTAATTTGTATGTACTTATATTAGAAAGCATAAGTAACTCGACACATTAGTAAGCATAATTAAGTCTTAAAGAATTTCAAGTCACATTAGATTGGTAAATAGTCACATTAGAAATAAAGGAGTAAAAAAAATAAAAACTGACAGTCAAACAAACAAGTTAAATTTAAGTCTGTTCAAGTCACATTACATAGTTTGTTTGGAAAAAAAAAGTAAAAACTGAAAAGTGACACGTCAAAGAAAACATTTAACAGATAGGCCAAATGAATTATTGAAGTCATAAAGCAGTAGTCATGAATATTGAGCACTAGGGCTTTCACACTAAGGCTAATATGATGAATTATGTATGAAAAGGCTTCGAGAGTAAAGTCTATAGGAAAATAGTAGACTAATAGATAGAATAGTGGTGGAAGGCATTTATCCATCTAGACTACCATATGAATGTTTCAATGCATAAAGTGATAGAATCACTTGAAACATGGATTGATTGTCAAGAACATCATTCCATGAGACATGAATGTTAAGTAAGGCTTAATAACTAGCCTAGGGGGTGTATGCTTGGCCCTAAGTTCATATTGACAATGAGGTGGAGGTTCTCAAATAGTTGAGACTGGGATCCCACAAGAAAAAGGGGGACCCTCACATAGTAGAATCCGGGTTTCCTCAAAGTTGGTCTCATTAGATGGATGCCTTCACCTAGTTGAGTCCAGGTTTCTAGTAGAAATCTCCATATCCAAGGAACTAAGACGTTCTTAAAGAAGTATCTTGTAGTGTTTTAGAGAATTATAAACTAAGATATACTTAGAGAGGCATCTCATAGTTTTCCAAGAGTAAAATGAACTAAGACAAACTTGAAGAAGTACCTCTAAGTATTTAAAAGCATTAATGAACTAAGGCATTCTTAAAGAAGCATCTCATAGTGTTCAAGGCAATAATGAACTAAGATATGCTTGGAGAAGCATCTCGTAGTATTTACCTAATAATGAACTAAGATGTGCTTAAGGGAGTACCTTGTAGTGTTCTAAGGTTTTATGAGAGGGACTAGTCCCAAACTAATTAAGTTGTATGATGGCCTAAAGTGATACGTAGTATGGGGATTTTGGGGCCTTATCTATACATTGCACAAATATGACTTGAAGATACTTATGAAGTCTTTTTCATATATGATGTATTCTTAGCTTGGATTGTTGCGATAGTTGCTTTCCATGACATGTTTGACTAAAGGTGAAGATTCACTTTTTTATGTGAATTAGTTTAAGAACGAGATCAAAGGATGGTAACTATGATTATGATGGCCTAAAAGTTGTACTTAGTATGGATGGGATTATTGGGTCTTATCCATGTATTGCACAAGTATAACTTATGGTTACATATGAAATGGTTCTCTTATTATATGAAGGTTGAAGTATTGACTATGTTATGAATATGATGTACCTTCTATGTTCATGGACCATCCCTTATGTTGACAAATGCTTACATTATGTCTATGTTGGAGATTATGCATATGATTATGATATTATCGTTTATTCTTATAGCCTATGTCTTATGTTGGCTAACGCTTACGTTATGCTCTTATGATGTTATGCTTGCTATCATACTTAGTACATTTGTACTAACACATATTGTTTCCTACATTCTTATCAAATGTAGAGTCAGGCAACATTGAGTTCCATTTTCATAGCTAGGTTTCTAGTAAAGCAAGGAGTTGAAAACTTGGTGAGTCCTCATAGCATAGAGGATGTGATCATCTTTCCCTTCTGTCGTTCTTTATGTTTTATACTTTTGTATGGGCTGCGTCCCAAAGAGTTATTCAATTGTGTTAGATGGTTTGAGGCAAAGTGTTATAGACTTCCACCTGCTTTTATAAAGACTTCCATTGTATGAAAAAAGTTTTAAAATTTCCACATCATTTCTATTTAATTTATGTTGTGATATGCTAAGTGGCTTGTGTTAGGACTTTCAGGGTCTAGTACGCCATGTTACATCTAGGGTGTACCCCTAGGTCGTGACACAAATTCAAGATAGACTTCAGAGTAAAGTTCGAGGAGAGTTATTTTGAGAAGTCTTTTGCAAGCTTTTTTTTATAAAAAAAATAGACTTGAGTCCTTGAGTATGAGGATGAGGAGAGTTGAATTCATGTTTTCGAAATGAATATAAGTAAACTAAGTATTCCCAAGATTAAATGTTTTACATTTAAAATTCGAGGAAACTTCGATTTCCAAATAGGTTTATTAGGAGTTTTTGAGCACTATCTCATCTAAGAGAACCTTTTGACTAATAATCTCAAAGTTTTAGTATGAGGAAGTGCTTTTAAACATATGAGCTTGAGTTATACTATTGGGAGTAGTATTGAGCACCGATATGGAGACGACTTTAGAAATCTCAAAAGTCCTCATAAACAAGGTATACCAACATCTATAAAGGGTAATACTTTTTAGATGATTTTGTATTGCTTTTAATGCATAACTTAGTAGATCCACTTAGTTGAAGATGGCATATACTCCGACAAGGTATAGGACAGTTCTGGCAGCGTGGGAGAGATTCTATATCATCGGATAGCTCATAGTGATGGTTGGTGGTATGAGAATCTCCCAAGTAAGATTTAATGAGTTATTATTATATTTCGAATACATTGGGTTATTGTTACGACCCAGGGGTACAACCTAGATTTAACAAGGTGTACAAGACCCCGAGAGGCCTCATTCAAGCCCCTTAGCATATCATAACATAAAGTAACAGAAACGATGCAAAATTTTGAAAACTTTTTCCGTACAATCAAACTCTTTTATCAAAGCAAGCGGAAGTCTATAACACTTTTGTTACGCCCCCTAAAACTAGAAAACTAAATTAGAGGCTAAGTCATAAATTGGTGACCAAAATGGAGTCTAATGTAAAGAGTTGAGTTATAAAATAACCTCTTTTACTTAGTACTAGGGTTTATTGGTATAAACGTCAAGGCATGACCCCCAAGGACCCCCCCCTAAGGTCCTTGAGGAGGACCTATGGGGCTGCCAAAAGCTATCAAAAATAGCAGCTTGACCTACGGATAGGGCACCTACGAACTGTAGGTGGACCCACGCCCCGTAGGTGGGGGTCGTGGGTCGAGGCTAAGCCTCCCCTATTTTCTCCATCTATCTGACCCAAACTATGCTTGTGCAATATGTAGCGTGAACCCACCTACGGTCCATAGGTGGGGGTCTCATAGGTCACACCTGTAGATTAGTTAATTAGTTTAAGTTAGAGTTAGGGGAGGGGTTTAGGGTTAATTAATTAACTTACTAGGGTTAGTTAATATTAATTAAGATTAACTATAAATACCTAATAGACCCTAAAACTAACCCAACTAAATCATTCATTCAAGAACCAAAAACGAAACTATTTCCCTCTCAAAATATTCTCTCTCTCACACTCCATTGATGAGCAAGAACAAGGTCAAGCTTAGGGTTCAAGTTCCAACCTTTTCACTCCAATATTTTGTGGAAAACATAAACTAAGGTATGGCAATATTGATCCATGGAGTGCTTTCCTCGATGGAGCCCTTAAACTCTTCAATTTGAAACTAGGAAAAGTCTTCAAAGACCTAGGGTTTTATTCTATCCATGGATTCATCCTCAAATCATTTTCAAAGGTTAAATCATCATATATTATTGATTAATTACTGTTTTTAGAATGGTTTTATAATAAATTCACCATGAATCCATGGAATTCCCTCTAACCCTAATTTTATGAATACATTGTGGGTGAATTTGTAGTATGGTCAATTATATTGAATTGTTCCTATTGTAATGTGGTTTCTTGATTATATTACTGTACAAGTTGAATGTACTAACCCTAGATTGAAAGGGGGAAGGTGATCTTTGATCCAAGATGGGTAAGACTTGAGGTTTATGCCAAATTATGAGTTACATGAATATGCACTATATGAACATGATTATAACCTTATTATTGTGTTAATTGAAAGTTCATTCTCATAAACACATAATGATTATGATGTGAAGGTTCTTCTCACTATGTTAGGTTTCTAAGGTTGAAAGTCCATTCACACCTAATGAACCTAGGAGTTATTATTATGAATTCTGTTTGATGGAGGGTAAGATACTACTTCATGCTTGTAAATTCAATTCAAAGACTAAATATGTAATTGTGGGAAGTAATGCTTAGAACCGAGTGCATGTTAAGTATGAGATGGAAATACCCCTGCTAGAGAGGACAAATTTCTATAATGTATCTCATGAGATGGAAGCTCCCCTGCTAGAAAGGGTGGGTGTCTAGTAACACTCTACATATCCTTTAACTATGTGCCCTCATAGGTCTTTAGCTAGTGGATCCACCTAAACTCTATACACTTAGGTCTACCTTAGGAAAGTAGGACACCTCTTTTCGGTGTGGGGCATGACAACGAATTCCATGTTTAGATCACATGGTCTATGTCGGTTAAAGCTTATTCCCAAAGTAATAATTAAGGTAAAGTATTAACTATGTTTGCTTAAGGAGTTTACTTAGCTTAAGTAGGATTATGGGGTCTTATTTATGCATGGCACAAGTATACTTTGAGAGTATTCATGGTTGGTTCCTATTATGATATGATGACTTATACATTGATTATGCTTATGACTTGCGTCTTGTACTAATTCACATAATAGTTCTTAAACTTTACAAAATGCATATTCTTCAACTAAATTGTCCCTTTAAAGCATATTTTGCATGATTTTGTGCATGATTATCATACTTAATACATTAAATGTGCTAACCTAAATTTCTCCTCTTTTTCAAACAAGTATAAGTCCTGGCGTGTGAGGTGATTGTCCTATCTAGTCCAAGCTTGGGTTGACTACCCTAAAACCTTGTGGTATGTCCTCACGGATCCGAGGGCAAGAGGTTTCATTGTTCTTTCCATTTTCCTTGTTGTATTAGGAATTGTCAAATTCTCTATTGTAAGGGCTTTGACCCTTTTGTTTTGTGATTCCGATTGTAGTATATGGCCTAAAGAGACTATGTCTAGATTTCTGCTATTCTTTTATAAAGATTCTCTTAAAGTCTTGAAATTTTATTTTATTCTTTATTATTCTATACTTATGTGATAATGATAAGCTTAGTGGCTTACATGGGGCCTATCGGGGTTCCCTCTGCCATAATATGTCTAAGGGGTACCCTTTTGTCATAAAAACTGTCTCAAACCATCTGAAAAAACACAATTAAATCTATGGGACACAACCCATACAAAAGTCTAAAACATAAAAGAAAGACATAAAGGAAAGGTGATCACATCCTCCATCCTATGAGAACTCACTTAGTCTTCAACTCCTTGTTGTACTAGAAACCTTGTGTGCATGAGTACAACCTCAAGCTCACTAAACTTTCCACTTATGCTCTAGATATGGCTGTTGATATGAGGAGTAGGATGGGTCTGTTTGTGTCTGGGTTGTCTCGTCTATCTAGCAAAGAGGGTAAGGCTGTGATTTTTATAGTTGATATGGACATAACAAGGCTTATGATTCATGTACAACAGGTTAAGGAAGATAAGTTGAGAGATAGGAAAGAGTTTCACAATAAGAAGGCTAAGACAACAGGAAATATGTCTGGTAGCAAAAAGGTAATGTGAATCGGTTATCTTTTAAATAAAGGCAAATCGAACCTACGATGAGTCCACAAGTAGGACTCATATAGGGCTATATTTTAATAGAGTTAGTGTCCTCAAATGAATATTTTTTCTCAATATCTGATGAAAACTCTTAAGTTTCAAGTATTTGAAGTTTGAGGGAAATCATGGACACTACTTAGAAAAAAGGAACAAAAGTGGCTAGAAGATTGAAGAAATGAAGGTTTGAGAATCGCCGAACCAATTCGGTGAGTCGCCAAAAGGTCTTATCCTAGCCTTTTGTTCCAGTGTGTTGAGCCCTGAAGGAAAGGATCAAATCGGTGGTGAACAGGAGCAATTGGTGTATCACCGAGCAGTTCCATGAAGCAATACTATGTCACCCAATGATCCAAAGACGACGATCCTGAAGGATAGAGAAAGACAGTGATGAAACCTACCAGAGGATGGATCACCGAATTGATCGGTGATGTCGACTCACGACGCCGAATGATCCGCTGCAGCATTAATTTTTGAAAACTATAAATATTCATTGGGAATTATTATTCTATATCAAAATTTTAGCTTTGAACATAAATTTTTTAGACTTTGCTTCTATTTTTGAGTTTTAAATTTGTAAAGGGTTTTGAAGAACTTGAAGGTTCAAAGGGTTTCAAATCCAAGATTTTGGGTTTGGGTCTCTTAGATTTTTCACTCTTTTCTCGTTTTAAGACATAAATCTCCTTACCCATTTGAATGCAAACTCATATTGGTATAAATTTGTATCTCTTTTACATGTATACATTTCGTGAATATTGGTTAGATTATCTGTTGGGTCTTGCTTGTTGATGATTTATTTGTTGTTTAGATGTGATTTTGTTTAGTAGTTGTGGTGGAAGTTAATAAAATTGTAGTTGCAAATACAAAATCACCTTTGTGTTTTCTGCTTACTCGAGAAAGAGGTCATAAAACTAAGACTACTAAATTGATGGCCAGTGGGATTGGGTCGACATGAGGTTCAACTCGAGAAAGTGAACCCTAGTCTCATTCCCACACATTCAGCTCGAGAGAGCAAGTGGGCTATAGCGGATGTTGTTCTACATGCGGCAAGTGTATGTCCGAGAGAAACCCATTTGATTCGGAGTATGTTACTCAGAGAGAATTTATCCCCTCTGTAGTCTAGCCTATTCACAAATATTCAATAGATTTATTGTCAAAAGAATGTACCCAATAGTTTAGTTTTTCCCATATTCCTATCACATCCTAAGAACTGCATCTCCCTCACTAGTACTCTTTGTAATTTTGCATTATTGCTGTTTTTTCTTACTTGTGACAAAAACCCCATCGTTAATTGACACTTTTGTGTCACCCCTTAGATTTAACATCTTTATATTCAGAAATGATTTTAGTTATGACTAATTAGAACTTAATTTTATTTTTCTACTAATTTTGAAAACCTCTCCCTTGGGTACAGTCCCAACCCTTGGTTGGGTTACTTTACTATTGTACAATAGTAGGCACTTGCATTGGAAGTTGTGTCTTGATTATGCAAACATCAAAATGGCACTGCTACCGGGGAGTGGTGTTATTTTAGAGTTCTTAGTTTAATAGAATTTTTGTTATTCTTAGTTACAATTGTACTAACCTTAGTTGTCGTTTTGTTTTGCTTGTTTGAATATCAAAGCAGAGAAATAAGAATGGATAATCATTATGAGTACCACAAGGATCACCCCCTCCTGAAACTATTAAACCTCAGGGACAGCCTCCTGACATTCAAACAAAAAGAGGACGAGACAATTTAGGAAATGTGGCTGAAATTCCAAGCACTGCTACAACGGTGCCCATCTCATGGGATGACTGACAAGGCGCTATTAAAGTGCTTCTATAGGGGTCTTTGAATCGAAAATAGAAGTATAGCCGATCAACTTTGTATGGGGGGTATGCTACACTAACCCTACGAATTCGTCACAAAAATCCTTGATGGTATGGATGAAACAAACAAGGAAGCCATAAAGAAGCAAGAGTGAGATGCAATAGTTACTTAGCTGGATGTTCTATCCAAATGAGTCATGGTGTTAGAAGTACAAGCAATGAAAAAGGAAAAGCACTTCTTCCTTCGTTCATGTAAACACGGGAAGAAGCATGGGGGCGTGTAGAATAATGAAAGCCCTATCACTTATTCAACAAAAACTTGAAGAACAAGACAAGAAGTTGAATGAGATGAAGGACAACATTGAAATGTTGAATGAAATGTCTACCTCAAACTCCATGACTATTAAGCAACAGGATGCTCAAATCACGCATTTGATGATAGGATGCTATCCACCGTTTGATGCAGACTCGCCTAACTACAACATGGTTGACTTCGAAGTATAAAGAATAGTTGTTGACTTGCGTCGTACCACGACGTTAACTAAGGCGCTTTTTGGGAGGGAACCCACAACCATTTATTGCTTTCTTTTTCTTTGATAAAATAATGTTGTGTTGATTGTGTAGATGGAAGTGTTGAGAGGGAATGAAAAGTGCAGATTTGCGAGCAACAGGTCCAATCAGTGACTCACCGAATAGTCAAGTCCAATCATGCATTTGAGTTTGTAAAACTCGGCGAGCACAAGATATTATTGGCGAACCACCGACCATGTTGGTGATCCCGACACAGACCATTGTATGGATTCCCAGAACAACTCGAAGGATTGTATTATTCGGCGAGGCAAGTGGTTTTTCGGCATAACGCCAAAGTGATTTGGCGATCCTGACTAATGTCGCTGAATGGACAAAAATTAGACGATTTTTCAAGTCAATGGTTTAAAAGTTTCAAATTCATTCCCTTTCCCTCACATTTTCATGTTCCCAAACTCACACCTGCACTCTAGTTTTACATTTCTTGTAATTTTAAAGTATTTTTAGTATCAAATTGTGCTACGAGTTGGATTACATTGCTTCATAGCATCTCAATATCTATTTGATCGGCATAAAGGTTTGGTAATTCAAACCCCGCGTTCCCCTTTCTCAAAAAATGTACTTAAATTAAATAGTATTACTTTGGTGATATGTGTTGGGCCTCTCTGGTAGGATTAGAATATCTGTTTGCCTATTAGGTTCACAAATTTTGCACGTACTCAGTTAAATAGTTAATTCCTAAAGGTCGCCCTTTAATTTGGATAAACAAATTATGGATTGTGCATGATTGTCACTTGGTCTAAGCGTAATTTGAGTTGTGCATGCCATAATTGAGTTTTCGGGGGTTTCAGGGTTGAATTCAGGAAGTTGGGTCAAAAGAAGGCACGTTAAGTTATTTGGCGAGCTGGGTTGAGCTCACCGAATCACTCGACAGTTAACCTTAAATCCCCATCTAGCCTTTAATTTATTGCCAAATATGATGTTGAATTCGGTTACTTTTGGCAAGAAGCATGATGTCGTCACCGAATGCATCCAGTGCCTCTCCAAAAGACTTCATGTTCGCCCTTTGTCTGCACCTTTGTATTCTCTTTGCAGTGCACTTGGCAAATCGCCCAAGTAGTTGCGCGCTTCACCAACTGCTTTGGCAACGTGATTTTGCAATTGAACTGCCTTGCTTTTGTTTGAATACTTTCTACCTTTTTCTCAAAGCTTTGCAGAAATGGCTAGACCAAAAGTATCTAGAAGAGATATGCCACCCCGACAAAGAAGAGCGAAAAATTTCAGGAAAGATATAAAAGCAACAAATCCTGCCAAAAAGGATAATGAGGGCAAGAAGCCCAGTTCCAGCAGAAGAAAAAATCCCCGAGACCCCACTATTCCATCGTGGAAACGTGGATTCTTCATAGTTATCTACTCCTTTTTTGCGGCTCATGACTTCGACAATCTTAGTAAGTCAGCTACCGTTGAACCTTCTGAAGAAGCTCCGGGAGCCATTATAAAATTCTAGGCTGATCATCGGGCACTAATGCCCAGACAGATGGAGCGACTGTGTAGACATGACTTTTCACTACCTCTCTCTCAGTCTTTCTTTATTCTAAATTCTAGATATTCAGTTATTTGCATTCGAGGACAAATGTTTTTTTTGTTGTGGTGGGGTGAGGCCCACCTTTGTGTACAACTCGTGAATCGTGTTTTTTTTAAGTATTTTGGTTGTGAGCTATATTGTTGTGTTAATATTTCTTTCTGTGGATGTTTGAGCTTGTGGCTCCTTTTGTTTTAAATTGCAAAATGATTTTGACCCATCCAAAAATTTTTGCCACCTCTTGTATGTTGAATGTGGCTTTTCTTTTGCAAAATTTAATTCTCGATTCCAATCAATACCAATGACTTGAATAGTGCTCTCAATCGAACGAACATGAATACGCGGCTATGATGAGGCCAAATGAAGCTGCACGGACAGTATGTGAACTCTTTGCATCTCGTTATGATTAGCCTATTATGGAATTGAGTCTCATGTGATGATCATTGCACACTAGCAAAAGTGTGGAGTCTTGATTGACTGTAGTGTCAATGGCTAGTGTGATGAACTTACTTTGAACCATGCATGATAGATCCTAGAATTTGCCCCATTGGTCCGGTCAACTAAGTGATGCTATCTCTTAAAAAGATCTTAGGAAAACTTTAAAGAGTGTGACCCAATATGACATATACCTCTTTTATGACCTACCTTGTGAGTGTGTAAACTTCTTTTGAACACCCCTTGAGAATTACCTTCCTTTGGAAGAAACTTGATGAAAACTAGACCTTTTTCATCTATCACCTATAATCCTTATGAAGTTGTGGTTAGTCGAATAGAAAACTTAGGCCAAAAGCCTAAGTTGGGGGTGTGGTGAAAAAGATAAGGGCAAGTCAAGAAGTGGAAGGAAAGTCTCCTCTTACCCATGGTTTTGAGGAAAATTGAACCCTTCCATATATATATATATATATAGAAAAGAGAAAGAAAAAAAAAGAATGAAAAAGAAATTTGTGGAATAAAGTACAAAACAAGTGGGGTTCCAAAACAATCCATGGAAAGTGAGTAATAGGATGACTTATGAGCACTAAAGAGAATGATAAAGGAAAAGGAAGTGTTGTGAGTACCACATTTCATGAGGATGAAAGTCATTAAGCCTAAATGACCATACTTTGGCACTCAGCTCAAGTACAAGCCTTGAAAAGACCTTTTTGATCTTGACTGAGCTGAAACAAATGTTGATTAGAAAAGACAGGTAAACCTGTGGGTAAAGTTGTGCTTTGTATTCTTGTTTGTGCGAGTGAGTGTTGCATCTAATTCTGAAGCTTTAAACTGTGAACCATTGTGTGAATATGGAATCATTCCTTCTGTTAGGGCATTTGAACACTTTGGTTGAGCTTGAACTTGCATTTGAAGAAAGTATTGTGAGCATGAGATTCTTTGATATTGGTGAGTCACAACTTGAATCTTTGAGTGCACATTTGATCATTGAATAAGTAAATTGAGTCTTGTTGTATGCATTCATGATTGAGTCTTGTGTAGCACTATTCAAGACACTATTTTTGAATGGCTGAACTTGAGTTTACTTGAGGACAAGAAAAATTTTAAGTTGGGTGTGTTTATGAGTCCATAAATTGGACTCATTTAGGGCTATATTTTGATAGAATTAGTGTCCTCAAATGCACATTTTGTCTCAATATATGATGAAAACCCTTATGTTTCAAGTATTTGAAGTTTGAGGGAAAGTATGGACACTACTTAGCAAAAAGGAGCAAAAGTAGCTGAAAGATCAAAGAAATGAAGATCTGAGAATCACCGAACCCATTCGGCGAGTCGCCACAAGGTCTTATCTTCGCCTTTTGTTCTAGTGTGCTGAGCCCTGAAAGAAAAGATCAAATCAGTGGTGAACAGGAGCAGTCGGCGTATCGCTGAGCAGTTCTGTGAAATTGTACTATATTTCCCAATGATCCAAACATGACGATGCTAAAGGATAGAGCGAGACAATGATGAAACCTACCAAAGGGCGGATCGCCTAGTTGATCGGCGATATCGACTAACGACATCGAATGATCCGCTGCAGCATAGATTCTTGAAAACTATAAATTCTGATAAAGAATTATTGTTATGTATCGAATTTTTAGCTTTGAACAATAATTTTTTAGACTTTGCTTTTATTTTTGAGTTCTCAAATTGGAGAGGGTTTTAAAGAACTTGAAGGTTCAAAGGGTTTCAACTCCAAGATTTTGGATTTGGGTCTCTTGGATTCTTCACTCTTTGATTGTTTAAGACTTAAATCTTCATACCCATTTGAATGCAAACTCATAGTGGTATAAATTTTTATATTTTTTACATGTGTAGCTAAAACCCCAATTCTTGGGGTATATTTTTTGAATATGGGTTAGATTATCTATTGGGTCATCCTCGTTGATGATTTATTTGTTGTTTAGATGTGATTTTGTTTAATATTTATGGTGGAACTTAATGAAATTATAGTTTCAAATATGATTTCACCTTTCTGTTTTCGGCTTGCTCGAGAGAGAGATCGTACAACTAAGACTACTAAATTGATGGCACGTGGAATTGGGTCAACATGAGGTTCACCTCGAGAGAGTGAACCCTAGTCTCATTCCCACACACTCAACTCGAGACAGTGAGTGGGCTAAGGCGTAAGCTATTCTTCATGCGGCAAGTGGGTGTCTGAGAGGAACCTATTAGATTCGGGGTAAGTTGCTCGAGAGTGAATTTATCCCCTCAATAGTCTAGCCTAGTCACAAATATTCAACAGATTTATTGTCAAAAGCATATAACCAATAGTTTAGTTTTTCCCGTATTCCTATCACATCCCAAGAACCCCATCTCCTTGATTAGTACTCTATGTAGTTTTGAAATCTTGTTGTTTTTGCTTACTTGTGACAAAACCCCATCGTTAACTAACACTTTTGTGTCACCCCTTAGATTTAACATGTTTATATTTGGAAATGTTTTTAGTTATGTCTAATTAGAAGTTAATTTTATTTTTCTACTAATTCTCAAAACCACTCCCTTAGGTACGATCCCAACCCTTGGTTGGGTTACTTTACTATTGTATGATCGTAGACACTTTCATTGGAAGTTGTGTATTAATTATGAAAACATCAACTTACTCCATCATCTGCTAGTGAACCTGCACCGAAGAGCAGAAATGATTTCAAGGACCAAAATTAACAAAACTTCAAAGCTAGACCTACTCTGTCTTAAGGTAATGTGGCACAACGGTCCAACTGGACTCCTACATGTGCTAAGTGTGGTGGGAACCACCCAGGACCATGTTGTGTTGGCTCCAGTGGATGTTTCAAGTGTGGTGAGACAGGACACTTCATCAAAAAGTGCCCTGAGAATAGGCAAGGAAATGGTAATGGGGTAATAGAGCCCAATCTTCTTTAGCGGCTCCGACCGATAGAGATGCACATAGAGGAGTTACATCAAGAATAGGTAGAGAAGCAAACCGTCTATCTGCAATCACCAATCGCCAAGAACAAGAAAATTCACCTGATGTTGTCACTGCTATGATCAAAATATTTACTTTCGAAGTATATGCATTGTTTGATCAAGATGCGAGTCTACCTTTTGTGACTACATATATTCCTATGAGATTTGATATCCTTCCCGAATGACTTCTTGATCCCTTTAGTGTTTCAACACCTATTGGTGAGTCTATTGTAGCTGGCAGAGTTTATCATGATTGTACCATCTCTATCAATCATAAGGACATCATGGCTGACTTTTTTAAGTTAGACATGGTGAACTTTGATGCTATTCTAGGTAGAAAGAGTGCTCGAGGACGTATCGACTCCAAAAAGGATCTCATGCAGGCTCCTGGTCACCGTGGATGGACGTCCACCCTCAACGATATCATTAAACGCTCCAAGCCAGATGCACTCCAACCCCAAGAAAGCACAAAATCTCTTGTAATGCATCGAGCCGCAGAAATAGGGAGAATAGACAAAAAGGCTAACAAGACATGCAAATCAGACCCAAGTCTTCTATTCTTACAATGACCTAGTACATCCGAAACAATGTCGGAGACATACCATAGTTACAAGGTGCATATGTCTAAGGCAACAGTAGTCCATCCTTGACGAAGGCCATAAATGCTCCAAAATTAAGTAATCAACAAGTAAATCACATGGCATGCAACAACACGCAGACAACCCTCCACCAGATGGTACTAACGTTGATTCAGTAGTAATAACCCCTAAATCATGGTCTTTAGCAAGAAAAGAAGGAATAACTAGGTACTCACCCCCAATTCACACACATCGTCACGAATTCACACATTCATGCTCAATCTTATTAGAAAAGAAGCTGCAGGCTACATATAGGCCGATACGTGCGCTCCAAATGACAAAGTTGGAACATTTCCCTTCTTAACGGCCTTTGAATGCTACCACACTATCTAAAATAGGATCACAACATCAATAGGATTCTTTAGACACAACAATCACCCAAAAAGGAGAAATACCAATTTTCACATTCAAAAAGGGTTGGGACTGCACCGGAATTTCCATAATTGACTCTATCAAAAAGTCCTAATCTACTTCTTAAACTGATGTGCTATAGTAGGAAATAATTTGCGGCCCAAAAAATCAAAAACAACAACACACCATGAAACAAAAATAAAAGTAAAAGGGGAATCAGATTTTGTGCCAAAAATACCTCAAATAGAGTGTTACCAACACATCCTATCACTCCCCCATGTATCCCCAAAAATTTCAACCATGTGGAACTTTGAATCAACAAAATTGGAGCTCGGATGAGGGAGAAATTGCCTCTTAAATATTGAGGATGAAAGCTGGAGTTTATGAACATAAATACCCGAAACTTGATTCTAAAACTCAAAAATTTGGTAGCTAAAACTCTGAATTCTATGACAGGGTGTTCGAAATTCATTAGAAAATCCCGTGCACGCAAATGAAATATGCCACCCCATCGAATTCACATTCTGGACTCAACCTTACCATCAAAACATCCATCTGAGGTCATTTTGATAAAAAGTTGGTCCCACTCCCAATTTCCATTTTAAGCTAATAACAACAAGAAGGCTCAAAGTGAGACTGGAAGCCTAAGTAACTACACAAAAGGTCATTCTAGACCAAACTCAACATTCTGGAGCTAACCGTGCTGACAAAATTATCATTTGAGCACGTTTACTAAGAATATTAACTAAAGTCAATCATTGGCTTAATCTTCAAAGCTAAAACCCCTAACAACACAAAATCGCATCAGAATTCTTGGGGGTTGAACCAAACACTCCCTAGCCTAAAATGGTCATTTCGGAGCTCATGAGACTATCATAATTACATTCTGAGGTATTCTTCCTGAATTGCTGATAAAAAATTACCGTTCAAGGTTACAAAGCTCCCAAAATACTAAAACTCGCAGAAAAACTAAACGAACAACCAGGTGACCAAACTATCATTCCCTCCAAGTCATAAATTAGCTGTAGGAAAGCTCTAAATAATGAAAGGGAGTCATAAGCATAAAAATAACCTGGAGGTCATTACAGAAGAATACTCAAAAGAAGAGTTATTTCAAAATCTTTCATATATACTTTACAATGAAAAATAATGAATATTATCATAAGAGAAAAAATAATTGACAGTTAGATAAAATCAATAGGAGATTAGCGATGATGAATTTGAAGAAAAAACCACAAGAAAAAAAAAAAAGACGAACATAGATTTGATTTATTATATTTTTTTCAAAAATTAAAGAAAAGTGATGACTAGGAAATAAGTCATAGAAAGGAATCAAATATTTTTTTCCGTATTCTCTACTATGTGATAACATGAGGGGATAGAAAACACGATGGCATGTAGATGTGACTGTAATACAAGTTGAGACGAATATTTATATAGTTGCCATTCTTTTTAAATTTAAAAATTTTAGACATATATATTAAAGTATTTAAGATTAAATTTTTAATGGATATAAAGGAAATTAGATTAAATACTTATTTTTAAATGTAAAAATGAAAATTATGCTTCAAATTTGTTACTCATATGCATGTAAAGAGATCAATTTTTCTTTAAATTTTCGTAACAGTTTAAAAGTGATGAAAAATTAGAGTAAAGTAAGTGTTATTTATATAAAAGATCAAAACTAAAAATTACTATATAAATTAGAGAGTATATATTTTTATCATTTGCATGTTATGTAATATTGTTTGAAAAATTTATTAATGCAGTGCGCCATGCTTAACTAGTAAATAAATAGGATAAAGTAATATTGTGTGGATATTCACTTATGTATGAAACCATTACAGTAGGAATTTATTAAATACTTACAATATCAAACTAAAAACAGAATATACTTACAATAATGTAATATGCTAATCTAAGGAAATAAATTAAAATAAAGGTCTATGCAGAGATTTTAGGCAAATAATGTAATATTTTCCTTTTAAATTAGTGAATGTTAAAGTACTTACTTTTTAGATATTGTATTAGGCTTGTTTAGTAACAAACAACACTGTCTAAATAATTTGTAACCTAATTTGTTTAAATAATTTACTAGTACAAATAAAAACATAAATCAATAAAATAAAATAAAAAATTAAAACGATTTAGGGATTTTTTTATGTTTGCATAGACTATCACGTGGTATTAAATCCTATGTATTACCAATATCTCCTAATAAAAGGTATTGGTAATACATCTTATCAAACCATGCATGATGTATAACTAATCCACAAATTAGTTATACGTAGGCTCAAATTTCTACCAAATATTGTACTGAGTAATATCATACATAGTACATGTACTATTTCTTCTAATACCCCCAACCAAATGATCCCTCAGTGAACTTAGCATATTACCGGTGTAGAAATAAAATTTCAGATGCCTTTCTCAGTAAGTTTTGAGCTGAATTGTAGTTGGTTGATTGTGTTTTCCTTTGTTGGGTTACAATTTTTTGTTTTCTTTGTTTGAAGAGGAAATTAAGAAAATAATTTATGACTTGCTTAATTATTTTATCTTTCTTCAGCATTGTCAACAAAAATGTTTAAAATTAACTAGAAACTCAATCAACGATTCAAATCAATCCTGAAGACCTTAAATCGTTCAAAATATTGATCAAGTAATAAATAACATTTTTGACGTAGTAAAATTGTGAAAAACTCAAATCCAACATCAACTACAAAAAAATCACATTAATTACGGAAGTTTTGATATGGAGGTCATTTCAGCCCTCTCACATTGTATGAAATTATGAAGGTTTGATTAACATTGTAATTTTTGTAAAATTATTTGGGTTATTAATGTCACCCCCAGCCTATACTCTAGACGTGGCCGGCACTCGAGAATCATTGCTCGCCCAAGCGAATCCTTGTCCTGGCTCAACTCTCAGCTAATACTTACTCAAAATAAAATGAACTCAAATGTAAAGATTTAACTCAAATATCACAAATAAATAAATCAGAATATAATAGAATATTCAAATAGCCAGGTTAGGCAATTGAAGTCTTTCAACATTAAATATTGGAGGTGGAAAGACTCATCAACTACTACTGTCTATCTATGAAGCCTCTAAATGACAAAGATGGAAGTCTGGACAAGACCCACGACATCTTAAAAAAACTGATAAGTAAATAGAATCCTTGGAAAGAAAGGAGGCTCACCAAAGCTAACTCAAACTACAAGTGGTATCAACGAAGCGCGTGTTGTTGACCCTGGTTACCTTTATCTACATCACGAATCTATAAAGGCCAAATGGCGTCAGTACATGGAATGTATGAGCATGTAAGGGGAATAATGAACATAACCTGCAAGCTTGAATGATAAAGGAAACCATACCCACCTCAACTCCACTGGACTCAAGGATACTCAAGAGACTCAAAGATACTCAAGAACTCAGAAGTACTCAACTCAATTTAACATAAAAGAAACAATAAGTTGCATTATCAAGAAATCTTTAAAAACAGCAAATAGTAAATCAATGTATTTAAAAATACAATAAAACTCTTTCACTTTTTTTGGAAGATTCTCTAACCGACAACCATCACTATGAGCTATGTGATGATACATCTTCTTGCCCACCCTGCTAGAACTTTCCTATACCTTACCTCAGTATAACACATCCTCAACTAAGTGGATCCACTAAGATATGCTTAAAAAGAAAAAACAATTTATCTAAAAAGTATGTCCTCTTCTACCCACGTTGGCTATATGGTTCATGAGGAGTTTGAGTTGTTTGAACTCTTTCTCATATCGTTGCTCAATACTACTCCTAATAATATAACTCAGCTGATATGTTTAAAACATTTCCTCATCCTCAAACCTTGAGATTATTACTCAAAAGGTTTCTCTTTGAAGAGATAGTACTCAAAACTTCGCAAGAACTCATTCGGAAATAGATGTTTCCTCTTATTCTAAATGTATTAACATTTGCTCTTGGGAATACTTAGTTTCCATATATTTATTTGGAAAAATGAAACTCGGATCTCCTCATCCTCATACTCAAATACTCATGTTTTATATCAATTTTTAAAAGTTTGTAGAAGACTTCTCAAAATAACTCAAAAAAAATCTCTCAAAATCGACTCTTAATCTTTTCTCGAATTTCAATTATGAATTCAACATTTATGATTCATGATACGAAGGTTCTCGTGATGATTAAATGTTATTTAGAATAGTAAAATTAGAAAGGGTGAGGAGGTATACCTTAAATAGACTCAGATGGAATGAACGACAGAAACAGGATGGGGCAGGCGACCCTAGCGCATTGAGTGGAGTGGGGCGCCAGCCCCTAAAGTACATAGTAAACTTTTTGGTGCATTGCTGGCGCAGCTCGCTAGCCCCCTGCCTTCAAAACCTAACAAATCTTCCTTCTCGATCTTTGGCCCTAATTCACCTAGAATAGAATGGTTTCTTCCAAACTCTCTTAGATTTATTTACCCAACTTAATTACCTAGAAAACTTCTTGAAAACCGTCAAGAATGATGCTCAACAACAAGATCCTCACTCCAAGAACTCAACCAAACATCATAATGCAAGAATGAAGAACAACACCTCAAGAACACTAATAAAGAACTTAAATCAGTTAGCCTCAAGAACAAAATTATAGATAGAATTCACATGATTGTCATGTGAGTGAATGAACCCAACACTATGAAAACTTACATACCTTAATTTGGTGAAACAAGTACTAGTTTCACAAGAAAACTTCGCAAACGCTTGAAGTCATCCTTGTTTCATCCTCTTGAACTCCACTCAAAACCCTAAGCGTGATTTTGAATCATCAAAACTGATCTAACTCACTTTATACCCCCAAAATACTACCAAAAGACATTTAAAGCTAATGATGTAAGGAAAAAAACCAAAATACCCCTTTTAACTTTCCTTAATCGGACAGGCTAAACTCAAATTGGCATATCTCCCTCATCCGAACTCCAAATTTAGCAAACTTGGTGGAATCATTAAAAGGAATCAAATACATTTAATTTCACATCCCATGGGCCACCTAATTCATCATGTGCTGAAAGTTATGGTCGTTGGATGTTGACTAAAAGACTAACTTGCAAAATTCTCAATTTAACTCTTTTCAATGGGTATCTGCTCATAAGATAGGTTGTCCTTAATACCAATATTTTCAGTAGGTATAATAAGTGAAGGATCACCCATACACTTCTTCAACATATAAATGTGGAACATCGTATGGATTACTTCTAACTCTGGTGGTAGCTCCAACTCATATGCTACATTGCCAATTCTCTTGGATATTCTCTAACGATCAATATACTGGAGACTAAGATTTACTTTCTTGCAAAACCTCATCACACCCTTCATGGGTGAAACCTTCAAGTAAACCCAATTATCCACCTTAAACTGTAAGTCTCTTCTCCTAAAATCATTATAGGAATTCGGATGACTTTGCGCTATTTTTAACCTTTCTTGAATGATCTTCACTTTCTCCCTAGGTTGATGGACTAAGTCTGGTCCTATCAACTTAGCTTAACCAATCTCAAATCATCCAATGGGAAATGTACATCTTTTCCCATAAAGAGCCTCATAAGGAGCTATCTGGATGCTAAACTGATAGCTATTGTTGTAAGCGAACTCTATGAAAGGTAATTGATCATCCCAATTACCCTTGAAATTGATCAAACACGCACTCAACATATCCTCTAAAGTCTCAATTGTACTATTTTCTGGACAATCAGTCTCAAAATGAAAGGAAGTACTAGAGTTTACCTTTGAACCCCAATATTTCTGGAAACACTTCAAAAATAATGCAGTGAATTGTGCACCTTTATTTGAAATGATAGTAATGGGAACTCCATGAAGTCATACTATCTCTTTAATATACAACTTGTCATAATCTTCTACCGACAGATTAGTCTTTACCGGCATGAAATAGTTTTATTTTTTCATTCGATCTACAATCACCCAAATAGAATCATGCTTATTGCGAGGCTGAGGCAAACCATAAATGAAATTCATATTGATCATCTCCCACTTCCATTTCGGAAGATATATGTTATGAGCCATACCACTGGGCCTCTTGTGCTCTACCTTGACTTGTTGACAATTAGGACATTTATCAACGAACTCTGTAATACACCTCTTCATACTACTCCATCAATAGACTTCTCTCAAGTCACGGTACATCTTTCTGGAACTAGGATGGATATAGTATGTTATGAGCTTCCTCCAGTATCCTCTCTTGTAGTTCGTCCACCTTTGGTACACACAATCTACCTTAATAATTCAATACAACATCTCCCCCCTGTTCAAAGTTCATCACTTTCTACTTATGATCATTTGCCTTCAATTCAAGAAAATAGGGTATTGATCTTGTTTCTCTTTCACTTCGGACACTAGTGATGATTCAACCTCATTCGTTACCACCACTCCACCTTCATTGGAATCCAACCACTGGACTCCCAATAGTGCAAGTTTATGCATATATTTGGCTAATTATTTCTTACCTTCCTCCACATTGGCAGTCCCATAGATTACATGCTCAAAGCATCAGCAACAATATTAGCTTTACCTAGGTTTTAGAGAATACTAATGTCATAATACTTGAGTAAATCCAACCACTTTATTTATTTGAGATAAAGCTCTTTCTGACCTAAAACATACTGAAGACTCTTGTGATCAGTGAACACAGAACCATGGACACCATACAGACAGTGATACCATATTTTCAAAGGAAACACTACAATAGCCAACACTAGATCATGGGTTGGGTAATTATTCTCATAAATCTTAAGTTTTCCATAGGCATAAGCTATAACTTTGTCATTCTGTATCAATACACAACCCAGTCCAACTCTGGACCCATCACAATACACAACAAAGCCTTGTGTACCCTCCCGTATGGTCAACATTGGGAAAGTAGTTAATCGTGTTCTCAATTCCTCAAAGCTTTTCTCACATGCTTAGGACCATTGAAACTTCGATGTATTATGAGCCAATTGTGTCAAAGGGGATAAAATAGATGAGAACCCCTTGAAAAACCTTCTACAATAACCATCCAATCCCAAGAAACTCCTAATATCAGTTGGAGATGTCGGTCTAGACCAGTTCTACACTATTTTTAATCTTCTGACTGTCAACTCGAATCCCTTCACAAGACACAATGTGGCCTAAGAATGCTATGGACTCAAGACAAAACTCATACTTAGAATTTTTGGCATACAACTCTCTATCTTTGAAAGTTTGGACAATTACTCTGAGATGACTAGCATGATCCTCATCATTACTCAATTTAATCATGTCATCAATGAAAACAATAACAAATATATCAATATAAGTCTTAAACACTTTGCTCAAAAGGTCCATGAACAATGTAGAGGCATTAGTCAAGCCAAAAGTCATGACAAGACACTCATAATGAACATAGTGGGTCTTGAAAGTTGTCTCTAGAATATCACTTTCTTTTACTCTCAACTGATGATTTCTAGATCTGAGGTCTATCATAGAAAGCAAGTGGCACCTAGAAGTTGATCAAAAAGATCATTATTTCTCGGAAGGGGATACTTATTATTTATAGTAACCTTGTTTAATTGGCAGTAATCAATACACATCCTAAGAGCACCATCCTTCTTCCTCAATAGGAACAAAACAGCAGCACCCCGAATCCTGAAAAGTGTAAGAAACATTATTTTATGATCTATAGGTGCCAACCCAAGAGGGCAACCCATAACCCATGTATGGAACCACAGACCGTAGGAGTGGTCCATAGATAGGCCCCCAAATGAAGATCCTGAAGACCAGAACCCACGAACTAACCAACAGACCATTGGTCAAACCATGGTCTGTGGTTGGGGCCCATGGTGCAACAGCGAAGGGGTTCCTTTCAGACCTCCATCGATTGCCATGCAGGATAATCCATCATCTTGACCGCAGCTCGTCGTGAGTGGCTCTTTGGTGGGCAGCTGGTAGTTATTCATAGGTGCAGTTGGGTCTTTTCCTAATTATCTTATCTCTATACTATTCCCTTTTGCCCTTCACTAAAACTCCTATATAAACATTTTAACCCCTAAATTTCCCAATAGAAATCATTCTCTCAATTAGCAAAAATAAAAACTCTCTCAAATTTTCTCTCTCTACAACTTGAAGAAAAAGAAGGATTCAACCTCAGGTTTCATGTCAAGTCTCAATTCCTGCATTGAAGATAAGCATTTTTCTTTAAGGTATCATGATTTTCATCTATGGAGTTCCCAAATTCCTCTATTTTTAAAGGTAGAAAATCCTAATTCAGTTAGGGTTTTCTTCCATTGCCATGAGTTCTTTTGACTATTGATTTAAGTAATTGAGGTATGATCTCTTATGCATGAATTGATGAAGTACTATGATGTTATGATGATTACCCTATGAACCCATGTTTTCCCCCTATATTTTCAAGTTATGAATCATATGATATGGGATTTTGACTATGAAGGAAGAGTTTTATGAAATTATTCTTGTATTGATAGAGTTACATAAATTTATGAAGAAATCTATATCTAACCCTTGTTTTCTAAATTAGATGATTGAAAGATGGTTTTTAACCTTTAAAGGTAAATTATGGAATTATGCCTGATGTTACGAAATCAATGCAAATATTTTAAAGATGCTTTGAGAGTAAAGTATCAATGATGATATTGTTGTTGTGTTGTCGAAAGGATATTCTCATAAACACATAGAAGCATGATGTGAAATGTTTTCTCACACAAATAAAGGTTCTAAGGTTGAAAGGTTTTCTCACCTAATTGAATCAAATATTAAGAGCAATCTTAATCAAACCTAGCTTGGATTGGTTATTGAAAGATACCCTTTCCATGGATTATGACTTAGCTTAGATTGGTAAGATGACGTGCCTTTTCCATGGGTAATAAGAACAAGTAAGAAAGGACTATGCCATGAGATTTATGCTTAGCACCGACAGGCTATTGAGATGGAAGCTCTCCCAGTAGAGGCTGGGTTTGTCACACCCTGAGGCTACCCTATAGAGACAACACAAGACCTATGATTATGAGTGACCCCAAGCTATCCATGTGTCTGGCATATATCAAGCATAGTGATAATAACTGAATAAAACATGTACTATGTGGAAGATTAAAAAATGGATAACTAAAAGTGGGGAATACCCAACCAGTCTGAATGCATAAAACATACTAAGATTTTAATAACAACTGAAAGATGAACAATTCAAGCTGATTCTATTACTATATCAGAAAAGACTCTAACTGAGTTGAGTTGCTAGGACATGCCCCCTAGCTAACTGTAACAAAAATGAAAACTGAATAATAATATTAAAGTGAAAAGCATTTCTATTGTCCTCGAAGTATGAGGACTCACCACTTAAGCAGCTGAAATGCAGACCGAGAATAGATCTAAGTGGGATCTACATGCTGAGTACCTGAACCTACAGAATGAAAGGGTGTAGCGCATAGTATGTGTCAGTACTTTGAATGTATTGAGCATGCATGATATAGATACTAAGTTGAACAAACATATATATGCTGAAAAAAGGCATAATCGAGCATTATTGTAAACTGAGCAAGAATGAAAATATTGAAAAGTTAAACAGAATGGAATGACCAATACTAATCATGAACATGACATATTAAACTGAATAGTGAAGTATATAGTGAAAACCTAGTCAAATGCACTAAGAGTCTGACTATGGGAGCTACGACTAACAAATTTAAAACCACATGAAATTAATCTGGAATTTGATGTATATGCTCCATCGAGAGGACCCAACATACCTTGTCAGGGGTATACAGGCTTGACTGGTATGATCACTAAATTTGATGCCGAATGGAGGGGACTTATAATCCTTACGAGGGCACGTAGTTGTGGGATTTTGAGGGTATTCTGAACCCTATTCCCACTCCGTGCTAAGTCAACTCCCAACTGAAAATGTATAAGATTTAAATGTGATTGAAATAATAAATAGCTCAAAATACTAGCATGCAATCTGAGAATGCAACATTTATATACTGATAATGTAACAATCTAAAATTTGGGGCATGATTATCTGCTTAACTGACCTAGCAAGTGTAATTCAAGAACTAGGAGAATCTACATAAACAAGGTTTCTGATTTCATACAAGGAATTAAGCAAACCTTCCAAGAAAACTTGTTATTTCAATTAGGGATACTACATCAACTAAATCACAATAAAACTCCAAGGTTTTAAAAACCCTAGGTCTAAATAAGATATGGAGAATCAAGGAACTCTGAATTCTATGGACCAAGTGGATGAAAGGAACACACTAGTGAAATCCCACATACCTGGTGATAAAATCTAAGGAGAAAACCATCAATTTTGGTGCTAAAACTTGAAGCAAACCTTCGAACTGTTGGTGGGAATCATGCGCCTCTTTCTTCTCTTTTTTCTCTAATCTTGGATGATTTATAGAGAATAAAGGTTTTGGCTAGGTTATGACTAGATTATTAGGCTAAAACTGAGTAAAAAAACGTAGTTTAGGTATTAAACGATGTTTTTTAGATGCTCAATGTATAGGGAAAAACACCAAAATGACCTTGACTTTGAAGCTGACAAAGGCCAACCATGGAGCCATTGAGGGTCTGTCAAAGGGACCATAGCCCGTCAAGTGGGTCGTGGTTACTGGCCAGTGTCTACAAGTTCATGGCACCCCCAATCTACGGTCTACTTCACAGACAGTGTGAAGGACTAGGGATCTTTAAGGCCACAATGGTTCTTCACTCTAGGCAAGGGGTTTGTTGGCTTAAGACTATGAACCCATCCACAGCCCGTCTTCAAGATCACGGCCCATAATGGGGTATGTGGTTCAAATTTTAAGCCTTGGGGACTCTTCATCACTTTTACGAGCTATCACAGGGCTTGTGTGGGGATCCACGGCCCATGGAAGGGCTTGTGGTCCTCAAAAAAATTATTGTTTGACCCCTCTTTCTGTTGAATAGTCAAAGTCTTTTTTTTTAAGTGTTACAATATCTCCCCCTTAGGAACATTCGTTCTCGAATGAAGTCCAAACAAGTTGAGTAGGGAGGGAATAAGTTGTAATCCCAACAACTAGGTACTAGAAACTGATATCTAATTGAACTGAGTTCCGAGAACATGCAAATATGCTGAAATACAGGAAAAACTGAAGGAATAAGATATTGAGACTGAATTTACGCAGGAATAAGTAGAAAGACTAGAGAAGAACTATTACTTGAAACTAAAATGGCATCGATAGTAAAGAGATGAGGATACTTAACCTTCAAGGCTGCTTTTGCGTCCAAATAGCTCCCTCTACGGATTGACTCCTCCATAAAACCTTCACTGAAATGGCTTCTTTATTTCTTAACCTACGAACCTGA
This sequence comes from Solanum bulbocastanum, assembly GCA_037074985.1. Lineage (NCBI taxonomy): Eukaryota > Viridiplantae > Streptophyta > Magnoliopsida > Solanales > Solanaceae > Solanum > Solanum bulbocastanum. Next base: position 19,641,390 of record CM073607.1, on the reverse strand, counting down.
TGGTCAATAACATTAACTGGCACTTCTTCATAAGTGAGACTGTCCTTCACAGTCACACTCTCTAATGGTACTATTGATGCTGTATCACCAACACACTTGTTATACCAGGAAATATGAAAAACTAACCGCTGCTAGTTCTGCTGGCAATTCTAGTTCATAAGACATAATGCCTGCCATTTTGAGGATTTTGAACGGACCTACATAACTAGGACTGAGCTTCCCTTTCTTGTCATATATAATGACCCCCATCATAGGTGCCACCTTCTGAAAAACCAAATTATCAATTTCAAACTCTAAGTCCCTTCTCCTCACATATGCATAGGACTTCTAACGACTCTGGTATGTCTTTAGTCTATCTCTAATGAGTTGAACTTTCTCCATAGCCTCATGAATTGAATTTGGCCCAATCAAGGTTGCTTCACCTACTTCAAACTAACCAACTAGAGATCTAAATCTATGGCCATATAGTGCCTCCTACGGGGCCATCTAAATACTGGAATGAAAGCTATTATTATAGGCAAACTCTACGAGAAGTAGGTGATCATCCAAACAACCCTTGAAATCGATCAAGTAAGCTCTTAACATGTCCTTTAAGGTTTGAATGGTACTCTCTGCTTAACCATTCGTCTGTTAATGAAATGTTGTGCTGAGATTTATGTGAGCACTAAGACCTTTCTGAAATAATTTTATAAATTGTGAGGTAAACTTAGGACCTCTATCTTAGATGATAGACGAAAGAACCCCTTGCAACCTAACTATATCATTGAAGAAGATTATTACATAGTGCTTCACTGAATCTGTTGTCCTGACAACCAAGAAGTGAGAGGACATAGTGACTTTATCTATTATCACCAAAATGGTGTGACGTTGTCTCTGAGTATAAGGTAAACCCGTAATGAAGTCCATATTTATCACTTCCTACTTATATGTGTGAATGTTAATCTCCAAAGTCATACCTCGTGCTTTCTATTGTGCTACCTTAACCTGTTGACAGTTAGAACATTTTGCCACAAAATTTGTTATGTCCCTCTTCATGTTGTTCCGCCAAAAGACTTCCCGTAGATCATGGTACATCTTATTGGCACCTGGATGCATGGAATAACTAGATTGATGAGCTTCTGTAAGGATTTTTTTCCTTAAATCACCCACATTAGGAACACATAAGCGACCCTAGTAAGGAAGTACACCATCTCCCCCTTGAGTGAAAACCTCAACCTTCTACCGATGAACTACACCTTTAATTTGAAGTTATATTGGATCACTATCCTATTAAAACCTTAATCTCTGCAGCCAATAAAGATTCTGATCCATTCCAAACTATCACCCCACTATCTCATGTGTCCATAAGGCAAACTCCTAAGCAAGCAAGAGGGTGAACATATTTTCCTAGATCTTTCCTTTCTTCCTTAACATGTGCTACACTAAACATAGATAACCTGCTGAGAGCATCACCCACTACATTGGCCGTACCCGGATGGTACATCATATGCATTTCATAATCTTTGAGGAAATCAAGCCATCTCCTTTGACGAAGATTCAACTCTTTCTCGATGAATACATACTGGAGGCTCTTATGATCTGTCAATACATCAAGATGAACACCATACAAGTAGTTTCTCCAAATCATTAGGGAAAATACAACAGTTGCAATCTCGAGGTCATGATTCAGGTAGTTCTTCTCAGGAACCTTACGTTGTTTAGAAGCATAAGCTATGACCTTACCTAGATGCATCAACACACAACCTAGGCCGACCCTTGATGCATCCCAATAAATAACATAACCGTCAGAATCATTTGGTAGAGTTAAGATCAGAGTTGTAGTCAACCTAGTCTTCAGTTCTTAGAAGTTTTTCTCACACTTATTTGACCACTGAAATTTGACCTTCTTCTGAGTCAACTTGGTCAATGGGGAAGCTATGGATTGAAATCCTTCAACAAAACTTCTTTAATAACAAGTTAAACCCAAGAAACTCCTAATATCAGTTGGAGAGTTGGGTCAGGGCCAGTGTTGTACTTTCTTAATTTTCTATGAATCCACTCGAACTACAAAAAATTACAGATTTAGCGACAGTTATTTAGCGGCAATAATATAATTGCCGCTAAATCATGTTTTAAAATCAATTATTAATGGCATTTGTCCTTTTGCCGGTAATAGTTAGCCTTTTAATGACAATTAGTCTGACTACTGAAAAATACTTGAAAAGTCTAATACGTACAACCTAATTCCTATCAATTAAATAAAATTCCTAAATATTCTCTACCCCAAATTCAATTTATTCCCCATATTCTAAAAGGCACGTTACTCTTTTCCATTACATCTGAAGTGGTAGCCTTGAGATTCATCAGATTGATTGGGAGCTCTAGCATATTATCTGAAGCACCAGCAAGCCTCCTTCCATGGCTACAGATGACGAATTCAAACTAAAGAGCCGACAATTTTCATTCTTTCAGTCTACTCACTCTTATGCTTCTAATCGATAATATCTCTCTCTTTAATTTTCTTCTGAATTTATGCAACCTAATGATGAATCTCTATTTGACTTTTTTTATTTGATCTCTCTTTCTCGTTGGTAATGTATACATGCATGTTCTATCAACTTATAAGCTAATAAATATTCCTTTCATCTTTAGTTTTCTTATAATTTGGTTTAAATTCGTTTAGAAGATAAATAATGTTACTAGATCCACAAAATGTCCACAAAATGTTCAACAAACTATTTAGAGAAAATTTGATCTACTGCTCTTCCATATTTTAGTTTCTTTTATTGCGATGTTGTATTTTCTATCAATGTTACTTTGAAAATTTCACTTTTCAAAAACATAGGTTGATTTGATTAGCATAGTATAACTTTGGTGAAAGCATAGCTCCCAAAGTAAAGTTGATAAAGATTTCTCTTCTTATTAGAAAGGTAAGTCATTAACTGATTCTTAAAAATCTCTCCTGTTTCTAGATAAATTTTGGGCATAATTTGATTCTATATAGTAAAAAATTAGGAAGGAACAACACATTTTGGAGATTGGATTTGGTTGAGGAGGATTCACGGAGGAAGTTCTCAAGCAAGCAGGATGTAAATATACTGGTATAACTCTTTCCGAGCAGCAACTGGAGTATGCAAATTTCTGAGTTGAGCTAGCTGGCCTTCAGGTATACCACTTGCATTGTCTATAGAAGTTGAAAGTTTCTATCTGACTAAGATGTATAATTTCTATATGCTGAGGCAAGTGACAAAAGAAATTAGGAAATTCCACTTCATGAAATAAACCCTCTATAACTAAAATGATTCATTTACTGATCATGGTGTCTGGGCCAACTTAGGCACAACTTAGTACTTCCATGTACTTCCTATTGACATGGGAACATGTTCTGTTTATTTGCAAGCGAAAGCCGAGTTGTCTATTAATAATCAATAGATGTCAAGCCAATGTTATAAGATAAAATGACAAGATCATATCATTGTATGCTTTTATCCATCTATATATTGACATATTTTTTGTAGTACTTAATAGATGTCAATCAAATATTACAATTGCAGTAATTATCGTTTTTAGCAAGGTGTTGGAACATATATGTCATGATTTTATAGGGGAATTCTTTAGTTGTTGAGAATCTGCATTGGCAGAAAATGGGCTTCTAGTTCTGCAGGTAATGAATATATATAACGCGACCCTTCAATACATTCCACTTTCTTTTTTACATTTTTCTCAAATTCTCTTGAATCATAAGTGTTTGCTTTCCTAAATTTAGTTCAATGGCAGATGTGAGGTATGCTGAATGCATACAAAGCTCAGACTTCATTTAAGAGTGTAAATTCGTAGGTAGTAGCTTGACTGCACTAAGTCGAGTAACATCAGTCATGACTTCTGCATCAATACTATGGTAACAAAGTGTTTATTTTGTGATTTTGCACTAGTATGCTTAACTAGTCAATCTTACAAAAACATTTCTTTTTGAAAGAGTTTGATAATTAAATGATAAAAGTGTAGTGTAGTGCACCTGGAAGATATAGGATGTATTATGTTTAATTGTTCTTTTCATCGCAACTATGGGAAGACCTTTAAGAAGCCACAAATGCATTTCGAGAAAGAGTGATTCGATGCAAAATTGAAGCTTGTACGAAAGCATGGACTAAGGTGCAAGAGGGAGGTTTGGAGAGTTTAGTATGCTTTAAGCCATATCAGTAATGCTGCCAGAATACTTCTGGCATTGAATGAGAAGGATCCACATCATATTTTTGAAGGTGAAGCTCTCTTGAGGATGATGAACAGGTATGGAGTGTTGGATGAGAGCCAAAACAAGCTTGATTATGTCTTGGCACTCACCACGGTGAACATTCTTGAGTGTCGTCTCAAAACACTTGTGTTCAAGTCTGGCATGGCTAAGTCAATTCATCATGCCAGAGTGCTCATCAGGCAAAGACATATCAAAGTTGGGAGGTCAGTGGTGAATGTTGCTTCTTTTATAAGAGTGGACTCCCAAAAGCACATTGACTTCTCTCTCACTAGTCCATTTAGTGGTGGGTGTCCTTGAAGAGTGAAGCAAAAGAACCAAAAGTCTGCTGCCAAGAAAGCTACTGGTGGTGATGGTGATGAAGAGGATGAAGAATGATCAACTATCTTAGTGTTTTGTCATATTTGGCTTGTAGTATTGGCCTATCTAATTTTTCTACTATTTGTGGTTTATCTTCGTGCAGTAGTAAAGAAATATTAAACTGAAGTTTCTAATCTTGGATTTTTCACTGTTCTAAGAGTTTGACTAAAAAAAAAAGTTTGTTTGTTCTTTCTTTTAAGTGAATGATGTGGTTTGAGTTTGGTAATTCTTTTATTACTATATTGTTATTGGTTTCTCTAATTATACATATGAATTAAGGTTAATTCATGTTCATTAATAATTTCCACTAAAATAGGTCTCAGTTATCGGCATTTATAATTTATAAAATATGGAAGCTTTACTGGCAATAGGTATTGCCGCTAAAAGTATTTACATTTAGTGGCAATTTACAGGTCTTACTGGTACTCTAAATAAATGTTGCTAAAGGTTTTAGCGACACTGGATGCAATGGCAATAAATTAAATGTCGCTAAAGGTTTTTGTGGTAATACAAACTGCTGCTAAAAGGAAAATTAAATCCCAATAAAAGTCTCTTTTGTTGTAGTGACGGATCCCTTTGTTGGATACCACATGACCTAGGAAAGAGACGAACTGTAACCATAATTCACATTTGCTGAACTTAGCGAATAGTTGGCTATCGTTGAGAGTTATAGAAAACATTTCAAATGAGTCACATGCTCTTCCTTAATTCGAGAATAAATGAGAATATCATCAATAAATATGATAACAAACAAGTCCAAATACTATTTAAACACCATGTTCATTAAATCCATGAAAGTTGTAAGAGCATTTGATAGTCTAGAAGACATAACTACAAATTCATAATAACCATACCGAGTTCTGAAAGTTGTCTTTGGAATGTCACTATCTCTAACTCTAAGTTGATGATAGCAGTATCCGAGGTCTATCATAGAAAAGTAACTAGCACCCTAAAACTAGTCGAAGGAGTCATCAATCCTAGGGACAAGATACTTATTCTTGATTGTGACTTTGTTCAACTGAGGATAGTCAATGCATATTCTAAGAGAACCATCTTTCTTTTTTATGAACAACACTAGAGCACCCCATGGAGAGATACTAGGTCTGATGATGCGCTTATCTAGAAAGTCTTTCAGCTACTCTTTCAATTCCTTAAGCTCGACTGGTGCCATTCTGTAAAGAGGAACCGCAATAGGCTGGGTATCTTGGAGGATATTTATTCCAAAGTTGATTTCCCTTACGGGAAGAACTCTGGGAAGATCTTCTGGAAACACTTTTGGAAATTCATTTACTGCTGGGTATGACTCAGATTTGGGATTTCGGAGTTAGAATCCTTAACCCGAACAAGATGTCATGACCCGATTCCTCGAGTCACGATGGCCCCTACTATAATCCACTAGTAGGCAAACCAACCCGTATCGCGGAACAACTAGTAATAGTATTGAGGGTAGAAAAATAAACCAAACAACACAATTATAATAACAAAAGTAATCACGAATGGAAGGGCAAAAGCAAGCCAAATCTATATACAAATAAAAGATCCCTCCTAGAACTTGGAAACCACACGTACAGAGCTACTAAAAAAATGAGTACAAGTCCCAAAAGGGAACACAAAAACAAGACTGTCTAAAATAAAAAAAGACAAGTCAATATATAACTATAGAAGGAGACGGGCAAATCGAGGATACTATGTGCTTACTTTCGCCTCCTAATTTGACTAAAGTTGGCTCAAAATCAACATTGATGGGTTGTGCTCGATCTCGCATCACTAAAACAGATGTAGAGTGTAGTATGAGTACCACAACATCAAGTATCCAGTAGGCATCATAAGCCGAATGAGCAAGTAAAGGAAAATTAATATGAAATGAGAGAATCTAACATACTAACATAAAAAACAATAGGGAACATCTAATAGGTATGTACACGAGAGTACTCACACACAAAGAGAAGGAAAGTATCTAATTAAATCTTACTAGGCTCCTATAAACCTGGTACGTACGCTTGTGCACAATGTGAAAGTAAAACCCGAACGGACGTCCAAAAGCCCGATAGGTGCAAAGTAGGGAGAGTTGAAATGAAGTAATAGGTTCCGATTAAGTTTGCAATATTACCACAACTTTCTGCACTTGAAACAAACTAATCCATGTGCCTGGGAATGAGGAGTTGAACCAAATGAAGATGAAGGATCAAGGACATGAACCTAGATTTGGAGTAACTGAGGACTTGAAGAAAGGCTAAGGATAATCATGGACTTGAACCACATAAAATATGACCAAGGACTTTAACTGAGGTTAAGGATAATTGTGGGATTGAACCACGACAAAAAGTGGTGGTGGACTTGAACCACGACGATATATACCAACGCAAGGACTTGAACCCCGCCCGATGGAGTGAACTCTTTCCACATTTCCACCTACACAAACTACACACCATTATTTTATCAAAGCAAACTAAAACAATAAAGGGGTCTTGGGTTTCCTCCAAAGAAGTACCTTATTTAACGTCGTGGCACGACACAAGTCACCATTCCAGCCTCATTCTTGGAGTTAGCCATAGTATCACTAGGTAGCCCCTCTTTGTGCTGTGAGTAGAGACATGACAACACTTGGCCTATTTGGGCGTCTTGTAGCTCAATGACCATGGAATGGGAGGTCGTCATTTGATTCAGCATTTTCACATTCTCTTTTATCTCATTCAACACTCTATCTTGTTCCTTGATTTTGTGTAGAATGAGTGAGAGGACCTCTCCATTTTATTCACCCTCATGCTGCTTTATTTTTTTACACTTTCAAGGGGGAAGGTCTTTGCTCTTCTTTTTAAACCTTGCTTCCAACTTTATTACCTTCTAAGACAGATCATTCAGCAGAATCAACAATGCAGCCCATTCTTAGTCCTTTACTGCTTCCTTGTTGGCTTTAACCATGCCTTCAAGGAGTTGGGCTACTAATCCATATGGTTGTCGTATCAAAAAACCTACAGAAAGTTGATTAGCAGCTCTTCTATTTTAGGGACCAAGACCTCTATAGAAGCATTCTAGCTGCAATTTTTCTGGCATTCCATGATTTGGCCACTGTTGTAGCAATGCTTTAAATCTTTGCCATATATCATGGATAGTCTCACTTTCCAGTTGCTCGAATGTTAGGAGGTTATCCCTAAAGTTAAATAACCTCAACAGGGGGTGATCTATTTGGTTAACGTTTTCACCCTTTACACTCATTTTTCCTGTTTCAACACACAAGTAAGCAAAATAATGCTAAATATTAAGTAAGTAGAACTCTAACTAACAAGAACAAAATTCAACTTAACCAAAAATTCTCAATTAGCACCACCCCCCGGTAGTGGCGCCATTTTGACTTGACGTATCCGGGTGCTTCATCCAACACTAAGCGTCCACAGTCATTCAATAGTAAAACAACCTTGTTAGGATCGTTCCCACAGGGAATGGTTTTTAATTGAGAATCAATAGAAAAGCAAAAATATGTTCAAGTTAATTATAGCTATAGAATTTAACGATTAAAAACATGATAAATTAGAAAGGGTGACACAAGTGTCAATTATCAAAGGGGGTTTTGTAAGCAATTATCAACTAAAATGACAACTACACCAAAAGTGCAAATATGGAGATGGGATTCATGGGATGTGATAGGAATATGGGCTAAAATACACAGCCGGGTAAATGCTATTGATAGTAACTCGCTGCAAATTAGTAACTAGGCTACACTTTAGTGGGGTAAATTTTCTCTCAAACAATTTATCTCGAATGAAATCAGTTTCTCTCGAACACCGATAAGCGGCAATGAAGCACAACCATCACCTTAGTCAATTCACTCTCTCGAGTTGAACGTGTGGGAGAGGGTTTAGGGTTCACTTTCTTGAGTTGAACCCACGACGACCCAATAACCACAAACTATCGATTCAGTAGTTTTGGTTTTGAAACTTCTCTCTCCAGCAGGTCAAAAAAATGAGATAAAATTTTATTTGCAACTACAACCCCTTTTAATTCAAACACAACTACTGAACCAAAATCACCTCTAAAGAGTGAATAAATAATCAACTAGCAATACCCAACAGTAAATTTAACCTATATTCATAAAGCACACGCCAAGAATTAGGGTTTTAGCTGGACATAATAAAAGGGAAGAAATCAATACCAAATTCAATGATAATCAACTAGATATGATTTATATATACTTGAAACAAGTCTATGATGAAGAATCTTCAACACTCACTTCCAATTTATTGGAATTGGAAGTCTTCTAATCTTCAAAAGCTAAGGAAAATTGTCTCCAAAAACTATGTTATAAAACTAAACAATTCTAAAAACATGTTTCTAAAATGTAAAACTTCATGCTAAACTAAAAATTCAAACAGGTATTTATAGTGGTCAAAAAGTGTGCTGCGAAGGATCACTCAGCACAGTTACTCGTGATCACCGATCCACTCAGCGATCCTCCCTTTGGTCTGGTTCATCGCCTTTCTGCATTGTTATTCAATAACTTCACGCTTAGTAACTTTGGGCGATATAGCATTGCCTCGTAGAGCCCTTCGGCGACGCGCCGACTGCTCCTCTCTATCACCTATTTGATTTTATCCTTCAGGGCTTGGCACACTAGAACATTGGGCGTGACTAAGGCCATTTGGCGACTCGCCCAATGGTTTAGGCGATCCTCAAACCTTCTTTTCTTCTTTCTTTCAGCTGCCTTGTTCATTTTTTGCTACATAGTGTCCATGCTTTTTCCCTAAGCTCAAATACCTAAAATTCAAGTATTTACATTAGTTATTGAGACAAAATATGCATTTGAGGATACTAAATCCAATAAAATAAAGCCCTAAATGAGTCCAAATTGTGGACTCATCATGTACACTCAAGTCTAAATATGAATACTAGCATTGAGATGGAATTCACAAACATCCACTAGGCTAGAAAGAGTGATAAAATATGTCCACATGGCATAAATAGTTAGTCATCATTTAGGTAGGAAACACGAACACTTAACAGTTCAAGTATGAAACTATAACATACATTGCATATCACACAATGAGAAAGACAAAATAAAGGGTAAGTGTTTTTAAGCTAAAATACATACAAACCTCATATGTCACCTTGTCACCACCAATTTCAAAGTGCTCGAGTTTGACATTTCATACTATTTTAGATATAATACGAACTACCTATGGTTGTGGTCCTTGCAGTGAGAAGTCATTACCTTACATGCAATGTCCTATAGCCAAGGAAACAAATTCATATCATTTATTAAAGTCAATATGTTTGACTATGGGTAAGACATAAATATTAGACTCTTTATTTTTGAAGAAATGGAGACGACAAAAAAAAAAATACACAAGTGAACTAATGTCTTCCATTTTCTCTTGTAAGAAATTTTAAACTCGATCTTGTTGCAAAACAACAATATACAACACATAATATGCATAGTAGAGCATATTGTAAATTACACAGGTTAATTAGAGCTTCATAGATCATGTTGTGAAAAAAATACATGCTCTTTCCCAAAGATGAATAACTAAAACAATTTACCTCTCTATTATGCACATGGATTAAGTGTTGTGTTCGTCCAAACCTAACTATGGGATATTAGGAAGAAGCAACACAAGCAACACCAACACCATCAATTGTTGTTGTTGGATATAAAGATTAGAGGTCGGTTGAGGAATTCTTCTATTGATGGTTTGGGAATTTCTTACTCCATTATCTTAAATTTCTTGTATGGTGAATTTTGTTACTGCTCATTCAGAAAACCCCACTAACAAGGCTTACAGGAGGCTATTGAGCTCCAACATGAAGCAGCAACCAGAAGCTTTAGGTATATCTATCTTCAATTATATATGTAGCGTATTCTTGCTTCATCAACTCACACTTGATCACACCCAAGTTGAATCCTGCTTTGGTAAACAAATAGAATTTTGCATACTTACACTTTACCATATCTTCCATGTTGTTTGTGATTTAATGGTCTCTTGACTGAAGCACACTCGGTGTAAGATGATACATGACTGTATATGTATTCACATACTCCAATAGTTATATATTCTCATGAAAGTGGACTCTCGATGAACCAAGAACCCCTTCTTGATATGCTAATTTCATGTGAGAAAAAGTAGGTGCAAATGAATCTTAGAGTTGCTTCTATTTCTCGTTCCTCAAAGAATATTCCAGAATTATAGGTGCAACTCAAAATTCAAATTTTATTATGATTTCTCTAACTTATTTGTTCTTTGTGGTTTGATGATCTTGTGACTAAAGCACGGAGGATATATGCTTGTCTCTTTATCCAAGTCGTCCAATAATTAAAAAATCTCTTAAAGGTTGACTCAGGATGAACCAAGCAGTGCTTGAGGTCCTCCTTCAAGAGAATCCACAATTATTGGAGGACTTGGATTAGGACACAAGCATGTCTTTTTTGGCCCAGTGTGCTTTTGTCACAAGATCATCAAACCATAAAGAACCAGCAAGCTAGTACAGTCATAGTAAAATGTGAATCTTTTGTTCCACCTATGATTCAGGAATATTCTTTAAGGAATTAGAAACAGAAGAAACTCCAATATTCATTCGCACATACTTTGTCTCAAATGAAATTATCTTATCAACAAGGGTTGCTCAATTCAACCAGAGTCTGCTTTTATGAGTCAAAAATTATTAGATGACTCGAATAAGGAGTAAAACATGTATCCTCCTAGACCAGTGTGCTTTAGTTAACAGAGAATCAAATTGCAACACAACAAGGAAGTTGCAGTCAAGTCTTAGTATGCGAAATGATAATCATTATCAAAATAGGATTCAACTTGGGTATGGTCAAGCGCAAGTGGATGAAACCATAATAGTCCAAGTTGTTTTCTATGCAAGAGATAAAAGACGAAAGAGACAGATGGCACTGGAAAGGAAACCTCTATTTTTGAAAACACCGCTAGAATAAAACACAAGTTAGAATTGATGGTACCGATATAATGCATGTTTTTTCCCAAATATCAATTAGAAAAACATATTTTACCTTCCCGATGTGCAAAGGGATTAAGTATCACCAACAGAAAAATCTGCATAATTCAAGTTTCACTACCACTGTGTCTATTTACATGTAGGTTTATGAAATGTTCCAGAATCACAATACAGCATAAACATCCCAAACTAGATCCAAATTACTAAATAAAATCAAGTGAAAGATAAATTGAGCAAATATGAGTCACAATTCAGCCAGTATAAGATAGATCATGTTCATGTTGTCATGACTCAAACGTACACCCTGGATGTGGCTAGAACTCGAGAACCATTGCTGGCCCTCAAGTAAATACTCATCCTGACTAACTACAAGCGGAAGACTAACTGAAGCATACATACACATCAAATTGAAAGAAAAGTGTAACATCAGTTTACTAGAACTCAAAGCATTGCTGAATATATTTAGTATGAGACATAAGTTTTAAATAAAACATGTGAAATAGAAAGACTCTCCAAAAGTGTCTATCTATGAAGCCTTTACTATACAAAGATGAGTATCAAGATAAGTCACATGACTCCACAAGGGAACTACTACTAAAAACTAAGAAAAAAGGAGTACTCTGAAGAAAAGAGGTCTTACTCAAAAGTTCACGAGCAAATGAAGTGATCTCAACACACTTTTTCTGAGAATCCAAAGAACTTCTAACTGCATAATTAAAAGATGTAGGTCGAATGGAATCTGTACATTAAATGTACGAGTATGCAATATAGCTAATAACAAATAACTGAACGAAAGGACTGCAATAGATATTGATATATACTAAAATAGATCGATACATGAACGTGAAGTGAAAAACTTTTAATCTTTACAATAAAATATACAATGAAAAGCAACATGAAAATAATATACTTTACTTGTGAGGACTTTCTATAATCGACAACCATTACCATGAGCCTAGCAATGATACAATGTTTCGCCTCACGTTGCCAGGGCCATCCTATACTTTATCGAGGTATAGGTTGATATCGTCACTATTGATCTGTCTAATTGGCTTTCTTAGAGGAAGTGAGGAGTCACATGAAGAATTAATGCTATCCTATCCAATACTGGCTATGTAGTTTTGTGGGACTCTGGAATCATAAAAGACTCTAACCCAACTCGGTATTCGATACTACTCCCAAAATAACTAACATAACTTTGTGCTCAAATCAGCCATTACAAAGAATGGACTTCTTGCATTACTTGAAATACTTTTCAAAACATGAAACATGTTTACCTTCTTGAAAACATGCACTTATGAACTTATCTTTGATGTCCAATAATGATCATGGTACATATGTGTATGTATATTTATATGACTAAAGTAACGTCGAAAAATCTTTAGTCTTTATGAAATAGAACGTTCAAACTTTTTCTCAAAAATATATTAAAATCATATTGTCATATGAGCATTGATGACTCGGAAAGTCGTACTGCATAAATATTGATGGAATATCTAGATACTATACTAATTAAATATTGATGGCATAGTCAATTGTCCTACTAATCAGGTTTTAAAAATTCTTTCTGTAAACTTATATTTACTTTCTAAAAGAAACTCAATTTAAAACTCAAGTGTTGGCTTTAAACAATTTCTCAAGATTTATAACTCAAAATAAGGTTCATGTTGAATTATAGACATGAACAAATAACCTTAAGGATCTCAATAACTATATAGAAACTCCATTCTCATAACTCAAGGACTCAAGAACTAAGAACTCAATGATACTTCTCATCTTAAGATTACTCAATTCAGAGGATTCATGTTGAAATATAGACATGAATGAATCAACTCAAGAATCTTAACGCATAACATATATGACTTAACTACAATAAAAAAAACATTTAGAGGCAATAAATAAACTTGTTATTAAATAGTACTAAAGACTTTTCTGACAATAATTAAGTTCTATTAGATCCAATGTCGCTAAAGGCTTTAAGGACATATACAAAGAGTGCTAATTTCCACTAAAATAATATATTTAGCGGCAATTAATAATTTATTGCCACTAAAGATTATGTTTGTTGTAGTTCTTGAGGAGGAAAAGACCAATCAAGTGACCAAATATGAATCCCACTTGGCCAACAGGTCTAAAATTATGCTCACAAATTCACAGAAGTATGAGTCAACAAATAAGGTATCAATTTTCCATAATATGGAGATGGTACCCGCTTAAATTTTCATCATCTCATCAATACAAAACCCCATTATCCCTTAATTAAGTAATTACCAACACAAACACTTCAAATAAGTGTCTAGAACGTCTCAACTTACCTTTAGTCTGAATCACAAAGTGCAAAATTATGACTTTTCCCTTCATTGAGCCTTCGAAATAGACTTATCTTGTAAAATATGATATCTGTGTAAGTTGAGGAGTTCATAGACATCCATATTGCTATACTACTATCCTGATCCGAAAAGAAAAGCTACAAGTCCTCATGGTCAAAACAATAATTATCTTTTAAAACTAATTTAGCCATAACGTATTGGGTCTAAAACCAAGTTGAAAATCCCATAATAGTCCAAATCAAGATCACTCGCTAATTTACCAATATAGGGTATAGCATAGACATCTTGATTAACATTGTTGAAAGTACAAAAAAATCATATATTAATGGAAATCTCTCGATGCAAGAATCAACAATCGTCCGTGGATCTTCCTAAACAACATGCAATTAATTTACCAAAACCATCTTGAGAAATCACCAATTTTATGTTTTAGTATAGCATAGATTCATGTAAAACTCACCGATTATGTTAGAAACCATATCTTGATGAGATCAGATGATTACCTATTGATTTCTCTCAGAAATCATCTTTTGATGTCCCAAAATTTCTCTAAAATGAAATAATTTGAAGTAACTTTTTTATGTTATATCAAGGATTCAAATATGTTCCACCAGAAAATCCGCAACATTAATTTATGCTAAAATAAAAATAAATCTCTCATATGACATTGACATTTATCGATTATTGTTCGTAGTCATTTAGTTACTCAATTCCAAGCTCATCTTTTCAATCATATACCATTTTTGCTTCTTAAAGGCATTTCATGTTTTATGAGAAAAACCTTAGCACAACCTTTTAGAATTACAACAAACAATCCATATCGATCCAATATATCATCCTCAATTTTTTGGAAGTCTTTGAATAAAATTTTGTATCTCTACAACTAAAAACAAACCTTTGATTCATTATAATATTATGCCTAAAACATTATTAAAATGGGTTTGAAACTCATGGAAATTAAACCAAAATTTGTGGACAAGTCCAAAATCATCCCACAAACCTATCAGAACAATAAAATCTTCAATTCAAGTTTGCTTAGTAAATTGTTTAGTCGTTGCCCTTTCTTAATCATTATTATATTTGAATGCAAATCTATCTTTCAAAATTCATCTGTAATCCCATATGCAAAAAAATTAGAAAAAACATGTTGAACCTATTGAACATTAAATCACTAATCTGAGGTAATCTTGATTAATTATTGATTCTGCTATATGTAAACTTAACTAGAAACTCAATTGATGATCCAAAGTACTCTCGAGTAGTTCAGGGTCTATGCACAATATTCGACAAAATAATATATCATCTAGATACATCTCAAAAATGTCAAAAGTTGAATATGTGTTCCTTAACTCCAGATATTGACTTTGGTCAAACATCTCCACTACTTTAATTGAAGAAATTCTAAAAAATAGTTTTCCTTGATACTCACCCAAATTCCTCGAAATTTGGAGAGAGGTGAGCGAGAGAGTTAGTGTATCTCGGATACATGAAAACATAGTTGGATAGAGTGTATACACATAAATTATACCTAATTTGACTTTCATGTATGCGAGATATATGTATTTTTTCGTCTAGCAAAAAATGTAATTAGGAAAGGCCTTATTTCTGCATAAAATTAGGCAACAATAATAGTGTGTTTTGGTATTGTTTTCTCTAGAAAAAATCTAGCAACCCTTTTGTTTATGTTTTAGGATCAGAGAACTTCTTTCTCTTCAATGCTATTGTTCTAATAATGTCATCAAAGAAGAAGGGTTCAAAATATTGTTTTTAATATTATATTTGTTGTAGTAGATAGGAAAAAATAAAAAATTTATTGGTTTTAGGATCTGATAAAAAAATAAGAAAAAATATTTTCTCTTTTCTTCTTTTTCTTTCTTTACTGCCACACTATTAATGGATAAATTAAAAAAAGTTCTTCATTTTCTTCTTGGTCTAGATCCATGGAACAAATTTTAGATCTTTTTGTCTATTTGACAACTCTTTTTTCAGATATTCAGATCTGTGTAGAAAAGAATTTTTTTTTCATTTTTTGTTTTCAGTTTTGTTCAAAGAAAGAACATCTTTTTTGTATTCGTATCTATTTAGCGAAAAGAGCATTTTCTTTATTTTTAGATCTGTAGCAAAAAAATCAGAACTTGTTTTAGATTTGTGGAACAACTTTTAGATCATTTCGTCCAAAAGAAAAGACTTTTTCTGATATTTAGATCTTTCTAGAAAAATATTTTTTCCATTTTTCATTTTCAAATCTGTTAAAAAAAGGAACATGCTTTTTGTATTAAGATCTTTTTAGTGTAAAAAGAATATCTTTGTTTTTGAATCTCTTGCAAAAAAAAAAAAAAAAAAGATCTGTGTAGAATTTTTATTTTTTTTTGTTTTCAGATCAGTTAAGAAAACATGAATTTTTTTATTCAAGATTTGTTTATCCCATGACATAGTTTTAAAATAAAAAAGAATGTTCTATATTTACTGACTAGAAAACCAACATATATCTTTGATGCGAGTGAAGGATTACATATATCACATCAATCTAATCTATGTTAGATATATGTAAATCATATATATAAAAACTTACTTGTTCTTCTCATTGCATTAAGAAAGACTTAGTTGAACCATGGTAGGAAATATTGGTTGGCAATGACTGTCAGGATGTTTCAAGGAAATTCTTATTCCATGGTCTAAACCGTATTCTATTGTGGAGAGAGAATACGCTGTAAAAATTATTGCCATTTTCTATCTATAAGAATAATCATTTTTTTTTAAAATTACACACCATATGATAGATTATATAAGAAATATTATGTTATATTACTTACCCAAATGGGCCTTAAAATACCCCATATGGATGAGCCCAAATAAATTTCGTACAATTATATATTAATGTAATTAAATAAAGGAGATGTGAAATCGTTATTTATTTATTTTTCTCACTCAATGTTCCATACGCTAATCAAGGCCAGAGAAGGGTGAATTAATTTAAATTCATGTTATGTAAGGTCCATTTATGAGAAACTTCTCATTCACATGATATTTTAAGGTTCAAGTTAAAAACATTTGAGTAATTAGAGGTAAATAAATCATATTAATCTCACTGTAACCCTTATTGATAAATTCATATTGATTTAGAGTAAATGTTCTTCACTAAAGTTATAACTTGTTAATACAACGGCTTAGCCACAATAAATAAATCCATAATGTGTGTCACGCCCCGAGCCTACACCCGAGGCATAACTATCAAACGAGAACCATTTTTGGTCCCCAAGCGAACCCTTGGCCTGTCTCAACTCTCAGCGGAAGACTTACTCAACATTTGATGAACTCAAAAGTAAGGGTTTCTCAAAAGTCTCAATATAAGTAACTCATAATATTTTAAAGAAAACATTAGACTGCCAAAGGAGGCAACTCAAGTGTTGAACATTTAATAATAGAAATGAAAAGTCTTCTCAAAACACTACTATCTATGAAGCCTCTAACATACTATGATGGATGTTGAGAAAAGAGCCACGACATCCTAACAAAACTGAAGAGTAAAAGTGGAATCCTCTGGAAGCGAGGATGCTCACAAAAGCAACTTTGGAACTGCAAGTGGTGTCAATGAAAAACCTGTTGATCACCCTGATTGCTTATATATGCATCATGAAAGATGCAGGCAAAATGGCGTTAGTACCTGAAATGTACGATTAGGCAAGGGGAACGCTAATGCACAACATAAGCTTGAACTAATAAAAGGGAAGAACATACTCAACACTTCTCACCTCAACTCAGAGATACTCAAAGATACTCAAACTCAGAAATATTTAACTCCGTTCAATATAAAAAGCAACAATAATGATGCATTATACAGAAAACTTTTAAAATAGTAGATATTAACTCAATGTATTTTAAAATTTAATAAAAACCCTTTTACTCTTATTTGAGAGATTCTCTAAACAACAACCATCAATATGAGCTATGTAATGATACAACATCTCGCCCACATTGCCATAATTGTCCTATACCTTACCAGAGTATAAGAAATCTCCAACTAAGTGTATCCACTAACATATGCTTAAAAAGCAATAAAGAATCATCTAAAAAGTATAACCCTTTACCTATATTGGCATACATGGTTTATGAGGACTTTGAATTGTCTGAATTCATACCCATGTCCATACTCAATACTATTCCCAATAATATAACTCATGCTCGTATGTTAAAAAACATTTCCTCATCCTCAAACTTGTAGATTATTACTCCAAAGGTTCGCTTAAAAGAGATAGTACTCAAAAGCTCCTCTTGAACACACTTGGAAATGAAAGTTTCCCCTCATTTTAAATGTAAAAAATTTACTCTTGCAAATACATAGTTCCCTTATATTCATTTTGAAAACATAAAGTCAACTCTCCTCATCCTCATACTCAACAACTCAAGAGAAAATGAAGAAGAAAAGTGGTCTGACGATTTGTGTTACAGGGGTGGCACTCCGCGCTAGGCCTCCCCTTATTGGGGTAGGTTTCTAGCGCACAGGTGGCACCCCACACCATGCCTGCTAGCGTATCAGGGGTACGGCACCCCAACACTTTTCCAGAAAATTCCAATGAATTTTTATTCTCCACTTTTGGACCTAATTCACCTATAATTTTGGATTAGTATACCCAACATATGTAAACAAAAATCTACTCAAATCTTGTCAAGAACAACCTTCAAACTCAAAACCCTCGTCTTATTAACTCATCAAAACCCCATTTACAAAGAACGAAGAACGAAACCTCAAGAACTTCTTTAAAAACCTCAATACATGGATTTTCATTGACAAAATTTAATCAATAAACACATGATTGACGTGATGGTGAATGAACCCATTACTATGAAAGCTTACATACCTCAAAAGGATTTAATCCTTTGGCAAAACTCCTCCGTGATCGCAAAACTCTTGAACGAACGCATGAACTTCTTATTTTTCTCCTCTTAAACATCTCTCCAAAACCCTAAGCGTGTTTAGGAATTGTAAAAATGGATCTCAATCAGTTTAGACCCCTATTTGGGTAACCATAATGTGTAAACCTTAGAGTGTTTAGACAAAACCTTGTTATGTTAGGGTAGTAGGCCATACCAAAGGTGGTGTTATGGGTTACTATGGTTTAGAATCATCTTTTCTAATGGATGTAAAATATAAGCAATGTATTGATTTGACTTTAGTAGAATTGAAAGGAGTGGTACTTAGAAAGCTTGTAGAGGTTTTCTCTCAAGGGGGAGATAGTGCACTTAGATATCAAGGTTGTTTGTGTTTTACTAATGTTGATAACTTGAGGTAACAGATCTTATCGAAAATTGAGAGGTTTATCCCAAGACATTAGTATTCCTACCTGGAAGTGGTAAAATTTTAATATGGACTTTATGGAAGGGTTTCCTTAATAGGACCCGAGTTAGTCCTGAGGCAATGAAGAAAGTCCAACTTATTAGAGAACGATTGAGAACAACCCAAAGTCGACAAAAGTCCTATGCCGATGTTAGAAGAAGAGGTCTAAAGTTTGATGTTCATGATTGGGTTTACTTGAAAATATCACCCGTGAAGGGTGTAATGAGGATTTTGAAGAAATGAAAGCTTTGGCCCCGTTACATAGGCCCATATCAAATTTTGAGACGTGTTGGTAATGTTGCTTATGAGCTTGATTTGCCTTATGATTTGGCATCACTACATCTAGTTTTCCATGTCTCTATATTGAAAAAGTGTGTTGGAGATCCAACATCTATAGTTTCGTCAAAAGGTTTGGGAGTTGATGAAAGTCTTTCTTTTGAGGAAGTTTCGGTTGAGATTTTTGACCAGCAAGTTAGGAAGTTGAGAAACAAGGAAGGTTTTCTCCCTCAAAGTATTTTGGAGGAATCAATTAGTTGGGATAGATTTCAGATACAGTAAAGAAATCAATTACAAAGTAAAGACGTGTTCTAATATTTTGTTGAAGTAAAAGGGCACGAAACATAAAATAAATCACAACGTTTCAATGATTAACATCAAAGGGGGATTTAGTTTCCAATTTTATCAAAATGTAATTAACACGGGATTTGCATAAATAGAGAGAGGACCTTAGCAATGTGATCAATATAATACCAATTTCACTTAATGGGTGGGTGTTTATTAATTGCTTTAAGTTGTTGAATTTACATTGGTAGGATTGGTTTTGAGTATAATAGCCATCTCTCGATAACCTATAGTGTTTCTAGTGAGTTCTCTTGAACCTCAACATGCTTAACATTACCAAAAAACTCAATATCCTTAATTAACCTATTTTCTCAAGCTGGGTAGTAAAGAGTCAAATCAATATAACTATCAAATATTCATTCTAATCTATACCTCTTTCTCAAGCAAGCATAGAGAACTAAACTAGAACCAAATTGTCAACTTTAGTTCATCAATTAAAATACGAAAAAACAATTGAACCCATTTCAAAGTAACATTAAACTCAGCAATTAACAATACTCACAATCTAATTTATGTAATCGATTACATGATCACACCACGAAGGGTCACAGATCAAAGGAAAATCATCCTCTTTATCTACTTTCGTGCCACCAAATCCCATAAAAGGTCCTTAAATGTGTGCAAATGCACCAATCATCAAAACCCCCAACTTAAAACTTTGTTTTCCCTCAAGAAAAAAAAATTCAAAACACAAGAGGCACTCAATTTTAGCATAGCACTCTTCAATTCTCAACAAGAATCATGGTCATGAATTTTGTTGGCACTAATAATTACCATGCAAACAAGTGTTTTGTAATTCAAGAAACTTCCTCAAGCTAAAACCAAATTTCAAAACATAATGTTTTCCAGGAATAATCAAGTGATAACAAGAATCCTTAATAAGTGACTCGTAATTACAAAAATTCTAACAACTTCCCTTGACACAATTTTTTAATCTATTAACTTCACCAATCAATCCTAGCATATATGCCCAAAAATAAAAAGAAATGTGCCACAAAAACATACAAGTATTCACAATACAAGGGACAACAATATAAGCACTCACAATCAATATGAATCATCTCATGCACACAAGCGCCGCACCACAGGTTTGCCCATATTTTCAAACAACATTGACTCAATTTCATTAGATTGAAGATATCAATGGCTTTTGTTAAGATTGTAATGTACGCTTATGGAAGGCTAGGATATCATTTAGGTACAAGTGACTAAACCCTCCTTGAACAATACACACAACTTTTCAGTGAATAACTATTTCGCATTTCTCTTCATTTTCAACTCAATGCACATCTCAAATCCTTTTCTTATTTTTCATTTGGTCCATTATAAACGCCCAACATGCCACCATTTTCAAATTTTTGGGCTGATTCAAATATCACATTTATTCAAAGTGTTTCTTTCTTTTTTCACAACTTTTTCTTCCTATGAAAATTTTCCTCCATTATCAACCATTTTTTTATATCAAGTCCTAGTGTGCTAAGAAATCCATATATAATCTTCCTATAACACTCCCAACTTATGCTTTTAGCCACAACTTTCACAACTCTTAAGTTCAAGGAGGGAAAGGGTTCAAAAGAAGGTTACTTTTCAAAAAGTGTTAAGGCTTACAATGTGGTTACCAATAAGAGGATAAGACTAAAAGGGGACAACTAAGGATAAATTTAGTGAAAAGGTGAGATTTTTAGGATAAGTGGACTTCAAGGACAATCAAAGAAAGCCTAATATCACTTCGCAAACCAAACTCAATCAACACCAACATTTCAATACTAACCAGGTAAGTTCTAGCTAACACAAATGAACATGGGGCATTATTCACAAAGACTCAACACACATGGAATAAAATTATTATTCAAGATGGCTTAATTTAACTTTCTAGTTAAGAAAAAAGGATTTATTCTTCATTTCACCACCTAGAAATCGGAGTAACAAAAAGAGTCAACTTATTGTCAGAACATCATTTATTTTCACAAAACATTCTAAGGGTTGCACATTTCACAACTCACATGGCTTGACTAAATCTATTAGTACCAAACAAATCATAACCTCACATTAAAGCACCATAAAGCCAATAATACTCATCAAAATGACAATTTTTCCTTAAGAATGACGTCACCTATTCTATCATTGAAAAAATTCAACCTTTTCGTTGAGCACACAAGGACTTCCAAACTCACAGCAATGGGTACACAAGATTTCCCTTATTAAGGCATACAAGCATGAAACACTATAAACACAATTTGTTACTACAAAACATACACTAACAAAAAATACTGATATGATAAAACCAAAACATAATAAAGATGACCAATCCACAGATTAAATAAAAACAAAAAAAACAACAATCTAAATTCTCAATGAAAGTATGATAAAACAACTAAAAGGCGAGCACCCCCAACTCAAAATGATGTTCTGTCGGTACAACACAACTATAATACTCAAAAAGAGAATAAGAAGGGCTACCTAGGTTGGCTGCCTCTATCCACTCCATTAGTGTTGGTGTCCTAGCTATCTTTATATCCACCATCATCACTTCATGTAGCCAGCTCATCTCCATCAATGTCGGTCCTTGATGTTGGGAGTGGCTCATTTGCCTTCAAAACTATCCAAAGGCCTTTTACTCCTTCCCACATCTGAGTGAAGAACTTTTCTTGACTCTTGTCACACTTTTTCATTTTACTTTTAATTGTCATCAAGTAACTCAATAACACAAAAAGCTCAATAAGGGTGCCTATAATAATACTCAATGAAATATAACATGCAAGTGCCGCATCAAGACTACTCTCAATAACACGCTACCCTAAATCAAGATAAAAAAAAAACATCAAATGATGATTAGCTGGTCTAAACAGTAGCAAAAGCCCACTTTAGGTTATATTCTTATACAAGAACATGTTTTACCAAGTGAATTCAAGTGCCCTCAGATCAAGAAAAATTATATGCTCTCACAAAGTAATTCAACAAAGGTGTAAGAAATTAGTACAACTCTCACTCTCTCAAAAGAGAAATACATGTAACTTTTTGCCACAGGTTTGCCCATAAATTCCAATTATTATGAAACCTAGTTCATGGAAGATCTCAAGGGTATTTTAGGCTTGAGACGGAGTTGGGTGTAAAGGTATATTCCATTTTGATTTGTGACTTTACCTATTCAAATCATTGTTGCATTCATCATCACATTGTCACTCCATTTTCCTAGAATCTTGTTTATTTGATTCACTTCTCTTTTCATTTTCATTTATTAAAAGCTTCTCTACCAAAATGACTCTTTTTTTTTTATTTTTATTTTTATTAATAGGTGTTCCTTCTTTTTACAATAACTTTAAAAGTTGAGTCCAATTTCATCCTTGTTTTCCCTTTACTTGGCTTTCATTCTTCCTTGCTTTCCACACCCCAATTTACTGTTTTGGCCTAAGTTGGCTATCCAAAAATAACACTCCTCAAAAAGGGTTTTTGGTCAGAAGGTAGGGACAATTTGGTTCAAGAAGCTTCATTTCGCATTTGCATCCAAATAGGTTAGGCTCAAATGGTGCAAAAAATGGATGCACACCCTCAATGATAGTCACAAAGGATTATAGAATATTTGGTTACCTCTTCGAATTGTTGCGCAAGATCATGTATGAAATTAACCAAGATTCAAATAATTAGACTAAAAAGGAATATTCTACGACTTCACATACATGTTTTCAAGTAAGACCTCACCCGTACATGAAATTTCAAAATACACTCATTTGTTACATCCCAAAAAGATCAAAAAAATACGTGCAATGTTCTTTGTAAGCCTCACATTAAAACACAGCTAGTTAATAAATGATTCAAAGAGATCACTCAAAATTAATACAACCACATAGATTTCATTCTTGCAACACCAACACTATACACCATTCTCATCATGAGTTATTCAAGACATTGATATTGAATATAATCAATCCTTCATTTGTTATCAATGAAAAATATAAGCATTTCACGATTTTAAAATCTTGGGGGAGGGGGTTTGGAAGGTCAAGAAATAACAAAATATAAACAAGAGACGCACTTTAAACAAAAGAGCATTATAATATAAACAAAAGCAAAATACTACATTTAGTGAAAGCTCAAAATAAAAGAAAACAATAAAAATGCAGAATATTGGCTTAAATGCCCTAACCCCATTAAAAAAAACAGTGTCATCAATGCAATGTAAACAAAAGTATGAGAGGCTTAGATAAAAGGGTCCCCCTAATAAGCTATGGGTGTACAAGACTCTAATCTACATTTTAAGGTAGGGAAGCCTAAATAGGGGAATCAACACCTGGCAACAGGATTATAGATGTGGTAGGGAAGACTCAACTAGGGCATAAATTCCCCTCTTATTAGTCAGATGGATGGGGGAGTCTGAAGTGACTCCACTAGTTCCAACTGCTACATCTCCCAAAGGAGTTGCCAAGAGTCTCCTTAAGAATGACTTCCTCAGTCTTCTACATCTCATTCAAGGCTTGAGAAATCCCATACTCCTTACTGCTCAACTTCTCCTTGTCCATCACATCAGCTAACTCATTCTTAGTTCTCTCACTAACATCATCCACATCATAAACACACACAGCAATATCAAGCTTCTCACTAGGATGAGGCTCAGTACAAGGCATGTTAGGCATAAATACAAGTTCATTTGGTAGAGGAACATCACCCCAATGCATGGATATGTCTGAAGACTGCAACTTGACCAGCTCTGCTTGCAAGGTACAAAGCTCGTTTCTCATGGTATCTTCTTTATCTGGGCATCATTTTCCAACTATGTTGGAGAAGAATCAGAAATCAAGGGGTTAAGCGACCCTTTCAGAGAGTCCAAGTCTTGACGCATTGTGAAGGAGTACAAATCTTACTCAAATGTGGACATTTTTAGTGTAGTTTACTTGCTCGAAAATTGCATCAGACTTTCCTGCCATGCACCTTCATTCTTCAAATGGCTTCTAGATAGTGCCCTTAGACTTCTTTTGGAGGGCCTGTGCATACGGCATGTAGAACTGTGCACATGGCATGTAGAACTGTGCACCTAAGAAAGAATATAGCGGTTTCTTAGCTTTGTGAACCCCTTAAACTTGAGAAACAGAATGGTATCCCAAATAGCTAGGTAGTCACTCTTGATGCCATACATGGAGATTTACCTCTCCTCAATATGGGTCCTCTCTCTAGAAACTTTGAGCCTATTTAGGGCTCTCGGAGCGATAACTGAGAGTACTCTAGAAGCAAGTGCTTATACAATGGAGGGTTTCACTAATTTGGACCCTTTCATGGCCCTCTTCCTCACAACCTCCTTTTTGGATTGTACCATGTCTTAGGTAGATGCATGATGGGTAGTGGATTACTGATGAGGTGGAGCCTCTGATGGCTTATTGATGCATATTCCATTTTTATTCTTTGGAGGAGGAGGAAGAGACTCTCAATCTGACTCAATATTTGATGAAACTACTTGATTTTTCTTTGTTTGTTTCATTACTGGAAAAGCACACATTTAAACATATAAGTCGTAAAGGTTAGGTTAAATCAAAGTCTTTTTGAAACAAAAACATTCATGAGGCTCACCTAAGAGAAAGGTTGATCACCAAAAAGCATCGGCGAGTCGATTAGTGATCCCGACTAATTTCACTTAATGAAATCCATGCTGAGATTTTGGAATGTTTTTGGGAATGTATAGATTGATTTTTTAAAAGAGAAGGAGAGCTCCCAACGAGTGAAGATGAAAAGGTGCCAAACCTAGTAGAAAACATGTCCCATGTCTTGCACCTTTCGAAGATTGTTTGCTTAAGTGAACTAGTCAAAAAAGTCAATATCCGCTTAAGGGATGAAGCGGGGTTCACTTTAGTTATCTGGCCCAAAAGGTGCAGGCCTCTTAAGAGAACGTACGTTCTCTTTTATGAAGTTCTATTTTTTAAATTTTTGGTCGCTTTTGTAGTGCCTGTCTATTCAAAAGGGGCAATAATTTTTAGAGGGTAAATCTTGTAGAGTGACAAACTTATCGAAGAGTAGATCTTACGTTGTTCTTATCTTAGGGTTGAAACATTGAGGGTAAGTTGCCTCCCATTTTAGTTGTGGATTTGATGATTGATTTTTAGTGTTAGTAAATATCTTTTTCCTTTAACCATTTCCTTGTTCTTAATTGATAGAAATCTAGGTGTTATTCTTGTGTGAAATTGGGGCTTTTGTGCTAGAAATAGACAAAGCTAGTTGGGTATTTTATTGATTGCTCTATTGTTTTTGTAATTCCTTGTTTCCATGTTTGGTTTTAAGAGAAATATGTTAATTCTTCTTTTAATATTTGTATTCATGGGTTGAGAGTGCATGCTCAATACTCCCTTCGGATCTTCATGGGTTGCTTTAAAATAAAATCCATAAAGTGGAGAATTAGATTGATAATTGCATTTTAACTTTGAATCTTGAATTTCAGTTCAAAAGGAGAAAGTATAGGGCTTTATAGTTAGGTGCAAGGCTTGGTCGAATAAGAAGTGAAAATTCAGGTATTAGGTTGTTTAGTTTGGCATATATATTAAATCAAAAGAAGATTCTATGTATAAATTCTTTGAGACAAAAAAAATGATTAGCCTAATTAAAGATGACCTATCCTACTTATTATTTATTGATCTTGGATTGAATTGCAAAGGATAGTGGAGTGTTAATTGATTCTAATGTTTTCCCAATTCCTATAAATCCCTTGCTTGATATTGTCCCTATAACACCTTGGAATCTAGTGGGCTAAGCTAGGGCTAAGTGAGAGGGCAAGAGCCAAGGAAGTGATGCGTGGGCAGCCTTCACCAAGCCATGCTCACCTCCCATGACAAACATGATGCCTTGTGGTAAGGACAACGATTTGTAGTGAGCTAGGTAGTAAGCTTCAAAAACTCCCTATTGTTGTTAGACCCTCCCACGATCCACTTGACGACTCGTGAAGGTGACCACAGGCTATGGGAGAGGTCGTGGTCATGAGTTAGGATTTGAGGGAAAATTTTGCATGACCAAGTTACTAGTCAAGGGACCACGGGCGCCATTACAAGCCGTGCAACCCGTGACAGGCTGTGGTGCCTCACGTGGTGGTTGTTCGATAATTTTAGTTGAGGGGGTTTTGGGTATTTTCCTATTTTAATTAAATCAAAGTTATGTCATTTCACACAAGCCTAGGACCCCTATATAAGTTATTTTAACCCTAAAACTCACCCATTCAAGTCATTATTTCCAAAACCCACAAGAAATCCCAAAGTTCTTTTCTCAAATATTTCTCTCTCTAGAACTTGAAATGGAAGAAAGAGTTGGGGCTAGGATCAAGGTCAAGTCTCCATTCCTCAAGCATTTGTGGGACTTTATATCAAGGTATAATTGCTTTTCATCCCTGGAATCCTTTCATTCATGAAGCCCCAAATATTCCCCAATTGAAAAGTAGAAATTCCCCAAATTGAGTTAGGGTTTTCTTCTAGTGTTGTGGATCTTGATGAATGTTGATTCGACTGAGTGGTTTACACTACAAGAAAACATGCTATTAGCTACAGATTTTAGCTAGAGAACTAATATTCCTAGCTAATCAATACATTAGCATCAGATTTAGCTAGAAATATCTTGTTTCCTAGTAAACTTTTTAGTCTGGAAATTTAGTCAAATAATAGCTAGGAATTAGCTATGAATAATCCCTAGCTAATATATTGCCTGGGACCTTTCCAAGCAAAATCTCTAGCTAAATTTTGGCGGAAAATCATAATTGGCGCCAAATTTTTTTGCAGGAAATCTAATTGGCGCAATTTTTCTCTCTTTAAGGAGTTTGGTTTAACTAGGCAAATATTTCGTAGCTATTCCCTAGCTATGTTTTAGCTAGGAAAGATGCCTAGCCAAATTGATAGGTTGCTAGGACAGTTTCTTGCAAATTCTATGTTCAAGTTTTAGTAGGAATTGAGTCGTGTGTCCCATATATATTCTTTAAAATCTTTAGAACAATTATAATTCTATAAAAAAACATGTGTAATAAATAGTAAAATTCAATAGTTATAAATAAATTTTTAAAAGTGGGACAAGAAATTAAAATGAAGGGCGTATTTTAGTGTTTAGGTGTATTTCTTTTAAGCAACTAACTCTACACTTGAACGTAATTTTGGTTAATAGTAGTAAACTTCTAATGAAGTCATAAATGACTAATTTGAGGCCAAATAAAAATACAAACTTTCAAAAATAAAAAATTCATATAAAATTAAATTAAAGAAGTCTTATATAGAGAAAGACAAATTAAAGAAATAAAAATTGAAAAAATGCAACATATCCAATCTTAAGACTAAAGTCATATAATAATATAGATAGAAAAATAAATACAAAATTAACGCATAATTTTCTTAGTTCTTATCTTTATCTTCTTCCTAACGAATCAAAATTCAAGAGATTGATTTATCGAGTCAAACAAAAATATGAATCAAATAGTACAATAATGATAAATGTTTTGATAGCGGAGTCATATGAGAAGTTGAATTTATATAGATAAAATAGAGGAATATCAAAAGATATCTTAAAATTTTAAATTAATTATTTAGAGGTTATCAATATGAACATCATAAGAGTTAATGAATATTATATTTGTATAGGTAATTAGATATATATGAATCATGAAGATAAAAATAGACAAAGAGAGTAGGATTCCAAAAGGTACACGTTTCATAAGATCAAATACTATTATTAAGTTATTTAAATTAATTAACTAATAAGAGAAGGGGAAAAGTCATATATAGTAAAAGGATTTATTCAGACACATGTTTTTATGTGTCAAATAGATGTAATATTACTTTCTTATAATTATTTTCATTTTTTTAACTTTTGACTTCATAATTTCGTTTGACCTTTAAAATTTAATATAATAATAATTAATATAATACAACTAATTAATAAAAGGAGATGCGGTAAAAATTGAAAAGGCTACAATTAATAAATAGAATAAGATAAATTTACAAATAAGATGAAAAGACTATATTATATAATTGATGAGTAGATTGACTAAAAACGACATTAAGTATAAGACGATTAAAATTAAAATTTATAGAAGAAATTTACTTTAGGATAAATGATTACTATGTTTTATTTAATTAATTAAGTAGATATTTTATAATATTTTAGTTTAGTGTAGGAAGAAAATAATAATAATAATATATATGTATATATATATATATATATATATATATATATATATATAGAAGAAATTTACTTTAGGATAAATGATTACTATGTTTTATTTAATTAATTAAGTAGATATTTTATAATATTTTAGTTTAGTGTAGGAAGAAAATAATAATAATAATATATATATATATATATATATATATATATATATATATATATATATATATATATATATAAAAGAAGTAACGTACAACTAATTAATATAATATAAAAAGTAAAAATAGTATAAACTTACAGCTAATTAAAATATATATATATATATAAGAAGTAACGTACAACTAATTAATATAATATAAAAAATTAAAACATATATATATATATAAAAGAAGTAACGTACAACTAGTTAATATAATATAAAATTTTTTTAAAAAAATAAAAATATATATATATATATAAGAAGTAACGTCCAACTAATTAATATAATATAAAAAATTAAAACATATATATATAAAAGAAGTAACGTACACCTAATTAATATAATATAATTTTTTTAAAAAAAAATAAAATATATATATATATATTAAAATAAGTGGTAGTATTACGGTTGGAGTACTGGGCTTATCCCTTTATATATATATATATATATAATAAAATGAAAAGAAATAGAATAAGAAATTAACATATATACAAGAAGTAGAAAGAAAACGAGTCAGAAGCTCAGAAGGAACAAGAAACCCTAAATTGAACAGAACTCTTCTTCAAATCCCGTAAACGAAGGATGCACTACTTCACGTCTCTTCATCATGCTCCCAA
Source organism: Solanum bulbocastanum (assembly GCA_037074985.1). NCBI lineage: Eukaryota > Viridiplantae > Streptophyta > Magnoliopsida > Solanales > Solanaceae > Solanum > Solanum bulbocastanum. Next base: position 19,611,635 of record CM073607.1, on the reverse strand, counting down.
AATTCTAACTATTTATTCCAGTTTACAGAAGCTTGAAATCACAAATCGTTACTTCCTTCTTCAGTTAAGGTAAGAAGTTCTCCTAAACCCAATTCATTTATATAAAGAGGTATTGTTGAAAAACTAGTTTTTCATATGTTTTTGTTAGATATGAGAAAGAAATTCACACAGAATCAGTATTTTTTTCTTGAAGATAACCTGCTTTTCTTAAAGCTTGAGATTGAAACTTGTTATTTTGTTCATCAGAAAGAAGTTGGAATCATTTTGGGATTTTCTCTGGATGCTGCCAAATCGAAGACAAGCCAGTGAAAAAGTCAGAAATTTGCCAGGTGCGCCTCTGTTTAAGTAATGCAATTTTTTTTATTGTGTTTTACATTTCCTTAAAGATCTGGTGCAAGCATCACCTTCTTCTCAAGGCGACTATTTTAGCTTCACAAGTTGCTTTCTTGAACTTTTGCTTCAATTTTGGTGACCGTTTTAGTTTTAGATGTTGTTTCGTTGCAATTGGTGATAGTTTCATGTTCGGCTTTATGTAGTTACTGTCCTGTTATAGTTTTTTTTTTCGAAATCCCTTTTGCTGTTTAGAGCTTATCATATCTACAAAAAGTATATAGATGCTTGTGAGTTGATGAGTTTAATGTGCCTTAAACTTTTCTATGGAGATATGTTAAAGAAAGAAACAACTACAAGACTTGTCTTAGTCGAGTATTTATGACAGACACTTTGGCTGATGACTCTAGTGCCTCCGCAGTGACAATCTGCAATTTGTCCAAGCTGTTTCAGCTCACTGCTTCATTTTTTCACCTTCTGCTTTTCTATTTTGTTGCACTTCAATTGCTCTTCTATGGAGTCCCTCTTGAATCAAAAGCGATTTTGTGTTGGACTTAGGTGACTAAATAGTGTTAGTATGTATAATGCACGTGCTTCTATATTTTTTTTTCATCCCTTATAGAAATCACATAATTTTTTTAGACTTGACTAACTGGAAGGGAAATTTATGTTTGTATTAGAAAAATACAATTTTTTCTCTTAGTTAAATGGTGATATTGAACCCTTCTTAAATTAGATATTTGTGGTATGGTCCTTTCTGGTTAAATTTGAATTTCATTTACTTGATTACTAACTAATTAATAAATTATTAAGTACTAAAATAACTGTTTTATCATTATTTGTTAGATAGGAACCATGAGTTCCATTAGAGTTGATCGCATGTGGATGTATAAGAGACTAGTGCCAAGTCGAACAACAGTCACTTCTGAGTTTATAGAAGGTGTGCGTCGATTTATAGAGTTTGCATTAATGCAACCTGATTTTGTTTCTAATGGAAGTATAAGGTGCCCTTGTTCAAAATGTAAAAACAGTAGTGGATTTCTTGAACCTCATGATATTAGATCTCATTTATACAAGCATGGATTCATGCCCAACTATCATCAATGGGAATCACATGGGGAGTCTTTTGTACCAATTTCTAGGCCTCAACTTGGTATCAATACAGGTGATGAAATAGGTGCTAATAAAACACCAATAAATCCATATCGTACTATGGTCTTAGATGCAGCTGGCCCTAGTTTCAACTTAGACAGTGATGTATTTGATATGGATATTGATGAAGAAGAACCTCCTAATCAAAATGCTAAAGAATTTTTTGAAATGTTGAAAGCTGCTGAAGAGCCATTGTTTGATGGATGTCGGACTCATTCTCCCCTATCAGCAGTGTGCAGGTTGTTGAACATTAAGTCTGAGTCTAACATGAGTGACAATTGCTATAATCAAATTTTGCTATTTTTGAAGGAGCTCTTACCCGAAGATGCAAAGTTACCTGTTGATTACTATAGGACTAAACAAATGGTTGCAAAACTTGGGCTAAGATATGAAAAGATAGATGTATGTCAGACAGGTTGTATCCTATATTACAAGGATAATAAAGACAAAAAAGATTGTCCAAAGTGTGGTAAACCACGCTATAAGCCTAAGAGAAGAGGCAGTGGAAGGCAAAAAGATGTTCCATATAAAGTACTCTGTTACTTTCCTATAACTCCGAGGTTGCAGAGATTATATATGTCATCAAAGACAGCTGAACATATGACATGGCACTGGAAATACCGTCGAGAACTTGGGGTAATGAGTCATCCAAGTGATGGAGAGGCATGGAAGAAGTTTGATCAGTGTCATCCTAACTTTGCAAGAGAGCCTCGAAATATCAGACTTGGACTTGCAGCTGATGGATTTAGTCCTTATGGGAATATGGCCCATCCTTATTCTTGTTGGCCAGTAATCATTACACCGTACAATCTTCCACCCGGAATGTGCATGACTAGCCCTTATATGTTCTTAAGTCTTCTCATTCCTGGTCCAAAGAGCCCTGGAAAGAATATAGATATATACTTAGAACCTCTTATTGATGAATTAAAGGAATTATGGGTTGATGGGGTTGAGACTTATGATTCTCATAAGAAACAGAATTTTCAAATGCGAGCTGCACTTATGTGGACTATTAATGATTTCCCAGCTTATGGAATGTTGTCTGGTTGGAGCACACACGGTCTATTAGCATGCCCTTGTTGTATGGGTAAAAGTAAGGCATTTTACTTAAAATATGGGAGAAAAGGTTCATTCTTTGATTGCCATCGTAAATTTTTGCCTATGGGTCATCCATTTCGACGGGATAGAAAGTCATTTTTAAGAGGAAGGGTTGAGAACTCTACTCCTCCTCTTAGGTTGTCTGGTGAAGAAGTTTGGAACAAAGTTTGCACCTTACCAAAAGTGTGTGATCTTCCCGCCTCCAGTAAGTTGCCAGGGTTTGGGGATCAACATAATTGGACAAAACAAAGCATTTTTTGGGAATTGCCATATTGGAGTACAAATATTATTCGACATAATCTTGATGTGATGCATATTGAGAAAAATGTGTTTGATAATATATTCAACACAATAATGGATCTAACGGATAAAACAAAAGATAATTTAAATGCTAGAAGGGATGTGCAAAATTGTTGCAATCGTCCAGAGCTTGAATTGTTAGAGCATGAAGGAAAAATTTTGAAGCCAAAGGCTGCCTATTCATTGACAAAAGAACAAAGAAAGTTGATATGTGAATGGTTGAAAAACTTAAGGTTTCCAGATGGTTATGCTTCAAATTTGTCTAGATGTGTAGACATGGAAGATTGTAAATTATCAAGGATGAAGAGTCATGATTGTCATGTATTTCTAGAAAGGTTGCTACCAATTGCATTTCGAGATATTTTGCCAGTGCCAATTTGGAATGCCTTAACAGAGATAAGTTTATTTTTTAAAGGTTTATGCACAAATATGTTAAAAGTAGAAGATCTCCAGAAGCTTGAAGAAAGCATAAAGGTTACAATTTGCAAGCTAGAGAAAATATTTCCTCCTGGTTTCTTTGATCCCATGGAACATTTGCCAATTCATTTACCATATGAAGCAATAGCTGGAGGTCCAGTCCATTTTCGATGGATGTACCCTTTTGAGCGGTAAAAGTTTAAACTATATCATTGATTAGATAATTAATTTAATTACCTAACATCACACTAACTATATATGTACCAATGCAGAGAAATACACACTTTAAAGAAGATGGTGAAAAATAGATATCGTGTCGAGGGATCAATATGTGAAGCCTATATCATTAAAGAAATTTCAACATTCAGTTCTCATTATTTCCAGCCTAATGTGCAAACTAGGCTCAACAAAGTTACTCGAAATGATGATGGAGGTGAAGTTGATGCACCAGATGGTTGTCTATCCATCTTTTTGCATCCTGGACGTCCGAGTGGGGAGATGAATGGTCGTTATTTGTCCGACAAGGAGTGGGATGCGACAAGAATATATGTTTTGTTGAATTGTGAGGAGATTCAACAATTTATCCCGTACGTTTATAGATTTTACCTATATAATATATATGTCCTGCATGAATGGATAATTTAAAAATAATAAATTCTTACTTCTGTAGTATCTTTGAAGCTGAATTGAAAAGAAATTCAGAAAATATCAGTCTCGAGGAAATTGATAAAGAGACGAATAGTAGATTTGCCAACTGGTTCGAAGCTTATGTGAGTAAAATACCATAGTATGAATAAGTTCTTATTTTTATTTATCTACATCAAGTTATAATTTATACATAAATATATAGATCATCGGTCTATTTTGTGTATTTTTTAGGTTTTCAATCCAGCTAACAACATAAGTGATGAGCGGTTAAGAGACTTGGCTTCTGGTCCTTATAAGTGGGTGCAAACTTGGCCTCAATATTTTACAAATGGCTATAGGTTCCACACACTTAGTCATGGCTCTAACAAATCAACTATGAATAGCGGTGTGTGCATAAAAGGGACAACCTGGAATGACTATGAAAGTGACTATTATGGATTGCTTGGTGAGGTGATACAACTCGAATATTCCAATCCAACAAAGAAAAGAACCACTCTTGTTTTGTTCAAATGTGATTGGTTTGATCCAACAATGGGTCGAGGGTGTAAGGTTCATAATCAGTATGGATTGATTGATATCAATCATAAAAAAAGGTTCTCGAGCTATGCTTATGAACCTTTTGTATTGGCTAAACAGGCGCAACAAGTCTATTTTGCAGAATATCCCAGTAAAAGGAAAGATAGTATTGACTGGTGGGCAGTGTGTAAAATAAAAGCTAGAAATCAAATTGATTCTCCAAATATCTCATACCAAGAAGATGACAATTTACCCCCCATAATCCCAAATATCACTGATGATCTTGATAGCTTACGTCATGAAAATGGTGAATTGGAAATACATGAAGTTGAAAATGAGACTGATGACATTGATCAAGAGCATGATATTAATGCTATTGAAAGTGATGAAGAGATAGAAGAATCTGATTGTGAACTCTCTGAAGATGAAGGAGATGAACAAAGTGATGAAAACTTTGAAACCGATGAGAGTGAATGATAATGACTTTTTACTGTAATTTCTTTTCTAGAGTGTTTTCTTTTATTACTATTGCTATTATTTTCTGTTGCTTGATGTCATTTCTGGAAACCTAAGTATTTTTTTCTGAAGTTGATTCATCAATCTGTTAAAATGGTTATTTAGCACTCTTTTAAATGCATTTGTTTTCTAGCGGTGACATCTACTAAGTAACTTTGTTGAGTGAAGGTTCTTGTTGTTGCCTAACAGCCATCAATTAAAGTTTTATCATATGTTTTAGTAGAGTATTTGATGTCATATTCAGTTTATTTATATACAGGTACTTTTCACCATCTAAATGGGTGAATCGATCTATCTTGTTTGCTTTTATTATATTAGTGAACATTGAGTGCAAATGAGCTTCATTATTTTCTCAACATTAATCATTTTTATAGCATGAAATATTGACTTCTTGAGTATTATTCTATAGTTCTTGTTAGATTTTGAACAGGAAATATGACAAGGGGAAGAGGCATTAAACGTAGTTGGGGAGGCTGTGGGGGCATAACTAACAAACCAGGAGGAGGCAGCAAGCTGACACCAGACACTTCTCAAAAGGAAGTTAGTGAATCATCAATTCCTACATCTCAACAAGTTGGTTTAAACCACTGTATTGTCTCATCACATGAAACCAGTGTACATACATCTCAAGAAGCCAATGCTCAACAAATAACTACTCTTGAAAATGTTGGTGGTCAACAAGAAGCTCCTACTTCTCTAGATGTTGGACGACAAGAAACACCTTTTTCTCAGAATGTTGGTGTTCAACAAGAAACTCCAACTCAAGATGTTTCTCCTGAACAAACACTTGCATCTTTTGAAAGTAGTAATCCACAGGGCAGACAAGATACACTTGGTGGCATAAAATCCTTGAGAGTAAATGGAGATACGTAAGTAATACAAAATTATAGAAGTAATGGCTAAATATGTTTTTATTTAATAATCTTCTGATAATGTATTGTATTAATGATTTTGTAGATTCTGCCCACATGAGGCTGTTCGAGATGTAGTATTAGCCTTTAAAAAAAGCTTCTCTGGACCATGGCATTGTTGGAGCAAAGTTCCAGAGCATGTACAAGACAAATGGTTTAATGATTTTGAGGTATGTATACCTGAACAAGAATCTGCAAATTTAACTTAAGCATTAGATTTTTCGCATTAGTAAATTCTAAAAATAAAAAAAGTATGCATGCACGCGTGTGAGAAGACACTAATTGATACATGAATCTCGTAGTATACTTGTTAATGGGAAAATTATTTTGTCTTTAAAGGAGATTCCTCCATTTTGGCATGATGCTGTCTTTTTGTGTGGAGTTGGAGGATGATTTCTCGAGCTTAACGTTTTTGTTCTTTCTGGTGTTGTTGAAGTCATATAGCATTTTCAATAATGCTATTCATAGAATGTACTGGTGTTTCAGTACTATCTCTTTGATAATTATCAGCCTCTTCCATATCACTTTCTAGAATTTTGACATAAACGGTAAGTTTCTTTTATATTGTGCTTTCCTTTTCGGCTAACTTCTTCAGATCAGTGAGTAGTGTGTTATGATTGAATCAAATTTTATATTCGAAAATCATTCTCACATGCCAACAAGTTTTTTTAAGAGTCTTCATTATGCATATGTCCTATCTCTTTATGTAGAAGTCGTGTAGCCATTTGGATTTTTTTTTTGAAAGATACAACCCATGGAAGCTTAACAACTTTGTTACACACTTGGCAATCAATTATATAAAAGCCTCATACACTTCTCGGTTTGCACAATGTCTCCTAAGTTTCCAAAGCCGACCTTCTTGATAACTAGTTATTTTCTTAACTAGATTGTGCATCTCAACTTGAAAAACAGTACTAAATTGATTATTTAATTTATATTTGCAGAAGAATTATTCTTTTTCTGGTGAAGATAAAGTACTTGTTCGAAAAACTTTTAACCGTGTGGGTAGTGAAAGATTGAGTGACAGTTTGGGAAAAGCAAAGAAGACATTTTTAAGAACAAAGAAAATACCAAAGTGGATTGCTCAAGTTCACTGGGACGGTTTGATGCAATATTGGAACTCTGACGGTTTTAAGAAAATATCAGCAATCAACTCAAAGAATAGAATGTCATCTAATAACGGAGAAGGTCCTTCCTTACATACTGGAGGATCAGTTGCTTTTGCTGAGTACAGAAGAAGACATGTAAGTAATTCTTTATTTTTGTCTAGTATTAATTAGTATTGGTCTTATGTTATTCTCTGATTTATGTTGATAATTAACAATATATTTAATGGTTGTAGAAGGAACTAACTGGTAAAGAGCTTCGGAATGATGAATTATTTCTAATGACTCACAAAACCAAAAATGAAAAGAAGTGGATCTGTGGAAAGTCAGAAAGGATGTGGGTATGTTTTTATCTCAATCAGACCACAAGCTTCTATAACACTGATGAAGTCCATACTTTTGTTCATGTTATATGGTACACCTCCTTTCTTTTCTTCAGTCGACACAATCACATTGAAATCACCAATAGTGCACCAGGGAACATCATTGGTTGAGATCTGGAGCATTCTATCCTAAAGAGGTTTCCTTAACTGATCTCTACATTTGGCATAAATGACAGAAAAAATAAATTTCTCCACAAATGCTTCATGTTTGATTTCACCAGTAATCTGTTGATCATCAGTTTCCTTGTAAGTGTAAGTGATGTCATTGTTCCATAAGAGCCAAATCTTTCCATTGTCATTGGATATTGCATGATCCATGTTAAGCATGATGCTGTAATTGTTGATTTGATTCTTGTCAGTAAAGGGTTCAAGAATCGCAATGATGGATATGTGATGGATTTTCTTGAGGGATTGTAACCTTTCCAGAGAGCCCTGAGTGTTGATGCTCCTGGCATTCCAACATATGGCGTTCATCATTAAAAACCTTTGCTTTTGGACCTAGTATTTGGCCTGCTAGAGGTAGCAGATGTACTGGTGGTTGCCAGTGTCTTGGACTGTTTCTGAGTTCTCCTTCCTCTAGGAGACAACCCTTGCTGTGCAGTAACTTCTTGAACTTAATCATGATACTCCGAGGGGATTGTGGAACCAAATGCCTTAATATGGGCACTAGTTTCCTCATCCTCCTCATTATCATCAATTTCATTGATGGATTGTGTATCTTCATCAAGTTCATCTTCTGAGTTTAGAACATCATAATCAGATTTTGGGTTTGTTCTACCAGTAGTTTTTTTCTGATTCTGATCCCCTAACTCCCCTTTATCATGGCATGTGTTGCTTTGTTCTTTAGTCTCCTTCAGTTGTCTTTTCTTGATAGCCTTCCTTTCCTTCTTACTTAACCTGCCTTGACCTTTATTGTTAGTCTGTTCTTCTGTAACCTCTGTATCTTTTTGATAATGTTGTTCCCCTGCAGGTACCTGATGATCTCCCTGCTTCTTCTTGCTATACTAGGATTACCTTTGGGTGTATTATCCTTGTCTATTGACTGTTTCTGAATTTTTCCTGTATTCTTCACCTTGCCTGGGTCCTTTTGCATCTTACCAGCATCCATCTCCTTAACCTGGTTGTTATTCTGCTTGGTAGGGACTTGAGGAGTGGTAGCAGGAGTTCTAAGGTCAGGCCTATGGTCTGTGTGGGCAACCTCATGCAGAACATGAGTCAAATTCCCCCCTTTGGACACCCCTTCCTGCAAGTTAATTGGCTTCTCCTGACACCCCCCATCCATACCTCCTTCAACTTCATCAGCAAAATCAGCAAGAATACTAAAGGGGTTTTGGGATTTGGGGAGCACTGAGTCAATACCTGAGATCTTCCTGTTTTATCCTTCCAGCTCATTACTCTGTTGGTCCATTGGTATCATGTTATGCATAGTTGATTTAAGAACTGGTTCTGATGCAACCTGTGAATTTAAGGTTGCATTCTTTTTTGCTTGTTGATTCTCTGCTTCCACTTGACTATTGGTTTGTTCCTGCATATCAAGATCAATAATTGTATTATAATTAGGGATAGATATCATACTGTCTGTTTGCTGATCTGTTGGTCTGTTTGCTGATCTGTTGGTCTGTTTCCCTCTGTATTCCTTTTTGTGCTGGCAATTGGTTATTGCTCTTTCTCTTTTGAGTCTGCCATTGCTCTTCTTGTTGTTGCTGATCTGTTGGTCTGTTTTGATGCATGACTACTGCCTTATTGTGTGATGATTCCACTTTCTGTTCTTGCACTATAAGGTTGTCTTGTTGTTGTTCTTTGTTCTCCTTGTTTTAGGTGTTTTGCTGGTTCTTTCCTGCCTCTATTTCTTTCCTTCTTTTGTGTTCTTCCTCCCTTTGTTTTACAGTACATTCCGAGTCTATATGTCCTTGTTGTTTACAAAGATGTTTTTGTATTAGTTCAAATATATATTTCATTGTTTACTTCATCAATTACAGTATTGTATTCCTTTAATTATATAAGTTTATTTCTTGTTGTCCATTTATTCTATTACAGAATACATTTGAGTACTTTCATAGCACATTTTGCAACTTGATAGCTTTGTTATACAATGTAATAGCTAATCACTTTATTCTTTTTCAGAATACATTTACAAATACAATTAAGGATAAGGTGGGTGAGACTTCAACATTAAGGAATGAAGAAGGTCTTGAAGTAGACAACGGAGACATGGAGAGAAACACGACCACAAATGGAGAAGATGAAGGAGAAAAAACTAGTGAAGATGATGTGAATTTATTGAAAACGGTATCGGAGGAGCAATTACTGAAAACTTGGATAGAAACAGTTGGTGGAACTAAAAAAGGAAAAATATATGGGCTTGGTTCTAGAAATTGTTTGCTGGCAGATTCAAAGAATTCTAATTGTGCGTCCTCTACTGCTCAGAATCCTTCAAATATTCCTACTCAACAAATATTTGAAACACCTGAATTTCAACAACTTCTTGACCGCGTGTTGGAGCAACGAATGATGAATATGCAAAAGCATGTGCAAATGGATATTCGGGAAAATATGGAAGCTCAAGTGACTATTGCGGTTCGTGCTGCTGTGGCTCGGATGCTTGGTTTTACTCCTCAACCACCACCAGATGGATCTGGTTCTACCCCAAATGTACCTTAAGATAATTGATGTTACTGTTTTTATGTTTTAAGATATTTATGTTACTGCTTTTATGTTTTAAGACATGTTTTAGCTAGTAAACATGTACTTCACTATTCAAGGATTGATGATATTATAATTGTGCTTAGTTTGAAATATTGATTTGATTTAACTATGTTTTTCATCTTGTGTCAAATATAGAAAATTATATTTGTATTTGTCATACATTTTCGAGCCAGATTTATCTAGAAAATATCCCTAGCTGTTTTTAGCTAGTCATTTAGCAAAGAAAATATTCCAAGCAAAGTTTGAAAAATAGCTAGAGAATTTGAAAGTTTAGATAGGGTAATTCCTTGCTAAGTCTTAGTAAAGTCAACAGTTACCAAACAAATTTTGCTATGAATTTAGCTAGTATACATCGTAGCAAATTATTTGCTACGGAAAGAGCCTAGCAGAGATATCTTGGCTAAATTAGCTAGGAATGACATTATTTGCTAGCTAAAAATTAGCTAAGAGCTTATTAGCTTTGAAGGTCTACTAGGGTCATCTTCCTAGCTAAATTCACAGTAGCTAGAGATTTTATCACTTTAGCTAGGATTTGCGTCTGTAGCTAAACGGCTGTTTTCTTGTAGTGTTATTTTTGTTGATGCTTAACCCATGTTTCTTGGTTGAATTTGATATAAATGAGTTTGATGCCATCAAAGGAGATTTTGTGGGTTTACAAATATTCTTATAGGACCGATGAGATATATTAGAAGTGTTTTGAGATTGAAGCCTATATGATGATTTATGGTGAGAATTTCTTTGAAAGTGAAGCATATATCATGATGATAGTATTGCTTTGAGATTAAAGCTTATGTTTGAATTGTTGGTTATAGATGCAATTGTTGTGGAAGGATAGTTACCACTTGAATCACTTAAGTATGAATGTTAAAGGCTTTCTCACATTGAATGATTCAAGGTTGATGTAACGACCCTTTCCATTTTCCATACGCAAATATATCACTAAACGTTTTTTGTTTTTTTGTTTTTTTTAAGGCATATATTGTTCCCATACAAGTAAATAATGATCCTAAAAATATATCATCAACTTCCAAGTACCCAAAATAATTGGGTTCATGCTTCATACGATCATTCCAAACAAGTAGGACATGTAATATATTACAAGCTTGGGCGTACACACCCGAAATAAACCAAACATATAGCCATACTTAGATTACAACCCATGGACATGATATGGTTAGGCTTCAAAATCAAATGCAAATATACATCACATAGATTGGGTATAAGTACCAACATTTATACAAATATATATGCCTATATGCAAATGTGATCTTCTTAAAAGTTCTCAAAATTTCCATCTCCCATGGCCATCTTCATGCCTCCTCTCGATCAGCCCCTACGATAGAAACAACTATCGCTAAGCATATAGCTTAGTGGTGTAAAAACTATAGGGTCGGAATCCTCAAAATTCACCAAGCTACCCTTTTCAAGTCAATGAGCATCATACTTGAAACATAATAAATAAATGAAGTAACAATAGATAACAAGTATTAAGTTCTATATTCAAAGATACAAATATAACACCATTTTCCAAGAATTTCAATAGCAACACTCGCCCCATTAATACTTCATGTCGTCACACCCGGCACAAGCAAGTATCAAGAAGGGTCGCTCCCCTGTATCAAGAAGGACCGAAGCCCTGTATCAAGAAGGACCGAAGCCCTGTATCAAGAGAACTAAGAACCATATTAAAAATGGATTTCTAGTTCGTACTTAAAGTAGATGACTTCCATTCCTAAGACGAACTACAAATCCAGAGTCCAGATGGCAATTGATCCGAAACAAGAGGCCTGCCAATAGTGACAAAGCCGTAGCCACAAGAAGGACATAGTCCCAACAAGAGTGCCAAGTGATCCAACAATTCGTACAAGTGGGCGAGTTACACAAGCATCATACCAACAAGACAATGCAAAGTGACAAGACGTAGCTGAGGTATCAAGATCAAATTTCATATATACCAGACATTACAAGAGTGCAAGTACAAGTTTATATACAAAGCTCAATACTTTAGCGTAGCTATAGAGGCCAATAAACTTCGCAAGCTCAAACCGGAGATCAACCAACATATCAAGTTCCTCAACTTGTTCACAAGTCTATACAACCTTAACAATGAAATTAAATAACTTTTTTAATTCCTAATATCTCAATAATATCGAAATAAAATAGGATTATCATCATAAGTAAGCTCAGCCCACACAGATACAATTCTGTTCTCAAAACAGTGATTTTGGCCAGTTTAGTACCCCATGTTGCAACTTAAATTTGAACAGGAAAACAGAAAAAATAGATCTTGTAACCTTCATGAAAGTTGTAGATACATCTCTTAAGATTGCAACGCAACAAGAATCACTGACAAATACATTTTTTACTACAAGATATCATCTATACACTAACAGTGGTTCCTACCGGATTTCTGAATCCGAAATCTGGACAACACTTGTTCTGCGTTGCATCCTAAATTTCAAGTCCATAACAACTAAATTAGATTTTCACATAAACATAAAAGTTGTAGGTACATGCATCATATTTCCAGATCATAATTATTTATCCAAAACAGAGTTCTAGAGCATGGGATATTCTAAATGTAAAACAGTCGACTCAGCTACAACAACAGAGAAATCTGGACAGAACTTGTCCTGTGTTGCGTCCCAGTTTTCACATCCATAACAGCTAAATTAGACTTTTACATAAACATAAGAGTTGTATATGCATGAATCATCTTTCCAAAACGTATTTATTCACCCAAAATGGAGTTCTATATCACAAGAAATACACAATTTACCAACCACTATCCAGCTCAAAAACAAATTTCAGCACTTACCAACAAGGTAGTTTATCTCTTGGATTCCAGCCAAAAGACCAAGGTTTTTTTCTTGTATTTTTGATGAATAAATGATAAGCTAAGTTTCTAAGGGTTTTAATCGTCCATTCCACGAAATTTTTCAAAGATGAGTGAACTATATAGTGAACAAGTGATGTTTATCACTTGGACACTTGGCTGGCCAAGGTGCTGCCAACATACTTTATATTTTTATCCTTTTGTGCTGCCCAGAAATGCATATTTACATATTTATATGTATATGCCTCAGCACCATCTAATTACGTATAATTAGGATAGAATATTATGTATATACCCCAACACAAATCCATCCATTACGATACACTTTATGTTAAGCCAGTTAGAAATTTTTCACAACTTTAAAGTTCCCAAAATGAGAGTAAGCCATATTAAAGTAGTTTAGCGAAGGTAAATCAATATACAAATTCTTATTAGCATTTAGGGGTGTTACAACTCTCTCCCCCTTAAAAAAATTTCGTCTCGAAATTTACCTTACCTTAGTCCCGAAACAAGTGCGGATATTGGGTCCTCATGTATTCTTCTCTCTCCCAAGTAGCTTCTTCTCCCGAGTGGTTCCTCCAAAGTACCTTTACTAAGGGGATTTTCTTGTTTCTAAGTTGCTTCACTTTCCGGGCTTGAATTAACATAGGTTCTTCATCATACGTTAAGTCAGGATTAACCTCAATAAATTCAACTGGAAGAGCATTAGATGGATCACAATGGTATCTTCTGAACATAGAAACATGGAAGACATTGTGTATCTTGTCTAACTCTGGTGGCAAAGCCAATTTATATGCAACCGGTCCAACCCTTTCAAGTATCTCATACGGTCCAATAAATTGGGGACTAAGCTTTCCTTTTTTGCCAAATCTCATAATCATTTTCCATGGAAACACCTTTAAAAATACTTTATCTCCCACTTGATATTCAATGTCACAACTTTTAAGATCAGCATACGACTTTTGTCTATCCGAAGAAATCTTTAAATGATCCTTGATAATTTTTACCTTGTCTTCTGTTTGTTGCACCAACTCAGGACCAATAAGTTTCCTGTCACCAACTTCACTCCAACAAAGAGGGGTCCGACATTTTCTTCCATACAAAGCTTCATAAGGAGGCATTCCAATACTCGATTGGTAACTATTATTATAAGCAAATTCTATCAAAGCCAAGTGTTTGTCCCAACTACCCTCAAACTCTATAATGCAAGCTCGAAGCATATCCTCCAAAACTTTTATAACCCTTTCCGACTGACCGTCTGTCTGAGGATGAAACGAAGTGCTAAATTTCAACTTAGTACCCAGCGCTTCCTGTAAGCTTCCCCAAAATCTAGATGTAAACCGTGGGTCTCAGTCAGATACAATAGACATCGGAATCCCATGTAGTCTTATGATCTCATTAATGTACAATTCAGCTAAACGCTCAAGTGAGTAATCCATCTTGATTGCTAAGAAGTGCGTACTCTTGGTCAGCCTATCCACAATCACCCATATTGCATCATGATTTCTTTGGGTGCGAGGAACTCCAAAAACAAAGTCCATAATTATTCTCTCCCATTTCCATTCTGGTATTGACAAGGGCTGTAGCAACCCAACTGGAACCTGATGTTCAGCCTTTACTTGTTGACAAACCAAACATTTAGCAACGAACTCTGCAATGTCTTTCTTCTTACCATTCCACCAATAATTTGCTTTGATGGTTTGGTACATCTTTGTACCCCCAGGATGCATTCCATATGATGAGGTATGTGCTTCATTCAGTATCTCTTTCTTCAAATTGTCATTATTAGGGACACAAAGTCTATCTTGATAAAATAAGACACCATCCTCTGATAAAGTAAAATCAAGTTTTTCCCCGTTTTGAACTTCTCGGGTCACTTTGACATGTTTCTCATCCAACTTTTGTGCTTCTTTCACCTATTCAAGTAATATTGGCTTTACTTGCAAATTAGTGACAACTGAACCCTTTGAATCAAGTGTCAAAGAAACATTCATGGCTCTCAACTCAAGAAGCAAAGGCAAAGGCCTCAGAGAAATACTTGCGAAGGATTTCTACTTAAGGCATCTGCAACCATATTAGCTTTATCTGGATTATAATCAATTGTGCAATCATAATCCTTAATGAGTTCAAGCAATCTACGCTAGCTTTACCTGGATGATAATCAATTGTGCAGTCATAATCCTTAATGAGTTCAAGCAATCTACGCTGTCAGAGGTTCAACTCCTTCTGAGTACTCAAGTACTTTAAGCTCTTGTGATCAGTGAATGTATGACATTTCTCTCCATAAAAATAATTCCGCCTTATTTTTAAAGCAAACAGTACTGCAGCAAGCTCAAGATCATGAGTAGGATAAGTCAATTCATGTGGTTTTAATTTCTGAGAAGCATAAGAAATAACCTTCCCGTCTTGCATCAAAACACATCCGAGACCATTGTGAGAAGCATCACTATATACTACATACTCCTTCCCTTCAGTAGGTAAAGTAAGTATAGGTGCCTAAGTTAGCAAGGATTTGAGAGTTTCAAAGCTTTCTTGGCATTTGTCATTCGAAGTAAACTTCACTTCCTTCTGCAATAGCTTAGTCAATGGAGGTGCGATAATAGAAAAGCCTTTCACAAATCTTCTATAATATCCTGCTAAGCCCAAGAAACTTCTAACTTCGGTTTGACTCTTGGGAGGTCTCCACTCAACTACTGCTTGTATCTTATTAGGATCCACCTTGACGCCTTTAGCCGATACAACATGTCCCAAAAACTTCACTTCATCAAGCCAAAATTCACACTTGGAAAGTTTAGCATAAAGTTCTTTCTCTTTCAAAATTTGCAAAATAATTCGGAGGTGTTTATCATGATCTTCACTACTTCTGGAAAATATTAAAATATCATCTGTAAAATCAACCACAAACTGATCAAGATAAGGATTGAATACTCGATTCATTATATCCATGAATACCGCAGGAGCATTTGTCAACCCGAATGGCATCACCAAAAATTCATAATGACCATACTGAGTTCTAAAAGCAGTTTTAGGAATATCCTTCTCTCTAACACGCAGTTGGTGATATCGAGATCTTAAATCAATCTTCGAGAATACTTTAGCACCCTTCAGTTGGTCAAATAAATCATCCATCCTTGGTAGTGGATATTTATTCTTGATTGTGATTCTATTCAATTGTCTGTAGTCAATACAAAGCCTGAGAGTGCCATCTTTCTTCTTTACGAATAACATCGGGGCTCCCCAAGGAGTACACTAGGTCGAACAAAACCCTTCTCAAGAAGTTCTTGCAATTGAGATTTCAATTCCCTTAATTTTGCCAGAGCCATTCTATAAGGAGTAATTGAAATAGGGGTTGATCCAGGAATAAGCTCGATAGGAAATTCAACCTCTCTTTCCGGGGGCAATCCTGAAAGATTTTCTGGGAAGACTTTTGAAAAATCACGCACAGCAGGGATGTCCTTGATACCAGGACTCTCTACCCATGAATCCACTATGTGAGCAAGGTATGCCTCACAACCTTGACTCATCAACTTCCTTGCCAAGGCTGCCAAGATCATACTAGCTGTCAATGATCTTTCTCCTTATATAGTGATGTGTAAAAAGGTAGGATCTTTAAAAGTCACCTGCTTAGACCTACAATCTACAACTGCATGATATTTATAAAGCCAATCCATCCCGATAATAACATCAAAATCCTTGAAGGGCATTTCAATCAAATCAACAGGGAAGACTAGATTTTGAATCATGAAGGGACAATCTTGATAAACTTGATTACACACAACCTGATAACCCAAGGGACTTTCAACCAACACATCAAAATCAAGTCTCACAGATTTCACATTTTCAGGAAGAGTAAGTGATGAACAAAGATAGGAATGTGTAGAACCGGGATCAAACAATGTAAACACACATAAGCCAAATAAATGAAATTTACCGACAACCACGTCTTGTCCATCTTGATCCTCCCTCTGCCTCATAGCATAAGTGTGTGCAGTAGCCCGTGGTCCACTAGCTTTATTCGCTGTACTTGCACCCGTTGCTTGTGTATTTTTAGGTCTTGAACCTTCATTAATTCGAGGAGGATTAATAGAAGGCTTATGAACTGAGCCTTCAGTTCTCAAGGAACGAACATTATTAGGATTAGTACAATCCTTCACTTTATGATGAAAGCTCCCACAATTGAAACATACACCAGAAGCTCTCCTGCAAGTACCACAATGATTTTGTGGACAAGTGGGGACACGAGACCTGTCTTGGCCATAATTTAGAGTGCTAGCTGTAGAAAATTCTGATCTGCTTTGCTTTTGTTGCAGTGGCTTGTTAACACTACCAGCTTTAAAATAATCAAACCTTCCCCTTTTGGATGGACCTCCAAAATCTGATCTCGGCTTTCAGAATTTGGTTTCATTTTGACTAGCTTCTTCTTTATCAAGTCGTTCCTAAGTAAAAGCAGCAGACACCAACTTACAAAAGTTCTCATGTTGCAAGATCGCCACATTCTTCCTAATGGAATCATTTAAACCATCTTCAAATTTTCGACACTTGTCTTTTGCTTCTTTAATAATACCTCCCACATAATGAGAGAGCAATAGAAACTTCTGTTGATACTCAGCAATAGACATGCCTCGTTGCCTTAAATTCAAAAACTCTATACTCTTTGCATCATAATACGCAGGTGGGACATACTTCATACGAAATTCCCTAAGAAAATCATCCCAAGTAAGAACAGGAGGTTTTACCTTGGCATTCGAAACACTTACCCACCAATCATAAGCATCCTTTTGTAGGAGTGAAATAGCATACTTACATTTGGCAACATCGGAACACTCTAACTGCTCAAATACCCTTTCCATGCGCTCCAGCCATTGTTCAGCCTCCGTGGGATCAACAGTGCCTTCAAATTCCACTCCACCCATTTTCCTCATTTTCTCAAAGTTAAGCACATTAGGATCATGGATCGCTTCCGCCATGTGGTGGAAGAATTTAGCCAGTTGTTGAAAAGGAGGATTTATAGCTTCAGTACCACGACTCATGTGAGGACGTGAACCATCTATGGCACCCTACTGATTTCCCACTTCAAACCCACTAATGTGGGGAATATAATGATCCGATAATGGTTCTCCAATCTCTTCAAGTGCATTAGGTTGGGAAACAGAGGCACCAAAACCTTCACGAGCAGCTTCCATAGGTCATTCAGCAGAAGAGGCCATAATTTAATTCCTTCAAAAGGGAAGATCACATTGCATTATGGACATATATATGATGCACGTGCACTTTACATGCGATAAAAATATTTTGAACCGTGCAAGTGAACAAATAATCCACATAACTTTTGTTTCCGAAACGAACAAGTATAGAAGTACTTTACAGTTAAAGTCCTAGAACCACAAACCTAGGCTCTGATACCAAACTTGTAACGACCCTTTCCATTTTCCATACGCAAATAAATCACTAAATTTTTTTTTAAGGCATATATTGTTCCCATACAAGAAAATAATGATCCAAAAAATATATCATCAACTTCCGAGTACCCAAAATAACTGGATTCATGCTTCATACGATCATTCCAAACAAGTAGGACATGTAATATATTACAAGCTTGGGCGTACACACCCCAAATAAACCAAACATATAGCCATACTTAGATTGCAACCCATGAACATGATATGGTTAGGCTTCAAAATCGAATGCAAATATACATCACATAGATTGGGTATAAGTACCAACATTTATACAAATATATATGCCTATATGCAAATGTGATCTTCTTAAAAGTTCTCAAAATTTCCATCTCCCATGGCCATCTTCATGCGTCATCTCGATCAGCCCCTACGATAGAAACAACTATCGCTAAGCATATAGCTTAGTGGTGTAAAAACTATAGGGTCGGAATCCTCAAAATTCACCAAGCTACCTTTTCCAAGTCAATGAGCATCATACTTGAAACATAATAAATAAATCAAGTAACAATAGATAACAAGTATTAAGTTCTATATTCAAAGATACAAATGTAAAGAAGCTCATAGCACCATTTTCCAAAAATTTCAATAGCAAGGCTCGCCCCATATATACTTCATGTCGTCACACCCGGCACAAGCAAGTATCAAGAAGGGTCGCTGCCCTGTATCAAGAAGGACCGAAACCCTGTATCTAGAAGGACCGAAGCACTGTATCAAGAGAACGAAGAACCATATTAAAAATGGCTTTCTAGTTCGTACTTAAAATGGATGACTTCCATTCCTAAGACGAACTACAAATCCAAAGTCAAGATGGTAATTGATCCGAAAAAGAGGCCTGCCAATAGTGACAAAGCCGCAACAACAAGAAGGACATAGTCCCAACAAGAGTGCCAAGTGATCCAACAATTCATACAAGTAGGCGAGTTACACAAGCATCATACCAACAAGACAATGCAAAGTGACAAGAGGTAGCTGAGGTATCAAGATCAAATTTCATATATACCAGCCATTACAGGAGTGCAAGTACAAGTTTATACACAAACCTCAATACTTTAATGTAGTAATAGGCCAATAAACTTCGCAAGCTCAAACCGGAGATCAACCAACATATCAAGTTCCTCAACTTGTTCACAAGTCTATGCAACTTTAAAAATGAAATTAATTAACTTCTTTAATTCCTAATATCTCAGTAATATTGAAATAAAATAGGATTATCATCATAAGTAAGCTCAGCCCATACAGATAAAATTCTGTTCTCAAAACAGTGATTCTGGCCAGTTTAGTACCCCATGTTGGAAGTTAAATTTAAATAGGAAAATATAAAAAATAGATCTTGTAACCATCATGAAAGTTGTAGATAAATATTTTAAGATTGCAACGCAACAAGAATCACTGAAAAATACATTTTTTACAACAAGATATCATCGATACACTAACAGTGGTTCCTACTGGATTTCTGAATCCGAAATCTGGACAACACTTGTCCTGTGTTGCATCCTAAATTTCAAGTCCATAACAGCTAAATTAGATTTTCACATAAACATAAAAGTTGTAGGTACATGCATCATATTTCCAGATCATATTTATTTATCCAAAATGGAGTTCTAGAGCATGAGGTATTCTAAACGTAATACAGTCTACTCAGCTACAACAACAGAGAAATCAGGACAGAACTTGTCCTGTGTTGCGTCCCAGTTTTCACATCCATAACAGCTAAATTAGACTTTTACATAAACTTAAGAGTTATAGATGCATGAATCATCTTTCCAAAAAATATTTATTCACCCAAAATGGAGTTCTATATCACAAGATATACACAATTTACCAACCACTAACCAGCTCAGAAACAGATTTCAGCACTTACCAACAAGGCAGTTTATCTCTTAGATTCCAGCCAAAAGACCAAGGTTTTTTTCTTGTATTTTTGATGAAGAAATGATAAGATAATTTTCTTAGGGTTTTAATCTTCTATTCCACGAAATTTTTCAAAGATGAGTGAACTATATAGTGAACAACTGATGTTTATCACTTGGACACTTGGATGGCCAAGGTGCTGCCAACATACTTTATATTTTTATCCTTTTGTACTGCCCAAAAATGCTTATTTACATATTTATATGTATATCCCTCAGAACCATTTAATTACCTATAATTAGGATAGAATATTATGTATATACCCCAACACAAATCCATCCATTACGATACACTTTATGTTAAGCCAGTTAGAAATTTTTCACAACTTTAAAGTTCCCAAAATGAGAGTAAGCCATATTGAAGTAGTTTAGCGAAGGTAAATCAATATACAAATTCTTATTAGCATTTAGGGGTGTTACAGTTGATGGGATTGCTCACCTAAAATGAATCTAGACTAAAATGCTAAGAAATAGATGAGGCAAGAGGCAAATACCCATGACTTCTAGATGAGAAGGATATTAGACGAATACTCATATTCCTTAGAAGAGAGTAAGACGCGACTACCCTTATTCCCTAATGTTGGAGATGGATGCAAATACCCATGGTCCCATATTAAAAGATATGGAGGCGAGTACCCATATCTTATATTAGAAGATATGGAGGCGAATACCCGTATCTTATATTGAAATATGTGAAGGCGAATACCCGTGTCTTATTATAAAATTACATGGAGGCCAGTACGTGTGATTCCTTATAGAATGATGTGGATGCGAATAATCGTGTCATATTATCTTAGGAAAGGAAGCGAATATCCGTGATCCCATAATATGGCCATAGAGGCAAATACCCGTGACCATATATATAAGGCAAGAGGCGGCCACCTATTAGCCTTTATGGAAAGACAACGAGGTGATACCCCATGTCTATAAAAGATAAGCCAAAAATGTTATGATAGGTGATGAGGTTGGATGATGGCCTAAGGTTGTCTACTATGATGACTAAACTAGAAAAGGATTACCCATGTCTTGGCTAAGTATGTTTTGAGGTTACTTGAGAAGTATTCCTCATATGAATTGATTATGCTTATGACTTATATTGTCTAACCCTTATGCTTATGTTGATGTTATGCAAGCTATCATATTTAATTAATTCTTGTACTAACGCATACTCTTGCCTATATTTCGTATCCAAATATAAGGTCCGACGTTCCTGACTCTTATCCTCATGGCTAGGATCTTAGTAGAGGCATGACATGAAGATTTTTTAGTCCTCATTGCATTCAAGGATTTGGCCACCATTTCCTTATGTTCTTTCATTTTATGTTTTGAACAAAATTGTATGGGGTGTCCCAATGACTCTTTGTATTAGATGGTTTTAAGACAATTGTATGAGGCTTCCACTTCGTCTTATAAAACTTTGATTGTGTTGAAAAATGTTTTAAATTTTACCACTTTTCTAGTATCTTGACTATTAAAACTAAGTGGCTTATGTGAGGTCTCTCCGGGTCTTGTATGCCATGTTACGTCTAGGGTGTACCCATGGGTCGTGACAGTCTCAGCCTTTGTTAGAATTGTAGTTATAAAAATTTCCTTGTATTTGATAATCATGTAGCATTTATATTTAGATTCAAACTAGTACCTAGTTAGACTTTATCAGTTCAATTTTTGATATGTTGTTCCTTACGGGATTCAATTGGGACTCTTAGTTCTATATTTTTATTGAAGATGGCGGCTAAATTTTTTTGTTAGTTTTGACGAGTGATATGAGCATTATCAGCAGGGATCATATAAAAGAATGGATGTTTTCTTTTGTGACATTTACTTTTGTTAAACAGCAGTTACTTCTGCGACGTTCTCCTATTTGGGCAAGGGTAGAAATGGAATTTCTAAAGCATTGAACAAAAATTCTCACGAAGGGGCTAAGACAAATATTATTATTGATCAGCTCATTCGATATCATATTTAGAGACTGAAGTTTTAATCATTCTAGAAGAGACTAAAAAAGAGTCATAATTTGTAGATCTTAATTTTGGGTTGAGACATTGAAGGAAAGTTGCCTCACAACTCATCTTTGGTTTTGAAGATTGTGTTCTTCATAGTTACATCTTTTTTACCTTCTTCATTTCCTTACTTTGAATTCCTAGAATTGTGGGTGTAATTGTGTGCATTAAATTGGGGCTTTTCAGCTAGAAATAGACATAGTTATTTGAGTATTTCATTTATTTCTCAATTACTTCACTAATTCCTTGATTCCATGTTTAATTTCATGAAATGGATATAATCTAGTTCTTATACGTTAATCTATCATTTCATGGTGCACGCTTAAGTCAAGCTTCTAATCTTCGTGGGTTGATCATAAGAGAACTCTTGAAGTGGAGAATTAGATTAATAATCATATATGGCTTTTAGTCCTAAATTCAAGACCAAAAGGAGACAATTTAGGTTTACTTTGTTTAATGCTAAACTTCTAGGAATAGGGGTTTAGATTAAGGTCTTTTACTTCTAGTTGTTGACTCGATTCAAACCCAAAATAGATATCCGTTTACAAACCTTTAGGAATGAAATGATATTAGGGCTGATTGTTGATAATCTAATATATCCATGATTGAATGAGCATGTGTTGAGTTGCAATAGATCATTGTGTGTTGATTGAATTCCAAATTTTCCCAATTCCCATATATCCCTTGTTGATATTGCCTTTACCCAATGCCTTCATTTGTTGACCAAATTTACTCCTGATATTTACAATCATATATTCTTATGTCTAGGTTTAAACTTGTATATATTCATTCTTTATCTTTTAAAATGGTTAGAAAATTATTCCTTTTAGGATTCAACCCCGAATCATAGTTGGGTAATTTTATTGATGATGACCACTTACTCTTCAAACTTGTTTTGAGGGTGATTTAATAATTATAAATTCTTCTGAGGCAACCGAAGTTATTTTTTTTCTATCAATAACATGTGTTGTCAGTGCAAGTTGAAAACAAGTAAAATGTTGGAAAAGGTTATTTGGCTGATGCCAAGCCCAAGCGAGAATCCACCAAAAGCATTGTACGAACATTTTCATGTATGCTGTCTCGTATGAAATTATGGAAAAAGTGTGTAGTCAACTTTGGCGATTAGAGCTCCAATCGACTATCCATCAAACTGCTCTTAGAAGACTCTATCTACTCAGGTGAATTGACCTTTTGATTCGTTATTTGTTCAGGCCTCATAAGCGAGCTTTAGCTCTTTAGGCGATTCATTGAATTCATTCGGCAACATGTCAGTGTCTGAGTTTAATAGGCCAAAAGTTTTTTCAAGTTCTAAAAGACAGCCTTTTATGTTTTTGAGTTCTTTTTCTCCCTAAGCACTCCTTAACTTTTTGGGTTATTCTGTTCCTCTTTTGCATTATTTCAACTGCTTGGAGTACATTATTTTTATCTTGTTATTTGTGATAGAAAATGATATGTGTGATCTAGGCTCTAGTGTTATTGATGATATCTTGATTTTTAATTAGTGCTGGTCATTGTACATATATTTTGTTGAAATGTGCCAATAAGGGCGAGATAGTTGATTTTATGTCTTAACGGTCTAAAATTGTTTGTGTTGGTTCAAATTTGAAATTGAACCCTTAAATATACTAAGTCTGCCTTAAATAGAGAGTGGGTGAAGTTTGACTAGCCTTGTATTACCCTGAAAGCTTGTAATTGCCCAATGATAGATAGAGTGACAACTTTCTTAAGGGAAAATCATCAATTTGGGCAATTTTTATTTGAATTTTGGGCAAGTGTGTGTACCCATGGGTTGAAAAGCATACGGGTAGACTATAAAAGTCATTAGGAATTGGGTATCATTCCCTATTATTGTTGAAATTTTAACTCATTTTAAAAATAGGCACTGGGCTGAAAATTACGTGAAAAATAGGTCTTGATTAGGTAAATCACCAAATAAGTCCTACATTGCCTTCTGTTCTTTCATATGTGATGTGAGTACTACTCCATTTAGTGGGATAGTCTTATCTCACTAAAACCCACTCAACATATCTCCATGTGGGAGTGGACATTCCCCTTTATGCATGTTCCTTTCAATTTTTCACTATCATTTTAAGAAGACTTGTCTTAGTCCATTGAAAGAAATTTAGTTAGTATCCGAGTTAGATATGACTCCTCCTTTGATCTATGAATTCATTTCAGTTGTGCATTGTCAATTTAAGCGATCTCACCTGAGCTTGTCAGACCTTTTCAAATAATTACCTTCCAAGTCGTCGAGCCTCAAAATCTAGTTTTGAATTGTATCTTTTGAGTTTGATTTAAATTTACTATTAAGTGTTAGATTTGAACTCATTTTAGGTCAATTTTTCTCAATAATGAGTGTTTTTAATGCCTCAAACTTCCTTTTCTAATCAAATATTGATGATTAGTATCTATGAAGGCAATTGAACAAGCTAAGGACTGATGTGTGAAACAATAGACAAAAATACACAAAGAAATGCAAAGCCAACATTGTTGATCGCCGAGCGAGAAAGGAAGATCGCCAACTCTGCAGGACCTCACCCAAATTGATAGTATATAACACTTTTTTCTACAAAAGAAGATCGGTGAACTTAGTAGAAAAGGCGATGCACCGAGTTAGAATGGCTATCCTGATGCACATCACCCAAAGTGACAGTTTACAAGGCAAAGTTTTAATACTCGAATGGTGGACTAATGTGGTACTCGGTGATTCGCCTAATCTTTAAGGCTGACTGAATTGAGTTTTCCAACTAAGGTTCAATCACTTGAATCGTAGAGCATCACAACACGAGTTGAAGATTGAATGGGCAAGACGTCACTCATCCTTGCTGATCCAGACTAATGTCACTGAATAAGTTATAGAGTGATTTCATGCAAAATTTTGGGAAAGTATAAATAGACAAAAGGATTTAATTTTAGGGAGGAGAGCCGAGAGTTGAAATACTGGACAAGTAAAGTTGAATAGTGAGTACAAAATTTTACCTTTGAGAAGAAATACTTTTGTAGTTCTTCAGATTTTACAATTTGAAACTTGAATTTGATAAATTGAAGTTCAATCCCGAATGGGAATACTCCTAATTGCTTGATTTCAAGTTACCCATAGATGCTTTCATGGAAGGTATACTTTTGTTACTTTTTATGATGGGTGGCTAAAACCCCAAGATCTAGGAGTGCTCTAGTGAGTTGTGGTGTTGATTTAATGTAGTGGGTATTGTGTTATGCTTTATTTTTTGTTGTTCATTCTTAAAATTTTCCTAATAACCAAGGGATTAACTTATACATTTACGTTGCAAACTTAATTCCTACTTCTAATCTTTACGTGATGCTTGAATGAGATTAATTGGAGTGGGTAACTAGCTCAATACTATCAATTTTGGTTTGATGTCTATGGCTTGCTTTAAATAGAGGTGATTGGTTGGATCTATTTGTCCTATTCTTGAAAGAGAGAATAGAGAAAGTTATTGGTTGTTTCAAAATGGCATATAGATGAGACATAAAGGATATTCTATACATAGTTGTGTTGAGGTCAAAACATGATTAGTGTCAATAAAAATTACTTAGCCTATTCATGAATGTTACCACTATAAAGAAGCACAATCGCCTTTATGAAACATTGATTCCCAATCCCCACACGCTTAGATTTTTTGTCAACTCTTGATGTTGTTTGACTTTTAGTTTAATTTCACTAATTCATAACCAAAGATTTATTTTAATATGGTTCTACCTTCAACCTAATTGTATTACCATTACAAATGAATTAAATTAAAGTCCAAATTTTGTGATAGAGAATTCTTTTCAATATTTTGTTTATTGTGGGATTCGACCTCGACTCTTCTTTGGGTTTTTACCAACAATGACCGCTTACTCTTTTAATTCATTTTTGTGGGTGATCTGAGCATTATCAAAGGTAGTGTCTTTTTTGGATAATGGTGGTTGAGAATTCTAATAGACAAATTAGATTTTAATTTTGTTTAGTTGTAGTAGAATTGTTGTTTGGTGAGTTCGTGGCTGATTTTCAGGTTGACAAAATGAGTGACCATGGGAGTAACAATTACACTTACTATGGTCAAAGTGACAACATAGGTGATCTCAATGACATCTCCATTAATGTCATCCAAACTATAGGAGCAATCCGAATAATTCATACTCCCAGGAGGACGGTGTTTCACTTCATCAAAACTACGATACAACTGCTCCAAATAAAAGGAATTTTTGAGGGTCTAGCTCATAAGGATCCCCATGAGAATCTTATGATTTTCAAGGTATGTGGACCCTTTTTATTTTATAAGATATCTCCTAAGAACATATGAGGTTGGTCAATAATGTTGCCAAATGATTATATAACAGAGAGGCTACAAGTTGGTCAGCAATGTTGCCAAATGATTATATTAATTTGTGGGATGAGCTAACTAAGGCCTTCTTGGAAAGATTCTTTCACCCTCTAAGATGTTTAAACTTAGAATTCAAATCCAAACTTTTAAAAGTATTGGAGGTGAGCCTTTAAATGAAACATGGCCGAGGAAATTAGTTTTGCAATGTCCAACGCATGGCATTCCGCATAAGTTGCTACTTCAATACCTTTATTGCAACCTTGATTTAGTCAATTATGGTCTGGCTGATCAATTAGTCCATGGTGGATTGATGAGATAACGGTACGATATAGATACTTTGTAGCCATACGATATGACTAAGGTTAATCAAGCATAGCAATCTAGAGAGGATCAAATGCCTTTTCTATGAGTGGGTTTGATCAAAGAACAAATTGAGAAGAACCATCAAAATGATTAAAACATGGCTAAAATTATGACTCAAATGGATTTATTGTCTAAACATGTGATGGGAGATGAAGCTAAGCTGCTAAATAAATTTCAAGCTAATAGTGGGCAATCTCAGGATGATGACAAATTAAAGGCATTTCACACGAAGAAGTTCAATCCTTGGGAAATGAATTACGATCTTCTCACGACAATTATCAATGACAAGGTGGGAACAAAGGTTTGAACGAAGATAGAGATATTCTTTGGAGATATTGGTGAGGTTGAAATAGGAGAGATAGGAATATGAAAAAAGATAGATATGTTCCACTCTGATTGTCCACCCCCAATAGAACTAGTTGGGCTAGAAGGAAGCCAAATGGAAGACATGCTTCTAAGGATCTACTAGAAGGTTGAAGGGTCCGATAAGGTGTTGGAGAATTTGAAAAATGACTTCTCAACTTTATCTAAGACTGTAAATTCACACTTAGTTTCTATCAAGCAGCTAAAGACCCAATTGAGTAAAATTGTCACTAATATAAATCCAAAGGAAAAGGGAATTTTTCCTAGTGACACCATCCTGAACCACACAAGTTATTGTTGAGTTTGAGCAATATGTCATGCCATTATGTTAAATAAGGTGCTTCTTAGGTGGAAATCCAAGTCCTTATTGTTACTTTTACTGCTTTCAAATAACGTGCGGTGTGAGTGCATGTTGAGAAGGTGTTGGAAAATTGAAAAAGGAAGAATAGGATATGCAAAACCCAAATAACGACCCGCTGAAAGCATTATGGGGACTTATTCGTATCTGCCTTTTAAGCTTGAAAATATGGAAATATTCAATGTCACAATAGTTGATCAGGGCTACAAAGGGTGATTCACTGAAGTGCATCAAGCAGACTCCATTGGTTTGTAAAATCAACCTTTATGTTTGTTATTTGTTTAGGAATGTTTTCCGAGCTTAAGATCAATTGGAAATTCGCCAAACACGTTTGGTGACATTAGTTAGGATCATCGGACGAGCCTGATATAAAAAGACCAGTAGTACTGTAGAATTAAAAAAATAATATCTTTGAAATCTAGGATCTTTTTCGATTCCTTTCGCTTGCATTGTGAATTTAGAGTGTTTGTGAGCCTCGTGTGACTGTCTTGTAGGTTCAGGAGTGCATTTTCTTGGAATTCCTATAAACCCAACTTCAAATACTTCATTTTCTTGATTATTTTTTGCTTTAAGGTTGGTGTTTCAACTTCCTGCTGTTGTTTTTGAATTTAGAAGGCATATAGAGTATGACCTTGAGCCCTTTTACTGAGATTAAGTGCATGGTTTCGTTGTGTAGCATCATATTGTTTATATTGAACTGTTCCCATGTCATTTTAATTGTGAAGAACTTGATAATTTGATGATTCATGATTGTGTTAGTTAAATTACTAAAATGAATTTCTTAATTTGATTGGTCTGTGGCTTATTTGATGTGGGTGAAGTCTAAGTAGCTCACTGTTTTCCCAATGGCATATTTTTCCCAATATAGATAGGGTGATTACTTTTTGAAGGGAAAATTGTCAACTAGTCCAATGCTTACTGAAAAATGGGGGGAATATCAATACTCATAGGTAGAAAAGAATCTAGGTGGATTATAATGTTGGGGGGAAACTAGTATTTGTTATGTGTGTTGGTTTTTTGTGAAAATTAGGCGTAGGCTGAAATTTCTTGTACGGGGAGTTTGTCCTAGTCCTCCATAGAAGTTCAGCATATCAACAAGTAAGACCTAGCTCTACTTCTTTAGCATGCGCATTGCCTTGGGTACTCTTCCATTCGGTGGGCTTGTCATAGTCCTCAAACCCACTTGACAAATCGCCGAGTTGGAGAGGACATCACCCTTGATGCTTGTTACGTTGCCTTTTGCATTGTCAATTTTGGAAGACTTGTCTAAGCCAGTCGAAATTAATCGATCAACCATCGAGGTGCATTGAATTTGTCTTGTATGCTTGAACCCTATGTATTGTTACACTATATCACTCGGCGAGTTCACCGAAGCTCGCCGATCCTATTTAGTGATCATTGTCTCGTTAGGAAGCCTCAGGAGTGTTTTTGAAATGTGCTTTGATTCACATTTGAATTAGACGAACCATTACAAATCCATTGTTTGAATGTGTCCATTGCAGGTAATGGCAAAAAACAAAGGTAAACAACTGATTTCTTCCAATATGGAGTCAGGTAGAGAGCTCTTTCATCCTCCTTCGCCACTGCAAAAGACATCGGGGTATAAACATAAATGAGCCTTTGGAAGATTGCTACTGGCATCAAACTACCTCTCTAAAATCATTAATCCAAGAAAGGGTATAGTACTAACAAGAGATGCTTAGAAAGAGGATGGAAATCCGATGCAAGTTGGTGTCGCCTTCATCCACACAAGAACCAACTTCCAGAGTCCTATTGGTTTAGCTCCAAGAGCCATGAGTAGGATCAATGATTTATGTGAAGGAATAATACTTGAGGAGATACGACTCTCCATTGATGGAATTATGAATGTCTACCAAGCCATCTGAGACACAATAAAATTGCAAAAGTTTGAGGGATTCACAAAACCTAGGGATTCTTAGCTTCCTTCCTGGGTGAGGGAGTTTTATAAAGATATGCTCAAACCCTTCCAAAAGATTGAAATGGCACAATCTAGAAACAACTACAAGAAGTAAAAGTAAGAGGATAAAAGGTTAAGTGTGTGTAGAAGCCATTAATACCGTGCTGATGGTGCTAGAATTTGAATCTGACTTATATTCACTCCAAATGTGCCATTATTTAGATTCTTTCAACGGCTGGCTAGCACCCTTGATCAATGACTATTTCGTGTCCTATATGGTTGATGGTGCCGGGATTGAGAAGAAAGATTTAAATTTCATATATGATACTAGTTAAGATTTATCAAGAGTAACCTTATGCCATCCTAAAATGAGTCAAACCTTCAGCATAACAAGACGGTATTTTTAGGCACCATCATCGATCATTAACACATACATGTTGGTGCTAATATTGCTAAGGAGATGCTGATGAGGGCGAGATAGGATCAGACATCTCTCATATTTCCTATTCAGAACAAATAGTTATATGAGAGGGTAAGAGTCCCTTTTCTAGTTGCTACAGATTTGAGAGTCATACCAACATCATCAGGTTACATCTAAAGGATTGACATAGGATTTATTAGAGATAACACAGCTTGGAGGATGCCGCCACTACCAAATTTCATTCCAGTGGTTGATCCTGCAACTTTGGCACTTGGGACCGGCATACCTGCTCCTTCTATGAAGTAGACAGGTATAACCAAACCTTCTTATGTTGCTGGCTTATCTATTTCTATAGATGTACTACATGGTGCTGCTGGGATTAGTATTATGAGGCATCCAACTTCTCCTATTTCCCATCTCTCCTTGACCCAGACATTAATCTTTCAGATTGGCAGCCTTGCTAATTAAGCATATGTAAAAGCTAAGTTAAGAAGGGCATGCTCAAGCTCATCTACTAGGCCTTGTAGAACACATTAGCTTTTTTCATTGAGTGGGAACTTAAGTGTGAGGGGACAATACGAAGTCACACTTTGAGGATGGATGATCTAACAATGAGGATTGAGGCTCAACAGAATGCCGAGGGTAGTTCTACCGCTCTGCACACCCTCAGGGCCAGGGTTGCGACTTTTGGGGTGGAGGTGGTCCAGATATAATAAATGGATATCTCCACACTTTGGGGAGATGTTCCCTTTCCTGATGTGCTCGACATACCTAGTGTTGAGCCTTCCTCGACTATGCCTGCTGATGATGATGATATCAGTGAGAAGGGAGAGAAGGAATTGGCCTAGGAAATTTATGAGGAGGAGCTGAGAGCTGAAGAGCACGTGATTACTGATACATTGATGTTGCTGCACAAGACTAAAATGGTCATTCTTGAGGATTCAGAGGAGAGATCTCTTTGAGAGACTTCAAAGGTTGAATCAAGTTGAATCACTCTAGACTATACTATACATTATGTTGTTGGGAAGGGCACTAATGGCCCTGTTGAGTCTCAAATGCCACCTCAACTGATCCTATTTACGGGCATGGATGCCCCTCCTGAGGCTTCAGCTCTCGAGATATCAGATGAGAGTGCACCATTGATTTAATAACGCTATCAAAGACACTTCATCCAATTCTAAGCGTCAACGTTCATTAATCAGTATAATAACACAACTAAATGAGTTGGGGTCGAATCGCACAAGGAGTGGTACTTGTATAGGATTCAATAGCAAAGTACGAATATGTTCAAGTCAGTCATAGGAATAGATATTTATGAATAAAGATATAATTCAAATTTAGGGGTGACACAGGTGTCAAATAACATGGGGGCTTTGATTGAAATTATCAACTGCAACAGAAACAAATAACACGAATTAACAAGTAATGAGATGGGTTCTTGGGATGTGATTGGATTATAGGCTAAGGTAGAAAAATGGGTAATTGCGACTGATAGTAAATAGCATTTAATCAGTGAATAAGCTAGACTTTAGTGGGGATAAACTTTCTCTCGAACAATTTACCCTGAATCAAGTTGGTTTCTCTATAACATCAACAAGCACGCAAATACGAACAACCTATGCATTAGTCCATTCACTCTCTTGAGCTAAATGTGATGAAAAGTGTTTAGGATTCACACTCTCGAGCTAAACCCATTACAACCAAATACCCACAGACCATCAATTCGGTAATCTTGGTTTAACAACCTCTCTCTCGAGCAAGCCAAAAACATGAAGGTAGAGTTGCATTTACAACCACAACCCTTTAAATTAAACAACAATTACTCATTGAGATAACTTCTATACAACATTTAAACAATCAATTAGCAATACCCATAAGATATGTCAGTCCATAATCACATGATCACACCCCAAGAACTGGGGTTTTAGCTAAATATCGTAAAAGGATAGAAATCATTAAGAAATTGTGTTTCCATCAACTAGGTAAGATTAATTTCATCTTTACAATGGTCTAAGTTTAAGATCTCAAAGACCCACTTCCAATTTCTCAAAAATAGAAAACTTCAATTCTTCAATGTTAAGGAAAAGTTTGTCTCAAAACTCAGAGTTCTAACTCCAAAACTAAAATATTCTATATAAACTGATACTAAACTAAATATTCAAAAATGTATTTATAGTCGCCAAAAATATGCTGTGAAGGACCATTCAGTGCAGTAAGTCAGGATCGCCAATCAGCTCGTGATGCACCCTTTGTCAGTTAAATCGCCTTTTGCTTTGCCCTTCATCAGCTTCAATTTTTGTAACTTTGGGCGATCCAATCATTGCATCGTGAAACCGTTCAATGACACGCTGACTGTTCCTTTCTCTCATAGACTTGATTTTCTCCTTCAAGGCTTGGTACACTAGAACTTTAGGCGAGGTAATAGCCACTCGACGACTCGCCCAATAGATTAGGCGATCAACATGCCTTCTTTTCTTTATTCTTTCAGCTGCTTTGTTCCTTTTTGCTAGGTAGTGTCCATGCTTTGTTCCTCAGTTAAAATACCTGGAAATCAAGAATTTTACATTAGTTATTGCCACAAAATATACATTTGAGGACACTAAATCTATCCAAATAAAGCCCTAAATGAATCCAAATCGTAGACTCATCAACCATAGGCATATACTGGCTGGGGACTTTTTCTCTGAACCTCCCATAAATTTTTACTTATTTTGCATTGATGACACTACATTCTATTTTTTGTGGGGTAAGAGACTTCTAGCCAATATTCCCCTTTTGCTTGTATTTTGTTATTTTGTATTTTGAACAATTGTAGTTTGGTGTTTGTTTTTATTAGAGTAATCTTTTGTGTAAATGTGTGTCTCTTTATTTCTATTTTGTTCTTCTATGATGTTGCAACCCCCTCATGAGTTCAAATCGTGAAATGCTTGAAGCTTTCATTAATAACAATTGGAGAATCGATTTTTTTTAATATTAATGTCTAGAATAGTACTCAAGATGAGCACAATGCATAGTGTGGATTTTATGAGAACGAAATCAATGTGGTTACACCTTTGAGCAATCTTACAGAATCTTTTGGGTACTAGTTACGTTTTGATATGAGCCTTGTAATGAACATCACATGTATACGTTTTATCATCTCAGGATTTGCTAAATAAGTGTATTTTGAAGTTCCATTTGTTGTGAGGTTTTAATATTAATCATGCATGTGGTGTCCTAGAATTTTGTTTGTTTGTCCAATTTTGTGAATCTTGGTTAATGTGAGGCTTTATCTTGGGAAAAAATTCAATGTTGGAACCAAATTGTCCATAAAGCTTTTATGACTACGTTTTGAGGGCGTGAATCCATATTGACACGGATTAAGCCTAACTTATTTGTTGACAACCAAAAGAAGATTCTTGAGCCAAATTTTCCCTACCTTCTCACCAAAAATCATTTTTGAAGCATTGTAATTTTTGAATAGCTATCTTAGGCCAAAACAATAAGTTGGGGGTGCTGAAATGAAAGAATGAAACAAAGAAAGTGCAGGAAAAAATGAAGAAGAAATGTGAATCAAATCTGAAAGTCTTGCTAAATGAAGGAACGTTGTTGAAAAAAGTGAAGAAAAAGTTTTTATGGAAATAGCTTGAAAAAAACATGGAAATGAAAAATTCTATTGAATGAAGTCAAGGAGGATTTCAAAATAAATTGAGTGGAAAGTCAAGATTTGACTTCTCAAATTAAAAATAAGAAAAATAATTTCGGAAGACGTTCAAATGATTGGAACAATTCTTTTAAAAGGAATAAGTCACTAATCCAAAGTGATCTTACCTTAACTCTCAACCCCATTACAAACCTAAAAGACCCTTGAGACCATGCATTTGACTAGGTTTTGTGATTATAGGGAAATATGGGCAAATATATGGGACAAAGCCTACATGTGTTTCTCTTTTGAGTGAGTGAGAGTTGCATTAATTCCATTTACCTTTGATTATCTTTTTTGTTAGAGAATGGAATTGTTCTTGATGTGAGAGCAGTTGAATGCATTTGTTGAAACACATTTTTGCATCAGTCAAGAAGCTTAAGTGTGCTTGAGCGTGTGTTGAGACTAGATAGTCATCATTTGATTCTTTTTTATCGTGATTTAGGGTAACATACTACTGGTAGTAGTCTTGATATGGTGCTTGCATGCTAGTAGTCATTGAGAGCTATTGTAGACATCCTTATTAAGCTTATTGTGTCATTTATTAATTTGAGGACAAGCAAAAGTTTATGTTGGGAATGTTGATGAGTAGTAGATTTGCACTCATTTAAGTTCCATTTAGCTGAAAAATTAGTCTCCTCAATTGCTAAATCTATCCTTTTCTAATAAAATGTTGATTATTTATAGCTATGAAGGTAATCAAAAAGGCAAGGATTTATGTGTGAAAGAATGGAAAAATATACACAAGAGAAGTGCAAAGTGAACATTATTGATCACCTAACATAAAGGGTGAATCGCCAATTGGGCAATACCTAACCCAAATTGACAATGTATAGCACTTGTGTCTACCTAATATAGTTGCAGAACTCCAGTAGGAAAGTCGATATGCCAAGTTAGAACAAGGGTCTTGACGTTCATCACCCAAAGTGACAATGTGCAAGGAAAATATTTAATAGTCAAACAATTGACTAAGGTGGTATTCGGTTATTTGCTGAACGTTAAAGGCTAACTCATTCAAGGTTGCCAACCGAGGTTCAAACAAGTTGAGGAGCGAAGGGGATTCACCAATCAGTCTTGGCAAACCTGACTAACGTTGCTCAATCATTTATAAAATTGATTTTTGGCCAAATATTGGGAATGTATAAATAGCTCAGAGGATACAATTTTTTACAGGCGAGTCGAGAGTTCAGATATTGAATAAGGAGAGTTGAATTGTCACCACCCGAAAGCACCCCGTTGTTGTAACACCTCATATTCAACCCCGAAGGGGTCTCATACAAGCCCCATAGTCATCCATTACATTCAATAATGAAAAAAGTGCAGAATTAAAAACTTTATATTTTAAACCATACAAATCAAAACATTCAATACTCATAGAAATCTTTCAAAAGACACAATGGAAGACTAAGTCTCACATGGCCATCCTAGTAAAAACTTTAACAAGATAGGGTCACGGCCCTTTACAATTGAAGTCTTAAGAATAGTCTCAAAATAATAAAGAACTAGAAACAATAAGAGTCTTTGTCCTCGACCTACGAGGACATACCAAAAGATGCCTTGGAAGAACTCTATTCCAAGCTTCAACTAAAGAGGATGCAATCACTTGCCGGAACCTACACTTGTAGTAAAACTAGGGAAAATATGGGTTAGCACACAGAAATGTACTAAGTATGATGACCATGCAAAAACATGCTTTAAAAGGGACGTTTTGGTTGGAGACCATGCATTATGCAACTTTTTGGAAATATCATCTACTAGCATAAGAGATATACAATACAAGTATAATCGTCATTCAAGTGATAATACCACATTTAGAAAATATCATCAGGTAAACCATTACCTTCACCTTGGACCTTCACCTTAAGTAACCCTCATGCTATAACTTGTGATATGTATGGATAGCATCCCATACCACCACTCGCACTAAGGCACCACATTAATGTCACCAAAAGTGAACTTACCATTCTTTCCTTTTCACCTTTGCACAATACCCATACAAAAAAGAGATAATATTTCTTAAGGCACGACATGGGAAAATAACTCATAATATAACCCAAGAATGTCATGCATATCACATTAAGCATTTAAGAGTCAACATTCTTCAATTACTTCATTTAGAGGAGTTTCATACATTAGTCATTAAGACTTAGTGAACTCACTATGACCCTATGAAAGCCTACTCGTGCAATGTATAGATGTCATCCCATACTACCGCCTACACTTCATAGAAACTCTCAAGAAATGATAACGCACATCTCACATGATGGGAATAAGCATTTAACCAACATAGACCATGCAAGCTAGACATGGAATCCGGTGTCATATAGCCCTACACCGTAAAGAGGTGTTCCACTTGCCTAAGGTAGAACCTTAAAATTAGCTCGGATGAATCCTTAGCTTTGATGAAATCAGCTAGCTAATATCCTATGTGGTCACATAGTTATGGGATAGGAAGATGTTCCTTGGAACTCTAATATAACATTGAGAGAGTTTCCATCTAACCATATCCACTCGGTGCTTAACATACATTCCCATAGATTATTTCATTCACATTACATTAGTGTATTAGGAAGGAATGTCATAAGCCTATTGACCCATAATACATCATTACCAAGGAAGGAATATTATAAGCCTATCGATCCGTGGTACATTCAAGGATAGCTCTAGGGTCCACATGAAAGGAATGCAACTAGCCTATCGATTCATATCCATCAAGTCAAGACACATTCATTAATCATATATGAAAGGAATGCCATAGCCTATCGATTCATATTCATCGATTCAAGACACATTCATTATACAAGAAAGGATGACTAAGCCTACCAATCCATGATATACAATATATAAAAGACAACACTTCACATTACATCATCATACATAGTGTCAATTGAGATATAACCTTTCAATAATAACACATTTACATTCACAACATGATCAACTTAAATTCATTGAATTCAGATTCATATACTTAGTAAGTAAACAACTCCACCTTTTGTGTGGATCAACATCTCTAGCAAAATTCTATTTCAACATGTAATTTAGTAAAAACTTGCCTTCAAGGCCATAAATCTCAAATCATCAACACCAAAAATTTACCATAGTTAGGGCATATATAATGATATAATTCAATAACCCAAAGCAATTTAGACATATTACAATTATGAGTTTTCATAGTCAACAAACCCACTTCATTAAGGCACAATTTAGGAATTGAGAGAAATCATGGGTTCATAGAGTATTTTCATCATAAATCATCAATTAAACACCAATACAATAAATATATGACATTAGTAACCATTAGAAATCATTTGAAGAAAGAACCCATGAGATTGAGTAAAGCCCTAGGTTTTTCATGAACTTGAGAACTTTGAAAACTTCTTGGACATTGACTCTAGGGTGAAAGATAACTATAGATGAAGGATCACCATACCTTTGCTAAGATACCCCAAGAAATTTGATGAAGTCATGCCTTGAATCCAAAACGCTAGCTCCCACTCCTTCTTCTTCTTCTTCTTTTTCTTTTGGAACTTCTGGAGAGAGAAATAATTGAGAGGTGGTAGGTTTCTTTTGATTCTATATAGAGTGAGTTAAATAAGAGGATTTAGGTCTTAGAAGGTTTATGTAGTTTCTAGGAAATGAATAGAATAATAGGGACTTAACATAGGAAAAGGACTAATGACCCTACAAGTTACACTTAAAATTTCAGCACCTTCCTGTCTTAGCTCACCCTTTGGACACTAGGGCTTGCCAAGTGCACTAGGTGACTCACCAAGTGCTCCCTTAGCTTGACCTTTGTTCCAGTGAGCTCACTAAAGGGTCTGATCATAGGGTGATTAGAGGGGGCCAATGGGCGACACGCCAGACAGCTTGGCGAGATACCATTTGGTCCAGTGGCTAGGCCAAAAGGGTAGCCCTGTAGGTGACCATAAGGGCATAAAGGTGACTCGCCAAATCCTTAGGGCAATCAACACCCCCATCGCCAAATTGCCCATTAAAGAACAAGGCTTCTTTCATTCACACTTTCTTGCTAAGGCCCTTGCTTGTACCCTAGACTTCCTCCTTGCTCAAGTTAGGTTCTAAAATAACCTAGACATCAACCTAAAGTCACACGAACCCACACGTCAATGCTCTAGTTCAAACTATCATTTTCTGAGTCGTTACATTATCCCTCACTTAGGAACATTTGTCCTCAAATGACACTTACAACACATTAAGAGGTAATGACTCAGGACTAGCAGCCCACAATCATGACACATCAATACACATGCACAACATCATAGGAGGAAATTATCAACTCCACATCAATAAGCTCAATGCGTATTTAAGAAAGTAAGAATTATATCTATGAACACATTATGCACAAAACATTAACATTTCTCATTTCATTGGAGGAACTTCCTTCTGCAAGTTACGTCATGCTCATCATAACATCATTAGGCACATTATGTAATTTTTCTCTTAAAAGCACAATATGCAACTCTTTCAAGAACACATTTAGGCATACTTAACAAGTCAAATCATGAAGCATTTAAGCAACTAATCATAGGTGTATATCAACATGATGAACACAATCATGAAAACTCATTTTCTCGTATGAACATAAACTTCATTAAAACATTCATAACATAATGAGACCATGGAAACTGATTTTAACATAGGAGTCGAAAACATGAAACAAGCTACAAGGAACTCTTGGTATCAAGCTTGAATAAGAATAGAAGGGAAGAGATAAGGATATCAAAACTCAACACAACCTACTATTCAACATACCATCCCCCACTTAAGGGTAAACCCAACTAGGGATAACATGCACAAAAAACAAATAATCTCATCATAATAAAAGGAACTATAACTTACCGACACCTTCATCCGAATTAGCTCCTTTGTCCTTGTTAGCTTCAAGAGCATAGAAATTATTCTTCTTTGGAACATTAGGATCTGGGCCAACATAAGAAGCTTGTTTGGCCTCCCTCCCTCTACCCGCAAGAGTAGGACAATTTCTAACTTGGTGATCACTTTTGCCACACCCATAGCACCCAGTAGTACCGGCTAGGCACTTCCCATGATACTTCTTCCCATAAGTGGCACAAAGAGGTTTAGAAAATTGAGATCCACCACCTTTCTCCTCATTAGCACTAGGAGCACTAGAAGAATCTTTGTTAGGAGGTCTCCTCTTGAACCTAGATTGACCTTGCTCATTGGACCTACCCCTTTTCAACTCCTTGCACTTCCTCTTAAGTTTGGACTCCTTAATAGATTAAGCCTACACTATAGGTCTAGAAATGCCCATATCATTATGGTGCGTCTCTGTGTTTATAGACTTGAGTTTTGAACATTTCCTTGTATGATTATGTAGTGAGGATATTGACCAGAAATTGTTGGGCATACATGTAAATTTTATCACATCCTTAGATAAATAAGCATAATGCCTTATCCGAAGGAGCGGTATAAAACATTAGAGTTTATATTAACAGCTATGCATTCTTATAAGACTAACCTTTGAAAAGCATCATAAGATAAATGAGAATGGAAAGTAGAGCCCCAATAGATTAGGCCTATGATTTTATGTGTCAGTTCCATATAAAATAAATTGGGAGATACTATAGTAATTCTTGATTGTTAAGGCTCGGAAACTAAGCACAAAAGGTGTAACCTCCATTG
Organism: Solanum bulbocastanum; assembly: GCA_037074985.1. Lineage (NCBI taxonomy): Eukaryota > Viridiplantae > Streptophyta > Magnoliopsida > Solanales > Solanaceae > Solanum > Solanum bulbocastanum. The sequence goes on along the minus strand of CM073607.1, from coordinate 19,572,253 downwards.
AAGTACTGTGGAAGGACTGGAATATAACATAAGATACTTTGGAATAAAATATGGTAGAGATCCTAAATACCCCTCCTCATTCTAAACAACAACATAAGGATCTGAGATCATGTTGTCCCATTATATAATCATAAGTCCTACTAGCATTTGTTCGTTTGATATGGCATTTGCATGTCTTGTGTTTAGGTATATTGAATTCCTTATTTGTATGAGTTCTACTTGTGTATCTTCAGTGAATTACATGGTCAAGAAAGGGGTTTTATTTTTCATATTCTTATTTAATGAACCATATCTATTGAGAGGTCATGCGAGACTTGTATATACGTGTGTTAGATTAGTTTATATATTTTGGATAGTTGTATTTACAAAGGAAACTCTTGCAAATCTCCAAATGAAATTCTAAGGTTAACTAAACCACCAACTTAACCTATCACTCAACGAAGAATGATCATAAGGGGGGAGGATGTAACACCCCGTATTCTATGTGTACTAGTTCTTTTTATATGAAGCTTATAAATTTCCATGTGGTATAGTTGTGAACTCGGTTTCCTATGCGACTAGTGACAATAGAGTAGGCTTAAAGTGAACTGTCCATAGATTTTGATGCCACCCGATTAAGTTGACATTGATGGAAGTATTTAAACATGAGATGATAAGGTGGTATTTGAGTCAAATTTTTAAAGTGACATAGTGTATATAAGTTTTAACTTAAGTTAAAGGTATTAAGGTCTAGAAATGGAATAAAATATTGAGGTGCTTGGTTGACCTAACTATGCTACAAGGTGACAAGTAGGTGCATCACCTACTTTTTCTTATTGACCAGCCCAAGGGACCAAATAGGTGCATCAACTACTTTGACTTATTGACCATCCCAAAGGACCAAGTAGGTGCATCAACGACTAAGACTCTTTTGGCCATGTTATTGGGCCAAGTACACTACCACCTACTTGAATTAATCTGGCCCAAGTTGATTAGAAGAATAAGTGGGAAATGGACGGCCAAGGCCCAATATTCTTAAGTCCAAAGGCCCAAGTGGAAACTCCAAGTAGGTGGATCACATACTTGATAAATTATGGCCTAAAATGATTGAGAAAGTCGACCAAAGTAGATCCCTTTAAAAGGGATTGGTTTTAGCTTTTCCAACTATGTTTCACTTTAACAAAAAATTAATTTCTAGAGCTTTCTCTCTTCTCTCTCTTAGCTTCATAAAACAGCCATTAAATTCTATTAGGGTTCTTTAATTTTATGGAGTTAAATCTATTGGAAGGTATAAGTGAAGACAAATTGAGGAGGACAACCCTTTACCTTGAAGAATCGAAGTCTTAGAAAGTGGTAGTTCCGTCCAACAAGGTAAGCTATTGCAATTTTCTTCCTCTTGTTCTTGAACTAATTAGGACATTTGGTATGCGTTAGTTAGTTTGAAATTGTTCCTTCTACATGGTGTATTATTAGGGAGGATGTTCTGCTAGTTAGTGCATGTTAAGACAACAATGGGGGGCAGTCCCCTTAAAATTCAATTATGTGCTCATTTGAGCTTCTTAAGAGTAATGTTAGCTCTTCAAGTGACGGTGATTAGAAACCGAGATTCATATTTCTTTTGGTTAGATGAATAGCTCATATTGGTTGATTAGCTACTAATACTAGTCTTACAACTTATTTTATTATAGATTAGTAATCTGCAGAGAAGAAACTTAATTCACACTATTCTATTTCCTATTTATTTGGCATTAATGCAACACTTGTATTAAAAAGTAAGCTTTCTAAGTGCCCTTAGTAGTGACTGATCAATAGTTGCAGTTCCTCCTCCCTAAGGAATTAAAGTGGGTATGGGTACTCTAATATTATTTTTTTACTAAATGTACATGCTTACTCTACTAAGTACTAGCATGCAAGGTTTAAACATATTTCATCGTCAAAGTACCCTTCACACATATTCGCCTTATATAAATCAAAATAATCCTAGATTACACATGGTACATATGTTTATATGTTGGATATACAATCTACCCATATCTTGCAAACTTGCTTCAATTGTCTATTCCTTCATACATGTTATCTTTTCACATGTTCATATGTTTCCATTATTGGTTATTACTCCCATTGTGTTAGACTATAATGTTACCTCAGAAGATCCCTACGTTCTCTATTGTACATTTATATGTACTTACTTGGAATACGTATCCGCCCTTAAGTTGAAGCAGCCCAGGTTCTCCCTTGGTTCCACGTTCATGTATACCTTGTATTTGATATAAGTTAGTGAGTATTTAGCCATCATATAGAGTTCAAATATCTTGGTTGAATGTTAAATGTCTTCACTTGATATGTGCTTTAGTTTTAGATGTCAAAATGCTTACTGAGTCATCTAAGCTACTAAGTATTACATTGGTTTCACATTTGCTTCTCATTTCATTGTTATTATCGTAAGTCCATATTCATATGTCTTCTACTACTAGTCCATAGTTCCAAAACTCAAAAATGATTATGACTACAAAAACAACAATCTCTAAAGAGTTATGATCATCATAAGAGCAATCACAAGAGAGTTATGAACATCAAAATAACAATCTCAAAGATTAAAGAATCTAAGTGAAGCAATATGTATAATTATGGGTGGCAACCCAGGGGCAAATGTCTTGCATGGGTCGATCCCAATTGGTACAGAAGGGTGGTAGCTTAGGGGTGAAAGCGTAGCATGGGCTGATCCCAATTGGCATACAAGGGTGGCAGCTTAGGGATTAAAACCTACCATGGGCCGATCACAATTTGTGGAATTATGAGGACAACATCCCAGAGGTTAAAATGCCTATCATGGGTCATCCTCTTCTACCACTAATGATCTGGTCAATTTCATCATATGTCTTATAAAGATTATAATGCACAGAAAAGTAAAGAAAAGAATGTAACATACATGATTCCACAAGTATAAGCAAATGTGGTCTTAAATCCTTATCTATTTGTAGTTGGTTTAACTTGAGCTCTCATATTACATATGGTTGTATTATGCCTTACATAGTCAGTACATTTTTTCTTACTAGCATCCTTTATTAGGGATGTTGCATTTCATGTTGCAGGCATATCTACTCAACTACTAGATCTCCCCAATAGAAGCACATGATACTCAGTAGTTGTGGGTGAGCTTCGGGTTGATTCGAGGCTTTTTCGAGTCTTTACTATGTGTATTTTCATAGTGGTAAAGTCATGGATTCCAATAGAGGCTTTGTGGACATTTTAAAGCCATCATATGTATTCAAAGTTTTACTTGTCACATCTATCAGTTAAGCTAGTTGACGTATGTTGTATATGTAGCTTCTCATTAGTAAATCTATCTGCATAGTAGCTCACTTTCTCATCATAGGTCACTTGTAAGGCATGTGTTCATACGGTACTTGTCTGCCTCATTTTTAGTTGGTGTATGACACATTAGAGGAACCTTGACTTGAAAACCTTTATCAAAATCTAGAGCGGCCATGTCCATTGGACCTCGTAGGAGAGAAATTACATCTTCAATCCAAGACCTCTTTGTCTCCCTAGACCTCACTTTAATTTTCTCCACTTTAATCTGTTGGGCATAACCATAAGGTGAGAAATATCCATGTCCTGAACAGTCATAGTTGTACGACACTCTTTCACTACCAAGTTAGATACACATGAAACGAACTTGCTCATCCTTGCCCTAGAGTCGGCAACTATACAAAGAGTATATTTTGAAAACTGAGTGAACCTCAAAGCATATTCCTTCAGACTCATATTTCCTTGTCAAAGATTAACGAACTCAAGAACTTTAGCCTCCCGTATCTCATGAGAAAAGAACCTATAAAGAAAAACGGACTTAAACCTTTCCTATTCCAGGGAACAAGCATCTACCGGTCTTGCCTCCTTTCGTTGGTTGATCCATCTTTAAGCAACACTGATTTCTACCTTTTCCACCAGAGTCAATCCTATAATAGTCAACACCTTATCAACATCATAAATGATATCTTGATGATCTTTCTCAACCCTAGAAATATAGATTTCGAGAGGATTCACCCTAGTGAAGTCCCTCATCTTAGATCCATTTGTACCCACATTTGGGTTCACAGGGTTCACAACTCCACTATTGGCTTGGGCCATCCTAAGCCAACACTTGAAAAGTAGTCCTAAACTCTACATTAGCCACTTGCTCCGTCAAAGGTCGATCGAAATTTGAAGAGCTTGAGGAGGAGCTGATTCATCAATCTTTTCTCCTTGAATCCTTCTAGCAAAAGCCTTTCTAGTAGTCATATCATGTAGACCATCGAATAAGGATTAGGAGAAGGATCGTGTTGAGTTAAACTCTATCGCACGGATTAGAGTAATGAAAGAACTAGAGTTTCTTAATCATAATATAGCCTCTCATTCATAAATGTGGTGCATTTCACACTTATGAACAAGACAATACTAGACATGGCTTATGAGACATCCTAGGACCATTCTAAACCTTTTGCTCTGATTACAAAGTTTTTCACGACCCAAGAGTACCCCTAAGATGTAACATGGCGTATAGAACCCCAAATGAATCCATACAAGCTACTTAGCTCTCAAACATAAGAAATAGAACAATAAGAGCAAAACAATAGTCAAAGTCCAATATTTTTATATAAGAAAAGTGGAAGTCTAAAACACTTCTCATAATAGCCGACTAATACAATTGAATGAAATTGGGCCTAGCCCATACATCAAGTACAAAAGAGAAAAATATGAAAGGAAGTAAAAAAATAAAACTCCACCCTCGAAGCATGAAGACTCACCAAAGCTCAGAAACCTCGCACTCAACCACTAGCCACAAAACTAATGACCTTGATAGTCAGACCTTACATTTGGAAAAATGTATGCAAAAGTATACGTTAGTACAAAATAATGTACCAAGTATATCGCTATGACTAAAACATATAAATCATGCTAAAAATGGGACATTTTCATAACTATGCAATGATCAATCTAAAACATGTATTTTGAGAGTTAGAAACCATAATTCATAAAACCATGATCAATGCAAGTTAACATCATCTTTAAACATATGTTAGATACTTTTTGAAGTAATCTTAGTTCATTATTATTGTGGGAATGAGCCTTAACCGACATAAAGACTGTGTATGCTATAACATGATCCCCGATGTCTCCCACACCAGAAAAGGTTGTCATACCTGCCAAGGTAGAACCATGAAGTTCTAGATTAAGTGGATCAACTAACTAATGTCTACTTTAAATAATCATCCTATTGGGGCACATAGGTAAGGATAAGGAGATTGCTTCTACAAACCCAGGCTCATCTGATGTGAGGGCTTCCATCTCAATATCCTTTCAGTGCTAAGCATAAATTCCCATAGAGTAGTTATTAAGTCTTGACTTATCTTGTCTTTAAAAGACATGTGTATTCTCCTTTGTCTTATTATAAAATAGCTCCTTACACTATGTGAGAGAAAACCTTTCACCGTCCATGATCTTTTAATAATAGCTTTTAAGACCCACTTTCATTCACTCTATGCTAGAGATGCCATACTAACAATAATGGAAATAGTTTTGAAATTTTGGCCTATAATCATTGATGGCATATATGGATACTATACTAAACAAGACATAATTTAGGAAAATAACCCAAAAAGCATTGAGGGAAAATCTAGATGTAATTTATGTCATGTGGAAAAGCTTCATTGAAAATATATTAAATCTCATCTATATGCTTTCTTGAGTCATAAGCATACTTTTATGACCATGCTTTCTTTTCAATAATTCATAAGCTTCATCATAGTTTCAAAGTCAATGTTTCTTCAAATTCATTTGCACCTATTTCATAAAGAGAAGACGTTCATATTTTCATAAATTCATCTTCCAAGGTTCTAAACCCAATTTCAATCTTCAACATAATAATAACATGGGTTTGATATGGGTTCATAGAAATTCATCATAAAATTATATAATTTTATCAATTCATGCTTGATTTCATAAAAATCTTCTTTCATAATCCAAACCCACATTATTTCATCATAATTGGAAAATATGAGGTTTACATGGGTTCATTGGGGATCATCATAAAATCCATAGTATTTTATCAATTCATGCATGATCATAATTCAATCATTTAAATCAACATTGAAGAGAACCAATGACAATCAAAGAAAACCCTAACTCAAGTGGGGATTTCTAAATTTGGAAATAAGAGAATTTGGGAACTCCGTGGATGGAAGAAATCCATGCATGTAAACTATCATGCCTTGAATATGAAGTGAGTTTACTCTTAATTGCTTGATTTCAAGTTACTCATTATTGCTTTCATGGAATGTATACTTTCTTTACTTTTTTAATGGGTGGCTAAAACACTAGATTAGAGGGTGCTCAATTGGTGTTGGGTGTTGATTTAATGTTGTGGGTATTGTGCTATAATCTGCCTTCTTGTTTTTCATGCATGAATTTGGCCTAATTACCATAAGGTTAGCTTAGGGGGATAAGGTAGCAAAATTAATTCCTACTTTCAATCTCTAGTTGATTCTCGAAAGAGTTTTGTTAGAGTGGGTAATTAGTTCGATACTAGAAATTTAGGTTTGATGTGTACGCCTTGCTTGAAAGAGAGGTTATAGATCAGATCTATTTTCCCTATTCTTGAAAGAGATAATGTATTAAGGTATTGGGTTGTTTAGAAATGATATATAGATGAGACAAAAATGAGATCCTATGTATAGATGCTCTAAGAAAGTTGATAAACGAATGGAATGGATACAACGATCCAGCTCACCAAATTTTCCATAATAGTTGGATATAGAAGTCATGCTTAAAGGGGAGAAGATGTGCACCTCAATGGTTCACCGAGCCGCTCGATAATCCTGACTACTATGTTTATTGGACTCTGTGCTGAGGTTTTGGGATGTAGTTGGGAATGTATAAATTCATTTTTCAAAAAGAGAGAAGGAGTTCCCAGACATTGTATTCCCCAATTTTTTGAATTTTACATAAATTTACATCGTTAAATACTCTTGGAGAGGATTTTGACCTTGGATCTGATGATTTAGAATTCTAGTTGGACTTTTGGCGTTGAGAAAGTAGATTGCGAAAATCTGGAAGGATAATCTTTTTGGAAACAATTTCTTACTTTTTGCTATGTTTGGCTAAAACCCCTTACCTTAGGGGTGTGATCATATAATCAAATACATAAATTAGCTTATGGTTATTGTTAATTGTTGAATTTAATGTTATTTTAAAATGGATTCAATTGTTTATTCATGTTTTCATTGATGAATCAAAGCTGTAAATTTAATTCTAGCTTAGTTATCTTTTCTTGCTTGAAAAAGATGGTTAAAGTAGATTGAAGAATTAATAGTTTTTTTGATTTGCGTCTTTAAAACCCATCTTGAAAGAGTGGATTTAATTAAGGAATTGGTTTTCTTTGTATTGTTAGGCTTGTTGATGTTTGAGAGAACCATTAGGATTCAACAACTTAAAGCAATTAATAATATCCATTTAGTGAAATTATTATTTGATTGATCACATTCCTAAGGCTTTCTATATAATCATTCAAATCTTATGTTAATTGCATTTTTTTACCAATTGGTTAGTATAGTCCCTTTGGTATTGGTAATTGAAACTTCTCTAATTAACTTTATGTTGCCTAGCCTTTTACTGCTACAAAATATTAGAACATTTCGTTACTTCGTAATTTAATTCTTTACCATATTACTTCTTGTGGGATTGACCCCAACTTATCGTTGGGTTTAAACTTGTTAACAAGCACCTACACTTTAAATCAAAAGAAGTGTAGTTGAGAATTATCAATAATGGTGTCACTGACGGGGAGTGGTGTTTAGAATTCTTTTAATGAAGTGTTTTCGTGAACTGATTTTGTTGTAGTAGAATTTTCTTATTTGTGTTCTTGTTGATTGTTCTATAACATGTGAAGAGATAAGTGTGAACGAGAGAAATGCAAGTCAAATTGGGAACAATAATGACATCAAAAGTTTGCATGATGTCAATATGGATCTATTGGGAAATATTGCTGTTATTCAATTGCCTCCAACTATGGGCAATGAGGTGTTTCATGTGACCAGTACTATGTTGCAGATGAAAAGTCTCTTTGGCTTTCTCATGAGGATCTTCACGACTACATCCATAATTTCGTGGATGTGTCTAGACCATTTTCATTCAAGAACATCACTCAAGAGTCAGCCTGACTCCATTTGTTTCCGTTTTCACTAATGGGAGAAGAAACAAAGTGGTGTAGTGAACTTCCAAGGAAATGTCGCACTTCTTAGGAGGAGCTTACAGAAGTGTTTTATGAAAAATTGTCCCCCCCTTCCAAAGATTGATAAGATGATGGATGATATTCCAAACTTCAAGCGGATTGATGGTGATCCAATCCATGTAACGTGGTTTAGATTTAAAAAGTTGCTTCCCTAATGTCCTATCCATGGGTTGCCAGACAATGTACTATTGAAATATTAGAAATATTTTTACTAGAGTGTTGAAACTGTCAACAATGGTATCACCGACCAACTCATTCGGGGTTTAATCATAAGACACCCATTTGACATAACGCCGACGCTTCTTGATGAGCTGACTAAAATTAATCCTACATGGTACACAGGGAAAGATCAAGTATCTCCTCTAAACCTAGGGTTGACCAAGGAACAAATGGAAAAGAACAAAGAACATGATGATAATATGGCCAAGATAATGACCCAAATGGATTTGTTGATGAAACATGTCATGAGAGGTGGTTCTAAAGCTGTTAATGCAGTGGTTGCGATTAGTGGTGTGAGTCCTAATGACACACAATTTTAGGCCATGGACAATGGAGAGATACAATTTATGTCAAACCTAGCGGGGGGTTCTCGTCCGAGCTATCCAAGGTTAGGAGATAATCAAGGTTGGAATAGAGATTGTGATGATGGTTGAAGAGACATGGAACGATATTTTCATGATAAAGATATGAATTGGAGAGAAAGATATGGTGATCGAGATTTGTATGTGACTCCTCATGATCATATCAAAACCAAAGAACAATAAGCTAATCCTAAGAGCTTTCAGACCGAAGATATGCTCGCTCGTATCCTAAACAAGGTGGAATGATTGGACAAGCTACTCAAAGAAATAAAGGTTGATTTCTACATATTAAACCAAACGGTTATCTCCCACTCGGTGTCAATAGAGCAACTTGAGACCTGAATGGGCCTGATTTGAATGCATTTGAATCAAAGACCAAATGGGTGTTTCCATAGAGATACCATGGTGAATCTGATATATGAAAATGTGCAATACATGGTTGTTGTAACTCGGATTGGGAAAGTGGTGGAAAGTAATCCTAATTTAAGCAAAGGTAAATCCTATGTTGTTTAAAATGATAGAGAATTCAACTAACTAAAATACAATGGGGTTGATGATGCACTGAAAAATGTTAACCCCATTGATGCTAGAAAGTCAAATGTAGGGGTTGAACCTCCGTTGGTACTTACAAAACCACTGCCAAAAGTTGCTCTACCATTTTCTTAAAGGGTGAAAAAAGAGGTATGAAGATGCAAAGTTCTAAAATAAATTTCCATCTTCAAGACTCTTTGCATAACTCCTTCCTTTGTGGATGGATTGTGAGGAATGTCAAGTTATGTGAAGTTTGAGAAAGAGTTGGTCACAAAGAAGATAAGTATGTACTTTGAGACGATTGAGGTCTCCCATAGTTGTAGTGCTATTATGACAAAAAATGTAGTTCTCAAGAAAGATGACAGTGGGGCATTCACTATTCCTTGCAATATTGGCATGTTTCAATTTGATAAAGCATTGTGTGATTTGGGGGATAGTATAAATGTGATGCCCTATGCAATGTTCAAGAAACTTGGACTAGGTGAGCCTAAGCCCACCACTATGCGTCTTCTCATGACTGGCAGCTCTATCAAGCTCCCTATTGGAATTCTTTATGATGTATTGGTGAGGGTGGACGTTTCCATGTTTCATTCTGATTTTGTGATCCTCGATTGCGATATTGATGTTGAAGTTCCTTTTATTCTTGGTAGGCAATTCTTGGCTATTGGGAAGGATCTTTTTGTTGTGGAAAGTGGTGAATTGATGTTTTGGGTAAATGGTAAGGGCGTGACTTTCAATATTTTTAAATTGATGAAGAGACAAAGTGAAATCCATGTGATATTGGTTATTGATGTATTTGATGAATCGGTTGCCAGTGTGAGTGAAGTCTTCTGTGTTGATGAATCTTTGGTTGTCATCCTCTTGAACTATGATGGGGAGGAAATTCAAATTTATGATGAAGTGGTGGAAGCTCTATCATATTTAGAGTCTTATTTTAAAAGCCCTTGGTAGCTAGATATCGATTTGAATAATAGAAAAAGTCCTCCCTCAAATCCATCTACTGAGGAACCACCAAAGCTTATGGTGATTGTTAATTGCTGAATTTAGTGTTGTTTTAAAATGCGTTCAATTGTTTATTCATGTTTTCATTGATGAATTCAAGTTGCAAATTCTATTCTATCTTAGCTCTCTATACTTTTTTAGGAAAGATGCTTAGAGTATATTGAACAATTCACAATTGTATTTATTTGAATCTTTACAACTCATCTCTAAAAAGTGGGTTTAATTTATGAATTGGGTTGCTTTGCATTGCTAAGCTTGTTGAGGTTCGAGCGAACTCAACTGAAACATTATAGTTGATTCAGAGATTGCTATCGTAATTACAACCTATCTTATCCATTGAGATTCAACAACTTAAAGCAATTCATATTTACCCATTTAGCGAAATTAGTATTCGATTGACCACATTCCAAAGGTCATCTCTCTAATCGTTAAAATCCTATATTAATTGAATTTTGCTAACCATTGGTTACTAAATTCCCCTTTAATATTGATAACTGAAACTTTTGTTATTTACTTTATAATGCATAGTCTTTTACTTCTACAAAAGATTAGAACACTTCCTTACTTTGTAATTGAATTTTTTACCGTATTGCACCCTGTGGGATCGACCCCAACTCATTGTTGGGTTTATACATGTTATCAATCGCCTACACTTTTAATTGGAAGAAGTATAGTTGAGTGTTATCACATATGATCAAGTTTCATAGGTTTGAAAGGTTCATAAAGCCTCAACCACCTTATTTCCTAATACGGGTATGACATTTTTTCAAGGCCTAATTAAAGGCCTTGCCAAAGAGGTAAAATGGTAAATGTGTTCAAAGTACGAGCAATACCGTGTAGTACCACCTGAGTGCAATTAATGATGCTTTAGGCACTACAGTAATCAAGCTGACATGTACAAGTGATCGATGAAGCATACTCTTGATATTTTGAAAGGTTTGTTCGCACCACTTCCCTAAAAGGGTTAAGATCGACAAAAAAATTGAATGTTGGGGTTCACTATTGATTTAGATTTATAAGTAGAAACATTATGCCATCACAAAATGATTCAATCCTCCAGCATGCAAAGGCTTTCTTGGTTGGTACAATAATTGATCGGGAAAAGATAAATGTGGGGTCTATTATTGTGAATAAGATATTGATTATGGCTCGTCAAGACAAGATTTGTCTCCCATTTCGAGTCTTTATCACCCTATTGTGTGATGTTGTGATATTTCCTTTACAGGAGAGGACTTACATGAGGATCACCCTTACCTCTTCAAATGACATTTTGAGAAATGAGGCGGATTGCTTGCGGGATGATGTGGCTCATAGGAAACCGCCCCCACCAAACACTATGTAAGCAGTTGATTCTTCCACTTATAAGGCTGAGGCCACTTCTTTCACTCTTTTTGTGGAACTATCAGGAATAGCCCAACTTTTCACTACGCCTTCTACTTCCACAACTCTTATTTCTCCTATTTTCTAATCCCCTTGACCCATTTAATGACATACCAAATGGCCAGACTTTCCCGATCTATGAACGTGAAAGTGTCTAGGCTAGAGACTGAAATGCACAAGTTGATTGAGAGGGCAATTGAGGTTACTATGTGTCCTCTTAGAGACATGATGACTTAGTGTGAGGCCACCCTAGTATCACATGTTGAGAGGCAACAATATCTCACAACTACGATGGAGGTTAGAGATGATACCGAAGGTACCTCCGATGCTTTTGCGACTATGAGGGATGACATTGACACCGTTAAAATTTATGTGAATCATTTGTGGTCTAAGGACATTTCTATGTTATGGGGTGAGGTTCCCTTGCTTGATGCACCAAAGTCTTTTTTGCTTTTGTTACGATTTTTGAGTTTCCTACTATTATAAATTAGTAACCTATTATGGTAGAGATACTTTGGATGACGTTGTGAGAGTGGAGAATGAGGGTATTGATGATTTTTCAAAAAAGACTACTGCGGAGGAGATACAGAGAGAGGAGGATGAGAAGTGGATGGCTGTGACACTCATGTAGCTGCAGAATGTTGAGAAAAGGCTAGTGTAGGATATGATGGAGATATATGATATAGAGACCTCAGCAGTCTGTTGTAGTGGGGTGTTTGGAGACCCCATTATACCTCCTTCAAATGTGCCGGGCACTAATGCCTCAGTTGAGACCACTGTGATGCCTCATGTGATTATCTTGCAGGGCACTAATGACCAATATGAGGTTGCCTCCTCAAAGACTCCGAATTTGGACATTCCATAGGCATAGCCTTTCAGGGTTACTTTTAAATCTCTTCTCTCGTACTTATTTTATCCTACATTGAGGACACTATTGTCTTTTCTGTTGGGTGAGGGCATTTGTTCCAATATTTTCTTTTTGAAAGTATTTTGTTACTTTCCATTTTACTTTAGGATAATTGTAGAATGTTAATATTTTATAATTTTACTGTAATTGTTTGATGATTTAGATAATTTTGTCTCCCTTTATTCATCATACCCCAAAAGTTTTGGCTATTTTTGAAATGTTTGCATTATCATTGTTAGTGCTCGAGGATAAATTGTATTCAATATTAATATCTATGATAGTACTTATGATGAGAAATATACATTGTGCTGATCATTCCAAGAAGAAATTGGGATGGTGGCACTTTTGAATGATTGTTTTTAATCTTCTATTGACTAGCTGCTCTTTGATGCGAGCCCTGCAATGAACATCACACATAAGCTTTTGATCTTAGCTTGTTGTATTGTGTTAAATGATTGTGTTTGAGGTTCCTTATGTGATGAGCTCTTACTCGAAAGAATGCTTATTGAATCCTAGAATTTGCCTTGTTAGCTAGTTTATCTAGCTTTGGTGATTGCAAAGAATGATCTTAGGAACAAATTTCGAGAGGAAAACCAAATGTTCCTACACTTTTCTCACTACCTTGTGAGGGTGTGCAACCATTTTGGCACCATTTGAGCTTAACCCATGTGCTTGAAAATTTTTGAATCCTCTTTAGCCTTATTGTCCCTAAAGTCTTACTCATAAATCCTTTCCGAAGCATTACCTTGATTGGAAATAAAACATAGGCCAAAAGACTGGGTTGGAGGTGTGGAAATGAAGGAGAAAAGAAAGCCAAGTGGAAGGTAAAGAAAGGAAAGTGAGACTCAAGTTTGAAGAGTGTTACAAAAATAAGGAATCCTTCCTTATAAATAAAAAGTGATGATAAAAAATTCAAATTGAAAGGAAAAAGAAAATACGATCAAATATAAGGGACAGTGAAGAGAATCAAAAGAACTTTAGAAGAGCTGAAGATGATTGCAAGATCACCTGAGATCTTGCTCAAACTAGGTTGCGTAATTATTGGAAAATATGGGAAAACCTATGGGGGAAGATTGCATGTATTTCTCATTCATGGAGTGAGAGTCGTATTGATTCCAAACTTCATTGTTCATTTATTTTGAGAGAGCATGGAATCGTTCCTGATGTGAGGACACTTGAATGCATTTGAAACAGTGTTTACACTAGAGAAGAAGCACTAAGTGAGCTTGAGCTCTAATTGATACTAGCTAGTAATTGTTTGAAACTTGTTAATTATGATAGAGTGTTGAATTTGATTTAGAGGAGTTGCATGTTAACTATCATTAATAATGGTTATAAACACCATTTTTGAACAAATTGTGTTCTTGATTTACTTGAGGACAAACAAAAGTTAAAGTTTTAGGTTTTGATGAGTGGTAGATTTAAACAAATTTATGGTCTTTTTAGTTCAACAATTAGTGTCCTCAATGCCTAATTATGTCTTTTTCTAAGGATATTTTAATGATTTGCAGCTATGAAGGCCAACGGACAAGGCAAGGATGAATACTTTATAGAATTGAAAAAATAGGGAAAGAAGTGTAAACTATTCATTGGTGTAGCCTAACCAGAAGGGTGGATGGTTGATATGGAATGACCTTACCGAAAGTGACAGTGCTTACAATTAAAGTTATTCAAGGCAGGTCAGTGAACTAATGAGAAAAATAGTTACTTGCAATAAGAGAAGGGTGAACTGAATGACCATCGTCGAAGGTGAGAAGACTTTGATGAAATATTCTTTAAAAGGCAAAAAAAAAATGGTACTCGATTATCCACCAAATAAGAAAGACAGACTCCAATGAGCTCATTGATTGTGCTTCAAACACCTAAGCCTTAAGCAACAGAAAGGTGAGCTAAGGGGAAGACAACGATCTGATGAAGCTTTATGCCAAGTCCGACTAACATTTCTGAATTGGTCACACAGTGAATTTTAGACATAATTTTTTGAAACAATGAATATCCCAAAGGAAGGAGAAAATGAAGCATATTTTTGAATAGAATATCAGTTCCTAACTTTTTATGAGTTTTTAGAGAGAAATGTTTTGGAACTCTTAGGCAAATATTCATAGTTTGAGTTTTAACTTTTACTCCTGAATTTGATTTGAAGTTCAAATTAAAGTTGATGTTGATAATAATTAATTGAGTTCATCTCATTCATGGATTCTCTCATTATGTGTATAATTCCATTACTTAATGTGATGTGTGGCTAAAACCCCAATTCTAGGTGTTCAATTATGGAGTTTGGTGTTGATTTAATTTGGTGGGTGTTGTGTTTTGTTTTGTTTTATTGTTGTTCATTCATGAATTTGGACTAATTAGCATGAATTTAATTCATGGATTAAGGCTTCAAACTTAATCCTAGTTTAAATATTTGGTTGATGCTCGGAAGTGATTGGTTGGAGTAGGTCTGTGATTTGCTTGAAAGAGAAATTAAGGTCAGATCTAGTTGCCCAAATATGCTTGACAGATTGATTTTGTAAAGGTAATGAATTGGTTTGGAATTCGCATAAATGAGACCGTAAGGATATTTACTAAATTGTACTATGAAATCTAAATAAGATTAGTGTCTTTGAAAATGACCTAACCTAGCCATGATATTTTAACAATTTTGAGCAACACATTTACCCCTATGTAACATCAATTCCAATCGCTAAAACCCTTAATTGTTTCCTAATTGTTTGAATTTGTAAAGATTTGCTTTAATGTGGACTCTTGATATCAATACCCTATTTCGAAAATTTGGTGGAATCCTCCTCCCATTGTTCTTAATGAAAAAATATGAATTGATTTACAATATAAATTTCTTGAGTGAATTTTTGCCCTCTCACTTTAAGTGGGATTCGAGCCCGACTCTTAGTTGGGTATTTTTATTGACTAAGACGACTTATTATCTTAATGGTTTTGAGAATAATTTGAGCATTATCATTATCCACAGGCAGGGGATTGACTACGAGGCGATGTTGAATATTAATAAATTCCACAAGGTCGAGTAGTTTACAAGAGTTCGGACACCTTATATCCTCACTTGCGTGTGTGCATTCTATAAATCTTATGCCAAGGCAATCCTACAAAATACGATGGGAGTCGACTAGTGGGCTATTAAAGAGGTTCAAGTGTGGGGGAATATGGCCAATGTGAAGCTAGCATGATAAATGAGTTATTGAATTCTGGGAATAGTGATATTACTACCTCCAAGGAGAGTTAGAAGAACCCTCTCAATGACTTGCAGGTTCGGTTAGCCCCTTTGCATTCAGATGCTACACCCTTATGGATAGTGGATGGGGTGAACATTGAGAAACAAGATTTGAATGTGGTTGTGAGGTACTATTCCAGATTTATTAGTAGCAATTTTATGTTATCTCAGAACAAATTGATACTACAACGTCCCAAGGAAGTGCTACAGGGAGCATCATTGCATAAGAGAAGATAGACATAGGGAGCATCATCAAGGAGGATATGCTCATCATAAGATAGAAATAACAGGCACCCCTTTCCCTTCCCAGTATTAATAATCCAGCTTCGCGAGTTGGCTGGGTGACCTTTGTGGAAGCTACAAATTTGAGAATCACCCTGGCTTATTCCGATGATATCTCAAGGAAGAGAAAGACTAGTTGAAGGATGATGCTGCTAGGAGAAAGCAACCCCTAGTTGACAAAACTTCTGTAATTGACCGACTACCTTTGCGTCAGACAATATGCATCCTATTCCAATTGTGGAGCCGTCAGGTACCACCACCACCTCTAATTTTGAATCTATTGTGTGGTTACGCTTAAATAACTCACAAACACAACTGTAATAGTAAGTAGTCCTTAGCAATAAAAATACCCAACAAAAGAGTTGGATTCAATTCCAACAAGAAGTGGTGCAATTACATGAATTCAATAAGGAAATTAAAAAGCTAACAAATTCATTATAGTTTTTAGGACAAATGGGTGAATGATTCCACCAAATTTAAGAATAGATTTTAAAATTAATTATCACAATTCAACTAAAAGTACGGAATAAAAAAAGTAAGAGACAATCTAGGGGCCTGCGAGTTGGTATCAATGCCAAATAGAGGTACAATTGTTTGTTCAAATAATCCTAGAAAAACATGGAGATGTTGAGTAATCGTCAATGACACGTATCTTCTTTTGATCTCAAAGCATCACATCTTAGAATCTCCATTCGTTCTATATTATGTAAAATACAAATCAATCCAAAATATTAATAAAATCTCTCTTTCAAGAAGATTTGGAAAATAGTATTAAACCAAATTTCTCTAACAAAACAACCACATCAATCAAACACTATTTGCAATTATTAAGTTATCGACCAACATCAATTAATCTCTTTCAAGAATCAATCGAAGATCTATGCTAGGATTAAGTTTGCATCCTTAACCCATAAATTAACCTCATGCTAAATTGCACAAATCTATGAATAAACTACATAAAAAAGAACAAGTCACTAGACCCATAAAACTTTATCAACACCTAATTCCAAAATAACACCCCTAAATTTGGGGTTTTAGCCAACTATCATAAAAGGGAAATCTAACACCTCTCATTCAAGAAAGGGAACATTTCAGTTTTTAGAAGCACATGGTGCCATCCGACAGAGGCCAACCAAGGCTCTAGACTGAGCCACGGACCATAGGTCTGGTCCATGGACTAGTCACCCAAATGGGTTCAGACGACCATGAACCACAACTTCGACCAACGAACCGTCATTGGTTTCAAGGTCCATGGATCACGGCCTCCAAGTCGAGTCTCTGATGAAGATGATAGGGGTGTAGGATGGACCGTTGGTCAAACCATGGTCAAGTTTAGTAGATCAAAAGTCGACAGATATTCTAGGGGCAGTTGGGTCTTTTCCTAATAAGTTTACCCTAATAATATGTCATTTGCCCTTCATAAAAGCCCCTATATAAATGTTTAACTCTAAAATTTCCAAATTGAAAATCATTTTCTGAAATTTACAAAAGGAGAACAAGTCTTCCTCCTAAATATTTCTCTCTATAGAAAAATTGAAGAAGAAGTGTCCAAGCTATGGTTTGCAAGTCAATTCTCCAATTCCTTCATTGAAGGAAAGCTTTTGGCATTAAGATTTGATAATTTTCATCCATGAATTTCTTCCATTCATTGAGTTCCGTAATTCTCTTTTTTTCAAAAATAGAATTCCCTAATTGAGTTAGAGTTTTCTTCTATGATATGGGTTCCTTTAATTATTGATTTATTTGGTTTATGTTGGATGTTTTATGCATGAATTGAGTTAATCTAATGAATTTATGATGATTCCCTGTGAACACTTGTAATTCTCATGTTTTAAAAATTATGATCTTATGATGTGGGCTTTTGATTATGAAAGAGAAGTTTATAAAATCAAGCATGTTCTTATAAAATTTATGTAAATGCTTTAAGGATACTTTGAGAGTCAAGTATCTATGATGATGTGATTTTTGTGTTGTTGAAAGGATTTTTTCATATACACAAGAAAGCATGATTGTGAAAGGTTTTCTCACATAGTAAGGGTTCTAAGGTTGAAATTTCTTCTCACCTAAATGAATCTAAAGATAAGGAGCTATCCAAATAAAACCTAACTTTCATTGGTAATTGAATTATACCTTTACATAGATGTCTTATGACCTATCTTAGATTGGCAAGATGACATGCCCTTCTATTGATAAAAAGAACAAATAAGAAAATGACTATTCCGTGGGATTTATGCTTAGCACCGAGAGGATATTTTGATGGAAGGTTTCCCGTAAGTAGAGGCGGGTTTCTAGAAGCAATATCATTATCCTTTATCTAAGTGCCCCCATAGGATGATTGTCTAGATAGACATTAGTTAGAAGATCCACTTAATCTAGAAGTTCATGGTCCTTACCTTGGCAAGTAAGACAATATTTTCCAGTGTGGGAGACACTAGGGGATCATATGATAGCTCACATGGTCTATATGTCGGCTAAGGCTACTTCCCACAATAACAATGAACGAAGGTTACTTCAAGAAGTACCTTACATGTGTTCAAAGGTTTTAAAGATGTTACCTTGCATTGACAATGTTTTATGACATATGTTTTAGCTTTGTCATTGCATGTCATTAATTTTCCTATGTTAGGATGATTCAAATGTTTATAAGCATGGGTATCATACTTGGTAGATATTTTATACTAACACATACTCTTGCCTATATTTCCTCTAATGTAGGGTCCCAACAGTCAGGGTTCTCATTTTCATGGATAGAGTTTGACTTGAGATATTCCGAGCTTTTGTGAGTCCTTATGCTTTGAGGACAATTTTTCATCATTTTCAATATTCTTTCTTATTTTTAGTTTTGGAGATGATGTATGGGCTAGGAAAATTTTTATTCTTTTGTACTAGATTGTTAATGAGATGAAGTGTTTAGACTTCTACTTTACTTTTATAAAAACTTTTTCTTGGAACTTGAAATGTGTTTCTTTATCTCTTTGTTCTATTCTTATGTTTCAAATGCTAAGTGGCTTTTATGGGGCCTCTTCGAGTCCAATACACCATGTTACATCTAGGGTGTACCCCTAGGTTGTGACAAACATGGTATCAAAGTCATGTTTAGAATGATCCTAGGATGTCTCATAAGCCACATCAATTAGAGTATTTTTCATGAGTGTGAAGTGCGCCACATTTATGAATGAGAGGCTACAAGATGATTAGGAAACTCCACTTCTTTCATTAATCTAAATTCGTGTGATAGAGTTTAACTCTATAAGGTCTATCTCCTAATCATTATCCAATAATTTATAGGATATGGCTACTCAAACAACTTTTTCTAGAAGGAATGTGAGGGAGACTGCAGAACAAGAAACTCCTCCCCAAGTTCCTCAAGTTCCATTCAACCCTTTCGCCGAGCAAGTGACTAATGCAGAGTTTATGACTACTTTTCAGGTTTTGTCTCAAGCCATGATGAACCAAGCAAATAGGGAGGTTGTGGTTCCCGTAAACCCAAATGTGTGTACGGAGTCATCTAGAGTGGGGGACTTTAATTGGATGAATTTTCTGGAGTTTTATGGTCCTAAGGTTGAGGAAGATCCTAAAGAGTTTATTGATGAGGTTTACAAGGTGTTGATTATCATGGGAGTGACACTGGTGGAAAAGGCGGAGTTGGCCGTTTATTAATTTAAAGGTGTTTCTCAAACATGGTAATAGCAATATAAAGAAGGGAGACCGAAAGATGCGGGTCCTCTTGATTGGGAAACGTTTAATGTTGGTTTTTTGCCCTTGAGATGAGGGAATCAAAGGTGCTTGAGTTCATAAACCTTCGTCAAGAAACTATGAGTGTGAGGGAATATGCTATAAAGTTCACACAATTGTATAAACATGTCCCTACAATGGTTGCTGATCATAGGGAAATGATCAATAACTTTGTTTCGGGTGTGTCTGAAATGGTGGTTAAAGAATGTCGTACCCCCATGCACATTAAGGACATGGACATTTCTCGTCTCATGGTTCATGCTCAAAAAATCAAATAGGAGAAACATAAAGAAAAGGTCTAGGAAGACAAAGAGGGCTAAAACCAGTGATGGTAGTTTCTCTTATGCAAGGTCTGATGGACATGGTCCTCCTAGATTTTGAAAATGGTTTTCAAGTAAAGGTTGTTCCAATGTTACTCCTAGGTTATATAAAGATTCAAGGAGGAAATGGTAGTTGGTCTTCGTTGCCTATGTCTACTAGTGCTAGATGTGAAAAGAAGCACGAGAGTAAGTGCCTAGCCGGCACAAATGGTTGCTTTAGTTGTGGTAAAAGTGGTTATAAGATTAGGGATTGCCCAATGCTTATGGATAAAGGAAAAGAAAGCTCCTCCTTGTTGTTCAACTGTCAATGCTCCCAAGTAAAACATATTTTCTACACTTCAGAATTGTGGTGAAGAAGTGGGTTCTCTCGATGTGGTTACTAATATGTTGAATGTCTTCCAACTTGATGTTTATGCTTTACTTAATCCAGGTGATACCTTCTATTTTGTGATGCCATATGTTGCTATGAGGTTTTATTTTCTTCCGGATCTATTGTTATATCCTTTTTTTTGTCTCTACTCCTGTTTGTGATTCTATTGTGGGTAAAAGGGTCTATAGAAAGTGTCCCATAGAGTTACTTTTGTTCACTTGCTAGAGCTAGATATGTTAGATTTTGATGTTAAACTTGGTATGGATTAGCTTCACTCATGTTGTACTTATATTGATTGTAGAACTCATGTAGTAAAGTTTTAGTTTCTGAATGAGTCTATCCTAGAATGGAAAGGGGGAAATTCTATCTCGAAGGGTCATTTTGTCTCTTGTCTTAAAGCTAGAAAGATGATTTATAAGGGTTGCATATACAATCTAGTTAGGGTTAGGGATGTGGGTTTAGAAGCCCCTACTCTTAAGTCGGTCCCCACTGTTATTGAATTTACAAAAGTGTTCCTAGATAATTTACCCGATATTACTCTTGAAAGGAAAATAGACTTTGGTATAGAACTTCTCCCAGATACGCAACCTATCTCTATTCCTCCCTACCGAATGGCTCTGACAGAACTAAAGGAGTTGAAAGAACATTTCAATGATTTGTTGGATACGGGTTCCATCCAATCGAGAATCACTCCATGGGGTGCTCTAGTTTTGTTTGTTAGAAAAAAATATAATTCTCTTTGTATATATATTGACTATCTTCAATTAAACAAGGTAACCATTAAGCATAAGTATCCTCTTTCAAGTATTGATGATTTGTTTGAAAAACATCAAGGAGCGAGTTACTTCTCTAAGATTGACCTTCGGTCAGGTTATCACTAATTGAGGGTGAAGGAGATGACATTTGTAAGATGGCTTTTCAAACTCGGTATGGTCATTATGAGTTTTTGGTATTGTTGTTTGGTTTGACTAATGCTTCGGCGGCATTTATAGATTTGATGAATAGGGTATTTAGACAATACCTTGACATATTTGTTATTATCTTCATTAATGATATAATCATCTATTCGAGAAGTGAGAATGAGCATATTGAGTATTTGAGGATTCTATTGCGAATTCTCAAGGACTAACAACTCTTTGCAAAGTTTAGTAAATGTGAATTTTTTCTAAGGTCTGTAGCTTCTCTTGGTCAAATTGTTTCAAGTAAGGGTATTGAGGTACATCTTAAGAAGACGAACGTTGTCAAAAGTTTTCCTAGATCTCTATCTCCATCAAAATTTAGAAGTTTCTTGGGTCTTGCTGGCTATTATAGGAGGTTTGTTGGAGGGTTTTTTCTTCGATTGCCTCTCCATTAACAGCATTGACTCAAAGCAAGCATAAGATCAGATGGTGCAAAGCATGTGAGAAGATCTTTTAGGAATTGAAGGATAGACTTACTTCAACACCTATGTTGATCTTATATGAATAGACTGATGCTTTTGTTGTTTATTATGATGCCTCGAGAATTGGGCTAACTTGTGTGCTTATACAAAATGGGAAATTCATTGCTTATACCTCAAGGTAGCATAAGATTCATAAGAAAAACGACAGTTGATTTTGCCTTTAGTATATAGAGAAGTTATTTGTATGGTGTTCATGTGGATGTCATTATAGACCGTAAGAGTTTACAATATGTAATTAATCAAAAAGATTTAAATTTTCACGAAAGAAGGTGGCTTGAGTTATTGAAAGATTATGATATTAGTGTTCTCTATCACCCCGATAAAGCGAATGTGCTGGCAAATGCTCTTAGTTAACTATTTATGGGTAATGTTGCTCATATTGATGGTGATAAGAAAGAGTTGGTTTGAGATGTTCATAGATTGGCTTGGTTGGGTGTTCAGTTAGTGCACTCTACCAATGGTGGTGTTATGGTTAACAATGGCTCAGAATCGTCTTTTGTGGTGATGTGAAAGCCAATCAAAGTCTTGATCCAATTTTGGTCTAATTGAAGGAAGCAGTGCTTAAAAAAGACAGTAGAGGCTTTTTCCCAAGAAGGAGATTGAGTACTTAGATATCAAGGTCATTTGTGTGTTTCTACTGTTGATGACTTGAGAGAACAAATCTTGTCAGAAGCCTATAGTTCTCAGTATTCCATTCACCTGGGAGCCTCAAAGATGTACCGTGACTTGCGGGAGATCCATTGGTTGAGTGGGATGAATAAGGATATTGCATTATTTGTGGCTAAATGTCCCAATTGTCAACAAGTGAAAGTTGATAATCAGAAACAACGAGGTTTATCTCAAGATATTAGCATTTCTACTTGGAAGTGGGCATATGTTAATATGGACTTTATTGTTGGTTTGCCTCTGACCCGATGACAAGATAACTCGATTAGGGTCATAATAGATCGAATGACGTAATCAAATCATTTTATTTTGGTTAATGTTTCTTACTCGACAGAGGATTATGCTAAGTTGTATTTGAGAGAGCTTCTAAAGTTGCATAGAGCGCCTTTATCGATTATCTCTGATCGTGGAACTCAATTCACTTCTCAATTTTGGAGAACTCATGTTAATCTTAGTACAGTCTTTCATCCACCAATGGGCAAGCGGAGCAAACTATCTAAACCTTGGAAGATATATTGAGAGCTTGTGTGATTGATTTCGAAGGTAATTGGGATGATTGCTTGACTTTTATTGAGTTTGATTATAACAATAGTTATCACTCAGGTATTGGTATGACTACATTTGAGGCCCTATATGGTAGAAGTTGTAGATCTCCTATTGGTTGGTTTAAGGTCGTTGAAGTTTTCCAAATAGGTCCCGAGTTGGTACATGAGACCATGGAAAAAGTTTAACTTATTAGAGAAAGGTTGAAAACGGCTCAAATTTATCAAAATTGATATGCCGATGTAAGAAAAAGCGATCTTGAGTTTGATGTTCATGATTCGATTTACTTGAAAATCTCACCTATCAAGGGTGACATGAGGTTTGGTAAAAAGGGTATGCTTAGTCCCCGATACATAAGTCCATATTAGATTTTAAGGCATATTGGTAAGGTTGCATATGAGCTTTAAATGCCTGATGAATTGGCATCAGTGCATCCAATAATGTTGATGAAATGCGTTGGTGATCCAGCATCCATAGTTACCTTAAAAGGTTTGGGAATTAAGGAGAATATTTCCTATTAAGAAGTTACGATTGAGATTTTACACCAGTAATTAAGAAGTTGAGAAATAAAGAAGTTGCTTTCGTGAAAGTGTTGTGGAGGAATCATATAGTTGAGGCTGCTACTTGCGAGGCCATGGCCGATATGATAGTCCCAATACCTTTATGTTTTTCCTTCTACCTCTACTCTAGTTTGGGGTAATGTGTCTTAGGAATTCCCATGATTTCCTCATTTATTCATATTTATGAAAAGGCTTACGTTTTGAGAAAATGAGTCAACTTAATTTATTTCTACATGTCATGTGCATTTGAGTATTAGTTGTATATAGACTTCACGATATGATGTTTTGAACATGCTTTAGCTTGGACTTGATGTTTCCTCCTTGAATATGTGCATTGCATGCATCATGTGTTGTTCGATTTAATTTCCACCCCTCTTATGACATCTTGAATCTCATTTGAGCACAAATGATCCCATAGAAGAGATAATGTAACACCTCGATTTGAGAAAGGGAAAAATTCCAGCTTCTAGAAGAACCTGGTGCCATCCGACGAAGGCCAGCCACAGCTCGTGGACTGAGCCACGGACCGTAGGTCTGGTCCGTGGATTGGCCACTCAAATGGTTCTAGAGGACCACGAACCATGGGCCTAGACCAATGGACCGTCGTTGGGTCAACGGTCCATGGATTGAGGTTCGTGGATCATGGCCTCCAAGTCTAGTCTTTTATAAAGATGACGGACATGGAGGACGAATGTCGGTCACACCATGGTCTGTCGGTCAAGGTCAGTAGGTCGAAATTCAGAAGTTATTATAGGGGCAGTTGGATCTTTTCCTAATCATTTAGCATAATATTATGTCATTTTGACCTTCACCAAAACCCCTATATAAATATTTTAACTCTAATATTTCCCAATGGAAAATCATTCTCTAAAACTTACAAAAGAAGAACAAGTCTTCCTCACAAGAATTAAGTTAATCTAATCATCTTTTGATGATTCCCCTTGAACCCATGTAATTCCCATATTTTCCATATTATGATCATATGATGTGGGTTTTGGATTATTAAATAGAAGTTTATAAAATGAAGCATGTTCTTATGAAATTTATGTAAATGCTTTGAGGATGCTTTGAGAGTGGAGTATCAATGATGATGTTGTTGCTGTGTTATTGAAAGGATTTTCTCATATACACATGAAAGCATTATTGTTAAAGGTTTTCTCACATAGTAACGGTTATAAGTGAAAGGTCTTCTCACCTAAACGAATGTAGAGATAAGGAGGTATCCTAATGAATCTTAGATTGGATTGTTTATTGAATCATATATTTCCATGGATGCCTTATGACCTAGATTGGATTGGCAAGATGACATGCCCTTCCCTGTATAATAAGAACAAGAAAGAAAATGACTATTCCTTGAGCTTTAAGCTTAGCACTGAGACAATATCGAGATGGAAGCTCTCTTGTGAGTAGAGGTTGGGTTTGTAGAAGCAATCTTCTTATCCCTTACCTATGTGCCCCATATGATGAGTGTCTAGATAGACATTAGCTAGCATTTCCATTTAAGCTAGAAGTTCATGGTCCTTAAATTGGAGAGTAGGATGATCCTTTTTGGTGTGGGGGACACCGAGGGATCATGTTATGGCTCACATGGTCTCTATGTCGGTTAAGCCTACTTTCCACAATAATAATGAACTAAGGTTACTTCATGAAGTATCTCACATATGTTCAAAGGTTTTAAAGATGTTAGCTTGCATTGACCATGTTTTATCAGTTATGTTTTCCAACACTTTTTATACCATGTTTTAGCTTGGTGATTTGTCATGACCTACGGGTACACCCTAGATGTAACAAGGCATAATCAACCCCAAAGGGTCTCATACAAGCCCATTAGCATATCATAACATAAAGCAATAGAAATGATGTGGAAATTTTAAATCTTTTTCCATACAATTGAATTCTTTAATAAAAGCAAGGGGAAGTCATTAAAATTTTGTCTCAAACCATCTAATACACTCGAATAAATCTGGGACGCTATCCATACAAAATTCTAAAACATAAAATAAAAGAAATAAACCACATGTTGCTAAATCAATGATGCTATGAGGACTCACCAAGTATTCAACTCCTTGCTCTACTAGAAACCTATCCACGAGAATGGAACTCAATATCATCGGACCCTACATTTGATAAGAATGTAGGCAAGAGTATGCGTTAGTACAAAATGTACTAAATATGATTGCTAGCAAAAAATCGTAAGATCATAACATAAACGTTTGCAAACATAAGATATACGCATAAGCATAAGACATAACAACAGGGATATAGGCATAATCTTCAACATAGACATAGTGTAAACATAGTCAATATAAGGCATAATCATTAAACATAGGAGATCCATCATATTAAAAACATAGTCAAAACTTATACCTTCATAATATAAGAGAACCATTTCATAAGTTACCCATAAGTCATACTTGTGCAATGCATGGATAAGACTCCATAATCCCATCCATACTAAGTACCACTTTTAGGCCATCATAATATCACTTACCATCCTTTGATCTCATCCTTAGCTTAATTCTTATAGACAAGGGAATATTCACCTTTAGTCAAACATATCATGGAAGGCTACTATCGTAACAATCCAAACTAAGCATACATTATATAAGACAAATACTTCATAAGTAGCATCAAGTCATACTCATGCATTGTATGGATAAGACCCCATAATCCCACCCATACTATTACCACTTTAGGCCTTCATACATACTTATTGATTTGGGACTAGTCCCTCTCATAGATCCTTAGAACACTTACAGGATACTTCTTTAAGAATGCCTTAGGTCATCATTAAAGGACAAGGGGAATCACCTCTAGTCATACATATCATGGATAGCCTTTCAAGCTACAATCCATATAATTCATTGTTCATAACATAGTACATATTAAGATATCATAGGTATTCGCCTCAATGTTCATAATAGGGCGTAATGTAGGTATTCGTGTCCACATTACTTTATAAGGATCATAGATATTCACCTCCATGTCCGTCATAATAAGATATATGTATTCGCCTCCATATCGTTTTAAAGGATAATAGGTATTCACCTCTTTCCTTGTTTTAGAAGTAATATATTAATGGTAGTCACCACACACTTCTCATATCAGGGAAATCACCTCACGTTTATCCATATAGGAATAAGGGAATTCACCTCACATTCCTCTGACACAAAGGTCTTTGGGGAATCACCACAAGCCTCATCACATTTCATAGTCCTTGCGCTTAGATTCATTTTAGGTGAGCAAGCCTTTCAACCTAGAATCATTCTATGTGAGAGAACCTTTCATATCAGATCATATTCATGCATGAGTGTGTAGATGAAAATATCCTTTCAACAACACAAGATCATATCATAATCATAGACACTTCACTCTCAAAGTGGTTTTAAGCATATTCATAGATTTCATAAAACATACATAATTCTTATATTTTACCTCTTTGAGGTTCAAGTCTTTTCTTTAATAATCACATCCAGAATTTTAACATTAGACATGTCTATCAACATAATTCAAGTGATTCTATCACTTCATACAATCAGTCATCCATAAGATAAATTAGGTGGGTAGAGTCCTTCCAAAATAATTCTATCTAGTAGTCTACCATTATCATGCAAGCTTCAGTCTTGAAGCCTTCTCCTACATAGGTCATCATATTAGCCTTACTCTCAAGCCCTAGGAATGAAAATTTATAACTACAAGCCTTACTCTCAATAGCTTTACTTCATACAATCATGTGTACCTAGATTACAAGGCATTCTATTCACATACTTCATTCTTAAGCAATTCTAGTCACATATCATCATAAAGGTTAAATCTCAAGCATTACTAGTCAGGATCCATCATATATGCTTTAATATAGTTCAATTCATGTCTATATACTTTTAGTCACAAGCAATTACTACTCAGAACATTAACCCTAGAAAATCATCTCTAAATCATCAATTTCACCTCTTAAGGCATAAACCACATTACTTCAATTTCATAAATTAGACTAGACTTAGGCATAGAAATCATGTAATTTCATCATATTAACATGATTCACTACTAATTGAATCATAACCAATCAATATCCACTCAATTGGATTCATACTCGACATAACCCACAATATTGGAAGGAACCCTAACTTGAATTATGGATTTCATCTTCACAATCGGGGGAATTTTAGGGGACTCCGTGAATTGAATAATCCATGGATAAATAAGATAACATACCTTGGATATAAATCCCTCACAAAGCTTGGACAATTGGAGAATTTTGACCTATCTTGATTCTATTCTTATTCTTCTTCTTCACTTTCTAGAGAAAGAATTTGGGCAGGAATTGAGTTCATTTAGGTGAGTTGAAATAACGACTAGGAGTAAAAAGGCTTTATATAGGTGGTATAAGTAAGATTTAAACGACACCACATTACCTCTAGTTAATTTCGGAAAGTTCCATCAAGTGCTCACTTAACCGCCTAATTGACCAACACTACCTTACTAATGAGACCATACCCGGGGCCATGGGTGGACCCACAAGGCATGCTGGTCAATGTGGGTGGTGGTCTACAAGTATGTGATTATGTCTTGGGACATATGCCCCTATCCCCAAGTCATGGACCCATCCATAGGGCGTGGGTCCAGCCCTGGACACTGCCTTAGACAGATTTGGGGAGTCTCTTTAGCGTGCTCATCCACAAGGCTTCCCATGGAGTGTGGGTCCAACCTGGGGGAATGGATGGCCCTCGTGGGTGACACCTTGCAGCTCAAACATGCTAAACCTCCCACTCTAGGTTAGAAAGTATTATAATATCTCCCCCTTCGGATCATGCATGCAACACTTCTAAATTCACATAAAAAAAGGAAAAACTAGATTTACTAGACAAACATACTCAATGCAACACAAGGAGGTAGGAACTACATCTAACAGCCCAACATGCATGAAATTCAACATCTACTAACCTTCAAGGAGGAACTACCATCTCCAGGCTAAATCATTGTCAACATAATTTCATGGAGCTCATATGGAATTCCATCTCAAAAAGCATTCATTCAAGGAGGAAATCTTTCAACTCCCAACTAAGGCATACTCATTAATTCATCTCATAAAGTCTATAGGCAACTTACACTTAATGCACTACAACATGACGAAAACAATCATGTGAACTCATTTTCTAGATCACAAGTTTTCATGAACATGCATAACATTATATGATCATGGAAACATCTAAAACTCACATGACTTCACACATGATACCAACAAAGAGTAACTTATCATCTCAAGATTTCATATGGGCCTACAAAATGGGGACTAAACTTCCTAACTTATTCCACCTTTCTAGGGTGCAAAATATCATGTAAACCCAACTCATAAACATTAGGAACACTCAATGGCCTTGCTAACAAGGTACATCATCTCCCCTTGGGAGCAAGCCTAAACGGACTTTTAAGCAGCATTTATTTAAATTCTTCTAAGATAGAATCAATACATTTCTTAACTTTCATATCTAACACAAAAGATGAAGCAGAATCATTTTTAACCCATAACACTACCGTTGGTAGAGTCTACTAAATGAAAGTATCTAGGTATTATCTAAATACCCTAACCCTACTCATATTGACCATACCTATGATCAATCTTAAAAGATAACTAACTCATTGAAGTTGCTCAACATTTGGACTTTTCTTCCCCACCTTAACTAGGTGGCACATGCAACCCTCAAAGTCATTTTCTAGACATGACATTTTGACTACATCGGGTTCTACAATCACATAGGATAGGAGTGCAACTAAAGCATTACAAAAATGTCATCAAAACCTAACAAAGCATGAACAATTATTAAATAAGCTATTAACATACCAGGATACACATCAGCAACACATTCTTCTTCACCTTTAACTTGAAGTGCGTAAAACCGATTTTGCTTAGGGTCAAATGCACCCGAACCTATATGACAGGATGAAGGGTACGGTTGAGATCTACGTCGACTATCTCTGTACTTTCTAGAAACGGTAGGAAAATGCCTTATTGTGTGACCTAGCTTGCCAAAACCAAAACAAACACTGGAACCCGTTAAGAATTCACTCTCATGCCTTTATCACACTTACTACATCCCGGTAATAAGACTCCACTACCATATCTTTGAGGATTAGGGTTAGACACCCTCTCTTGGTTGAACTTAGGAGTACTTGAGGGCCTTTGCTCGGGGAACTTTTGTCTAAACCTACCGTGACCTTGCCCACCGGATCTTGTGTTGAAGAAGTTTCAATCTCGAGTTCTAGCCCTCTTTTCTTCCCTATTCTTCTACTTAAGATTTATTTCCTTAATTTGTTGGGCATGCACCATAAGATGAGAGATATCCATATCATGATGGAGCATTGTCATACGACATTCCTTTCCTACCATGTCGTACACACCCATCAAATACCTACTCATTATATCCCTCACATTCGTCACCATAGATGGATCATACTTTGATAGTTGGGTAAATTTTAAGGCATACTCATAAACACTCATGCTACCTTGCCTAAGGTTAATGAACTCTTCCACCTTAGCTTCTGTCAACTCTCGGGGAAAGAACCTATCAATAAACGCTAATTTGAACACTTTCCACTCTATTGGACCCGCTCCTACGCACCTCCCATCTTTCCATAGTTCATACCACACTTGAGCAACATCTTTCAATTGGTAAGAGGCTAGATCTGCTTTTTCTACCGAAGTAACCTTCATAAAAGCAAGTACCTTATAAACCTCATATATAATCCCCCATAGGATTCTCTTACACTTTGGAGCCACAAAACTCTGGAGGGTTTATCCTCATAACATCCTTCATTCTTAAAGTGGTCGTACCCACAATTTGGTTTATGGGGGCTACCACCACTCTATTGGCATGTGCCGTTATGGCTTGAGCCAACATTTGAAAAGCCGACCTAATCTCTCCATTCGACATAGCCGAAGGATCAATCAAAACTTGAGGAGCTTGTGGAGGAACCTTTTGATCCATATTATTTTCCTTATTTCTTATAACATTAACCCTTATGGTAGTCATGTCCTGAAAACCATAGGGCACGAGTTAGGAGAAAGTCCTAATACAGTTAAACTTTATGGAACGACTTAGAGAATGAAGAACTAAGACTTCCTAATCATCTAATAGCTTCCTATTAATAAATATGGCGTGCTTCACACTTATGAACAAGACTCTACAAGACCTGGTTTTGAGACAATCCTAGAATTATTCTAAACCTTGTATTCTGATATCAATTTTGGCACGACCTAGGGGTACACGCTAGATGTAACAAGGCGTACTCAAAAATACTCATTGGTTAGGAATAGTCCCTTTCATAAAGCCTTAGAACACTTACAAGATAATTCTTTAAGCATGCCTTAGTTCTTTATTCATGGACAAGGGGAATCACCTCTAGTCATACATATCATGGAGAGCCTTTCAATATACGATCCATAAAATTCATAGGTATTCACTTCACTATTCACATACGGCATAATGTAGGCATTTGCCTCCACAGTACTTTATAAGGATCATAGGTACTCGCCTCCATGTCCGTCATAATAAGATATAGGTATTTGTCTCCATATCATTTTAAAGGCTAATGGGTATTCACCACTTGCCTTATTTTAGAAGTAATATTTTAAGGGTAGTCACCACACACTTCTCATATCATGAAATGGTAAATCACCTCATATTTATCCATATAGGAATAAGGGAATTCACCTCACATTCGTTGCATACAAAGGTCATCAGAGAATCTCCACAAGCCTCATCACATTTCATATTCCTTTGACTTAGATTCATTTTAAGTGTGCAAACCATTTAACCTAAATTCATTCTATGTGACAGAACCTTTCATATTATATCATAATCAGTCATTAATGAGTATATGAAAATATACTTTCAACAACACAACAACATATCATAATCATAGACACTTCACTCTCACAGTGTTTTTAAGCATATTCATAGATTTCATAAGACATACATAATTACATTAGACGTTGATATCATCATAAATCAAGTGATTATATCACTTCATACAACAAGCATTCATAAGGTAGATTAGGTGGGTAAAGTCCTTCCACGACGATTCTATCTAGTAGTCTACCATTATCATGCAAGTTTCACTCTTAAAACCTTATCCTATATAGTTCATCATATTAGGGTTACTCTCAAGACATATGTATCAATATTAATAACTACAATCCTTACTCTCAATAGCTTTAGTTCTTACAATCATCATGTCTACCTAGATTACAAGGGATTCTATTCATATACTTCATTCTTAAGCAATTCTAGTAATATATCATCATAAAGGTTCAATCTCAAGCATTACTAGCCATGATCCATCATATATACTTTAATCAAGTTCAATTCATATCTATATAATATTATTCTCAAGCAATTACTACTCATAAAATCTACCCTAGAAGATCATCTCTAAAGGCATAAACCCACATTACTTCTATTTCATCAGTTAGACTAGGGTTAGGCATAGAAAACATATAATTTCATCATAATAAAATGATTATATACTAATTAAATCATCATAAATCAATAATTACTCAATTGGATTCATACTCAACATAGCTTACAATATTGGAAAGAACCCTAACTTGAATTGGGGATTTCATATTCACAATTGGGGGAATTCTAGAGGACTCCATGGATAGAAGAATCTATGGATGAATAAGATAACATACCTAGGATATAAAGCCCTCACAAATCTTAGAAGGTTGTAGGATTTTGACCTAGCTTGATTCTCTTCTTCTTCTTCACTTTCTAAAGAGAGAACATTTGAGAGAGAATTGGGTTCTTTTTAGAGAGCTGAAATAATGACTAGGATCAATGAATTTAGGGGTCTAAAATATTTATATAGGTGGTCTATGTAAGGTTAAAATGACACCACCTAATCCCTAATTAATTTCGAAGAGTTCTATCAAGTGTTCACTTAACCGCCTAATCACCAAAACTACCTCACCCATGAGAGCACACCCTTGGTCTGTGGGTGGACCCATGTGGTGTACTGGTTAATCATGGGGTGGTGGTCTACAAGTATGTGATTAGGGCTTGGAACCAACACCTCCGATCACAAGGCGTGGACCCATCCACATGGCGTGGGTCCAGCCATGGACACTGCATTAGACAGATTTGGTAGTTTCTTTATAAAGATCATCCACGAGCCTTCCCATGGAGTGTGGGTCCAACCACGGGGTGTGGATGGACCTCGTTAGTTACACCTTGAGGCTCAAACATGCTAAACCTCCCACTCTTGGCTATGGTGTGTTACATCATTGCATGTCATGAATTGTGCTACGTTAGCATAATTCAAATGTTTATATGCATAGCTATCATACTTGGTACATATTTTGTACTAACGCATACTGTTGCCTACATTTACCCAAATGTAAGGTTTGACAATCAGAGGTTCTCAGTGTCGTGGCTAGAGGTTGACTTGAGAGATACCCAGGTTTGGTGAGTCCTCATGCTTTGAGGATGGATTTCATTGTTTTGAATCTTCTTTATTATTTTTATCTTTGGAAATGATGTATGGGATAGGCCAAATTTCATTCTTATGTACTAGATGGCTAATGAGATAAAGTGTTTAGACTTCCACTATACTTTTATAAAAACTTTTACTTGGAACTTGAAATGTGTTTGTTTATCTCTTTGTTATATTCTTATGTTATGAATGCTAACTGGCTTGTATGGGTCCTCTCGGCGTCCACTACGCCATGTTACATCTAGTGTGTGGTCGTGATAGGAAAGAAATTATACCAATTATGTTTTCAACTATTAAGGAGTTGATAATCAGCAATAAGCTTCAACATCCACTTTGAATTGAATCTTTAAAAGTGAATTACAAGATTGTTCAAAACTCTAAAACTAAGAAAAGAGTAGAAAAACGTCTATCTCAACATGAAAAAAGTGGAATGCATAATAGATTTTGTCCAAAAAGATTAAAATTATAATCTGAATATGATATATTTTCTCTCTATTTTTGGCTTTTTATTGTTTTATAAAAATTAGTCAAAAATTTCATATGCGACCTGATCGGTGATGTTAGCAGGGCTTGCCTTCATGATTAGTAGGATCATCGTTATTTCATTAGCTCTCCCTTCCTTGGCTTCAAGCTTTTAGTGTTTGAATCTTAGTCGCGAACTTAATCAAGTCAGCCTGTCATGTTTGCCGAATCACTGATTACCACCTTGTTCGTCTATTCAAACTTTGTTTTTACTCAAAAGTCTAGCACCTTTGGTGATGGTTCTTCTAGCTAACTCAACTATTTGAGCGAATTGATTTTTTAACGTTGTTTTTCTGACCTACCTTGAACATTTTTCAGTAGTTAACACTGTCACTTTAGGTGAGGCCTTATCAACTGGATGATCCACCATTTGTGTTAGGAGATCCTCTGTTAGGAGCTTACACTCTTTTCAATATATGTGGCTACTTTTATAGATTGATCCTTGCCTTGTCCATTATCCTTCATAGCTACAAAAAAATCAAAATAAGGCATAAATAGTCATTGATAACACTACTTGTTGAAATGAAAAGACCTCAAATGAGTGGAAATCTACTGCTCATCAACACTACTAACTTAAACTTTTGTTTCTCCTCAAATAAATCAAAAACACTATCAGATTAGCAAGGATGTCTACATCAATTTTCAATGTGAGTAAACGTGCAAGTGCCACCACAATATTACTAACATGTATATGCAATATATCAATCATGCTAAAGAAACTTCAAATGATTACTAGGTCATCTTGGTAAAGCCTCAAGCTCACTAATACTACCTTATAATGCAAAACCATGCTTCAATAAAAGCATTCAAGTTCCCTAACAACAAAAAGGAATC
Source organism: Solanum bulbocastanum (assembly GCA_037074985.1). Classification (NCBI taxonomy): domain Eukaryota; kingdom Viridiplantae; phylum Streptophyta; class Magnoliopsida; order Solanales; family Solanaceae; genus Solanum; species Solanum bulbocastanum. The sequence continues at coordinate 19,537,610 of CM073607.1, read as the reverse complement.
AATTCATTTACAATGAACATCAACAAAAAAGTAGGGAATCAAATCAACTCTCACTCTTCGAAAGAGAAATACATGCAAGCTTCATCCCATTGGTTTGCTCATATTTTTCAATCATCACACAACCTAGTTTAAACAAGATCACAATGGTCTTTTTAGGGTTATAATAGGGATGAGGGTAAATGTTTGATTTATTTGTCCAAGTGACTTCACCTTTTCAAAGCATTTTTGCACTCATCTTCACCTCTTCTCAAGTTAATTTTCATTATTTTCATTTTGAGACTCAATCCTCAATTATTAATTCAGGGAACCCTTTTATTCCGTCAATACATTCTTTTTCATTTAACTTTCATTCTTTTGTTCAGTTTTTTTTATAAGGAGGGGTTATTTCTTTTTCTATAAACTGGAATGTTGAGTCTCTCTTTCCTTCTTCTCTTTCACTTGGCATTCTTTCCTCCTTAATTTCCACACCCCTAACATAGAATTTTGGTCTATGTGAGCGATTCAAACAATCCAATACTTAGAAAAGAATTTATGAGTAAGAAGTTAGGTACATATTTGGCTCAAGAGGTTCCTATAAGGTTGACAGCAAATGGTTTAGGCTCAAATGGTGCCAAGATGGTTTCACAACCTCTCAAGGTAGTCAAATAGGTATGAAGATTTGGGTTCCCTCTCAAAATGTTTGTCTAGGATCATTTCTTGCTTTCACTAGGACTAATAAATTAGACTAACAAGGAAAATTGTAGAAATCAATAAGAATGCTTTCAAGTAGGATCTCACAACATATGAAACATCAAACATAATCATTTAAAATATCTCTATAAAATTTGGAACTTTGTGTATCATGTTCATTGCAAGGCTAACATCAATACGAATCTAGTCAATAAAAGAATCAAAATGATCGTACAAAGGTAAAGAAAAACATATTTCCCTTTTCAAGACAAACACAAAACACATCTTTCATCAAGAGAACTATCCAAGACAACAATATTATAAAAAATCAATCCTCGAATATCAACAATGAATTGACAAGCAACAACAATCAACCTCAATACTTCAAAAGACATGGAGAAATTAAAAGTAAAAATGCTAAAATATATAAAAATACAACTAAAATAAATGAAATACAATATAAAAAGAGCAATAGGCACAAATGCCCTTACCCCCAAAAAAACTACTAGTAGTGTCTTCAATGCTAACAAAATAAAAGAATTTGGGTAGAATGAGTAAAAGGTCCCCTTAAAAGGCTATGCCATGGAGAAACTCTGATCATGTGGCATGGAGGGAGTGGCATCATCTCGAGCATTAGTACTGCCACATCATAAAGAGGAGGAAGCACTTAAAATTAATAAGGGAATAAATGTCTGTCATATTTGGACGAATAATAATAGAGTCTAAAGGATAGACCCCACTAGTTCCAATCTCAGAGTTCTCCTAATGAGATATCTCTGAAATTACATGCACTATTGACCTCACAATGTTCTATAGCTCGACTAAGGCCTCAGCACTAACCTACTAATAAATCTCATAAAATCATCCTCATTTGTCTCCTAAGATGAATCATCATCAACCTCATTATCAACACTCTAAGAATCATCACCTAACGGTGGCTCAGCTATATAGTAGATTGCTCATCTTTCAGCTCTATTATAGGAACATCTTTGGGTGTCTTGATCAACACAACCTTACCCCATATAATTGAAATATCGAGGGACTTCTGCAAGTCCACAACTACCCTAAGAGGATATGTCTTGCTATTCAACTCAGATAGACAGAATAATTGCCCTCACATTTCTCCCTCTCCTCAACTCTAGCTCTGAGGTTATCAAATCTCTTCCGATATGAAGCTAAAGTAGCTCTACTTTATTTTATAGACATTATAAAGTAATAAAAAATTTTGAAGAACAAAAAATTCCCGATTGAATATGGGACGATCAAATATTTTTTCATTCATTCCCATCCAATAAAAAAGACTTTTTTTAAAAAAATTTTGAGTTCTTTTTTTATTTTAATGAGTTGTAAGTTAAAAAAATTATGAGTTTTTTTCTTCCATTTCTTGTTCTTTGTTTGAACTGTTAGTTAAAATATTTTGTGAGTTTATACATTTATTCATTCAATTAACAGTCACAACATGCGTGATGTTTTTTCTCTTTACAAGAGATGAAAAATATCTTTTTTTTTATGTGAGCTAACAACCTTTTCTTGGACCAAAAACATAGTAACCTATGGGGCCTTAGAAATCTTCTAGGGCACGTTCTTCCCAAGGTGAGATGCACTCACATCCGCAGAATGGGAAAACCTGCTCATATGATTGATCAAGGCCTCTGTCAAAGGAGGTCGGGATGTGGAAGGAGGTGCAACTAAGGTTGACGGTACAGAATGTCCACAAGGCACAAACAAGGGTAGAGTTATAATTATAGGCTCCACAGAAGGAGTGGAAGAACAAAGTATGACTCTAAATTAGTGGGATCGACTATCTAAGTTGTGCAAGGTGGTGGCAATGTCGTTTTGGCTGTGTCATCCCCCATATAATGAGCCTTTTTCCACGAGATGTCATCGGATAAGGTGAGGGTCACTCTGACATTAGATCTCACTGTGAAAAGGACTCAATTTCCTTACACAGTTGTGTGATCAAAAAATGACGTATACTCCTATCGGGTACTCATAAGTGTCTCCTCCTCAATGATTTCTCCTACATATATCTATTCTTGATCAATAATAGCGCCTACCAATACAACCTTCGAGTTCCATAGGATTGACTTCTTATAGGAGTACGTTAAGTTGTTCTTGATTAACTTGAACAAATATCAAGCTCTAATGTCTATATTCTTCTTATCAATCTGAACCTTGTTTTCCATTAAGGGTGCTAGCCACCCCTTAAAGGCATCTAAAATGTGCTTCATTTGAAACCTATACATCTCAACTCTAATTCTAGTCAATCCTAATACATCATTGATTGCTCCTTGATTGCATTAAACAATTTTCCCTCATACTTCAACTTCCTCAAGAGGTCTCCAAACTACACCCTTTCTCTTCTTTGTTAATTCCTTTGCAAAGACATCAAAAAAATTCCTCACCCACGTCAGGATATATAGGGGTCAAGCATGATTCCATCTCTAACTCAGTGATTAGCCTAGACGGTTTGGTGAGCTACGACAAGCCCGCCAAAAGTGATAGTACCAAAGTTGCAATTTCGATATTAAAATGCAAAGTAGAACTTACTCAGCGATTACCTAATAAATATGGCTAGCTAAGACAAGCTCACCAAACATGTCATTGCAGCCCAATGCCATTTTTTCAAAAATTAAACACCAAAATGTAACACTATTCAATGACTAATAAATTTAATAAACTACCCATATGCTAATTTACCATTGGGTACTCAAATTTCCCCCATACTTTGACAAAACATTTTCAAATTGATGATTTTCCCTTAAGAAAGGCATCACGCTCTCTATCATTGGGAAAATACAAGCTAAATTGACAACACTAGGTTAATCATATGTCACCAAAATGATCTTCAACAAAAACCCATATCATTTTAACAAACAATTTTCAACCTTTAACCTTCACATTCTATTGTAGCAATTAGAGGAACAAAATCACCTCTTCTAGTTCATGGGAAATCTTCTATAGACTAAATTTAAGCAACATACATGATTCACACAACACAAACACTATTAATAGTTATCCCAATCAGTATGCACCAATTCCAAGAAAAATCAATAAAGATAATTTCTAACACAAACCTTAGATGAGTAAGATAAGTGGAAAAGGAGGGAGGAAGGTTGGGTCGAGAATTTCAAGCAAACATACACTCAACACTGATTGGCAAAATTGATATTTGCATTACGCATTGAATCCTTTTCAACTTTTTCTTAATTTCAACCTGCACTTATAACACGTGTTGTTTAAATCAATAAAGTAATCTTGGGTTGTCTCCCAAAAAGTACTTTGTTTTGTTGTGGCACGACATATTCCTCACTAATCAATCCTCAATCTTGCGGTTGGGGATGATGTCACTTTTTCCTTTAATATAAATTGGCAAAGATTTGACAAATTTTAATTTTCACCTGCTTGAGTCAAAATGGAGAAATAATTTTTCAAGTCTTTCAAAACACTATCGGACCCTTCAACTTTTACTAAAGAACCTTGTTAACTAATCATTAGTTTGATTTCCTTTCGGTCCAACTCGCTCTTTTTTTTGGAATGATCGTGAGGTGGTATGTATCTATATTTTTTAGCTTCACAATACCTCCAATTAACACCTCGATCTCTCTAATTTTTCTGTCTATTATTACTTTCCTTAGTCCATCCTTGATTCCCTCCTATTCTACGATAGTTCAGATGAGAACCCTCCATTTTAGTTCCCCATATATTGCACTTTTTCATTGTACAATTCCTCAAACGTGCCATCATCTGGGCACTGCCCACTTCTTATACCAATAACATTTACTGATTTGAATCAACCTCCATGACATTTTGGGATAACAAGTGAAGTTGGTTAGATCCAAATGTAGAGAAGATACTTAATCCTCCCTAGTATGTCGTGCTCGATTTATCTTGGTTATATCATCAAGCAACATTGTTACCATATCATACAATTGTATAATTAGCCCTCCTTCAATAAGTTTGTCCAAAACCCTTTGATTACAATATCAATGTTATGATAGAAATAATGCAGCGACATGTTATCCAGAACACCTTGCGTTGGATATTCTAACACAAACTTTTTAAATCACAAGCATGTTTCATGGTAAGGCTTCCATTCAAGGAACGCTTCAATCAGTTCCTCCTACAAAGTTATGAAATCATTTAATAGTTCGGCCTGCCACTTGGTTGCTTCTTTGGATAAGGATAAAGGGAACAACCTCAAATGTATGGATTCTTGTGAGATGTTCTAAGAGGTGAAAGGCCCGTGAATTTCCAAATAATTTTAGAGAAGTTCAAGGTTTCTTTATAAGAAAGACCTCCAAATATCCATCTCATCTAGATCACTTGCAACATTGTCCTGATTACATGAAATATAATTGTCCCAGTAGTAAAAGGTAACTGGATTTTCTCTAATATTTTAATGATATTTACATGCATATTTTTCATCTCTCCCATGTTATTATTTTTTCCATAGCGACTAAAATAATTACTTCCATTTTCATGCATATTTTGAATAGATCATAACAACAAATCCAAGGAAAAGCGAATTCTACTACAAATAAAACAAGTTTACAAACAAACTTCAAAACTTTATTTCTTAGCAATCGCTACTCAAAAACAACAAAAATTCTGATAATTCACAAATAACTCTCGAAAAAAATTAGAAGAGTAAATGCTCGTTAGCTATAAAAATACCCAACAAAAAAATTGGGGTTGAATCCCAAAAAGGGTGATATAATTGTAAGTATTCAATAAGGACATTAAGATGGAAAGAAATTCATTGTAGTGATTAGGACAAAGGGGTGGATTATTCCACCATTTTTAAGAAAATATTTACGGAATCAATTATCAAAATTTAACAAAAATGGGAATCAAACAAGTAAAAGATGATCTAAGGGTGTGGGAGCTGCTATCAATATGAAATAAGGTTACAAGTTCTTGCTCAAATAATGCCAGACAAACATGGATAGGCTAAGTAATCATTACATGATAAATCTTTTTTCGATTTCGAAGCATCATATCATAGAGTGTCCTTTCGTTCTAATCTATGTAAAATAAAAATGAATCTAATACGTTAAGAAATTATATATTTCTAGTAGATATGGCAATTATTATTGAACCTTTATTCTTTTTCGAGCAAACTACAATGATCAAACCAAATTTATAAGAATTACGGTATTACACACTTCAATTAATATCTTTCAAACATCAATCAAAGATCTAAGCTAGGATTAAATTTGAAACTTTAACTCATAAACTAATGTCATTCTAAATAGCTAAAATCCATGAATGAAAATTAGGGAAACATAATAAGACACTAAACCCACAAAATTAAATCAACACCCAACTTCATAATTACACGTCGAGATTGGTGGTTTTAGCCAAGCATAATAAAGTTAAAGAAATTATTGTAAATATGTTTAAGCCATTAAAAAATTAATAGTCAACAATAATCTTCAACACCCACTTTGAATTGAACCATGAATTGTCAATTACAAGATTATATAAAACCCAAAAGTAAGAGAAAAGTAGAAAAAGTTTATCTCAATATGAAAAAGGGGGAATGCATAAAAGATGCATTCCCAAAGGATTACAACTATGATCTAACTTATGTGATACATTTTGTCTCTCCTTTGATCTATTTATAGTTTCTGTTTTAATTAGTCCAAAATTCAATCTTCGACCTCATTGGCGACAGTAGTCGGTCTTGCAATCATGATTCAGCTAATCCTCATTGGCTCTTTATCTTTCTCTTCCATGTCTCAGGGTTCAGGTGTTTGAACCTCACCTGGCTAACTTGATCGATTCAGCCATTCTTGTTCGGAGAATCAGTGTTTTTTGCCTTGTTCACCCATTCAACCTTCATTTTAACTCAGAAGTATATCACCTTCGGTGATGGAACTTCTAGCTCTCCCAACTATTAGAGTAAATTACTATTTGAACATTATTTTTCTAACCTACATTTGATATTTTAAAAATTTACTACTATCCCTTTATACGAGGTCGAACCAATTAGGTGATCTATCATTTCGGTTAGGCGATCTTTAGATGGGATTTTACACTTTTTTCAATGTTTTGGCCTCTTTTCATGGATTCATCCTGGAATTTTCCTTCATCATCAATAGCTTCAAAATATAAAAATATAATAAGAATAGCACATAAATAAAAATTAAGAACACTAATTGTTGAACTAAAAAGGCATCAAATGAGTGGATATCTACGACTTATCAATAGGCCTCCTTTTGTATCTTTGCCCCTATTGACTTAGGTTATATTTGATCATATGGGGATTATTTCCCACTCGATGGATACTAGATCTTCTAGGCTAGAGAAGGAAGAATATTCCATGAATGCTACAATCATTAAGGTTCCCCTTACTCCCCTTTTGGTTGAGGTAGCAAATGAAAGGACCCCGTTGATGGCCTATGGGTTTAAATTGGACACACTTAATGCTTGGGTTGATGAGCAGAAAACATTTGAGGGCACGTCAGCATAGGTGACAACCCAAGGTTGAGGTCAATACATTAAGGGTTGTTATGGACAACCTAAATTCCATAAGTATTTCCACACTTTAGGATAAGGTACCCCTCTATGAGATTGTAGTTTCTAAGCCTTATGTGATGCAAAATTTAGATGAGACAGGAGCTAGAGCTTAAAAGGAAGATGTTGACGATGATGAGGATTCCACTCTAGAGATTGATCAGGAGGAGTTCAAAGGAGATGAATAGTCAAGCATGGATGTTATTACAGATTACAAAAGTTCAAGAAGTCTATTTAACATTCTATCTTTGAGAGTTCTCTTCAGGAGATTTCCAACATTAGTTTGAGCTGAGCCAAGACGTCAAAGTTCATTCCATTATTAGATATTTCTGGCACCTGATGCTCTTGTTGATGTAGCTATGACAGAGCCTTAAAGCTATCATTCTACTCAAGCATAGCCTGATGGGGGGGATCTTATATCATACTTTCATTCCAGCACTAATTTTTTTTTTGGTATGAAGGACCCTGTTTTTCTATCTTCATTGGGATAAGGGAATTTGATATTGCCTATCCACTTTTCATTGTATTATTTTTGTTTAGACATTATATCTTTTATTGTATTAGATAGTATATTTTTATTGATATTATGTATATACTCGTTGGTTGTAAGTTGTTAAATGTATTGTATTATTTTTCTCTTTCTCTATTGCACTTGATTCAATTTGATGGTCTTGATTTTTGATTGGGATCTTGGGCACTCATTGTGAATATTTGTGTATCGATATGATCAATATCATTTTCTTGGACAGTGCTTTAGATTAGACGTGTGCTTGTGTTGATGTTTCGAGGAAATTTAAAGTGCATGTCTCTTGCATGATTGAGTAATTGTGTATTGATTGTGAGTCTTATAATGATGATATTAATCAACCTTTATCTTGTAATGTTATATTAGATTATTGTGTTTATAGTGCCTTGTGTGGTGATGATTATTTGAAAGGCATGTGTATGGATCCCCATAATTTGGTTTTTGGTCTAGCTGCTTCAGAGTGGCAAATGCAAGAAATGATCATAGGCACGTTTTGTGAGTGAGCCAAAATAATCATACCTACACTATGACGAACTTCTTAGGGTGTGCATCAGGAGAAAATATCTCGAATGATAAAGAAGCATGCAAATTTTTTTAAAACAAATAGGGAACCCATTCAAATATAAAAATGGACAAATAATTTGAAATGAAAAAGAACGTATTGCAAAAGTAATGTCTTGATAATCTTTATGGATTTATGGAATAAAAAAGGTTCCCAATGAGTTGAATAAGAACTGAATGTTCTAAATTTCTTGATGTTATGTCTTTTCGTTAAATTGGTGAAAGAGCATGAGGAGAGATGAAGTTGAAAACAATAATGCTTCGAAAAGTTGAAGTCACTCAACCATATTGACCATACCTTAATTCTCATCCCCATAAGAAGCCAGAAAAAGACCTTAGAGATCGTGCTTAATCCGGATGATGTAATGATTGGAAAAATGGGCAAGCCTATGGGCTGAAACATGCATGCATTTCTCTTTGTGAAAGTGAGAGTTTTTATTGATTCCTAAATATATTGATTATATGATACATGAGAGCATGGGGTCATCATTTGTTGTGAGGGAAAATAAATGATTATGTTGAAACATTATTTGCATCATTGGTGAGCATATGTGAGCTTGGACGTATACTTATAATATCTAATCATTTGAGGCTTCTTGAACATAATTAAGGATTGCATTATTGCGATATAAGCTTTTTGATATAACTTTCATGTTGACTCGCAATAAATACTAATGTAGACACCTTTGTTGAGCTTATTGAATTCTTGATTTACTTGAGGACAAGCAAAACTTTAAGTTAAGGTTGTTGATGGGTATGAGATATTCAGTAATTTTAGGCTTTTTAGTTCAAAAAATAGCATTCCCAATATCTTTTTATGTCCGTATTGAATGGTTTATTGTTGTTTTGTACTATAAAGGCTCAATGACAAGGAAATTAAGAACATGGAATAATAGCAAAACATGAAGTTGATGCTCGAAAAAAGGTACTCTATGACTCACTGAGTGTGCCACTCCTCACTGCAAATCACATTCTACAACTAAAAAGCTCAAGGCATGTCAGTGAGAAGATGAGATAAATGTCAATATGCCGAATTCAATCGATTAGATGACAGTTGCCTGTCGAATGTGAAAGAACAACTAGGTTAAATTAAAGGTCAAAAAAGGGATATTGGGTGATGAATAATGACTCGTATAATGTGAATGGAAAATTCAATCGAGTTCACCTTCTATTGTTCAAGCACCTGAAGCCAAGAAAAGGCAAGAAGAAAATTAGGTTACTTACTAGTCAATTGAGTCTGTGAAATAAACTGACATCATTGATTGAGTCTTTTGATAAATTTTTGGCTATGTTTTTAGGAAAATATAATTATTCAAAAAAAAGGGTTAGTTAGGTACTACAGAAGGTTTGTAGAGGGGTTTTCTTAACTTTTAGCACCACTAACAAAGCTGACTTAGAAAGCAGTTAAGTTTCAGTGGACTGAGGCTTACGAGCATAGTATTTGGGAGCTGAAGGACATATTGACATCAACACCATTCCAAGCCTTGCTAGATGGATCAGAGGACTATGAAGTGTACTGCGACACTTCTAGTATTGGGTTAGGATGTGTTCTAATACAAAATGGTAAGGTGATCTCATATGCTTCAAGGCAGTTGAGAAAGCATGAAAAGAACTACCCAACACATGATTTAGAGTTGGTTGCAGTTGTGTATGCACTGAACATCTGGAGACACAATTTTTATGTAGTTCAAGGGGACATTTTCACATATCATAAGAGCCTTCAGTATCTCTTTAGACAGAAGGAATTGAATGTTCAACAACGTCGATGGCTAGAGTTAATGAAAGAATACGACGTATATATTTTATATCATCTAGGGAAGCAAATATGGTAGTCGATGACCTCAGTCGTAGATCAATGGGATGTTTATCATATTTAGGTGTTGAGAGGCATTAATTAACTCGAGAACTTTATAAATTATCTAGCTTGGGAGTCAGATTATAAGAGGCAAAATTATATGAGGCAAGTGATAGTGGAGTCGTAGTTTAGAAAACAATTGAATCATCTTTAATCGTGAAAGTGAAGGCACGACAGCATGAGATTCCCTACTTAGAGCAGCTCATAGGCAAAGTTCATGATAAGGAGTCGTTAGTCTTTGATATAGCAGGAGATGGAGTTCTCAGATATAGAGGTCGACTCTGTGTTCCAAATATGGTACGGCTTTGATAACACATTATGGCAGAGGCACATCATTCTTGGTATTCTATTCACCCTGGATTGACAAAGATGTACCATGATATTAAAGAGATCTATTGGTCGCATTGGATGAAGAAGGATGTTGCTGAGTTTGTGGCACACTATCCTAACTGCTAAATGGTTAAGGTTGAGAAATAGTAGTTTGTGGGGCTGGTACAGGAGATAGCCAATCATATATGTCAACCGAGCATTAGTCAAACCAAAAGACATCACCAAAATCTCATAAGGACAATACTGGTTTCTAAAAGGAAATTTCGAAACATCATCATCTTTCACCCATAATTTGTGATAACCCGACCTAAGGTCAATCTTGAAAAAGTAATTCCCTCTTTGGAGTTGGTCAAACAAGTCATCTATTCTTGGAAGAGGATACTTATTCTTAATTATCACATTATTCAATTGCCGGTAGTCAATACACATATAGAGTGAACCATCTTTCTTTTTAATGAATAAAACTGGAGTGCCCCATGGAGAGATACTCGGTCAGATGAAACCCTTATCCAACAAATATTTCAATTTTTCCTTTAATTTCTTTAGTTCTACTTGAGCCATTCTATAAGGAGAAATAGAAATAGGTTGCGTATTTGGGAAAAGGTCACTACCAAAGTCTATTTCCATTTCTGGAGAAATACCGGGTAGATCATCTGGGAACACTTTAGGAAACTCACTAACAACGAGGACCGACACAAGAGAAGGGGATTCAGAATCCATATCCCTCACCCTAATTAGATGGTACATGCAACCCTTAGAGATCATCCTCCTAGACTTAAGACAAGAAATAAAATAACTCTTAGGTATAGAATTAGCCCCCCCCCCCCCCAACCATCTTCCACTTTAGGATAGACTCATTTGGGAACTGAAATTTGACTACATGGGTTTTACAATCAATAAAAGCATCACAAGAGTGCAAAAAATCCATATTGATGATAACACCAAAATATAGCATATCAAGCTCTACAAAATCAACAAGAGTAACTCTATGGGATAAGGAAATGGGACACTTTCTATAGTCCTTCTTAGCCACAATAGAAACACCAAAGGAGTAGAGAAAAAAAGATATCTAACAACACATCAAGGATCACATCAAATCTCATAGCCACACATGGCATAACAAAAGACAGGGTAGCACCAGGATCAAGTAAAACATAAACATTAAGTTGGAAGACCTTTAACGTATTGGTAACCACATCGGGAGAACACTCTTATTCACTATGAGTCTTAAGTCCATAAAACCTATTTTGCTTAGTATCATTCGAACTCAAACCACTTGGACCGGATGAAGGACAGTGTTGTGCCCTACGACGACTATCTCCCTCATTCTTAGAAACTGAAGGACAATCTCTTATCTTGTGATCCATCTTACCACAACCAAAACATGCATTGGAACCCACTAGACATTTACCTTTATGTATTCTTCCACACAAATCACAATTTGGTAATGAAGACCCACTACCACCTCCTTGATGATTAGGGTTAGACACCCTTTCTTTGTTGAGCTTAGGAGCATTGGAGGAACCTTGCCCAGAAAACCTTTGTCGAAACCTAGGACGACCATTTTCATTGGACCTTGCATGAAAAAAATTACCATCACTAGTTCTAGACCTCTTTATCTCCCTAGATTGCTCATTAAGATTCTCCTCTTCAATCAATTGGGCATGACCCTTCTGACGAGAAATATCCCTGTCATGGACAATCATATCCGTACGACACTCTTTTTCTACTAATTTAGACACACCCGAAATGAACTTTCTCATACTTGACCTAGAATTGGCAACTATAGAAAGAGCATATTTTGACAATTGAGTGATTCTCACAGCATATTCATTTACGCTAATGTTCCCTTATTAAAGATGAATGAAATCAAGCACTTTCGCCTCTCTCATATCAATAGGAAAGAATCTATCAAGAAAAGTGGACTTAACCCTTTCCAATTCTAAAGGACCTGCATCTTTTGGTCTTGCTTCCTTCCATTGGTTGAACTAAATTTAAGCTACACCTTTGTGATGAGCAGCAAATTTCGCCTTTTTCAGCAAAATCGCTCCCATGATACTCAACACCCTATTAACCTTATTAATGAACTCTTGAGGATCTTCCTCAACCTTAGAACCATAGAATTCTGGATGATTCATCTTAGTAAAGTCCCTCACTCTAGATTCCGCCCTACCCATATTTGGGTTCACGGGGATCACAACTTCCATATTCGCCCAACTCCGTATTATCCACTTGCTCGGCTAAAGGGTAAACCGGAGCTTTAGGAGCATGTGGAGGAGCTATTTGACCTATATCTTCTCCCTCATTCCTTCTAACATAAGCCCTTGGAGTGGTCATATCTTTTAGACCACCAGGTAAAGATTAGGAGAAAGACTAAGAGGGTTAAACTCTATCGTATGACTTAGTGTACTAAAGAAGTGATGTTTCCTAAACATCTTGTAGTCTCTCATTCAAAAATGTGGTGCACTTCTATCAAGACCCAGGGGGACCCCCTATATGAAATACGGCATACTTGACCCCCAAAGGGGTGTCATACAAGCCCTTAGCATATCATAAACATAAATAATAGAAAAGATGTGGAATTAACAATTTTCTTTACAATTGAAGTCTTTCAAAACCAAAAATAAAAGTCTAGACATTGTCTCCATAAACCATCTTAATACAATCGAGAATCAATAAGGGTCACAACCCTTTTTTTGCACATAGTCTCAAATAGAAAGTACGAGAGAAACTAGAAGAAACAACTTTGGACCTCGAATCTTGGGGACTCACCAAAGAAAGGAGAGAATCAATTCACGCTTTCAACAATGAGAGAAGTATACTATAACAGCCCACACATACACTTATAGAAAATGTAGAAAATATGGGTTAGTACAAAAATGCACTAATTATGATAGCCATGCACAAAATCCTTGCAAAAATACTAAAAAGGACATTTAGTTGAAAAGCAAGCATTTGCCAAGTTCGAGAATCACCATGATATTTTACTGTAAAAAACGATTCATATGCATATCCATCATGTAGGTAATTATAACATAATATAAACACCCCTTTAGTAACCCTAAGTTATACTTGTGCATGTATGATTGAGATCCCATAATACCACCCACACTAAGTACTCCTTTTAGACCACCATAGTCATACATATCATACTTGGACCTCATCATAGTCAATGTTCATAGACAAGGAAACATTCATATTCATTAACTTGAACGTAAGGAAAGTTATTCATAGCAAAAACCCATTTAACATACATAATTCAGAATCATCATAGCATAAGAGAACCACCCTATAACCCCCTTTCAAAGTCCATTTGTGTTATGCATGAATGAAGTCTCATAACCTCATCCACACTAACTAGAGCTTCTTGAGAAGACATAAGTGATATCTCATGTTCAAGTTCTTATCATAGAGGGAGAACACCCTGAACTGACATAGACCATGTGATCTACATGGAATATGGTGTCATATCTCACACCAAAAAGAGATGTCCTACTTGCCTAAGGTAGAACTAAATGCATTAGATTTTAGGTGGATCCACTAGCTAAAGGCCTATGTGGGCACATAGTTACGGGATAAAGTGATTGTTTCTAGAAACCCCACCCCTATTGTAGTGACGGGGGAGCTTCCATCTCATGAGACTTTATTAGTATCCCTTGCCTATTGAACTGACGGGAGGCCTCTACCTCATATTCCATATCTACTCAGTGCTAAACATTATTTCTCAAAATTACATGTTTAGTCTTGAATTGAATTTACATGCATGAAGGAACACAAATCATAAAATAGCTCATATATTTATTAGGTGAGAATGAACTTTCGATATTAGAATCATTATCATGTGAGTAAACCTTTCACATTGTATTCATATTGGGTTCGTGAGAATAGCCTTTCAATCAACACAACAAGATCATTATAGTCATAGTAATTCATGCATAATAATGTGTGAGGGTATAGGGGAGAATTGACCCTTCAATCAATACCAAAATTACACCAGTCATAGGAACTTCACTATCTAGGTGAATCCCAAAGCACATGCACAATTCTCATATTCATGTACAATTCTCATAATTCTCCCATAAAGGACCATGAATCACATTCAACCCAAACATCTAGAATTCCTACATTAGATATGGATAACAATATGATTCAATTAATTCAATCAATCTAAGCACAAGTCACAATTTAGCAATATGGGACAATCCTTGGTTCTTGGGGGTTCTTGGGGGTTCTTGGGGGGGAGAGGTGGTATTTCATCATAAATCAATAATTAATCATCAATTCCATCATAATCCATCATAAATCAAACATTGAAAATGTTTTATAAGGGAACCCCTAACATGGAGTGAAACCCTAGTTTTTGGGGAAATTGAAAGCTTTGAAATCTAGTTTTAAAGGTACTCTATGGGTGAAAGATACCTATAGATGAAAAGCTACCATAATTTGATGATGAATATTTAAAGAATTTGAGGACGAAACTTTGATCTCTTTAACCCCTAGCTGCAATTCTACTCCTCTTCTTCTTGTGGTTTTAGAGAGATAAATATTGTGAGGAAGATGAAGTTCTTCAGTTTTTTTTTTTTTTTTTTTTGATTCAATCTAAGTTACTTAATTGGGGGAAATTTGAGTCTAAAAAGCTTATATAGTTACTAGGAAAAGAGTAATTTAATGTGGGTTCAATTTTAGAAGAATAATTAATGACCCTTAGACTTGAATTTTAAATCAGCCTGTTGTCACAGTCTAGCTTGCCCATTTGCACTACTTGGCTCGCCAAGTGCACTAGGTGACACACATAATGGACCCTTGGCTTACCTAATATTCTAGAATGCCTCCCAAATGAGGCAGCCTATTAGGCAATGG
Source organism: Solanum bulbocastanum (assembly GCA_037074985.1). NCBI lineage: Eukaryota > Viridiplantae > Streptophyta > Magnoliopsida > Solanales > Solanaceae > Solanum > Solanum bulbocastanum. The sequence continues at coordinate 19,522,287 of CM073607.1, read as the reverse complement.
GGAGGACCCTTGGGCCATTCGTCGTCCAAGTAGGTGAGCCCCGACCTAGCTCGCCTAATTTTCCAGTAGTTAGGTCATGGGGGACAGCCAACAAGGTGATCCCAAGTGGACATGGGTGACTCGCCAAGTCCATTGGGCAACCATGCTGCCCACCCTCCAAATGGTTGAAGGAAAACAAGTTTTTCCTTCATTTTTCCTTGATAGATTAGGCCTTTGACCACTTCCCAGACTTTTACCCTTTTCATTTTAGTTCTAATTTAGTCTAAACATTTTTGGAATGTTACACTAAGCCTTACGTTTAGCTCTAGGGTAGCCTACTAGATTTCAGAGTGTTACAATATCTCCCCCATGGGAACATTCATCCTCGAACAAAGATATAGACACCTTATGGAAATTAAGACTAAAGACTAGCAGTCCATCATGCATGAAACATCAAAATAATGTACAATTTCAGAGAGGAAACCTCAACTCAATCTTAATTACCATCAATGAAACATAAGGAAGTAGGAACAACATCTACCAATCTGAAATGCATACAATTCAACATTTCTCATGTTCATAGGAGGAACTACCTTCTCCAACAAAAGCATGCTCAACACATCATCATGGAGCCAATATGATGTCTCATAAAACATAATAACGTATGTTCATCAATTAACATTATGAAGTCAAATAAGCAACATTATAATCAAATGCACGACAACATAAGGAACATATAAATCATGTAAACAATTTTATTAATAATCATGAATTTTCTCAAGAACATGCATAATCATAAGGAAATCATGGAAAACAATATATCACACATGACTCCCAAAACTAGGAACTCGAGAGAAACTACTTACCTCAAGCTTGAGTAAGAATAGAAGGAAAAAGATGAGGATAGCGGGACTTCATATCAGCCTCGGTCTCCCATGTAGTACCCTCAACTAGATGATTCCTCCATAAAACCTTTACGTAAGCTATTTCCTTGTTTTTTATCCGTTTAACTTGTCTGTTCAAGATTTCTACCTGAACTTTCTGATAATATAAACTCTCATCAACCCCCAATCCATCTAAGGGGATAATAGATACTGAATCTCCAATGCATTTCTTAAGCATTGAAACATGAAACACCAGGTGAACTAGAGCCAACTTATTTGGTAAGTCTAATTCATATGTTACTTCCCAACAAGTTTCAAGATTTGATATGGGCCCACATACCGAGGGCTAACCTTCCCCTTCTTGCCAAACCTCATCACACCTTTCATAGGTGTGATTTGTATGTAGACCCAATCATTAACTTCAAATTATGAGTCCCTTCTTCAAACATCGGCATAAGACTTTTGCCAACTTTGGGCTTTCCTCAACCTCTCTAATGAGTCGAACTTTCTCAATGGCCTCATAAACTAGTTTAGGACCAATAAGAACAATTTCACCTACTTCAATACAACCAAACGGAAACCTACATCTCCTACCATACATAGTTTCAAAAGGAGCCATGGAAATACTTTAGTGGTAACTATCATTGTAGGCAATCTCTATTAATAGTAGATGGTCATCCCAATTATCCTTGAAGTCAATGACACATCCTCTCAACATATCCTCTAAGGTTTGGATTGTATGTTACGCTTGCTCATCAGTTTGGGGATGAAAAGTTGTGCTAAGGTTAACTTTAGTACCAACCCCTTTTGGGAATGACTACCAAAAGTGTAAAGTAAATTGAGTACCTTGATTCGAAATAATTGACAAAGAAACCCCATGTAATTTCACTATCTTCTTATTATACAACTTGGCATAGTTTTCCGCCAAAGAAGAAACCTTGATGGGAATGAAATGAGCTGATTTTGTCATTCTATATATGATGACCCAAATAGAATCATGTTGCCTTCGGGTACAAGGCAATCCCACAAAAAAATCCATATTCACATCCTCCCACATCCAAGTGGGGATGTCTATATCTTGGGACAAGCATCCAGGTCTTTGGTGTTTGGCTCTAACTTGTTGACATTTCAGACACTTGGCCACAAAACCCGTTATATCTTTCTTCATACCATTCCTCTAATAGACTTTTCATAGATCACGGTAAATCTTGGTGGCTCCTAGATGAATAGAATACCGTGAAGCATGAGCTTCTTCTTAAATTTGCTCTCTCAAGTCATCAACAGCCGAAACACCTAATCGACCATGGTACCTAAGCACCCTATCTCCCCCTTGGGAGAAAGCTTCTATAGACTTTTTGAGCGCTACTTCTTTCAATTCAACCATTATGGGATTAAGTTCTTGCTTTGACTTAACATTCATCGCAAAGGATGATTAGCACCCATTGTGGACCGTGAAACCACTCTTAGGGAAATCTACTAGTTGGACACCTAACTGGGCCAACTTATGTACATCCCGGACCAACCCTTTGTTCTCATCCTCAAAGTGAGTCACACTCCCCATGGACAAACGACTAAGGGCATCTGCTACCACGTTAGCTTTGTCGGGGTGATAGAGGACGCTCATGTCATAGTCCTTTAAAAGTTGTAATCACATTCTTTGTTGGAGATTTAAGTCCTTATGGCTAAATACATATTGGAGACTCTTGTGATCAGTGAAAACATCCATATGGACCCCATATATGTAATATTTCCATATTATCAAATAAAATACTACCGCCACTTATTCGAGATCACGCGTCAGATAATTCTTCTCATTTACCTTAAGTTGCCTTGAAGTATAGGCAATTACTTTCCCATGTTGCATGAGGACACACCCTAAACCCACTCGTGATGCGTCACAATATACAATAAAACAATCGGTACCCTCCTGCAGGGTCAAAACTGGAGCGGTGGTAAGCTTATCTTTCAATTCTTAAAAGTTGTTCTCACAAGTTTTCGAGCACACAATCTTTCCTTGCTTTTGAGTCAAGGCCGTCAAAGGAGAAGAAATAGAGGAAAACCCCTCAACAAACCTCCTATAGTAGCTGGATACACCCAAAAAGCTTCTAATATCGGTTGGTGATAGAGGTCTTGGCCAATTCTTGATCAATTCCATTTTCTTTGGATCTACCTCTATACCCTTGCTTGACACGATGTGACATAGGAATACTACAGACCATAGCCAAAACTCGCATTTTCTAAACTTTGTGAATAATTGATGATCCTTGAGAGCTTGCAACGTAATCTCAATTGGTCCATATGGTCACTCGTACTCCTAGAATAGATCAAGATATCGTCGATAAACACAATGACGAATATGTCAAGATATTGTTGGAAAACCCTATTCATAAGGTTCACAAATGCTTCCTGGGCATTATTTAGGACAAAATGACATCATAAGGAATTCATAGTTCCCATACCTAGTTTGGAAAGCTGTCTTGTGTATGTCAACCCCTCTCACCCTTAGTTGGTGATATCCCAAATAAAGGTCAACTTTCGAGAAGTAATGAGCCCCTTGAAGTTGATCAAACAAGTCATTTCTTCGAATGGGACACTTATTCTTTATGGTCTCTTTGTTAAGTTAGCGATAGTCAATGAACATTCTAAAAGACCCATCCTTCTTTCTAACAAACAATAACCGAGCACCCTATGGAGAGATACTCGGTTGAATAAAAACCTTTTCTAGAAAATCCTTTAGTATCTGTTTCAACTCCGTTAACTCTGCCAGAGCCATTCTATAAGGAATAATGGAGATATGTTTCGTATCCAGAATAAGGTCAATACAAAAATCTATTTCCCATTGGAGAGGAATACTGAGCAAATCATTTGGAAACACTTCCAGAACTCATTTACTACTATAACTGACCCTAGAGAAGGGGTTTTGGATTATGCATCCTTCACTCAAATAATGTGGTTGAAACACCCTTTAGAGATCATCCTTCTAGCTTTAAGACACGAAACAAATTTACCTCTAGGCATCAAATTTCCACCCTTCCACTCTAAAATAGACTCATTCGGTTTGAAATTTAACCACCCAAGTTCTAAAATCAATAGAGGCATAACATGTATACAACCAATCCATGGCAAGAATCACATCAAAATCTAACATGTCAAGTTCTATCAAATCAACAAATGTATCTCTATGGTACAAGGAAATGGGACATTTCCTATACACCCTCTTAGTCACCATAGAGTCACCAACCGCGGTAGAAACCTATAAGGGCTCTAACAACTCTTTCAGGGAAACATCAAACCTCATAGCAACATAAGGCGTCACAAAAGATAAAGTAGCACCAGGATCCAACAATACTTACACATCAATAAGAAAAACTTTTAACATACCGGTCACTACATCCGGGGAACTCTCTTGTTCACCTCGAGTTTGAAGACCATAGAAGCGGTTCTTCTTAAGAGCACTGGAATATGAACCACTAGGAGGAGTTTTACTTATCTTCTCTCCCCTTTGCCACAAGAGTTGGGCAATTCTTCAATTGATGACAACTCTTACCACAACCATAGTACACTCCCACGCTGGCAAAACATTTACTATCATACTTCTTACCACACTTAGCACAAGTAGGCCTCACCATAGAATATCCACCACTATTGCCTACATGAGGCTTAGGGTTAGACACCTTATCTTTGTTCACTCTTGGAGCACTAGAGGAGCCTTTGTTGGAGAACCTTCTCTTAAACATTGGCTTACCTTGACCCTCGGATTTACCCCTGGAAAAATTTCAGTCATCGGTTCTTGCCATCTTCACTTCCCTATTTTTTTTGTTAAGCCTTGACTCTTCAAGTTGTTGCGCATACAACATAAGACTTGATATATCCATGTTATCATGAAGCATCACCGCACGACATTCTTCTCATTGAGTCGGACACACCCGTCAAGAATCTACTCATCTCATACCTCAGATTTGACACTAAAGATGGAGCATACTTAAACAATAGAGTGAAATTTATGGAGTATTCTTGAATACTCATGCCCCCTTGACGAATATTGATGAATTCTTCAACTCTAGCCTCCTTTAATTCCCAAAGAAAATACCTAGTAAGGAATGCGGATTTGAACACTTCCCGTTAAATAAGACCCACTCCAACCGTCCTATTGGTCTTCCATTGAGTATACCAAACTTGAGCAACATTTTACAACTGATAAATGGCCAATTCCGCTTTCTCTACAAAACTTACTCCTATAATATCAAGTATCTTGAGAACCTCTTCCACAAACTCATAGGGATCCCCTCCTATTTTTGATCCATGGAACTCGAGAGGATTCATCCTAGAAAAATCCCTAATCCTTAAGGCAGCTGAATTCACATTTGGATTAGCCAAAGCAACAACTCCCCTAGTATATTGGGTTGTCATGGCTTGAGCTTGAGTTGTGTAACGACCCGAGCCTATACACTGGAAGTTACATGGTGTACTTGACCCTAAAGTGGTCTCGTAGAAGCCTCTTAGCATTCATAACATTCGATGCATAGAAATAGTACAGAATTTAAAAACTTTCTTTAAAACCATATGATCAAAATACTCATTTAAAACATTTAAAGATATCGTAAGTCTATTGTCTCAAATGGCCGTCTAAACAACATCTTGAAAACTCAAGTAGGGACACGGCCCTTTTACAATCTAAAGACTAACAATTGTCTATTAGATGAAAGAAATGGAAACTACAATACTTGTCCTCGATCTATGAGGCCATACCACTTTGCCTTGGATGAATCTCAAATCCATGCTCAAACTAGAAAATATCAAATTGAGTACCAATCCCTACACTTCATAAAGGTAAAGAATATGGGTTACCACAATTAAGTACTAAGTATAATAGACATGCAAAAACCATGCTTAAAACATACATTTTATTTGAAAGTCATACTTTTATGCTTTTTGATAAAACTTCATGAACATAGGTATAAGAAGCATAATATTCAAACATAACCAACAAAAAAGTCATTTCATCACATTGGAGACATAATCCACATATGAACCATTACCTTCACATTAAGCCTTCGCCTCAAGTAACCTTCAAGCTATACTTTGTGCAATGTATGGATAGCGTCCCATACCACCATTTACACTAAAGTACCACCATAAAGTCACCAAAAGGGAACATACATTCTTCCTTTCCATGTTTACATAATACTCATACATAAGAAACATAAACTTTACATAAGTCAAATCATTACATAAGGACCATTATCTAGGGCAACTCTAAGTCATACTTGTGAAATGTATGAGGAGCATCCCATACTAATACTCACACTAAGTACTCCTTTGAAGTTATCATAGACAAGGCACATTCATACTCAATAAGTCATGACAAGGAAGTAACTCATAATACAACCCAAGTATAGCATGCATTATCACATTACATACATAAGTCAATATTCCCAATTAACTTCATTAAGAAAACCTTTATTCATTAGACATTAAACCAACATTTTCATTAACATGATCATAAGAGCCCGTTAATTTCATTTAACACTATAAAGGAACACACCATAACTCCTCTCAAAGCGTACTGTGCAATGCATAGATGGCGTCCCAGAATACCACCCACACTAAGTGGTGCATTCTTAAGGAGCCATAGTTCATTAACATTCTTTGTGGGGCTAAACCTTAACTGATATAGACCATGAGAGGTAAATTATGGAATCCAAGTGTCACCCTCACCGGATAAGGGATTCCTACCTACCTAAGGTACGACCATTGTTTTTAGCTTAAGTGGATCCACTAGATAGACCTATGTGGGAACATAGTTATGGGATAGGGAGATTGCTACTAGATACCCCTCCCCTCAGCTCACGGATGAGCATCCGTCTCAAGAGATTGTTATTAGATACTCCACCTCAACTCCCAAATGAGCATCCATGTCAATTCTTATCCACTTGGTGCTTAGCATTATTCCCCACGGAGTACTTAAAGTTCATTACATTAGTCATCATTTATGGGATAAGAGATTGTTGCTAGACACCCCACCTCAACTCCCGAATGAGCATACATCTCAAACCCAACATTCATTCATTAGATAGCTCAAAGATTCAAAGATAAAAATAGCCTTTCAGCTAAGAATCCCATATTGTGAGAAAGTCCTCTCAGAACATGTCATTATATTTCATTAGAGTACAATTGAGAATAGCCTTTCAATCAACCCATCATCACTAACATAATCATATAAATTTCATTCATTAGTCATTAATGAGTGTGCGTTTGTGAGAATAACATTTCACATATAGCCTCCTCATTCATAATCTTTCAATACTAACACAATTCCATTCTATACATGATCATATTACATCCATTGAGATCTGACATATAATGATATTATTCTCTCGTAATGATACGATTCTCACAAGAGAAATGATGATAATGTGCAGAAATCAAAAGACAATAAAGTAAAGATAGATAAATAGATACACAAGAGGAAACAAAAAGCAACCAAAGGGTATATTAAACCTCAAGACCTCGATTCATTGATCCAACTAAAGCACCTAACTCTTACGATGACCTCAAGGGAATCGATTTCCCAAGAAACCAATATTTCTAACAAAAGGCAACAAAAGCTTAACCAAGCTTTCAACACTCAAACACGAATTTTAAGTTTTAAACATTCAAAATAAGCTACCTTAAAATGAACCCATAAAAGCCTATTTATAGTTTTAAGCATTATTAAATATATGGGCCCAAAAGTGACCTGAAATAGCTAATGGGAAAGGTAAGTTAAGCTCGCCTAATCCTCTTAGCAAGTCGCCGATCAGTTGGTAATATGAATTTCACAATGGCTCCTTTCCTTGATGGCTACTGTAACTTTCGGTGGTCTTAGGATCCCTTGGGTAATCGCCGAATGTTCTCCATGCTCGTCGAATGAGAAGCTTGGTTCTGTATCTCCTAGGGCCATTAGGTGATCTGGTGGTCATCACCCAAACAATTAGGCGATGCGCCAAGAGGACATGCTCACCCAAAGTGACACTTTTGCCAATTGTCTTTCCTCTACACTTCAAGCTATCATCAACACATGGTGCTGCTCAACTGGGAGCTCCTTCATAGCGCATTTCTCAAGCCCACCAAACTCCATCCTCGAGAATGATCCATCAATACGTTGAAGTTTGTGAATGGATGGTTTTGAGGCAATCCATATTGTATCATTCTCCCCTTCTTAAAAAGGATTCGTCCTTGAATCCATACCTTGCAAAACCATAGGGGAAGCAAACAAGAACAAGATCCTCATGGCATGAGGGTTTTGCGTTAACGATAACAAATTCATCACCATGCCAAGGATGCACAAATTTAACATATAACCAAGCATCAAAATTATCTACCAAGGGTTTTTAACCCATCAAAGCAATAGATACTTGGCTAAGTAAGAAATATTAACAAAGGGATAGAATGAAGAAACCAATACACTTAAACAAAGTCATCTATAAGCCCTCATTGGTTCCACATTCAAAAAAGCACAATGCCTCCATCATGTCAAGTATATCAAATTGAGTCCTAGAATCCAAACCTTGTAAAACCACATAGATTACAAGAAAGAAGTTTATCCTCTTACCATGATGGGTAATACAAAGGTTAGTGCTTAAAACAATTAACCAAGGAGACTCAAACTCAAGGAACAGCCAAACATCCTCTCTTGTCATGGCTATTAAGCCCACAGATGGAGAGCAAGAACAATGGTTATTCTTCACAACATCATGGCAATACCACCCTAAATATGATACTACCACCAGCTTAAATACCTTAAAGCATTCACCTGGATCAAAAGGATAAACGGTCCACTGAAGATGGGCATACCAATAAGTGTAGACCATAATGATATCCTGATCCACTTGCAATGCACTTCTAATCCAACTAGGGATCTCATCATATACAAAGAGGTAGTAAAGGAAGGTACAAAATTTACCTTCTCTTGGCAAATATCTCCCACCCCCATGAGATGCAATTCAACAAGATCATGTTCAGGGTAAGAAATAGAAAAAGGGCCTAGGCAAACTATCCTCCCCCCCCCCCCCCTTCCACATAATGTAGGATCTTCAAGTGGATGGTAAAACCTCAAGAAGAGCTTTCCTGTATAGGGAAAGGAATCAACAATGTCACCCAACTTATGCCTTCCATTTTGACCAGGCATTCCCATATGAATTCCACAATTCAGCTCACTACCGGGGTCAAATGGAAAGGTCTTCCAAGAACTTGGATCAAGTTCACCTCCATATATTTGGTGGGCACTCTTTCCTCCCAACAACATACTCCACTCAACAGCATGAGCATCATCATATGGAAACAAGTAATAGAGAAAGGTGTCTCGCAAATAAACCTCCTCTAGGATGTTTTCATGTGTTTGACTACCAATAGGCTCACAAGCATTGGTCATACTACCAAGGAATGAAACACACCAAGAAGAAGAAGTAATGGGAAAACACACACCACCTTCCTCCTCATCACATTCCTTCCCCATAAGAGTACTATCATCTTACAAGAAGAGATTTCCATCTTTGGGAAGGAAAGCCTCACACCATAGTGGGTTACTATAACAAGTATAGCTATCAAGAACCATACTGCTTTCAAGATTCACACCACCAGGTACATCACTAGGAGTCATTTCATCTTCTTCAAATAAGATATTGTACTCAAAGAGGGAATGATAAACCACTAGGGAAGAATTAAAACATTCAAGCACATATCAAGGCAAGTAATCAGATCTTCCACAATAGATATGTTCAAAGAGTCACTCCTGATCAATTGATCGACATTATCATTAGTACCACCAGATTGAGGTTCCTTAATCATATTACAAAAACTCTCAACTAGTGAACTACACTCATAAACATGTTGATCAACACAAATATTACAAAGTAATGAGCTAGCATTCAAAGCATAGGTGTCAACACCAAGTGGACACAAATCGATCTTAATAGAAGAATCAATTCGGTCATCAATAGGATCAACTAGTGAATCCACACTCTCAACAAGCACATTATCAATATAAGGTAAAGAATCAATAGGCTCACTTTAAGACAAGCTAACATTCGTACTTTGTACATTTGCAATGGAAAAACTGTTAAGATTAGCTATTGTACCTTGACGCCCGTAAGAAATATCTTCTTCACCTTTTATGTAAGGACATCCCACAAGTACATCCATAACACCTTCGATTGTAGGTTCATTGGCTAGAAGTTGTGTTCCTCTATTTTTCATGCTTGTACCTACATAAGAATCCTTACAAAGTGAAGGATGATCAAAAATGTTAGATTAAGATTGTGGCAACCCTTTCACTTCACTCCACTCAACCTCTTTTTTTTCCACTCTAAGGTTGTCACCTTGCTTTCCCTTACTCCTCTTAATCTTTTGTCTCTCACTTTTCACCCTAGGAAGAGGAAATAGAGGTGTTCCCCAATGATCCACAACACACTTGTACCCATTCTTCTTGTTTGGGACCCTATGTTCAATAAACCAATTGGCCCCCAAACTTAAGTGACAAAAAGCCATGGGCATTATATCATAGCAAACCTCCTCATAGTATTTGCCTCATGTGAAAGAAACTCTTACCCCTTCGGTAACCTTACATCCCTCCATGATGTATCGATAAGTCCTTTGTAGTTGAGGTAGTCCCAAATAGGCTACCACCTCTGAAGTGATGTATTTTAGATTGTACCCATCATCGATGACAAGGTCAAATCCCAAAGCTCCACAAATGCCAACCTTTGTCCAAAGAATTGGTCTTCTCAGATCGACATTGAAAAGCTTTATGTACCCTTATGGCATATAATTGAACCTCATCAGCCTTTTCAATCCTTCCCATGTTAATGGGTGGGTACTTCCTAAGAGTGTTCAGAGCCTATTCTCTTGAGTCCACCAACACAATGCAAGACCTTTCACATGACCAAGGGCATACAAGGGTTACTCTGGACCTCTCAAATCATGGCGTTGGAAAATCTTCTCACATTTCCACTCCTAATCAAGATATTACTTGGGATCACGCCATCCCTTAAAGATAGGAAAATCAATCCTTTTGGTACCGAGACCATGAATACATCCTTCATACCAGCCTTGGTTCCCATATCTCAATGCATTACCTTGAGAAGTATAGGATATGGTATCCTTAGACTTTAAAGATTCAAGCTCTCTTCTTCCCCTCAGATGACTTTGACTTGAGCTAGTGTAGCCATACACACTACTTCGACTAGGGTGAGGATTAGTAAAAGAGTAAGAATATGAATCTTCACAAGCCCTAGGGGCATGCTCCTCATACTTCTTATATTATACAGTATTATACCTCACCTTATCCATCTTAGGAGTGGGAAGTGTAACATGTTCTGGCTTCATCAAAGGAGCCATCATATGACCTCTCACATGCTCCCTCATCATCATAGGAGCTTCCACAAGAGCCTTCTTCCTCTCTATCTTCACCATAAGAGTTGTGTTCAACAATTCTCTCATATTCTCCTCCAGAATAGTATCTCTCGTTCTCATTCGGCTCTCGATCATGGCTATCATCATAGCCCCAATAATCACCATTATCCTCACACACATAGCCTCATCATCACAATCGTAATCTCCCATATCATAGTCACATGGATTAGAAGCTATGGAGTACATGCTTCCTTATAACTCCGAGTACCTACAAAGTGACAACTCACAAAAACAACAAACAACTTTAGTGTTAGTAAAATGAACTAACTATTGCTCCATGTTTACACACCTTTGATTGCCTCTTAATTGGTGCAGCTGATGTTGACAATTGTTTGTACTTGGTCGATCACAAGGTACCAATTTTACTCTTGGTCAGAATGGATTTTTTTATAAATAAAGACAAACGACTCGATTAAAGAAAACAAACTTGAATCAAGAAGGTATCTACGAAGTAAAATGAATAAAAGTACAAAAAGAAAATGCACTAACAAAGAAGTGAATTTAACAACCAATAGTCAACAAGTAGAGTAATTACGAGTTGAAAATCAGTTAAGGATTCTTGAGAACGAGCGAGAATTAAAAAGAAAGAAACTAGAATTAGAACTTGAGATAAAAAGGGTCATAAAACGAGTTTCCCATCACCAAATTGCCCATTTTCTTTGCCAAACGTGAAGTTTAGCTCGCCAACTTGAAGTTTTACTTGTCAAACATGGCAATGCACTACGGCAACTCAGCGATCTGGGTGGATGTTTGGAGATGCTCCGAGTGGATTCGGCGACTAGGGCTTAGCTCGTCAAATATTCTAGTGTCTTCACAAAAATGAGGTCAAACTCGGCGACCATGCTGCCCAAAGGGTGAGGGACCGAGTGAAATGGGTGATCCAACTCAGGATTCCCCAAATTTCTCATGTTGCAACTGTAAGGCTCTGAAAATTTAACCTTGGTGGTTTCCCCCCTCTTCATTCGCCTATAGTATTTACCCTTTTTGGTAAATTCTCTTATTATAAACACTAACACTTTTTGTTTCTTCCTTTATGGAATCAAACACTTCCATTTTCAAATAATTCCCTTCTTGAAGATTTGAAAGTTCTTCAAGAACACTATGAAGACCAAAAGTAAAACCCCAAATATTTTTCACTCGAAATTTTACAAAACATTAGGTAAATGCTCTTCTTGATATAGCGAACAAACCCCAATACTTTTTAGCACTCAATTCCTTGCCCAAACTTCTAGATTTCAAAACCCACTTTGTCTTCTTCAACCTCGAATGGTGGTTTCTTCAAAAGTGAACAAAACCCTTTCCAATTTCTGCCATAGATAGAGTAAGGTTAGGGAAAACTAATCTAACATTGGAAACATCAAAGAAAACTCAAATCAACAAGACTGATTTCTGAAATTTCACAAAAATGTATTTGAAAAGATTTTTTATTTTTTTTGTAACAAACCCAAGACTAGATTCGTAGGAACAAAACTAAGCCTTGCTCTAATACCAAATAATATGATTCTTATGAGAGAAATGATGATAATGTGCCAAAATCAAAAGACAATAAAGTAAAGATAGATAGATAGATACATAAAAGGAAACAAAAAGAAACCAAAGGGTATATTAAACCCAATGACCTCGATTCGTTGATCCAACTACAACACCTAACTCTTACGATGACCTCAAGCAATCGATATCCCAAGAAACCAATGTTTCTAACAAAAAGCAACGAAAGCTTAAACAAGCTCTCAACACTCAAACATGAGTTTTCAGTTTTCAACATTCAAAATAATCTACCCAGAAAATATACCAACAACAAGAGCTATCAGAAAAAAATTTATTTCACCAGCATTATTAACCAGATATTGTACAACTATCAGCAGTAAATATTCAGAACATATATGTTCAAAATGCCAAGGAGAAGATAACAACGTTCCAACTGTACAGCTGGAATAATCTATCCAAGGACAACAGATACACAAGATATCCGGCAGCCTGATGAAGACAGCCGACAAAAAAAAAGATATGACAGAGACATTTATGTAATTAGTCAAAAGTAGGATAGGAATCTTATCTTCCTTTTGTAAAGAAAAGTAAAGTTGTTTGTTTTTATTTGGAGTCATCAGACAGGATACTATTGATGAATAGTAAAGAAATATTATTCATAAATAGTAAATGTCAATTATGTGAATAGTAAGAGTCGGTTATTGTGTAAATAGTAAAGGTCAAGTCACTGTGTAAATAGTAAGAGTCAGTCACTATTCATGAATAGTAGAAGTCACCTACTGTTCATAAATAGTAGTCATGTAAATTTGTATATAAATACAAGTAAGGAGAAAGGGAAAATCATCCCTCAACTCCCACTTCCGCAACATTTCTCTCTCAACTTCCGCAACCCCCCAAATTGGTATCAGAGCTAGATAAGAAAAAATCTAAATGGAGAAATCTAACAACAACCAGGAATCTATGAAGGAATCAACTCCAGAAAATCTACAAACAGAGGTATTTTCATATTTCAATATGAATAGCTAAACTTTCATATTCCTGATAATCTCTTGATTATTATTTGATTATTATCATGTTATAGTATTGTTATACTGAATGAATTCGAAGTAGTTTTCTATGAACGAAGGTAGGCTGAGAATAGGTAAGCCCAGACTATGTCATCCGAAACCGAAAACCCAGTTAGGCAAAAGAGAAGCCATTTGAGGGGAAGTACGAACTTGTTGAAGGCGCTGTTAGGGTAACTGATTGATGCCAAAAAGTCTTAGTAGTGACCAAAAGAATTTGTTCAGAAATAACTTTAATATAATTTGATAATTGATAATAATAAACAAAGAGGTTAGAAGGAATAAATTGTTTAGAAATCATGAAAATGATGAATACATACTTACTAGATGAAGATTATAATTATAAAATACTTATTTTATATATTCTAAGAACACTTAATATCGACATAAAAAGAAAAATTTATGACCTTTTAATTACTGAAGAAATGACAGAACTAAACCAGACAATGGAATTAATAACACAAAATTGGCATGAACTAACTATTCAAAGTATATATGAATTATATGACTCATATTCAGATTAATGACAAACTACAAATATTTAACATATTGGCTACAAACTACGGAAAATTTAGATCTACTTAATAAACTCTTAATATGTAATGTTATAACATACCTAAGAACCCAAGATATGGAATACTTAGAATATATTTTAGAAAATACAAAAGAAATACAAAATCTTATGATAAAGAAACGAGAATATTATGAAAAGATATTTTCCCCAGAAATTTAAAATGGATAATAATTATAGAGAACAATTATTCGAAAAAATTAATGAACTAAAACAAGAATTAAGATTTAGACAAAACGGACTAGAAGATAATATATGGGCAGGAGTATGTCAAAAATCTATAAAAGCACAAAGAAAAACGATATTCTTATTAGATCTACAATTACAACACTTAGAATATAAATATCAACACGATTTATAATGAATAAAGAAGAATATGTTGTAGAAGAAAAAATATATAAAAGTCAAGATGGTCTAGAAATAAAAATAATACATTCAAACTTAGAAAGAAGATATAAAAAAATAGGAAACCAACTATATCTAATGCCAGATAAAGAATCAGCAAAATTAGAAGATAGTCTAACAACAATGGTACGATTAAATAAAGAAAATGAAGAAATCGATAGAAAAAAGGAAATTGAAAAAATTAGAGAACAAGCTAAAAAAGAAATTAAACAAATAGAAGAAGTAAAAGATACTAGAATTGAAGAATTACAAAAAGAATTAGAACGACTTAAACAACTATATGAAGAAAAACTAAAAGCCAAAGAAGAGTACAGGAAAAGAACTGAAGAATTAAAGTTAAATCAAGAAATAGAAAAATTGAAAACAATGTTAGAAGAAACAGAAGAATTACCCGAATTAAAAATAGACGAGTTAAGAATAAATGAAATAAATGAAGAAGAAAATGATAATATTTCAAAAAATAATTCTGAATCATATTCAGAAACATATACTGACCTTATAGAAAAAGAAAAAAATATAGAAATAAATGTAGGAAATTTAGATGAGAAACCTAGTACTTCAAATCCTAAAACACGACTGGATACAACCCCAACATATTATACTTACGAAAGAGAAAATAGAGATAAAGTTTTATGGGATAAAAGATTAAATAAAAATTGGATACCCAGACAAACTACAGATCAAAATAATTTCTTAGATTTAGACTGTGTAGCAGATACCAATAAAACAATTCAATTATGGATATGCTATATATCAAAACAATTAATAGACAATAAAATATCAATAATGGATGCCCCAGGGTATATAGAAAGAACGCTTATAGGAACAACAAAAATATGGTTACAAAATTTAACACCAGCAAGCTTAGCAACATTACGAAATAATACAAAATTTAATAATAAAGTAGCAACATCAACAATAGATATATTAAATAAATATGAAATATCAATTAGAAATGAATTTGGTAGTATGACAACAGAAATAAAAGAACAACAAAAAGATAAAATAATAAACAGAAATTTAATGAATAAATTAGCAATATGTAAAATGAGTTACATAGATGAATATACATGTGCATTTAGAGAATATTACTATAAAGGAATATATACAAATGATGAAAGTAAAGAAATAAGGAAATTATATTACACAAAATTAGCAGAACCATTTACTTTACTTTTGTGTAATATAATTTCCTTATTTCTTTACTTTCATCATTTGTATATATTCCTTTATAGTAATATTCTCTAAATGCACATGTATATTCATCTATGTAACTCATTTTACATATTGCTAATTTATTCATTAAATTTCTGTTTATTATTTTATCTTTTTGCTGTTCTTCTATTTCTGTTGTCATACTACCAAATTCATTTCTAATTGATATTTCATATTTATTTAATATGTCTATTGCTGATGTTGCTATTTCATTATTAGATTTTGTATTATTTCGTAGTGTTGCTAAGCTTGCTGGTGTTAAATTTTGTAACCATATTTTTGTTGTTCCTATAAGCGTTCTTTCTATATACCCTAGGGCATCTATTATTGATATTTTTTTATCTATTAATTGTTTTGATATATAGCCTATCCATAATTGAATTGTTTTATTTGTATTTGCTACACAGTTTAAATCTAAGAAATTATTTTGATCTGTAGTTTGTCTGGGTATCCAATTTTTATTTAATCTTTTATCCCATAAAACTTTATCTCTTCCTTCTTGTTCATAAGTATAATATGTTGGGGTTATATCCATTCGTGTTTTAGGATTTGAAGTACTACGTTTTTCATCTAAATTTCCTACATTTATTTCTATAGTTTAATCTTTTTCTATAAGCTCAGTATATGTTTCTAAATATGATTCAGAATTATTTTCTGAAATATTATCATTTTCTTCTTCATATATTTCATCTATTCTTAACTCGTCTATTTTTAATTCGGGTAATTCTTCTGTTTCTTCTAACATTGTTTTCAATTTTTCTATTTCTTGATTTAACTTTAATTCTTCAGTTCTTTTCCTGTACTCTTCTTTTGCTTTTAATTTTTCTTCATATAGTTGTTTAAGTCGTTCTAATTCTTTTTGTAATTCTTCAATTCTAGTATCTTTTACTTCTTCTATTTGTTTAATTTCTTTTTTAGCTTGTTCTCTAATTTTTTCAATTTCCTTTTTTCTATCGATTTCTTCATTTTCTTTATTTAATCGTACCATTGTTGTTAGACTATCTTCTAATTTTGCTGATTCTTTATCTGGCATTAGGTATAGTTGATTTCCTATTTTTTTATATCTTCTTTCTAAGTTTGAATGTATTATTTTTATTTCTAGACCATCTTGACTTTTATATATTTTTTCTTCTACAACATATTCTTCTTTATTCATTATAAATCGTGTTGATATTTATATTCTAAGTGTTGTAATTGTAGATCTAATAAGAATATCGTTTTTCTTTGTGCTTTTATAGATTTTTGGCATACTCCTACCCATATATTATCTTCTAGTTTGTTTTGTCTAAATCTTAATTCGTGTTTTATTTCATCAATTTTTTCTAATAATTGTTCCCTATAAGTTTCATCCATTATAATTTTCTGATGAAAATATCTTCTCATAATATTCTTGCTTTTTTATCATAAGATTTTGTATTTCTTTTGTATTTTCTAAAATATATTCTAGATATTTCATATCTTGGGTTCTTCGGTATGTTATAATATTACTTAATAAAAGTTTATTGAGTAGATCTAAATTTTCCATAGTTTGTAACCAATATGTTAGATATTCGTAGTTTATCATTAATCTGAATATGAGTCATATAGTTTATATATACTTTGGATAGTTAATTCTTGCCAATTTTGTACTATTAGTTCCATTATCTGGTTTAGTTCTGACATTTCTTCAGTAATTAAAAGGTCATAAATTTTTCTTTTTATGTCAATATTAAGTGTTCTAAGGATATATAAAAGAAGTATTTTATAATTATAATCTTCATCTAGTAAGTATGTATTCATCATTTTCATGATTTCTAAACAATTTATTCCTTCTAACCTCTTTGTTTATTATTATCAATTATCAAATTATCTTAAAGTTATTCTGAACAAATTCTTTTGGTCACTACTAAGACTTTTTGGCATCAATCAGTTACCCTAACAGCGCCTTCAACAAGTTCGTACTTCCCCTCAAACGGCTTCTCTTTTGCCTAACTGGGTTTCCGATTTCGGATGGCATAGTCTGGGCTTACCTATTCTCAGCCTACCTTCGTTCATAGCAAACTACTTCGAATTCATTCAGTATAACAATACTATAACATGATAATAATCTAATACTAATCAAGAGATTATCAGGAATATGAAAGTTTAGCTATTCATATTGAAATATGAAAATACCTCTGTTTGTAGATTTTCTGGAGTTGATTCCTTCATAGATTCGTGGTTGTTGTTAGATTTCTCCATTTAGATTTTTTCTTATCTAGCTCTGATACCAATTTGGGGGTAGCAGAATTTAAGAGAAAATATGAGAAGTGGGAGATGAGGGATGATTTTCCCTTTCTCCTTACTCGTATTTATATACAAATTTACATGACTTCTATTTATGAACAGTAGGTGACTTCTACTATTCATGAATAGTGACTGCCTCTTACTATTTACACAGTGACTTGACCTTTACTATTTCCTGATAATCTCTTGATTATTATTTGATTATTATCATATTATAGTATTGTTATACTGAATGAATTCGAAGTAGTTTGCTATGAACGAAGGTAGGCTGAGAATAGGTAAGCCCAGACTATGCCATCCGAAACCGGAAACCCAGTTAGGCAAAAGAGAAGCCGTTTGAGGGGAAGTACGAACTTGTTGAAGGCGCTGTTAGGGTAACTGATTGAGGCCAAAAAGTCTTAGTAGTGACCAAAATAATTTGTTCAGAATAACTTTAAGATAATTTGATAATTGATAATAATAAACAAAGAGGTTAGAAGGAATAAATTGTTTAGAAATCATGAAAATGATGAATACATACTTACTAGATGAAGATTATAATTATAAAATGAGGATTGACATATAGTTGATTTCCTTAACTTATTGATTTAGTAGATTAGATAATAATGTGTATCATGTTGAAAATGTCGGTATACTGCCAACATATCAATGGAGAACTCTGCTTTCTGCAATGCCAATGTTGACTTTTTGATTGTTCCTCAAAAAGGAAGTAAGTGTTGTCATTTGTATTCACCGTCAAATATTTTAATATGTGCTTCAGAACTGTTTCTTACACTTTGTTAATGATGTAGAATTATTGATCACTTGGTGAAATTGTGATCTTGACTCAAGGATATGTCGCTGAAACTTTTGGAACTCATCTTCAACTTCCTAATCTGGGGCCAATAGGCAAGGGAAAATGGTATGGATGCTCTGAGGGATTTTCTTGCTCTGGAGGACTAGAGTACTAGCTCTACAATGTTGTTGATAGTAGAATCATTTTCAATAATTATTTGCGCCTTAATTGAAATGCTTGATTCTATTTTAACTGAATTTCCTTTGCACTCATGTTTGTTTCTACTATTAGTTCTGCTGAAGATCACTGTGAACCATGAACTGCCCTTCATAAATTTTGACCAACTACCTGCTCCACAACCAGTCTTACTTCCAAAAGCTTACAGTGTTGAGTTGAAAGACATGGCAATGACTGGTTCTAAACCTCAAGAGGAATTTGATTCCATTGAAAACATTAATATCCTCCATCTTTCACCCGATCAAAGTGAAGCAGCCTAATTCCACTAGCTCACTAGTGTGCAGAAGAGCTATCCTCTCACAATCCACATTGTAATACTCTTTTCTTTTTTATCACATTAGATGCAAATGTGGTAAAAAAGGAGACCATCTTTGCAACTCTCATCAAATTGTGCAACTCCTTTTATCACTCGTCAAGCTATTTTTCCCCCTTAGTTTCAGAGGAACTTTCTGATTGTTGTACATATTTACGCCACAGATGCTCATATTGGGCCAGGTCGCCTTTACTAGCATTTATATATATATATATATATATATATATATATATATATATATATATTGATGTAAAGTTGATTAGTACTAATATTTTAAATGCGTTATTTATGTGTGGTTGGTCGGAAAGTCAATTTTGTCTAACACTAATTTAATAATTACACTGTGGAGTTTGATTATAATATTTGTTAGATTTCAAGTTATCATGATTTTTTATTGTTAGTGCACTCATTTTTATTTTTATTTTGGAAATGTATTGTATAGTTTAGATTTCTTTCATCTCTTTTGATGTAATTATTTTTGAATTGATATAATTTGAGTAGAAATATTATAAATATCATACATATTGCAGTATCACACCAAAAATTGCATACACATTTTTTGTGTTTTATGTTATTATCATTAAATAATTTATTTTATTTATTAATAATAGTGTTAAAAATCAATTAGTAGCATATGACGAGGGCTTTGACATACCTTTAGGACTAGAACTTTGTGATAGATCTACTTGTAAAGGAGGACATTGAAGAAAACTTTTTGAGGCATAACTAGAAATTATTGTTACTTTGACGTATTTTTTTAACACCTTTTGATAATGCTATTCATTTACTCTTCTACAATTTTTTTAATAAAGCATAGTTTATAAATACTTTATTTCACCCAAAAGAATGATGATGAAGCGTTTAATATTTATTTTTCTAGCAAAGAAATTAAAGATGAGATAATTTATTTTATAATATCATCATTGTTTATTCTTTTGTGTATGTAATAATTTATTTTTTTTCTCTATTCATTTCTTGCTTGAAATTATAGTTATAAGTTTTTTATTTTTATTTTTTAGTACTTTGTGAATGTGATAGTGTAGATTTCATTTTTCATTTTCATTTTGTATAATTACGAAAATCTATGTTTATATATTATTTAATCGTGGTCTTTGAAATAATTATGTGACACCTCTTATGCAAGTAAATTATTTATCCATTTTTTTCTCCCTTATTTTCACTGATTATTTATTTATTTTTACAAATAAAATCAATGCATAATGATTAATGCATTTATTTAATATTTAATAAAATTATACATTCAAGTTTGTAGTAACTCATATCTCTTTATCTTCATTATAATGTGTCACAACCCAAAGTACACTCTAGACGTGACATGATGTATAAGACCTCGTGAGGCCCTACACAAGCCACGTGACATACATATATAGTAATAGGCAAAAGTAAAATATTTTATATCACTAGAGGAGTTTGGCAATTAAAAGCGAAAGTCTAACATAGTCGTGATAAGTGTTTCTACAACATCAAAAGAAGTGGTTGGGACAAAACCGTACACCATGTAGAATATCTGAAAACATAAATGACATAAGAAAGCAATAATGGTGACATGGTCCTTGAAGTATGAGGACTCGCCAAGTCCTCAAATCTATAGGTGCTCACTAGCCACGAATGGAGGGAGCTGAGTTGTCAAACCCTACATTAATGAAACAATATAAGCACAAATATGCATTAGTACATGAAATGTACTAACTATGAGGGATATGCATGAAAATGTAAAACAAGATCATAAAGGGACATAATAAAAATTATGATGTACATGACCAAGCTAGACATAGTAAAAGCCTTTAAGTTATAAACTTTGAACTTGGTCAATGGATCTTAAAACATAAGTATAGCTTCATAAATATTTGAAAGTATCTTAGTTCATTTTGTGGGATATTTACCATCAACCGACATATTAAGTAAAATCTCAACGAAATTAGTCATAAACATAAGCATATCATTATCCATGGAAAAGAATATTTTACTTACCCAAGAAAAATACATCATAAAATAGTTCCTTAAATATTGAATCATGCATGTGTGAGAAAACCTTTCACCAAACCATGATCCCTTAATGTGAGAATAACTTACACAATTTAGTAGATACTTGAAAGCAACATAAGTCATAAGACAATTCTTTTCATAAATAATGCATAACTTCATGAAAACATCATTCATAAAATACATAATTTCTTCATAAATTCGTGGTCAAAATCATGATCAATGCATAGGTTCATATGAAATTTATTGGAAATCATGTAATTAAGTCTAGATAATCATAATATGATCAAAATCAAACAAATTAAAGCTATACAAATAGAACCCATGAGGATTTGAATGAAAACCTAATCAAGTTAGGGAAATTGAATTGGAGAATTGGAGAAATCTTTGGGACTCAATGGTTAAATGAAACCCATTGATGAAATCCTTGCATACCTAATCTCAAATCCCAAAAACAATTGATGAAGAAACCTTGAAGTCTTGAAGAACCCTATAAATTCCTTAAGAGCCTTGGAGAGAAAGCCTTTGCGAGGAACTTTGGAAATTTTTGGGGAATGAAGGATAATGGATAGATTTTCGGGGGTAATATTAGTTATAGGGACTTATTTATAGGCAAAACGACATAGTATAGGAATTTCATGCATAGGAAAAGAAAAAAATGTTACGATCCAATTTTGCTGGTCATGATGGCACCTTCTACATCCAACCAGTAGGTAAGCCTAACCCGTATCCTGGAGCCATAAACAACGGACTACCAAGGGAAGACAACAATAAGAAGAAAGTACTTCGAACAAAGCATAGAAAGGAAAATCAAATAAACCATATAGGACCATCTCAAGACCTTACTTCAATTAGTAGTTGAGCATCTAATCTGAAATATAAGTACAAGGCTTTCACAATTACAAGAGTAGTACAAGCTATCTGTTAATATAATTTAAAGTCTAACCCTTGCCAAAACAGTTGGAAACCGGTAGCTCCAGACGCTAGGAGCTCACCCAAATCTTTTAAATCCTAAGCTGCTCTGCATGACTCTAAATCAGCGGTGATAACTCATATGCAATGTCTTGGTGGGGAAAGTGTATTGTGAGTACCAAAAAAGGTACTCAACATGTAACGATCGACTGAACAAAAAAGATAAACATAAGCATAAACAAGAAGCAATAAGGAAAGCATAATACAATTAACTAAAAAGGAGATACTAAAGTAAATAGTAAATGAAGAATAGAAACATGAAACAAAGGGTAAGAAGTCTAATCAAGAACATACCTAGATCGCAAGCAAACAACCAAATCGCAAGAAACTAAAATGCCAAGTCAACAACATATGAGATTGGTTTACTATATGTAGAACTTCCTATGAACCGTAAACTGGTCTTGTGGAATTGAACTTGTATCCCTCTTTGCCTTCATTCCTTTTCCAAATTTTGAGGTGTTACAATATTTCCCCCTTGGGAACATTAGACCTCGAATGAGACTCAAGCTAACATGAATAGAGTGGACAGAAACTAACAACCCAACAAGAATGTAATTTCATCAAAATGCACATAAACATGGAGAATCACTCCAAGTTACATCATATCATCAAAAACAAGTTTTCATAAACATGCATGCATATGGAAACATTAGAATGACTAAAATGCATGAATGCAAAATAATTAGCAATGAGGAATTAATACCTCAAGCTAGAGTAGGAGCGGAGGGAAAGAGATGAGGATACTGGGACATCATATTGGCTTTGGACTCCCAAGTAGAACCCTCAACTAATTGACTCCTCCAAAAAACCTTCATGTAAACAACTTCTTTATTTCTTCACTTTCGAACTTTTTGGTCTAAAATCTCAACCCAAACCTCTTCATAAGAAAAAAATTTCTTAACTATGAAACCTTTCAAAGGTACAATGGGCGTTGGATCTCCAACAAAATTTTTAAACAAGGAGTCTGTCACGACACATGGGTACTGCCTAGATGTAACCAGGCGTATACGAGAGGCCTCATAAAATCCCTTAGCATATCATAACATAAAGTAATAGAAATTATGCAGAAATTTAAATCATTTTACATACAATAAAGGTCTTTTATTAAAGCAAGCGGAAGTCTTTAACACTTTGTCTCAAACCATCTAGTACATGAATGTCTTTGGGACGCACCCCATACAAATGTGTAAACATAAAATAAAGAGAAAAGAACAGGGTGGCAATCACCTTGAACTATGAAGACTCACCAAAGCTTCAATCCTTGCTCCTACTACGATCCTACCCACGAGGATGAAACTCAATATGGCCGGAACCTATATTTGATAAGAATGTAGGAAAGAGTAAGCGTTAGTACAAATATATATTAAATATGATGGCTAGCATAAATCATCAACATATGTATAAGGTAGGTATTAGACTATAATAGCATAAGAAGACCACTTCATAAGTAACCTTCAAGCTTACTCGTGCAATGCATGGATAAGACCCCATAATCTCACCCATGGTAAGTACCACTTTAGGCCTTCAGGCATATTCATCATCTTTTGACCTCATCCTTAGCTTACTTCTCATAGACAAGGGAATATTCACCATTAGTCAAACATATCAAGGAAGGCAACTGTAGCAACAATCCTAGCTAAGCATACATCATATAAGTAAATCTCATATTAGTACATACTTAAAATACTTCCTTGAATTAATCTTGTTTTATCATAAACATACTACTTTGATTAGGGAGTTGTCCTTCATAATTCTACTAATCATGGAAGAGTATCTCTTTACTAGCCCACAACACATCATCACTCATGAATGGTTACAACTTACCAATTCTAGGCTATCAAGGAAATACCCCTTACTATGCTAGACAAAGCAATTATGGAAAGCACTTCTTGAAGGAAGGATACTATTGCGCAATCCAAGCTATCATGAAAAGGTGTCACCTCACCAAGTCAAGCTATCATGCAAGCATCCTCTCATGCTAGTTCAAGCTACATTAGAAGGGTACTATTTCTCAATCCAAGACTATCCATGAGCTCTACTATCTCAAGCTATCATGCAAGGTTTTGTCTTACAAAGCGAAGCCATTCAGGAAGTGATATGACCTCACTACTTCAAGCTAACATAGTTTATATATGAAGCCTTTGAACACTAATGGAGTTATTCTTGAAGTATGCCTTAGTTCATCATAAAGGCTTATTAGATCATGCGTTATTTCATCACCATCCATGATCACTTTCACTATTAGATTTTTTTTAGGTGCAAACTTTCTAACGTAGAATCATTTTATGTGAGCAAACCTTTCACATCATGGTTGTAATATTTATGGGATAAGGAGATTGCTTCTAGAAACACAGACTAAACTTGTGTAAAAGGCTTCCATCCCATGAGTCATACTTTGGGAAACCAGACTCAACTAGTGTAGAAGGATCCCATTGGAAGTTGGACTCAACTAGTGTAAAAGCTTTTGTGTCATTTATAATATCCACTCAGTGTTAAGTATATTCATAGAACCTATAAGACATGCATAATCTCATACATTCATAATATAGGTCATGTGGGTAAAGTCCTTTCACAATCATACCATATACAATCCAACATACACAGAAGTTTCACTCTCAAAGCCTTAACATTCCTAGTTCATCATATTAATCTTACTCTCAAGCCCTAGGAGTAAGAATTCACAAGTACAAGCCTTACCCTCAAGAAATACTTCTCATGATCATTATATATGCCTAATTCTCAAGACATTTTAACCACATGCTTCATTCTTTAAGCAATTCTAGTCATATATCATCATATAAGCTCAATCTCAAGCACTACTAATCATAATTCATCATATTAGCTTTAATCTAATCAATTCATGTCTGCATGATTTACTCTTAAGCAAGTCATTTTGTATGTGCTCTTCTATCAAGCATCCTATGATATAATTCATCAATCCTAGAAAATCACATCTAAGCCCTCAATTTCCCCTCTCATGGCATAAAACCAAACTTCATCAAATTCACCTTAGAATCATAGGTTAAACATGGTTACATGTATAATCATACAAAAATCATACAATTCCATCATGAATAATCATAAATAATCCTAATCCACTCTATTTGATCATAACCCATAACATTAGAAGAAACCCTAGATTGACTTGGGGAATTCTTCTTCTAAATTGGGGGAAAACATGGGGGCTTCATGGATGAAAGGATCCATGAATGAATAAGCCATCATACCTTGATTAAAAATACCTATAATCTTGGAAAAATGGAGACTTGACTTGACCTAGCTTTGTTCTCTTCTTCTTCTTATTCTTCACTTTCTAGAGAGAGAATATTGAAGATGAAATTAGGTTTCTTTTGGAATCTTGAACAATGACTTAGAATGACTTAATTTAGGGGTGTAAAGTCTTTATATATGTGGTCTATATTAGGATAAGATGATACCACTTAATCCTAATTAAATCCATAAAGTTCCATTAAGTCTTCACTCACGACATCATTGCCCCATCCACGAAACCACGACCACGGGACGTAGGTTGATCTACTGCCCATACTAGTTGAGCGTGGTTTGGGTTTTGTGGGTGTGAATTTAGATCTTGGACCTACGACCCCATCTATAAGACATGGACCCGTCCACGAGGTGTGGGTACTGCTCATGGACACTCCCTTAGGAAGATTTGGAAGGGAGTTTGATGAGTCCAAGATTTGGACTCAATTGGGGCTTTTTTTTTTGGATAGTTTTGGTGTCCTCAAATGCCTAATTTTTTTCTATAAACTGATGTTGAAGCCTTGATTTTTAAGTATGTGGATCAAGGAGAAAAACAAGGACACTAATCGACAAAAAGGAACAAAACAAGCTGAAGAAGTGGTGAAAGGCGAGCCTGGTGATCGCCAAGACCACTCGGTGACTCGTCGAGTGGCTCTTCAGTCCTCCTTAAGTTCATGTGTGACAGCCCTTAAGGAAGGAACCAAGTCAGCGACATGATATGGGCAGTTGGTGAATTATCAATTAGCTTCGCGATTACAAGATGAATCGGCCATTGTTACAGGATTGAGGATGTTGAGAATCAATACATGACGCCGATAAAAGAGAGCAAAGGGTGGTTCATCGAACCACTCGGCAAACATGACTTACCTTGCCTAATGGCCTTTCATAGCTTATTTTTGGCAACTATAAATTGAATTTTGAACTATAAATTGAAGAGATGGCTACCAAGACTTGAAGGCTTTTTGAGACTCAATTCAGAAATTTTGCAAGTGGGTTACTAATATTCTTCAATTTGGAACATTTTAAAGGCTTGAATACTCTTACCTAGATCATGGATAATGCATTTGGTAACCGTTTCTATGTTCTTATGTTGTGTGGCTAAAACCCCAATTCATAGGGTGTGATTATGTGATTATGGGTTGAATTAGCTTTTGGGTATTGCTTATTACTAATTTTAAATGCTATATTGAAGTGGGTTTAATCATTAGCTATGTTTTTATTTATTAATTGTAGTTGCGAATGTAGTTCTAACTTTTAGCTCTTAGCTTGCTTTTGAAAGAGGTTTTTGAATCAAAGCTTTTTATTTATGGTTTGTGGGTATTGGGTTGATCTGGGTTCAGCTCGAGAGAGTGAGTCCTAAACCCAATCCTACCCATTTTGCTCGATAGAGAGGATCTATTAAGGTTGGGGTTGTTGTTATTTATTAGGCTTGTTGATATTCGAGATAAATCACTTGAATCTAAGTAGTTGTTCGAGAGAAAGCTATTTCAATCATAGTCTAGCCTACCCTTTGATATATAGCTATTTATTAGTAGTTTCAATTACCCATATAGCAAAATTTCCCTATAATCGATCACATACTAATAATTCCTCTTTATATTATTATTTCAGTTTTGTCTGACTGCATTGTAGTTGATAATTGCAAACCAAACTCCCCCATTTGATATTTGTTGTCACCTCCTTTGACTTTTTTACATGTGTTTTTTGATAATTTCTTTTCCTATAGCTGATTAGACCATGTTTGTACTTCCTAATTGAATTTTAACACGTACCGCTCCCAGTGGGTTCGACCCCAACTCTTCATTGGGTTTTATACTACTTAACAATTGTTTGTACCTAGAATTGGGTGAGGTGTGCTTGAAACGTTAATCAGTGTTCACCCACGTTGCCCACCTCTGGGGCGTGGGTCCAACCACGTGGCTTGGGTGGCCTTATCGGTTGACACTTGGAACTCTAAAACATGCTCAACTTCCCTTTTAAGGCCACAGGTGTTACAGATACATGGAATACAAGATGTACTGATGCTAAATTATTAGGCAACTCAAGTTCATAAGAAACTTTGCTAATACACCTCACAATTTGATATGGGCCCACATAACAGGGACTAAGCTTACCTTTCTTTTTAAATCTCATTACATCCTTCATGCGTGAAATATTCAAGTAGACCCAATCATCAACATCAAACTCTAGTTCTCTTCATTTAACATCGAAACACGACTTTTGTTGACTTTGATCCTTTTTCAACATTTTGCGAATAAGTCAAACTTTCCCATGGCCTCATGAACTGACTTAGGCCCTAGCAAAGCAACCTCACCAACTTTAAACCAACCAATATGATACCTACACCCTCTACCTTAAAGAGCCTCAAACAATACCAGCCCACTACTAGAATGACAACTATTATTATAAGAAAACTCAATCAAAGGCAACTTATCATCCCAATTTCCCTTGAAACCAATCACACATGCTCTCAACATGTCTTCCAAAGTCTTAATGGTACATTCGGCTTGTCCATTGGTTTGAGAATGAAAATTCATGTTAAGTTTCCCTTGAGTACCTAGACCTTTCTAAAATGACTTCCAAAATTGAGATGTAAACTGAGTACCTAACTTGAGATAATGGACATAGGCACTCCATGCAACTTTACCATTTTCTGAATATAAAGCTTAGCATACTCTTCCGATGAGAATGATGTTTTAAAGGGAAGAAAGTGAGCCAATTTATTCATTTGGTCTACAATCATTCAAATTGAATCAGACAATCGATGACTGCGGGATAAACCCGTAATGAAGTCCATCTTAAAATCTTCCCACTTCCATGTAGGAATACTTATGTTTTGAGCCTAACCATGAGTTTATGATGCTCAACATTCACTTGCTAACAATTCATATATCTAGCCAAGAATTCTATAATGTCCTTCTTCATCCAATTCAACCAATATATTTCCCACAAATCACCGTACATGTTAGTGGATCCCGGGTGAATAGAATATAGAGAATTGTGACCATTTGTCAGAATCGGATTCCTCAAGTCATCAATATTCGAAACATATAAGTAACCTTGATATTGAAGGAAACCGTCTCCCCCTTTGGAGAAAGCATCAATTGCTTTTTCATAAATAGACTTCTTCAAGTCAACTAATACCGGGCAAACACTTGCTATCATCTTTCTTACCATGACTCGAAAACTTTTGCTGGAATTGAGAACGTCCATGTCCACCAGACCTAGAATGTGAAAAATCACCATTACCGATCTTTGCTCTCTTGGACTCTTTTGCTTTCCTTGAGCTTTTCCTTTTCAATTTTTTGTGCATGTATCATCAATTAGTAAATATCCATTTCCTTGATCAACATGGTGGGACGACATTCTTTGACAACCAATTTGGAAACACCCAACACAAGCTTACTTACTCTTGCCTTGGAGTTGGCAATCATAGTCATAGTATACTTATCCAATTGAGTGAACTTCAAAGCATATGTCATGACTCAAGTCTTTGAACGCATGTTATGCTTGAAGCCATTAGGCTGACGTAGGTATGTCTAGGGATCACACATTACATCGCCCCTGGCACGCCGCAAAATTTCATGCGGGGTAGAAGCTAGCCAATCATGCACCCTGGGCGTGCGTCTGGCCCAAATGGTAGTCTACATCACCAGTTGTGATGAATGGAAAAATCCTTATTTCCCATTTTACGACTTGTTTGAACATGAAAATGTCGACGTCTGCCCTTTCGAACAAATGCATGCCATTAAATATGTCATCACAAATGCCCTAAACAATTTCAATTAAAAACACATGAAAGAGTTGATGCAAGGTCCATGGGCTAATAAACACTAAAAAAAAAGAAAGTTGTGTAATTCCTAAAAATTGCTCGTAAATGCGAAAATATTCCTTAAAAAACGGGTGCAACTATAGGTAATGCTTCCTCAACTCATTACATATCTACTCATAAAGTTTTTTCAGAAATTTTTTGGGTCATCCAAGGTGTCAGGTCCGTGGGCTAACACATACTAAAAATAAATAAATTGCATAATTCCTAAAAGTTATCTTGAAAATGCATAAGTAAAGTGGTGCGACTATACGTAATGCTTTTGATGAAATAAAATGATTTTTTTGAGTTTGAAATACATTGTTAATACATATGTGAATGCAATTTTACTATTGGATAATCAATTTTAATATCAGGTGTTGGTCAAGGCATGCACCCATTGACCAGGCGACAGTGGCCAACATCAGGTGACATCGGATGAGGCCTATGTGCATTGGCTGAGGCATACACACATCGGCCATGCATCATCGATTCTTTGAACACAAATTGCACCTTAAGCCATAAGGCCGAGGGCATGTCTGTCAGGCTCATTGTCTAGCTTCTTAAAGATACTAGGACTTTTTAGGTCGCAGAAGTTTAAGTCACTAATAGGTTTTGGATGGCCTTAGATGTTTTGGGCCACATGTGTACTAAATTGATGTATTCCACGAGTTTATAGCCTTTGTCGACATACCCAGGTGATCTTTCAATTTTCATTGTGATCGGGATAGATCATTGCAATAGTTGGTCTTCAACAAAGAATTCCTAGTAAGTGCGAGTTATTAGGTTCGGTTGACTACGTCTTTGCCCTTTGTACATATTTCTTGTCGCTCCTACCGATTGAATGATCCAGTGAAATATTCAGATTGTTGCAACGTGGGCAGTTTTCTGCCTGCGACGTCAAGAGAAGTCCATTGAACTTTATCATTTAGAGGAAGATGAAATCGTAACAAGGTTTTCATAGGTGAACCTACAGATGGATTATTGTCATGTCCTGCAGAATAGAACAACCCGTGAACAAATGTTAACATATGGGGGCGATGCGGAATCGATGGTTCTCAGGCCTTCTACCCACGTACGTCCCTATTATTAATGACATGGGCGTCGGGTGACCAACGAACACGAATAGCAAAAGTGCTAAAGAATACTAAAATTGACCGCCCGCACCTCGTGCCCTTTCCTTGGAGTGCGTGGGGGGACATGTGCTACTCTTGAAACACAAACAATTCTTATCAACAGATATATCGACTCTTGCATTGATGAAGAAAATAGAGAAATAGGAACTTGGTGTGAATTGAAGAATCCTATGAACATAGAGTATTTGAGCACAAGTTGCGCTCAAATCCATTAGGCCAAGGGCATGCCTATTTGGGCATCACACATAGGGAAGAAAATGGCCTCCCATGCCTCTTGAACACACGACTGGCCTAAATACGAGTTCACATCACCGGTGTGACAAATGGAAATTTCCAATTCCAAGACTCGTTTGAACTTAAAAATACTGACGTGTGCCCCTCCAAACTAACGCACATCATTAAATAAGTTGCCATATACACCCACAAAAAAATTAAGCCAAAAAACACACGTAGAAGTTAGCCCCAGAGTCGTGGGCTAATACATACGAAAAATCAAAAAAGTCATGTAATTTCTAGAAGTTGGCTTGTAAATGCGAAAATATGCCTTAAAAAGTGGTGTGACTATACGTAATGCTTATGATGAAAGAAAATGAATTTTGAGTTCAAAATCATTGTTAATACATATGTCAATGTCAATTTTGATATTGGATAATTAATTTTAATACTAGGCGTCAGTGGAGGTATGCACGAATTGTCCACACGATACTAGCCGAGGCATACGTGTATCGGCCGAGACATGTGTGCATAGGTCAGGCGACATCAAGTCTTTTGATGCAAATGACACTATAATCCATTAGGCTAAGGGCACATATGTTGGGTGCATCAATGAATTTCATAACTGCACTAAAACCTTCTAGGCAACAGAATTTGATAATGCTCAATTACACTCCATCCGATTCTAAGTGTAGGCGGTAACAATCACTTATAAACCCAACAAAGAATTGGGGTTGATCCCACAGGGAGTGATACGGTAAAGAATTCAATTAAGAAGTGAAGGAAGTGTTCTAATCGATTGTAGGATTACACATTTTCAGAACAACTAAAGTAAATTGTCAGGGTTTGACAACTAGAATCAATTGGGGGGATGAAAAAAACAACTACGGAAATACGAGAGAGATCAAGTAGAGAAGGGATCCTTGGGTATGTGCTCAATTAAATGTTAATTTCGATGTATGGGTGATTATTATTTACAAAAAACCATTGAATCTTCATGTGTAGGCTAGGCTTTAGGTGTAACAACTATTTCTCAATCAACTATTATGAATCAAGAAAGTTCTCTTGAACCTTGATAATCCCAACAAATATGAACACCCCAAAACCTCAATTAATCTACTCTCTAGAGCTAGATAAGTAGGATTGAATTTAGACCCACTTTCTCAAGGTGAAACCATAAAAATCCAATCAGTACACTTTTCAATTGATAGCTTTAATTCTAAAACCTTTTGTTCAAGCAAGCCTAGAATGCTACACCAGAACTACATTAGCAACTACATTTCATCAATTAAAACTCAACTATCAATTAAAACCACTTCGAATCAACAATTAAATCAATAATACTAACACTCATAAGCTAATTTAAACATTCAATCACATAATCACACCCCTAAAAATGGGGGTTTTAGCTAAACATCATAAAAACCAAGAAAATGTTACCAACTATGTTATCCATCAGTTTGGGTAATAGATTTCAAGTCTTCATAATGCTCCATAATAAGCTCAAAAATCATAAAACCCTAACTTTCTACTCAAAAACTTCAAGAACAGTGTTAAGGATCAAAAACCAAATATAGAAACTCTGAAAAACTTAGAAAATATTGCTAAAAAATTCGGAACTCTATTTCATCTTTCAAAAATCACATTTATACTCTTCTAGATTTTTAGCTTTAGGACCATTTGGTGGAATAAGTGGAGCATCTCCAACCAGGTCGGCGATGTGCCAAATGTCCTTTTCCATCGCCTTCTTGACTTGACTCTTCACCATTCCTCTTCTATGGCTTTAGGCAATCACGATCTCCATCGCCAATCCAGTCGCTACCTTGCCGACATGCTATTTTCATTCGTCGAGTTGTCTTGATCCAAGAGCTAGCCTACTAGAACTTTTGGCGAGCTAAACAACCACTCGGCGACTCGCCAAGTGGCTTTAGAGATCATTATACTTTCTTTTCTTCAGCATTTTCGCTCCTTTTTTCCTGGTAATGTACTTGCCTTGCTTTTTTTCCATCATTACTTCAAATTAGGATTTAAATATCAATTTAGAGCATAAAGTAGGAATTTAGGACACTAAAACTTAGTACAGTAATCACTAAATGAGTCAAAATCCCCGACTCATCAGCACCCCAACTTAAACTTTTGCTTATCCTTAAGTAAAACATACGATGAATCAGTGCAAAAGAGATGTTTACAAATAAAGCTACTCAAGACTCAACATGAATGCACACAAGAGGTTCAAACTACCTATGAAATGTGCAATTGTGCACTACAAGTTTCAAACTGTGACTAACCATCATCAAATAGAACTCAAGCTCACAATGCTTGCAATGAATATTCAAGCTCAACAAAAGTATTCAAAAGCCCTCACACAAAGAATGATTCCATGCTCACAAAAGGCTCCTCAAATTTTCAGAATTATGGAATCAAAGGCAACTCTCACACTCTCAAAGATGAACACATGTATGATTCTATACATAGGCTTACCCATATTTTCCAATCAACTTTGCATTAAGCTCAATCAAGATCACAAAGGTCTTTCAAGGCTTGTAATGGGGCTTAGGGTAAAGGTATAATCATTTTGGCTTAGTAACTTCTACCTTCATGAAGCATGACTTGCATTTCACTTTCTCTCCTTTTATTTCACTTTTTTTTATTTTTACAATGTACCCTATGTTTTTTGAATCATGATTCCTTGGATACCCTATTTCTTTTTTCCATTGCACAAAATTTATTGCAATATTCTCTTTTTTCTTAGTCGTTTTCTTCTTTTGATTTTCTTCTCTCCTTTATTTTATATGGAGGGGTTCCATCTTTTTCAACAAAATCCATCAAGGGCAACTTTTTCACCAACTTCCTACCTTTCCCTCTTTTTGACCATACCCCAACTTAGGCTTTTGGCCTAAATTGGATATTCAGATGGACCAATGCTTTATGAAGGTTATAGGTGATGGAACAAAGAGGTCAAAGTTATTCATGTTTCATCCAACGAAAAGGTTAGGCTCAAATGGGGTCAAACTAGGTCCACACTCTGACAAGGTGATCATAATGAGGTAAATTAGCAATTTGGTTCACTTTCCACAAATTTTGCCTAAGATGATTTCTAACATTCGCCTACATAAGTTAATCGGACCAATGGGGAAAGTTCTAGGAATTAATAAGCACATATTTTGAGACAATCTCACAAAACATGGCATTCAATATAATCATCAATCAAGACTCTACAATTTTAGCTCGTGTGCAATGATCATCACAAGATTCATTTTAACAACTGGTCAGTCAAAATGAGATGCTAATAGTTCACACAAGACCTATACAACTCAAATTTGCCTAATTGGAATTGCACACATATCATTCAATGAACAACACTATTGAAGTCATCGGTATTGATCACAACAGATGCTCAAATTTTAAAGAGAACAACCATATTCACAAACATGAAAAGGTGACAATTTTTTTTATTTGGGTCAAAACTAACATTCGCATTAAAAATCAATGGATCAAAAAACAATAGTCACAAAGGGAATCATGCGTTCACAAAAAAAAATTATGGATAAAAACAACCCAAAAGAGGCATGTATGAATATACCTCACCCCGCCAAACAAAACTAGCAGTTGTCCTCAAATGCGAATGAAAAAGAAAGTCTAAAAATAAATTTGAAAGAGAGTCAAGATCCCCATGTCAAGCGAAGCCTTAGGTGAACTCTACATATTCGTGACTCCCTCAGTTCGGGAATTAGTGCCCGACTTTTCTTCATCCTTTGCTCTACTGGAGCCCACAATATATGTATTTGAACAGAGGCCTCAACAGCTCTCTGAACCATCACACCCTCTAACTCATCCAAGTCATCATACACTGCAGCATATCGTACACCAAGATCCATCTTATCAATCACAGGAGCATCTGACTCAGCATCCTCATTAGCCATAACAACATCTCCGGTCATAGTTGCCAGAGGGATCTCATAAATAGCTTACAACTTTGTACCCGAGACCTTGGGAAGGTCTACTGTGCCGAAGAACATATATAGATTCATGGATTTTTGCTCATCCACGTCACGTCTCAAACTAACAATATCAGTCTTCAAGGCTGCCACATCCTTCGATTAGCTGCCACACTGCTCATATGCCTCCACTCTCACCAAGCACATTTATTAGCGCCCGATGCTCTCTCAACTCAGCCAGAATAAGAGCTAGGGTAGCAACAATGGCTTGCTCGATCATCCCTGGAAGAACAAACTCTACTCAGGAGGCATGAACATCAGCAAATTAGGCCAAATAAGAGCATGGCTTGGGTACATGGGGGCAGGAGGTAGAAACAACAATAGTGGAAGTTGTACCATCAACAAAACTAGAAGAAGCAAAAGAAGAACTCTTACGTGTACCTGAATGATCACTAGTCTGAGTAGGAGGGGTTGTGTCAACATTTCCACATCAAACACCAGGGAGGTGTCCATCGAGGCAACTCTCCTCCTCGCGACCTCACCCCTAGTTTACTCGGCCTCGATCCTCTAAATATCAGTAGAGGAAGTGGGAGTCACTTCCACATCTGACTTTTTTATCAATGGCACTCGAGCACGCCACTATAGCTATGTAATCAACACTGGGAACAGGAGTGAGGTTTGACTCTGCTTGACCCTCATAGGCATGTCTTACTCGATAATTAACCCGGGATATAGTCTAACCCAATCAATGATGCAGCCCAATAAAGCAGCCTTTGTATGTCGGAGTATCGACTTGTTCCATAAAGGCATAAGGGTTCTGCTAATAAATCGGAACCTATATTGGGTAGCCACATTCAAATACTTCTTCTCTATTTGAACTCCCAGCTTGATGCATGGCGGTATAATATTTGAGATGAGAGGATCCAACCAACCCTTAAGATCATCTAGGGTCATCTTCTTTATCTTATCCATCAAGAAATGCATTACCTTCATCGTACACCCTAGCACCTCATTAATGTCGGTACTTCTACATTTCACTCTTTTTCCCCGCACCACTACATGGTCCACTGGTGCGAACGAGCTATCCTTTTTCGTCCCCTTAGGTACCAACTTCTCGTACTCCTCATAGAATTCATGAACCCAAGAAGGAATGTATGAGCCTCGGGGCTGGGTAAAGATCTCAAATTTATGGAACTTGATAGTGTTCCACACCTACGGGTACCTGTCTAGTACTCCATTAGTAGACAATCTCTTCTCATTAAAGATGGTCTAAAATCCTACTACCCTAAGTCTGTTCAACCATTGGGGAAGGGGTGCCTGAATTAGTGGCACTAGAGGTACCTGTTCGACCATTTATGTTGGAAGTAGAGGAGGCATCGGGATCCAGACTGGATCATGGAGTGACTTAGAGTGCAACTTTTCTCTCCTCATCTATAATGTCTGGTCGTCCTCTGGCTCGAATACGGAGACTGGCAATCTATCTTTCGATTTTCCCTCACTATCTAACGCAAATGTAGTGAGGTAGGTGGCGTAGATTCCTATAATGTATGAGATCTCCTTAGCTGGACTTGGATCTACATGCTCCTGCCTTTCCCAGTGTTCTTCCACCAGTAGAAGGAAGTTTGGCTTGTGCGGCTCGTGAGGAGACAACACCCTCGTTAATCACTATTTATTATGCTCACTTATGGGGTGGTTGATTCCTTCTTGGTACCTTAGGTCTCACCATAGCTGCAAAACAACATCAAATAATAGTTCAAAAATTATCAAATTTTAAAAAGGTGTTAGAAAACTTGCCGAGTAGTTCGACTAGCCAAGTCGGGCTCGCCAAATGTTCCAAAATAAAATTGCTCAGAATTTAACACAAGTCGACATGGTCCAGGGTCGTTCGGTGATTCGCCAACACCATTTAGTGAACTAAAATTAGCTCGCTGAATGTTATAGAACCTTTTTTTGAAATTTAGGGCTTAGAAAGTGCGACCTAACAGACATTCATGAATACTAGAAGTCACCTACTGTTCATAAATAGTAGTCATGTAAATTTGTATATAAATACAAGTAAGGAGAAAGGGAAAATCATCCCTCAACTCCCACTTCCGCAACATTTCTCTCTCAACTTCCGCAACCCCCCAAATTGGTATCAGAGCTAGATAAGAAAAAATCTAAATGGAGAAATCTAACAACAACCACGAATCTATAATCAATTCCAGAAAATCTACAAATAGAGGTATTTTCATATTTCAATATAAATAGCTAAACTTTCATATTGCTGATAATCTCTTGATTATTATTAGATTATTATCATGTTATAGTATTGTTATACTGAATGAATTCGAAGTAGTTTGCTATGAACAAAGGTAGGCTGAGAATAGGTAAGCCCAGACTATGCCATCCGAAATCGAAAACCCAGTTAGGCAAAAGAGAAGCCGTTTGAGGGGAAGTACGAACTTGTTGAAGGCGCTGTTAGGGTAACTGATTGAGGCCAAAAAGTCTTAGTAGTGACCAAAAGAATTTGTTCAGAATAACTTTAAGATAATTTGATAATTGATAATAATAAACAAAGAGGTTAGAAGGAATAAATTGTTTAGAAACCATGAAAATGATGAATACATAGTTACTAGATGAAGATTATAATTATAAAATACTTATTTTATATATCCTTAGAACACTTAATATTGACATAAAAAGAAAAATATATGACCTTTTAATTACTGAGGAAATGACAGAAATAAACCAAATAATGGAATTAATAACACAAAATTGGAATGAACTAACTATTCAAAGTATATATGAACTATATGACTCATATTCAGATTAATGATAAACTACGAATATCTAACATATTAGCTACAAACTATGGAAAATTTAGATCTACTCAATAAACTTTTAATAGATAATATTATAACATACTGAAGAACCCAAGATATGAAATACTTAGAATATATTTCAGAAAATACGAAAGAACTACAAAACCTCATGATAAAGAAACAAGAATATTATGCAAAGATATTTTCACCAGAAAATTAGAATGAATAACACTTATAAAGAACAATTATTAGAAAAAATTAATGAAATAAAACAAGAATTACAATTTAGACAAAACAGACTAGAAGATAATATATGGGCAGGAGTATGCCAAAAATCTATAAAACCACAAAGAAAAACGATATTCTTATTAGATCTATAATTACAACACTTAGAACATAAATATCAACATAATTTATAATGAATAAAGAAGAATATGCTGTAGAAGAAAAAATATATAAAAGTCAAGATGGACTAGAAATAAAAATAATACATTCAAACTTAGAACGAAGATATAAAAAAATAGGAAACCAACTATACTTAATGCCAGATAAAGAATCAGCAAAATTAGAAGATAGTCTAACAACAATGGTACGATTAAATAAAGAAAATGAAGAAATAGATAGAAAAAAGGAAATTGAAAAAATTTGAGAACAAGCTAAAAAAGAAATTAAACAAATAGAAGAAGTAAAAGATACTAGAATTGAAGAATTACAAAAAGAATTAGAATGACTTAAACAACTATATGAAGAAAAATTAAAAGCAAAAGAAGAGTACAAGAAAAGAACTGAAGAATTAAAGTTAAATCAAGAAATAGAAAAAATGAAAACAATGTTAGAAGAAACAGAAGAATTACCCGAATTAAAAATAGACGAGTTAAGAATAGATGAAATAAATGAAGAAGAAAATGATAATATTTCAGAAAATAATTCTGAATCATATTCAGAAACATATACTGACCTAATAGAAAAATATAAAAATATAGAAATAAATGTAGGAAATTTAGATGAGAAACCTAGTACTTCAAATCCTAAAATACGACTGGATACAACCCCAACATATTATACTTACGAAAGAGAAAATAGAGATGAAGTTCTATGGGATAAAAGATTAAATAAAAATTGGACACCCAGACAGACTACAAATCAAAATAATTTCTTAGAGTTAGACTATGTAGCAGATACAAATAAAACAATTCAATTATGGATAGGCTATATATCAAAACAATTAATAGAGAACAAAATATCAATAATAGATGCCCCAGGGTACATAGAAAGAACGCTTATAGGAACAGCAAAAATATGGTTAAAAAATTTAACACCTGCAAGCTTAGCAACACTAAGAAATAATACAAAATCTAATAATGAAATAGCAACATCAGCAATAGACATATTAAATAAATATGAAATATCAATTAGAAATGAATTTGGTAGTATGACAACAGAAATAGAAGAACAACGAACAGATAAAATAATAAACAGAAATTTAATGAATAAATTAGCAACATGTAAAATGAGTTATATAGATGAATATACATGTGCATTTAGAGAATATTATTATAAAGGAATATATACAAATGATGAAAGTAGAGAAATAAGAAAATTATATTACAGAAAATTACCAGAACCATTTAGTTCAAAAATAATAAAAGATTGGGAAGAATCCAATACAGTAGATACACTAGGAGCTAGAATAAAATTCTTACAACAATGGTTTATGAAACTATGTGAAAAGCATAAAGAAGAATTGAAACTAGAAAAAATATTAGTAAAAAACCTAGCATATTGTACAAGCAAGTTAGCACCTCAATTTGGATGTAAAAATCCATATAAATATAAGAAAAGGAAAAAGAAGTATAAACCCTTCAAAACAAAATATAAGGACAAAATCGCAAGAAAAAGATATTATATAAAAAATTATAAACAAAAAAGACCACATAGAGTTAAGAAAAATATAACAGAATGTAAATGTTATAATTGTGGAAAACTAGGACATTTAGCTAGAGATTGTAAATTACCAAAAGATTTAAAGAAAAAACAAATAACAGAGATAATAATAGAAAACGATACATATAAACAGATAGATTATTTAGATTATGACTTAGAAAATGAAGATAGCATATACGAAATAACAGATAATGAAGAAGAAATAATAGAATCATATTCTGATTATGACTGAAAGTGACATAAAAATAATAAGTAAAAAAGAATATCAAGATAATGAATATACAGAACAAAAAATAATATTTGACAATAATATGTTTGAACAAATAAAAGGAAAAGAATTAGACTTAAGCATAGATAAGAAATTAGAAGTACCTAGATTAAAAAATTTATTCAAATTACAACACGATGAATATTATGTAGTAAGCCAAAAAGAACATGTAATAGATTGTAAATATATTAAAGGAAAAGCTAAAATACCTATAATAAATAAAAAAATCATTAATAAAGAAATCCACGATTTAAAATAAAAAAATCCAATAAAATATGTACATTTAGGAGCAACAGAAATA
Source organism: Solanum bulbocastanum (assembly GCA_037074985.1). Taxonomy (NCBI): domain Eukaryota; kingdom Viridiplantae; phylum Streptophyta; class Magnoliopsida; order Solanales; family Solanaceae; genus Solanum; species Solanum bulbocastanum. Next base: position 19,481,990 of record CM073607.1, on the reverse strand, counting down.
TTGATAAAAGCATGTTTTAGAGAAGGAACAGATACACCTATAGAACTATATTTAGCAGATGATAGAATAATTCAACCTATAGAAAAAAGCATAATAAGTGCAGTTAGAGGAAATTTAATATATCAAAAATTTAAATTTATTATAAGTGCAAACTATTCAGTAGCAATAGAAGACAAAAACATATATAAATCACTAGTACTATACTGGAAAATGACAGGCATAGAACTAGCACCAAGAAGTAAAATATTTACAGCAAGATGTAAAAATTTATACATACTAACTACAAAGCATAAAATAATAGCAAAAAATAAGATTCAAAAAATCAAAATAGAAAATCCATTTGATAAAATAATTACAGTAATAGATAATAATGATTACAGTTATAAAGAAATAGATATTGAAGAAGATTTAGAAATAGTAAAAGAAAGATTAAGTACATCTAAAAGATTAAGCTACGACACACCTTCATCATCAAGAAATAGTACATCTAGAAGTTTAGATTGCGACTTAATACCTAAGTTATTAGAGCAAAGGAAACAAGAAATACAACCATATCAATACTATATCACAGGAATACTAGACCAAAGAAAATATTTAATAAATATAAATACAGGACAAATAGAAAACCAAATTATAAGGGAACTAGTAAAAGAACATGAAATAATTACAGGAGAAAATATAAATACAGAATTACCTAGAGCATTGGTAAACATAGAAGAAACTACTGAACAAGAACTAATTATTGGAGGAATACGAATAAAAATAAAATTTAAAATACATCAAGGAAATAATAATATTACTTTAGGAATAAAATGGCTAGAAACAGTTAAACCATATAATATAGATGATAAACAAATAACAATACATTATGAAAACAAGAAAGTAATCATTAAAAGAACAATTATATGATAAAATAACAGTTTAGCATCTTAATATAATGACAAAAATACACATTTTAGCAAAAATAATTATAGAAGGATACTATAATAGATATTACACACCTATGAAAGACACAGGAGCAGAAGCAAATATGTGTAAACATAATTGTCTACCAGATAGTAAATGGGAAAAATTAAAAACACCATTAATAGTAACAGGATTTAATAATGAAGGAAGCATGATAACACATAAAGCTAAAAATATAAAAATACAAATACAAGGATATAATTACTTTAGCAAATTTGACTATAAATCAGTATTTTACCACCTTAAACTAGAAGAAGAATCTAAACATTTAATAGCATTTACCGTACCACAAGGATTTTACGAATGGAATGTTTTACCATTTGGATATAAAAACGCACCAGGTAGATATCAACATTTTATGGATACGTATTTTAACCAACTAGAAATTGTATAGTATATATAGAGGACATATTATTATACTCAAGAACAAAAAAAGAACATCTAAAATTATTAGAAAAATTTATACATATCATAGAAATATCAGGAATTAGCTTATCAAAAAAGAAAGCTGAAATTATGAAAAATCAAATAGAATTCTTAGGAATACAAATAGATAAAAATGGAGTAAAAATGCAAACACATATTGTACAAAAAATATCTAATTCTGAAGAATTATTAGATACTAAGAAAAAATTACAATCATTTTTGGGATTAGTTAATCAAGTAAGAGAATATATACCAAAATTAGCAGAAAATTTAAAACCATTACAGAAAAAATTAAAGAAAGACATAGAATATCACTTTGATGAACAAGATAAAAAATATATCAGAAAAATAAAAATTATGTATAAAGATTTACCAAAATTATACTTTCCAAATGAACATAGACAATTTACTTATATAGTGGAAACAAACTCTAGTGATCATAGTTACGGAGGAGTGCTAAAATATAAATATGTAAATGAAAAAATAGAACATCACTGTAGATATTATTCCGGATCATATACAGACCCACAAATAAAATGGGAAATAAATAGAAAAGAATTATTTGTCTTATATAAATGTTTATTAGCTTTTGAGCCATATATTGTATATAACAAATTTATTGTTAGAACAGATAATACACAGGTAAAATGGTGGATAACCAAAAAGGTACAAGATTCAGTTACAACAAAAGAAATAAGAAGACTGGTAGTAAATATATTAAACTTTCATTTACAATTTAAATTATAAAATCTGACAAGAATGTGATCGCAGATCACCTCTCAAGGAAAAGATACTAAACAAACAAATACAATGGATCAAATACTCAACCTCCTAACTACACTTTGTAAAAAAGTGGACAGTATGGACGGTGAGATACAAAAGCTAAAAGAGCAAGCTAGCAGTCAGCAGCATGACGTTAAACATGCGGAGTTACGTCGATCGGAAGACGATAAAATTCCAGACCTAGAAGGAGACATTGGGAAACTCCATAAAACCCATAACGTTTGTGTAAATACAGCTGCAGGTACATCAGGAGCTACAAAGAAAGAAAAAGCTACAGAAGAAAAAAGTTATGTAAATACAAATATGAACAAACTTTTTGATAAACCATATACAACACCAAAGATACAAAAATCCGTACCTACTCCACAAACTACGACATATAGAAACAGTCTAGCCCAACAAAAGAATACATATAACCATATTACCCGTACCTATACAAAAAATATTTACAAAATCCAAACATACTTGAACAAAAACCCCAGAGCCACAAATATAAAAGAACCAAATACCGATTATATTACCCAACACCTACAGGGATATAACAAACTAATTGCCTTACCAGGTACAGATACAAACTTGGTTACAACTTGTTATAACTACGGACTACTTAGTACCGTATACACAGCTACAGGAGATGAAATCTCGAAGATATCAGAATTATATAAAGCTTTCCTAACCTATAAAAGAATTACCAAAGGAACGCTATTTTTTATTAAATTCTATACAGCTACTGCAGAGATATTATATGACGAGATAAAACCTATCATTCAAGTTATAAAGATAGGATTGATAAGAGATATGTTAATACCAGAAAAAATAGAAAAACAAAACGAGATATCTATTGTAGATATTCCAGATTTTTACGCCAACAAAAGAGTTATTGGAATAGCTACAATACTGACAGAACTAGCGAATAATTATTTAAACAATAATACAATATGGAGCTATTATAGTAGAGACAATACTATGATATACTCTAATTGTCGGGAAACTAGAGAAGGAGATATGGAAGAGATACGACAATGGATATTAAGTCTCCTTAAACCAGAAAATATACCAACAACAAGAGCTATCAGAAATTTTTTTATTTCACCAGCATTATTAACCAGATATTGTACAACTATCAGCAGTAAATATTCAGAACATATATGTTCAAAATGCCAAGAAGAAGATAACAACGTTTCAACTGTACAGCTGGAATAATCTATCCAAGGACAACAGATACACAAGATATCCGGCAGCCTGATGAAGACAGCCGACAAACAAAAAGATATGACGGAGACATCTATGTAATTAGTCAAAAGTAGGATAGGAATCTTATCTTCCTTTTGTAAAGAAAAGTAAAGTTGTTTGTTTTTATTTGGAGTCATCAAACAGGATACTTTTGATGAATAGTAAAAGACAAGAAATACTATTCATAAATAGTAAAATGTCAATTATGTGAATAGTAAGAGTCGGTTACTGTGTAAATAGTAAAGGTCAAGTCACTGTGTAAATAGTAAGAATCAGTCACTATTCATGAATAGTAAAAGTCACCTACTGTTCATAAATAGTAGTCATGTAAATTTGTATATAAATACGAGTAAGGAGAAAGGGAAAATCATCCCTCAACTCCCACTTTCGCAATATTGCAGATCACCTCTCAAGAAAAAGATACTGAAAAAACAAATACAATGGATCAAATACTCAACCTCCTAACTACACTTTGTAAAAAAGTGGATAGTATGGATGGTAAGATACAAAAGCTAAAAGAGCAAGCTAGCAGTCAGCAGCATGACGTTAAACATGCGGAGCTACGTCGATCGAAAGACGATAAAATTTCAGAACTAGAAGGAGACGTTGGGAAACTCCATAAAACCCATAATGTTTGTTTAAATACAGCTGCAGGTACATCAGGAGCTACAAGGAAAGAAAAAGCTACAGAAGAAAAAAGTTATGTAAATACAAATATGAACAAGCTTTTTGATAAACCATATACAGCACCGAAGATACAAAAATCCGTACCTACTCCACAAACTACGACATACAGAAATACCCTAGCCCAACAAAAGAATACATATAACCATATTACCCGTACCTATACAAAAAATATTTACAAAATCCAAACATACTTGAACAAAAACCCAGAGCCACAAATATAAAAGAACCAAATACCGATTATATTACCCAACACCTATAGGGATACAACAAACTAATTGCCTTACCAGGTACAAATACAAAGTTGGTTACAACTTGTTATAACTACGGACTACTTAGTACCGTATACACAGCTACAGGAGATGAAATCTCGAAGATACCAGAATTATATAAAGCTTTCCTAACCTATAAAAGAATTACCAAAGGAACACTATTTTTTATTAAATTCTATACAGCTACTGCAGAGATATTATATGACGAGATAAAACCTGTCATTCAAGTTATAAAGATAGGATTGACTAGAGATATGTTAATACCAGAAAAAATAGAAAAACAAAACGAGATATCTATTGTAGATATTCCAGATTTTTACGCCAACAAAAGAGTTATTGGAATAGCTACAATACTGACGGAACTAGCAAATAATTATTTAAACAATAATACAATATGGAGCTATTATAGTAGAGACAATACTATGATATACTCTAATTGTCGGGAAACTAGAGAAGGAGATATGGAAGAAATACGACAATGGATATTAAGTCTCCTTAAGCCAGAAAATATACCAACAACAAGAGCTATCAGAAAAAAATTTATTTCATCAGCATTATTAACAAGATATTGTACAACTATCAGCAGTAAATATTCAGAACATATATATTCAAAATGCCAAGGAGAAGATAACAACGTTCCAACCGTACAGCTGGAATAATCTATCCAAGGACAACAGATACACAAGATATCCGGCAGCCTGATGAAGACAGCTGACAAACAAAAGATATGACGGAGACATCTATGTAATTAGTCAAAAGTGGAATAGGAATCTTATCTTCCTTTTGTAAAGTTTTTTGTTTTCTTTTGTAAAGAAAAAGTAAAGTTGTTTGTTTTTATTTGGAGTCACCAGACAGGATACTATTAATGAATAGTAAAAGACAAGAAAATCTATTCATAAATAGTAAAATATCAATTATGTAAATAGTAAAGGTCGAGTTATTGTGTAAATAGTAAGAGTCGGTTACTATTCATGAATAGTAGAGGTCATCATGAATAGTAAAGGTCATGTAAATTTTGTTTATAAATAAGGTTAAGGAGAAAGGGAAAATCATCCCTCAACTCCCACTTCTCTCATATTTTCTCTTAACTTCCGCAAACCCCCAAATTGGTATCAGAGCTAGATAAGAAAAAATCTAAATGAAGAAATCTAACAACAACTAGGAATCTATGAAGGAATCAACTCTAGAAAATCTACAAACAGAGGTATTTTCATATTTCAATATGAATAGCTAAACTTTCATATTGCTGATAATCTCTTGATTATTATTTGATTATTATCATATTATAGTATTGTTATACTGAATGAATTCGAAGTAGTTTGCTATGAACGAAGGTAGGCTGAGAATAGATAAGCCCAGACTATGCCATCCGAAACCGGAAACCCAGTTAGGCAAAACAGAAGCCGTTTGAGGGGAAGTACGAACTTGTTGAAGGAGCTGTTAGGGTAACTGATTGAGGCCAAAAAGTCTTAGTAGTGACCAAAAAAATTTGTTCAGAATAACTTTAAGATAATTTGATAATTGATAATAATAAACAAAGAGGTTAGAAGGAATAAATTGTTTAGAAACCATGAAAATGATGAATACATAGTTACTAGATGAAGATTATAATTATAAAATACTTATTTTATATATCCTTAGAACACTTAATATTGACATAAAAAGAAAAATATATGACCTTTTAATTACTGAGGAAATGACAGAAATAAACCAAATAATGGAATTAATAACACAAAATTGGAATGAACTAACTATTCAAAGTATATATGAACTATATGACTCATATTCAGATTAATGATAAACTACGAATATCTAACATATTAGCTACAAACTATGGAAAATTTAGATCTACTCAATAAACTTTTAATAGATAATATTATAACATACCGAAGAACCCAAGATATGTAATACTTAGAATATATTTCAGAAAATACGAAAGAACTACAAAACCTCATGATAAAGAAACAAGAATATTATGCAAAGATATTTTCACCAGAAAATTAGAATGAATAACACTTATAAAGAACAATTATTAGAAAAAATTAATGAAATAAAACAAGAATTACAATTTAGACAACACAGACTAGAAGATAATATATGGGCAAGAGTATGCCAAAAATCTATAAAACCACAAAGAAAAACGATATTCTTATTAGATCTACAATTACAACACTTAGAATATAAATATCAACATAATTTATAATGAATAAAGAAGAATATGCTGTAGAAGAAAAAATATACAAAAGTCAAGATGGACTCGAAATAAAAATAATACATTCAAACTTAGAACGAAGATATAAAAAAATAGGAAACCAACTATACTTAATGCTAGATAAAGAATCAGCAAAATTAGAAGATAGTCTAACAACAATGGTACGATTAAATAAAGAAAATGAAGAAATAGATAGAAAAAAGGAAATTGAAAAAATTAGAGAACAAGCTAAAAAAGAAATTAAACAAATAGAAGAAGTAAAAGATACTAGAATTGAAGAATTACAAAATGAATTAGAACGACTTAAACAACTATATGAAGAAAAATTAAAAGCAAAAGAAGCGTACAAGAAAAGAACTGAAGAATTAAAGTTAAATCAAGAAATAGAAAAAATGAAATCAATGTTAGAAGAAACAGAAGAATTACCCGAATTAAAAATAGACGAGTTAAGAATAGATGAAATAAATGAAGAAGAAAATGATAATATTTCAGAAAATAATTCTGAATCATATTCAGAAACATATACTGACCTAATAGAAAAAGATAAAAATATAGAAATAAATGTAGGAAATTTAGATGAGAAACCTAGTACTTCAAATCCTAAAATACGACTGGATACAACCCCAACATATTATACTTACGAAAGAGAAAATAGAGATGAAGTTCTATGGGATAAAAGATTAAATAAAAATTGGACACCCAGACAAACTACAGATCAAAATAATTTCTTAGATTTAGACTGTGTAGCAGATACAAATAAAACAATTCAATTATGGATAGGCTATATATCAAAACAATTAATAGACAACAAAATATCAATAATAGATGCCCCAGGGTACATAAAAAGAACGCTTATAGGAACAACAAAAATATGGTTACAAAATTTAATACCAGCAAGCTTAGCAACACTAAGAAATAATACAAAATCTAATAATGAAATAGCAACATCAGCAATAGACATATTAAATAAATATGAATATCAATTAGAAATGAATTTGGTAGTATGACAACAGAAATAGAAGAACAACAGAAAGATAAAATAATAAATAGAAATTTAATGAATAAATTAGCAATATGTAAAATGAGTTACATAGATGAATATACATGTGCATTTAGAGAATATTACTATAAAGGAATACATATTAACAAAATCACAATCCAAGAATTGGGGTTTTAGCTAGACATGTAAAAGAGATAGAAATTTATGCCAAAATAAGTTTGCATTCAAATGGGTATAAAGATTTAAGTCTCAAAATACGTCAAGATTGAAGAATCCACAAGACCCACGTCCCATTTCTTGGAGTTGAAACCCTTTGAACCATCAAGTTCTTCAAAACCCTCTCAAAACTTAGAACTCAAAAATAGAAGCAAAGTCTGAAAAATTACCATTGAAGGCTAAAATATCGATCCTCTAATGTATTGTCATTTAAACTCAGTGACTTTCATCCTTATTAAATGCGGTGCTTATAACACTTCCTTTCCTTTTCCTTCATCAATCTCTTCAGTGATCATAAGTCATCCTATTATTCAGTTTCCATGGATTGTTTGGGAACTCCATTTATTTTGTACTTTATTCCACAATTTTTGTTTTATTCTTATATATATATATATATATATATAGGGGTTGCATTTTTTTTAAAACCATGGGTAAGAGGAGACTTTACTTACACTTCTTAACTTACCCTTTTCTTTTCACCACACCCCAACTTAGGATTTTGGCCTAAGTTGGCTATTCAACTGACCACAAATTCATGAGGAATATGGGTAATGGATAAAGTAAGGTCTAGTTTGCATCAAGTTTCTTTCAAAGAAAGGTAAGGCTCAAAGAGTGTTCAAAAGCAGTTCACACACTCACAAGGTAGGTCACTAAAGAGGTATATGTCAAATTAGCTCACACTCTTAGAAGTTGCCTAATATCATATTAAGAGATAGCATCACTTAGTTGACCGGTCCGATGGGGCAAATTCTAGGATCTGATCTCTCATGCATGGTTCAAAGTAAGCTCATCACACTAGGCATTGACACTACAGTCAAACAAGACTCTACACTTTAGCTACTGTGCAATGATCATCACAAGAGACTCAATTCGATACTAGGCTATTCATAACGAGATGCAAAGAATTTACATATTGTCTATGGAACTTCATTTGGCCTCATGCAAGCACCCATTACCCTAGGATACTCAGACTTCTCCCGATTTTGCCAAATTTGGCCAATTGACAACTTCGCCCTTAAGAATGGCATCACTCGCTCTATCATTGGCCAAATTACGTCTTTTGGCACAAATACGGGCTACTCAGACTTCAGCCAACTAAATTAAACAACATGCAAGAACACCCCAGAAAATTTAATTCATTTTAAAGGACGGGAATAAGGGATTTCAACAATCAAAACATTACAGGTCAGTTTATCAAATTAAAATAGGCATTCAAACATTTTAATCCTATCAGAGAAGCCCAAAAAATTTCATCAAGATAATATCATTGCAAATGAGTACAATTTGGATAAAAATAAACTTGGAATTCAAAAAACTAACTTTAGATGCCGATTAAAATACTTTTAAAATTCTACGCAGCAATTTAATCTAACTCCAAGCAAAAATCAACACTAAAAATACTCTAACATTCAAAAATATAGGAACTAGCATGCAGGTGTGAGTTTGGGAAGATAAAAAGTGAGGGAAAATGAATGCGTTTGAAACTTTTAAACATTTGGCCTACAAAACCAATAACTATCCAGTTTTCGCCCATTTGGTAACGTTAGTCGAGCTCGCCTATCCTCTTGGAAATTTGCCAAGAGTTCATTTACATCGCCGAATTTTACAGAACCTCCAATTAGTGTGGGGGTCCCAACGGTGGTCTCCGTCAAAATCGCCGACATGGTCGGTGATTCACCAATAATTTCCTAGGCTTGCTGAGTTTTACAGAATCTAATTTGAAGATGTCTTGGGTCAAATGGCGGATTAGGTCGAGCTCGACGACCCCTTCGGGGACTCACCAACTAGACCTGTTGCTCACCACCCTGCACTTTTCCAAACACTTTCCACACTTCAACCTGTACAAAAGACACACCATTATTTTACCAAAACAAAAATAAAGCAATACAAAGGGTTTTGGTTTGCCTCCCAAACAGCGCCTTAATTAATGTCGCGGCACGACACAAGTCTATCTTCAAACCTCATTCTTGGGGTTAGCCATAGTATCACTAGGTAAACCCCCCTGCTATCTCGAATTTAGATGAGATGATATATGATCCATTTAGGTCTCTAACTGCTTTATCGACAGTGAATGGGAGATGACGGTCTGGCTAAGGGTGGACACATCTTCTTTTATTTCTTTCAAAATTTTGTCTGACCCTTCAAATTTGGTGAGGATCCGAGAGTGCATTTCCTCAGACCTACCACTTTTCGAATCCTTCGACTTTTGACGCTCATAGGGAGGCACATACCTATTTTTCTCCCCATCCTTCTAGTTAGGATTTTGATACCTCCATTCTCTATCGTGATCCTTCCAACCATCCTTTGTAGCCCAATCATGGTTACCACCATGCCTTGGGTAGTTGGAATGATAACCACCGCCTTAGTTGGCTAGAAAATTTACCCCTTATTATACAAGGTTTCAAACTTCATCTCCTAAGGATTTGCACACCCGCTACTCAAAGCATTGACAACCCAAGAACCAGCTCCTATGAAATTTTTGGAAAAAATGTCAAGTTATGTCATGATCTTAGCTATGTTTTGGTTCCTCTCCTGATATTTTTCCATATGCTCCTTTGTTAATATGAATGTAAGAGGGGAGACTTGACCTTCACGGGTGCACCAAGCCTAATTTATCGTGGTCATGCCATCCAATAGTTGTGCGGCTATCAAGTAAGACTGTTACATCAATCTTCTTGGAGAAAGTTGGTCAGCAACACCTATGTTCACCGAGTCTAGGCTCCGACAAAAATATTAGAGCAATACATTATCAGGCAAGGCATGAGTTGGGCATTGGAGCACAAACTTCTTGAATCACAGCCAAGTCTCATGAATTTGCTCGCCCTCAAAATTCTTAAAGCTTTGGATACTATCCCGAAGAGTTATCATCTTTGAGGGAGGGAAAAATCACATATTCAATGCGGTGACCAACTCTTCCCAAGAAGTGATGATTCGCGTGAGGACTCCGCCAGCCACTTGAATGTTTCTCCCTTCAATGAGAAAGGTTATAACCTTAACCAAACTGACTCCTGAGAGATATTTTTGAAAGAGAATGGTACGCACACATCCACGATGTTTTGAAGATGCTCGTGAGGATCCTCCTGAGCCAATCCACTGAAAATTCTCTTTAGTTTCAACAATTGTAACATAGTGCTCGTTATATGGAGTATTGCATTTCCTTCGATTGGAGGTAAACGGATTGCCCAAATACCTTCCATGAGATGGGGGTCATTAATGTTGGGCTCTTAGATATCATTTAGGTTTCCGATGTCGTCTTAGTGGCCAACCTACTTGCCGTTGCTACCATTAACACTAATGCTTCCTGAAATATTTACACAAACAAAAAAAATAAAACAAAAAATTAAGTAAATAGAACTACAACTAACAAGAATGAAAATCCTACTTAATTACAAATTCTCTAATAACACCACTCCTTAATAGCGGCTCCATGTTGATGTTCGACGTAATCAACTAATACTACATCGGTTCAAGTGCAAACGATCACACGTAGTGATATAACCCAACCAAGGGTAGGGATCTTTCCCATAGAGAGTGGTTTCGAGAATTAATAGAAAAGTAAAATCAAGTTCTAATTAGTCATAGCTATAAACATTATCGAATAAAAAAACAAACTAAATCTAAAAGGGTGACTCGTGCGTTAATTATCAGTGGGGATTTTGTATTAGCTAATCAACAAATACAACAAAAATATAAGGAAACGAGATAGGGAGATAGGATTCTTGGGATGTGATAGAAATATGGGCTAAAAGACACTAACGGGTAGATGCTATTGATAAGACATCACTGAATATTTGTTACTAGGCTAGACTTTGTGGGGGTAAATTCTCTCTTGAGCAACTTACCCTGAATCAACTCAGTTTATCTCGAACACCGAGTTGCCACATTTAATCACAGTCTCCACCTTAGTCCATTCACTCTCTCGAGCTGAAAGTAGGGGAGAGGGCCTAGGATTCACTCTCTCGAGCTGAACCCATGACGGCACAATAACCACCGGCTATCAATTTAGTGGTCTTAGTTTTAAAACCTCTCTCTTGAGCAAGCCATAAACACTAAGATGAAATTGTATTTGCAACTATAATCCCATTAAGTTCAAACAAAACTACTAAACGAAATAACATTTAAACAGTGAATATACCAATAATAAGCAACACCCAACAATATATTTAACCCATATTTAAAAAAGTCACACCCTAAGAATTGGGGTTTTAGCTAGACATAGAGAAAAGGAAGAAAATGATACCAAATCGAAGTAACATAAACTGGGTATGATTTATTTTCACTTTAAACGAGTCTAGGATGAGAATCTTAAACACCCTCTTCCAATTTATTAGATTTGGAAGTCTTCAAATCTTCAAAAGATAAGAACAAGGTCTCCTTACTTGAAACTTAGAAAAAACAAAAATGTTGTATCGAAAATACATACACAGATAAAAATTCAAGCTAGTATTTATAGTTTTCTAAAAATGTTATGCGAAGGGTCACACAGCGTAGTTAGTCAGGATAGCCGATGCCCTCGGCGATTCGCCCTTTGGTCTGCTTCATCACCTTTCAGCTCTTGCCTTCAGCATCTTCGGGCTCTGGATCATTAGGCGATTTAGTATTGCTTCACAAAACTGTTCGGTGACACACCGACTGATCCTTTTCATCACCAACTTGATCTTTTCCTTCAGGGCTAAGTACACTGGAACTTTGAATGAGGTTAAGGACATTTGGTGAATCACCGAATGCATTAGGCGATCCTCGGGCCTTCGTTTCTTAATCTTTTCAATAGTTTTGTTCCTTTTTGCCAAGTAGTCCATGCTTTACCTCAAACTCCAAATACCAGACACATAAGGATTTACATTAGTTATTGAGATAAAGTGTGCATTTGAGGACACTAATTATATTAAAATGAAGCCCTAAATGAGTCTAAATTTTGGACTCATTAGTGGTATAAGTCAGTTGACTAGGTCAGTAGTAGGTTCCTACTCATCAACACATTTTGCTGGGCGTGGACCTCATACTTTAGTAGGTAGATTTAGTGGTAGAGGGGGAGCATTTAGTTCTAGTAGTGGCCAGAATTCTGTGTATGCACTAGTTGACCGATATAGCTCAGAGTCATCACCTGACGTTATGACAGGTACATTGATTGTTTGTTCTCATTATGTTTATGCTTTGATAGATCCAGGTTCTGCCCTATAATATGTTACTCCATTTACTATGGGGAAGTTGTCTATAGAAACAGAGTCATTACGTCGACCCTTCATTGTGTATAGACTTGTTAGTGAGTCCATTATTGCTAATAGAGTCTACTAAGGTTACACTATTGAAATTATCAACTGTCAAACCTCTGTAGACCTTGTAGAGTTAGAGATGGTTAATTTTGATGTCATTATAGGCATAGATTAGCTAGAGTTTTGTTATACTGGACCGTTTTGAATATTTTACTAGATCATTTAATCAGTAGGAGCCACAGAAAATATGTACAAAGGGTAGGTAAGTAGTCAACGCGAGCTAATGACTTGAACGGAATTCCTCATTAAAGACTAACAATTGCAATGATCTATTCCCATCACGATGAAAATTAAAAGATTTCTCAGGCATGTTTTCTAAGGCTATAAACTCGTTGAATACATCAATGTAGTGCACATGGCACCCAAAATATCTAAGGTCATCTAAAACATATTAATGCATCAAAATTTTGATGAGTCGAGGATTTCGACTCATTTAGGGCTTAATATGCTGAGTTTTTGTATCCTCAATGCCTACTTTATGCTTTAAACTGATGTTTAAATGCTAATTTGCAGCAATGAAGACAAAAGAACAAAGCAAGGTGTCACGCCCCAAATCAAGGGGTGCAACTGGAACCTAATACCAAAACTTGGGCTTGAGCCAACCCTGCTTAGTCCTTTTGTAATGGCACAGAGAAGCCACACATAGTTAAGAAACCTAACAAGTATATCTTGGCTTAAATATATGCCCTCGGCCTGCAAGGCCTCTGTCAAAACCCTATAAAGAATTTAACTACTCCCACGATTTATATAAAAAAATAGATACCACATAAACCATGTTTGGGCGTCGAGGCCACCATGCTATCAAGCAAAATAAAACCACTATATGGGCTACCAAAGCCGCCATTGTCTCTATATAAAAATGAAGAAATACCATGATTCAAGACTATGATAATTCGACAATCGATATGGATTCCTATCATAAATTAATATATAAGAACTAACGTATTTATAAATTGATAAAAGATGGTTCCTACATTTCTTACACGCCCAAAACACATGAATAAAATCAAACCACTAAAAAAACCTGATGTCACAACCTCCACGGAGCTACACCGTTCAATTCACCATATAAACTATACCAAAACAACGATCTCACGACGTAGGGAAATTTTTGATATGGATCCAAGAAGAGATCATGAACATGCAAGGATTATTTGAGGAGTAAATATCTAATTTTTATGGGTTTCTTACTAGCTGGAATGAAGAAAAATGAAGAAGATGCTATGTTATAATGTTCCACCGACCTAGGGGACCCACTAGCTACCTAAATTGTAGTTGGTACGAAAAGGTGAATCTCTCTCTATTCTGATGTCATATGAATGAATGGTTTGATGCATTGGAAAATAGATTCGTAGACCTTCAATTTGATATATTATAGGCCCTCTAACTCTTCTTATATTGGGAAAAAACCTCTGAGACATTTGCACTAAATTTTAGAGAAATCATTCAAAAGGAACTTGTGATAACTTTTGCCAACTTTTATTACTGAACACTCTTAACTTCAAAAATTAAGATGTGACTCTTGAGAACTTAAACTATGACCCACATCAATACTTATATATTAATCACTCTATGTCTTGCCATGAAGGTTCAAGTTAAATTAGAGTTCTAAAAATTTGGGGTTTACACAAGGACATTATCGAGCAAAATGAAGCAAACAAGCTAAAAAAAATTGAGAAAAGAAAGTTTGATGATCGCCAAAGTAACTCGGCGACTCGCGGAGTGGTTCTTCAGCACACCAAAAGTTCTAGCAAGCTAGCTCTTGGATCAAGATAGCTTGATGGTTGAAAATGGCATGTTGGCGAAGAGCAAACTAGATCGGCGATGGAGATCCTGATCGCCTAAAGTCACGGAAGGGGAATAGTGAAGAGTCGAGTCAAAAAGGTGATGTAAAGGGAAATTTGGCGCATCGCCAACCTGGTTGGTGATGCTCACCTTATTCCACCATATGGTCCTAAAGCTAAAAATCTAGAGGAGTATAAATGT
Source organism: Solanum bulbocastanum (assembly GCA_037074985.1). Classification (NCBI taxonomy): domain Eukaryota; kingdom Viridiplantae; phylum Streptophyta; class Magnoliopsida; order Solanales; family Solanaceae; genus Solanum; species Solanum bulbocastanum. The sequence continues at coordinate 19,466,939 of CM073607.1, read as the reverse complement.
GATTTTTAACAGATAAAATAGAGTTCCGAAGTTTAGAGCGATATTTTGAGAGTTTTTTAGAGTTCCAATAATGGGTTTTTGATTCCTAACACTGTTCTTGGAGTTCTTGGGTAAAAGTTTAGGGTTTTATCATTTTTGAGCTTATTTTGGAGCATTGTGAATACATGCAATATGTTACCCAAGCTTATGGAGAACATAGTTGGTAACATTTTCGTGGTTTTTATGAGCTTTGGCTAAAACCCCCATTCTTGGGGGTGTGATTATGTGAGTGAATGTTTAAATTAGCAAATGGGTGTTGCTATTAACTGATTTATTTATTGATTGAAATTGGTTTAGTTGATAGTTCAATTTTAATTGATGAATTGTAGTTGCAAAGTAATTCTAGTGTAGCATTCGAGGCTTGCTTGAGAAAGAGGTTTTAGAAATAAATTGACTATTGTAGTTATTGGGTTTTTTATGGATTCAACTTGAGAAAGTGGGTCTAAATTCAATCTTACTATTCTAGCTAGAGAAAGTAGATTAACTGAGGTTTTGGGATGTTCATTGTCGAGGTTCTAGAGAACTCGCTCTATTCATAATAGTTGATAGAAAGTTGTTACACCGAAAGCCTAGCCTACCCACTAAGATTCCACAATTTTTGTAAATAATAATTAGTGATGAGTCCACAAATTGGACTCATTTAGGGCTATATTTTGATAGAATTAGTGTCCTCAAATGCATATTTTGTCTCAATATCTGATGAAAACCCTTAAGTTACAGGTATATAGGCTTGGAGACAAAGCAGAGACACAATCAAGCGAAAAAGGATCAAAGGTAGCTGAAAGAATGAAGAAGTGAGGACCTGAGGATTGCCAAACCCATTTGGCATGTCGCCAACAGGTCCCATCCTCGACTTTTGTTCTAGTGAGCTAAGCCCTAAAAGAAAGGATCAAATCGTCAGTGAAAAGGAGCAGCCAGTGTGTCACTGAGTAGCTCCATGAAGCAGCACTATGTTGCCCAATGATCCAAAGTACGACGACATGGAAGGATAGAGCAAGATGGCAATGAAACCTACCAAAGGGTGGATCACCAATTTGATCGAGGATCTCGATTAACGATGCCGAATGATCAATTGCAGCACTCATTTTTTAAAACTATAAATAGTCATTAAGAATTGTAGTTAGAGGATCAACTTTTTAGCCTCAAACAGTAATTTTTCAGACTTCGCTTCTATTTTGAGTTCTAAGTTTGGAGACGGTTTTGAAAAACTTGAAGGTTCAAAGGGCTTCAACTCCAAGAAATTAGACTTGGGTCTTATGGATTCTTCAATCTTGGTATGTTTTGAGACTTAAATCTTTATATCCTTCTGAATGCAAACTTAGTTGGGTATAAATTTATATCTCTTTTACATCTCTAGTTAAAACCCCAATTCTTGGGCGTAATTTTGTGAATATGGGTTAGATTATCTGTTGGGTCTTACTTGTTGATGATTTATTTATTTTTTAGGTGTGATTTAATTTAGTAGTTTTGGTTGAACTTAATTAAATACGATTTCACCTTTTCGTTTTCAGCTTGCTCGAGAGAGAGGTCGTAAAACTAAGACTACTAAATTGATAGCCGGTGGGATTGGGTCGACATGAGGTGCAGCTTAAGAGAGTGAACCCTAGTCTCATTCCCACACACTCAACTCGAGAGAGTGAGTGGGCTAGGGCGGAGGTTGTTCTTCATGCAACAAGTGGGTGTCCGAGAGGAACCCATTTGATTTGGGGTATGTAGCTTGATAGAAAATTTACCTCCACTATAGTCTAGCCTAGTCACAAATATTCAACAGATTTACTGTCAAAAGTATATACCCAATATTTTAATTTTTCCCGTATTCCTATCACATCCCAAGAACCCCATCTCCTTGATTTGTACTTTTTGCATTCTTATTGCTTTTGCTTACTTGTGACAAAAACCCTTTTGTTAATTTACACTTTTGTGTCACCCCTTAGATTTGACATGTTTCTATTCAATAATGTCTTTATCTATGACTAATTAGAACTAAATTTTATTTTTCTAATAATTCTCAAAACCACTCCCTTGGGAACGATCCAAACCCTTGGTTGAGTTACTTTACTATTGTATGATCGTAGACACTTGTATTGGTAGTTGTGTCTTGATTACGCAAATATCAAAATGTAGCCATTGTTGAGGAGTGGTGTTACTTGAGAATTCTTTGTTTAATAGAATTTTGTTATTCTTAATTATAGCTTTACAAACCTTAGTTGTAGTTTTCTTTTGCTTGTTTGAATATCAAAGCAGGGAAATAAGAATGGATGTTCATTATGGGTACCACATGGATCACCATCTCCTGAAACTATTAAACCTCAGTGATAACCTCCTGTCATTCAAATAAAGAGGGGATGAGACAGTTCAGGAAATGTGGCTGAAGTTCCAAGCAGTGCTACAACTATGCCTATCTCATGGGATAACTAATAATGTGCTACTGGAGTGCTTCTATTGGGGTCTTGGACCCAAAAATAGAAGTATAGCCGATCAACTTTACACAGGGGGTATGCTACATCAACCCTATGAAGTCATCGCAAAAATTCTTGATGGTATGGCTGAAACCAACAAGGAAGCCAAAAGAAAGCAATAGTGGGAGTAGGAAGTACAAGCCATGGAAAAGGAAAAGCACTCCATTTTTCGCGAATGTAAATACGGGAAGAAACATGAGGGCGTGCAGAATGATGAAGCCCTTTCACTTATTCAACAACAACTTGAAGAACAAGATAAGAAGTATAACGAGATGAAGGACAACATTGAAATGCTAAATGAAATGTCTACCTCAAACTCAATGACTATTTAGCTGTAGGATACTTAAATCACCCATTTGATGATAGGTCGCTATCCACCGTTCGTTGAGGACTCGCCCAACTAGACCATGGCTAACTTCGAGGATGAAGAATAGTTGTTGACTTGCATCGTGCCGTGATGTTAACTAAGGAGTTGTTCAGGAGGCAATCCGAAACCCTTTGTATTAATTTTATTTGTTTTTTGGTAAAATAATGGTGTGTTGTTTGTATAGGTTGAAGTGTGGAAAGTGTTTGAAAAAGTGCAGGGTGGCGAGCAACAGGTCTAGTCGGTGAGTCACCGAAGGGGTCGTCGACCCCGACCTAATCCCCCGTTTGACTTAAGACATCTTCAATCTGGAGTCAGTAAAACTCGGTGAGCCTAGCAAATTATTGGCGAATCACCTACCATGTCGATAATTTTGACGGAGACCACCATTGGGACCCCCACACTAACTAGAGGTTCTATAAAATTTGGTGATGTAAATGAACTCTCGGCATGTCATCGAGAGGATAGGCGAGCTCGACTAACGTCACCGAATAGGCTAAAATTGGATTGTTTCGTAGGCGAAAGGTTTAAAAGTATCAAACTCATTCGCTTTGCGTCACTATTTATCTTCCCAAACTCACACCTGTATGATAGTTCTTATATATTTTCATTTAAAGTATTTTTAGTGTTGATTTGTGCTTGGAGTTAGATTACATTGCCGCGTAGCATTTCTAAAGTATTTTAATCGGCATCTAAGGTTAGTTTTTCGAGTCCCGAGTTTATTTTTATTGAATTTGAACTCTTTGCAATGATATTATCTTGCTGAAGTATGTTGGGCCTCTCTGATAAAATTAGAATGTTTGAATGCCTATTTTAATTTGAAAATATTGCCCGTAATGTTTTGATTGTTGAAATTTGTTATTCCTGTGCTTTAAAATGAATAAATTTTGTGGGGTTGTGCTTGCATGTTGTTTAAGTTAGTTGGGTAAAGTCTGAGTAGCCTATATTTGTGTCAAAAGACATAATTTGGCCAATGATAGAGCGAGTGACATCATTCTTAAAGGCAAAAGTAGTCAATTGGCCAAATTTGTCAAAAACGAGAGAAGTCTGAGTATCCCAGGGTAATAGGTGATATAGGTATAGTATTAATTTGAGCAATGCATGTTTTTATTTGTTTCGAGGGTTGAAGTCGACAAGTTGGATTGAAAGTACACACGTTGGGTCATTTTGCAAGCTGGGTCAAGCTACTCGAAGGTCCCCATCTTGCCTTAAATTTCATGATTTATGTGTGGTTGGGTTCTATAACTTTCAGCGAGAAGCTTGATGTCGCCAAAGGCACTCAGTGACTCACCCAATTTCTTTTTTATCGCCTTTTTGTTTGCACCTTTGAATTCTTGTTGCACTGTAACTTTCGGCGATCTGACCCTTGCTCAATCTAGCGATTCGGCGACTTGCCGATCGGTTCGGTGTCTATCTGCAACTGATTTTCTGTGTTTTTGTTTAAATAATGTCTAACTTTTTCTCAATTTTTTGCACACTTGGCCAAATCTAAAGTTGTAGGAAGAAACATGCCACCCTAAAAGATAAAAGCACAGAATTTCAAAATAAATGAAGGGAGGTCAAATCCTTCCAAGATGGGAAGACAATAACCTCCACCTGGAGACAAAGGCAAGGGAAAGAAGCCCATTTCCGACAAGAAGACTACTCCCCGAGGCCCCTCTATTCCTTCATGGGCCCGGGGATTCTATGCAGTTGTGTTGAACTTTTTGGCGGATACACCTTTGGCAGCTCCTAGTGGGTCTGGTACTGCTGTTTCTACTGAGGCAACTTCGGGTACTGAGACCAAGGACCAGAGTGATGCACCGGGCACTAATACCCAGACAAGTGGAGCGATTGTGTAGACATGACCCCCTCCTTACCTCCCTCTCTGTCTTAATTTATTTCACTTTTGGATATGCTATCTGCATTTGAGGAAAAATGTTTTACATTTGTGGTAGGGTGAGGCCCACCTTTGTGTATTGTTTGTGACTGTTGTCTTGTTTATCTATTCAGGCATTGTGCTAAATTTGTGTTACACTTCTTTTTGTGGAAGGTTTGAGCTTGTGACTCCTTAATTTTAATTGAAAATGATTTTTGACCCTTTCAAGAAAAAAAAAATTGCCACCTCTTGTATGTGTTGAATGTGGTTGTTCTTTTGCAAATTTGAGTATCGGTTTTGTAACACTTTGGAAAAAATGATAGGTTAAGCTAGAGCCTAAACATATGTTTATATATCATAAAAATAACTCACCAAAAGTCTAGTAAGTCTATTAGGGTTGAAATGAGGTCTATTAGGTGTAAACCAAGAGGCTAATGCCAAAGCAAGGTGGCTAATCCAAGGCCAAAGGCCAAGGCAACCCCTAGCTTTGAGCACACAGCCCCATCTTCACGAGAGGGACAAAAGGTTGTAGTCCACAGCACGGCTCGTGAAGAGGGGCGTGATCTTACCTTGGCTATGATAATTTGGCCACCCAATTTCCTAGCTACTACCTCAACTTCACTACCATCAGCACGGTCCGTGTCTTGACCACGGCTAAGGGAGTCTCTCGTGAAGTTGCTTTAGGCAAATTGCCAAATGGCCCCAAGATGGCAAGCTACTAGCTCAACCTTTCACGGGCAGGACCACGATTTTGGTCCATATCACGAGCCATGAAGGTGCCTTAGCCAATGGAGCTTTTTGCTCCAAAATGGGGCTCACTGCCTCAACACCACGGTTCGTGGAGTTGGGCCTTGTCCCTGACAGGGACCATTAAAAATATGGGATTTTATGACGTTCCTATTTTAAGTATTTTAAGTGGACGGTGTTTTGGGTAATTTAGGGGGTGCTTTATAAATTGTTTTAAAGAAAATTTCATCTATTTTCAAGTCATAAACTCAAACACCCAAAATATTTCCCCAAATTTCTCTCCTCTCAATATTTCTCTCTCTACTAGTTCTTCCACTGAAGAACACCAAGAACTTGAATGTTAGGGCTCAAGAATCAATCCTCTCAATTTGAAATCGTGGGCAAAACTTCATTAAGGTATGGGGACCTTGATTCATGGATAACTTTCGTCCATGAAGCATTTCAAACTCTAATTTCGAAATTGGTATAATGTTCAAAAACTAGGGATTCTATTCTTGCCATGGGTTCTTTAAAACGATTTCATTATGTTATTTGCATTATATTATGGATGATTTGATGTTTAATGGTGATTTTTAGTGTAAATTTCCCCATGGACCCATGTGTTACCCTATAACCCCAATTTCATGAATAGTGATGGGTTTATTGATGCAAGGTGAAGACTATGAATTGTATCTATGTTAACATAGTTATTGAATTTTGTTTATTCATGCTTAAAGTAGTATTTACTAAGTATGATTGTGAGACTTGGTTCATGACCATTGAAAGGGGTAATTTGTGAAGGTTTGTTCATGAATGATGGGAGTTGTATGTGAACTTGTAATTCACTTAAAAGGTAAGGATCTTATCACCATTGTGTAAATTGAGGTATTATGGAAAGGTCAATTCTCCCCTTATCATATACACATGTTCATGTATGACTTGTCTAGGATGGTGATGTCATTTTTGTTTTATTGAAAGGTTACTTCTCATGAAAAACACTATGAAAGGATTCTAAAAGTTCTATTCACATGTTAATGCTAATTTTAAGGATGAAAGTACATTCCCACCGTTAATGAATCGATGAGGTATTAGGATGAATTGTATTGAATGAACGGTAGAGCATCCCTTCACATATGTAAATGCAATTTAAGCCTAATTATGTATAATTTGGGAAATAATTCTTAGCACCAAGTGGATATAGACAATGAGGTAAAGGCCCTTCCGTGGTTCCGCCAATGCAATAGGTTGGGTTATCTAAATAAACTCATGACATGGAAACTCCTCCACCAATGCAATAGGTAAGGTTTCTAGAAGCAATCTCCATATTCCGCAACTATGTCCCACCATAGGACTTATGCTAGTGGATCCACTTTATAGCTATATAGTTAATTCTACCTTAGAAAAGTAGGACACCCTCTTTTAGTGTGGGGTTATATGACACCGGATTCCATATAGCTCACATGGTCTATGTCGGTTATGGAAACTTTTCCCTATGTAATGAAGATAATGAATGAGATATGAACTATGCTATGACTTCTTGGTGAGTTTACTTAGTAGGAGTGGGGGCATGGAACTTCACTTCCACATTGCACAAGTAGGCTTAGTAGGATCTTATGGGATGTTTCTTTTATGTTATGATGTGATTGAATGTATGCATGTATGTTGAATGGGTAGTTGATACGAATGACTTTCCTTATGTTCAAAGAATGAGCATGACTAGTTCCTTATTGATGACTATTGATTATGGTAAGTCCAAAGGTGATGTTCATGACCAAGGTAGTTCCAAGGGAATACTTGGTATGGTTGGTATTATTGGATGCCAGCCATACATTAGACAAGTGTTCCTTAGGGGTTGCTAAGGTGTGGGTGTTACCATGTTGTGATTATAAATGTGATTTGAATTGTCTTGGATGTTGAAAATGTATGTTGGTTTCAAAACTTCATAAATGCATTCTTTTAAAGTAAAATGTCCTTTTTATCATGATTATATGCATGTTTCCATAGTTAGTACATATTATGCGTGAACCCCTTTTTCCTTCTACTTTAGTAGGAGTACAGGTTCCTGTCATTGATACCTAATACTTCCTTGAAGGTGAAGCTTGGGGTCGACTATTCACCTAGCTTGGTGAGTCCTCAAGTTCGAGGATATGTTTCTATTGTTTCTAGTTTGTAGTTTACTTCCTATGTTCTAGACTTTATTTTATTTCCTATTTTTGGAGCCTTATTGATATAAAAGGTTTGGGCTCTATTTGTACTCTTATGTTTAGATGGTGATTGAGACAGTGTTTAGTTCCTATTTTCCTTATATGAAGAAATTGACTTCTATTGAAAAAGTTTTAAATTTTCTGCATTATTTTCTATGTCTTATGTAATGATGATGCTAGAGGCTTGAATGTGACCCTTTCGGGGTCAAGTACGCTGTGTTGCGCCTAGGTTCTTGCCTTGGGTCGTGCCGAAGATGGTATCAGAGCATAAGGTTTTGGGAATAATATTTAGGTTGATGTCTTATAAACCATGTCTAGTAGGGTCTTGTTCATGAGTGTGAAGCGCGCCACACCTATGAATGAGAGGCTATAAGATGTTTAGGAACTTTGAATTCTTTTATTATTCTTTAGTCATTCTTGGAGTCCTAACTCTATGAAGTCCTTTCTTCTAACCCTTTATTTGTTATTATAGGCAATGAATACAAGAAGGACTTATGCTAGAAGGGCACAATTGGAGGATGTCAATGAGGAGGTTCCCTGTCAAGATCTTCAAGACGCTCAAGCTCATAATGATGAAGGGGTGATGACTAATATTGAGATAAGGGAGGATTTTCAAACTTTGACCCAACTCATGACAGTTCAAGCTCAAACCGTCACGTAAGCTTAAACTCTAAGGACTCAAGCCAACCAAGAAGTTAGGCCCCAGGTGGAGCCCAATGTGAGTACTATGGCCTCACGATTGAGAGATTTTACAAGGATGAACCCTCCTATCTTCTTGGGTTCCAAAATGATTAAAGACCCGTAAGACTTTTTGTAGGAGGTCTGTAATATAGAAGAGGCTATGGGGGTCACCTTTATTGAGAAAGTTGAGTTGGCCAGGTATCAATTGAAGGATGTGGCCCAAGTATGGTACACGCAATAGAAGGACAATAGGCATATAAGGGTGGGTCCTATAACTTGGGAGATATTCAAAAAGGATTTCCTTGATAGGTTTTTCCCCCATGAGAAGAGAGAAGATAAAGTTGAGGAGTTCATCAACCTTTGCCAAGGAGGTATGAGTGTCCAAGAATACTCTTTGAAATTCACTAAGTTGTCCAAATATGCCCCCTCTTTGGTTGCTAATCTAAGGGATGAGATGAGTCGCTTTGTTACTGGTGTGTCCGATGCTATTGAAGAAGAGTGTGTTGCAGAAATACTCCATGACAACATGGATATCTCAGGGTGATGGTTTATGCTAAAAAATTTGAGGAATCAAGGCTAAGAAAGAAGAGTAGAGAGGTGAAAAGGGCAATGCCCGAAGATGGAAATTCTTCAAAGAGTAAGTTTGAAGGTCAAAATAGACCAAGGTTTTAAAAGAGGTTCTCCAATCAAAGTTCCTCCAATTCTCCTAAGACCAACAAAGATAGGGTGTCTAACCCTAAGCCTCAACGAGGCAATAAGGGTGGATCTCCCATGGAGAAACCTACATGTGCAAAGTGTTGTAAGAAGCATGAAGGGAAATGCCTTGCCGATGTGGGTGTGTGCTATGGGTGTGGCAAAAGTGGGCACCAATTGAAAGATTCTCCAACCCGTACTACCAAGAGAAGAGAGGGTAATCAAACTATACCAAGCGGTTCTAATGCTGATGCTACCAAGAAGAATCGCTTCTATGCTCTCCAATCTAGAAGTGATCAAGAGGGATCTCTGGACTTTGTTACTGGTATGTTTCAAGTATTTTCAATTAATGTTTATGCATTATTAGACCCCAGTGCCGCTTTATATTTTGTTACCCCTTTTATGGTTGTAAAATTTGAAATGTCTCCCGAAGAGTTAAAAGAACCTTTTTTCGTGTCTACCCTGATAGGTGATTTGGTTGTAGCTAAAAGAGTGTAGGATATGTCCTATATCTTTGTTTCATAGATTAACTTTGGTTGATTTGATAGAATTAGATATGTTGGACTTTGATGTCATCTTGGTGATGGATTAGCTTCATGCTTGTTTTGCTTCTATTGATTGTAGAATTTGGGGTCGGTAAATTTCAATTTCCTAATGAGCCCGTTTTAGAATGGAAGGGAGGGAATTAAATCCCTAGAGGTTAGTTCATTTCATGTCTAAAAGCTAGAAAAATGATTTCTAAGGGGTGTGCCTATCATATTGTTAGGGTTACGGACATTGAGTATGAGACTCCGTCTTTAGAGTAAGTCCCCGTAGTGAGGGAGTTTTGGGAAACCTTTCTCGATGACTTGCTTGGAATCTCTCTCGAATGGGAAATAGACTTCGGCATGAATCTTTTGCCAGATACTCAACTCTTATCAATTCCCCCTTATCGGATGGTTCTAGAAGAATTAAAAGAATTGAAGGCAGAACTCAAATATTTTCTAGACAAGGGTTTTATTCAACCAAGCATATCTCTATGGGGTGACCCAGTTTTGTTTGTGAAGAGGAAAGATGGATCTCTTAGGATGTGTATTGACTACTGCCAATTGAATAAGGTCACTATAAAAGATAAGTGTCCTCTCCCTAGAATTGATGATTTGTTTGACCAACTCCAAGGGGCGAATTACTTTTCAAAGATTGATTTAAGGTCGGGCTATCACCAACTTAAGTTGACAGAGCTTGACATTCCTAAGATTGCGTTTCATATAAGATATGGTCATTACAAATTCCTAGTTATGTCTTTTGGTCTAACAAATGCCTCGGCGACATTCATGAACATAATGAATAGGATATTTAGGCAATATCTTGATTCATTTGTGATTGTCTTTATTTATGAAATTTGGATCTATTCAAGGAGTGAGGGTGATCATATGAAGCAATTGAGGATAGTAGTGCAAGTCCTTAAAGACCACCAATTATATGCTAAATTTAGCAAGTGTGAGTTTTGGCTAAAGTCGGTTGCTTTTCTTGGCCACATTGTGTCAGGTAATGGCATTGAGGTTGATCCTAAGAAGACGGATGTGGTCAAAAGTTGACCTAGACCTTTGTCTCCTACTGATATTCAAAGCTTTATGGGTTTGGCCAGATAGTATCGGAGATTTATTGAGGTATTTTCCTCTATTGCTTCTCCATTGACGACCATAACTCAAAAGAAGGCTAAATTTGAGTGGTCGGAGGCTTGTGAGAAAAGCTTCCAAGAACTAAAAGATAGTCTTACTGCCGCTCTGGTGATGTGTTTGTGGTATATTGTGATGCTTTGAGAGAAAGGTTAGGGTGTGTTCTCATGCAACACGGTAAGGTGACTGCCTATGCTTCGAGGCAACTAAAGATCCATGAGAAGAACTACCCAACACATGAACTTGAACTAGAGGCGGTTTATTTGCTTTAAAAATATGGAGACACTATCTCTATGAGGTCCATGTAGATATGTTTACCAACCACAAGAGTCTTCAATATGTGTTTAGCCAAAGTGATTTGAATCTCCGATAAAGAAGGTAGTTAGAGCTTTATGACATGAGTGTCCTATACCACCCCAGAAAAGCTAATATGGTTGTGGATGCACTAAGTAGATTGTCCATGGGTAATGTGGCTCATATAGAAGATGAGAAGAAGGAATTGATTCGTGAAGTCCATAAGTTGGCCCAATTACGTATTCAACTATGGATTCCACCAAGGGTGGATTCATGGTCCATCATAGGTCCAAATCATCTTTTGTTGTTTATGTGAAGTCCAAGCAACACCTTGATACAATTTTGATGGAATTGAATGAATCGATTCTCAACAAGTCCGTTGAGGTCTTCTCCCAAGGGGGAGATGGGGTGGTTCGGTACCAAGGGAGATTGTCTGTTTCGGATGTTGATGGTTTGAGGGAGAAAATTTGAGAAGAGGCTCATGGTTCGTGATATTTTATTCTTCTAGGAGCCACCAAGATGTACCATGACCTATGGGAAGTCTATTGGGGGAATGGCATGAAGAAGGATATAGCAGGTTTTTTGGCTAAATGTCCAAATTGCCAACAAGTCAAGGCGAACACTTGAAACCGGGAGATTTGCTCCAATATATAAATATTCCCAGTTGGATGTGGGAGGAGATGAATATGGATTTTTTTGTGGGTTTGCCTCGTACTCAGAGGCAACATGATTCTATTTGGGTCATTGTTGATAGGATGACTAAATCAACCCATTTCATTCCCGTTAAGGTAACCTTCTCGATGGAAGACTATGCTAAGTTGTACTTCAAAGAAGTAGTGAAGTTGCGTGGGGTCCCTTTGTATCATATCGGATAGAGGTGCTCAATTTACTTCACATTCTTGGAAGGCATTTCAATAAGGGATTGGTCATAATATTAAACTTAGTACCGCTTTCCACCCTCAAATGGATGGTCAAGCCGAATGCACCATTCAAACCTTAGAGGACATGTTGAGGGCGTGTGTGATTTATTTCAAAGGTAATTGGGATGATCACTTCCATTGATCAAATTCGCCTACAACAATAGCTACCACTCAAACATTGCCATGGCTCCATTTGACGCACTCTATGGTAGAAGGTGTAGGTCATCGGTGGGTTGGTTTGAAGTAGGTGAGTTTTCTCTCATTCGTCCTGAACTAGTCTATGATGCCATTGAAAAAGTTAGACTCATTAGATATAGGTTGAAGACAGCCCAAAGTAGGAAACAGTCGTATGTCGACAATAGAAGAAGGGATCTTAAATTTGATGTTGGTGATTGGGTCTACTTGAAAATCTCATGTATGAAGGGTGTGATAAGGTTTGGAAAGAAGGGGAAACTTAGTCCTTGGTATGTGGGCCCTTGTTAAATCTTGGAACGTGTTGGGAAAGTTGCATATTAATTGGACTTGCCTAGTGAGTTGGCTTTGGTTCACCCGGTGTTTCATGTTTCCATGCTCAGGAAATGCATTGGTGTTCCGTTATCTATCCTTCCTTTATAGGGTTTAGGAATTGATAAGGACCTTTCCTATGAAGTGGTCCCGTCTGAGATATTGGACTGGCAAGTTAAGAAGTTAAGGAACAAAGAAGTAGCTTCCATTATGGTTCTATGGAGGAATAACTTTGTTGAGGGTGCTACATAGGAGGCAGAGGCCGATATGAAGTCTCATTATCCTCACCTTTTTCCTTATACTCCTACCCCTACTTGAGGTAAATAATTTCTTGAGTTCGGTGTTTTGGATATCTTTATGCTATGAGTTTTCTTTATGATATCCTCATAATGTGCATGTTCTTGTGAAAATTCATATTTAGCATATGTTGAGTTTTCATGAATTATATATTCCTTATGTTGGTTTGAACTTTAGTATGATAATTGCATATTTAAATTCATAAGGTGAAATAATGAACATATTTGACTATACTTGTGGTGATATGTCTTAATGACTCTATATTGATTGTGTTGAGCTTTTTTGAGTTGGAGAAGGTAGTTTCTCCTAAATGATATGAAATGATGAAGTGTTTTGCATGTTGGGTTCTGGATGAAGTTCCTACTTCCTTCTAATTGCAATGTTTATGTTTTGAGATGGAGTTGATGTTTCCTCCTATAAATTGTGAATTGTTTGGATGTTGCATATTTGTTGGGCAGCTAGTCTTGAGTCTTTACTTCCATAAGATTTCTAGATCCCCATTAGAGGACGAATGTTCCTAAGGGGGAGATAATGTAACACTCTAGGAAATGATAGGTTAAACTAGAGCCTAAACGTATGTTTAAAAATCATAAAAATGACTCACCAAAAGGCCAGTAAGTCTATTAGGGTTGAAATGAGGTATATTGGGTGTAAACGAAGGGGCTAGTGCCAAAGCAAGGGGGCCAAGCCAAGGCCAAAGGCCAAGGCAGCCTCTAGCTTGGAGAATACTGCCCCATCTTCACGAGAGGGACAACGAGTCGTGGTCCTCACCACAGCTCGTGAAGAGGGGCGTGATCTTACCTTGGCCATGATAGTTTGGCCACCCAATTTCCTAGCTACTTCCTGAACTTCACGGCCATCACCATGGTCCGTGGTCTTGACCACGGCTAAGGGAGGCTCTCGTGAAGTTGCCTTAGGGAAATTGCCAAATGGCCTCAAGATGACAGGGTACTGCCTCAACCTTTCACGGGCAGGACCACAATCCGTGGTCCACTTCACAAGCCGTGAAGGTCCCTTAGCCAATGGAGTTTTGTGCTCCAAAATGGGGCTCACTACCTCAACTACACGAGAGGGACGACGGGCTGTGGTCCACACCATGGTTCGTGGAGTTGGGCATGGTCTTTGATGGGGACCATTAAAAATTTGGGATTTTATGACTTTCCTATTTTAAGTCTTTTAAGTGGAGGGTGTTTTGGTTATTTTAGAGGGTGGTTTATATATTGTTTTAAAGACAATTTTACCTATTTTCAAGTCATAAATTTAAACACCCAAAGTATTTCACCAAATTCCTCTCCTCTATAAGTGCTCTCTCTACAAGTTCCTCAATTAGAGAACACAAAGAACTTGAAGGTCAGGGCTCAAGAATCAATCTTCTCAACTCCAAATCGTGGGCAAAACTTCAATTAAGGTATGGTAACCTTGATTCATGGAACACTTTCCTCCATGAAACCCTTCTAACTCTAATTTCAAAATTGGTATAATGTTCAAAAAGTAGGGTTTCTATTCTAGCCATGGTTCTTCTTAAAAATGATTTCATTATGTTATTTGCATTATATTATGGATGATTTGATTTTTAATGGTGATTTTTATTGTAAATATCCCCATGGACCCATATATTACCCCATGACTCCAATTTCATGAATTGTGATGGGCTTATTGATGCAAGGTAAATACTATGAATTGTATCTATGTTAACCTAGTTATTGAATTTTGTTTATTCATGCTTAAAGAGTTATTTTCTAAGTATTGTGCGACTTGGTTCATGACCCTTGAAGGGGGTAATTTGTGAAGGTTTGTTCATGAATGAGGGGAGTTGTATGTGAACTTGTAATTCACTTGAAAGGTACGGATCTTATCACCATTGTGTAAATTGAGGTATTATAGAAAGGTCAATTCTCCCCTTACCCTATACACATGTTCATGTATGACTTATCGAGGATGGTGATATCATTGTTGTTTGATTGAAAGGTTACTTCTCATAAAAAATACTATGAATGGATTATGAAAGTTCTACTAACATGTTAATGTTGATTATAAGGATTAAAGTACATTACCACCTTCAATTAATCTATGAACTATTATGATGTATTGTATTGAATGAAGGGATGAGCATCCCTTCACACATGTAAATATAATTTAAGACTAATTATGTATAATTTGGGAAATAATGCCTAGCACCAGTGGATATGGACAATGAGGTAAAGGTCCTTCCACCAATGCAATAGGTTAGGTTATCCAAGTGAACCCATGAGATGGAAACTCCTCCGCCAATGCAATAGGTCGGGTTTGTAGAAGTAGTCTCCCTATTCCAAAACAATGTGCCAACATAGGACTTTAGCTAGTTGATCCACCTTATAGCTATATAGTTAGTTCTACCTTAGGCAAGTAGGACACCTTTATTCGGTGTGGGGTTATATAACACCATATTCCATGTAGCTCACATGGTCTATGTTTGTTCTGGCAACTTTTCCCTATGTAATGAAGATAATGAATGAGATATGAACTATGCTATAACTTCTTGGTCAGTATACTTAGTAGGAGTGGGGGTATGAGACTTTACTTCCACATTGCACAAGTAGGCTTAGTAGGATGTTCTGGGATGGTTCTTTTATGTTATCATAAGATTAAATGTATGCATGAATGTTGAATGGGTAGTTGATACAAATGAGTTTCCTTATGTTCAAATAATGTACATGACTAGTTCCTTATTGATGACTATTGATTATGGTAAGTCCAAAGGTGACCTGCATGACCAAGGTAGTTCCAAGGGAATAATTGGTATGGTTGGTATTATGGGATGCCAACCATACATTGCAAAAGTGTTCATTAGGGGTTGCTAAGGTGTGGGTGTTACCATGTTGTGATTATAAATGTGATTTGACTTGTCATGGACATTGAAAATGTATGTTGGTTTCTAAACTTTCTATTTTTTCTGGTATTAGCATATCTCTAGTCAATCCTACCTTTATAACTTGGATAACAGGTTTTATCTCACCATATAATATTTCTGTAGTGGCTGTATAGAATTTTATAAAAAATAGCGTTCCTTTGGTAATTCTTTTATAGGTTAGGAAAGCTTTATATAATTCTGGTATCTTCGAGATTTCATCTCCTGTAGCTGTGTATACGGTACTAAGTAGTCCGTAGTTATAACAAGCTGTAAAATGTCAATTATGTGAATAGTAAGAGTCGGTTACTGTGTAAATAGTAAAGGTCAAGTCACTGTGTAAATAGTAAGAGTCAGTCACTATTCACGAATAGTAGAAGTCACCTACTGTTCATAAATAGTAGTCATGTAAATTTGTATATAAATACGAGTAAGGAGAAAGGGAAAATCATCCCTCAACTCCCACTTCCGCAACATTTCTCTCTCAACTTCCGCAACCCCCCAAATTGGTATCAGAGTTAGATAAGAAAGAATTATCTAAATGGAGAAATCTAACAACAACCATGAAGCTATGAAGGATTCAACTCCAGAAAATCTACAAACAGAGGTATTTTCATATTTCAATATGAATAGCTAAACTTTCATATTCCTGATAATCTCTTGATTATTATTTGATTATTATCATGTTATAGTATTGTTATACTGAATGAATTCGAAGTAGTTTGCTATGAATGAAGGTAGGCTGAGAATAGGTAAGCCCAGACTATGCCATCCGAAACCGGAAACCCAGTTAGGCAAAAGAGAAGTCGTTTGAGGGGAAGTACGAACTTGTTGAAGGCGCTGTTAGGGTAACTGATTGATGCCAAAAATTCTTAGTAGTGACCAAAAGAATTTGTTTAGAATAACTTTAAGATAATTTGATAATTGATAATAATAAACAAAGAGGTTAGAAGGAATAAATTGTTTAGAAATCATGAAAATGATGAATACATACTTACTAGATGAAGATTATAACTATAAAATACTTATTTTATATATCCTTAGAACACTTAATATTGACATAAAAAGAAAAATTTATGACCTTTTAATTACTGAGGAAATGACAAAAATAAACCAAATAATGGAATTAATAACACAAGATTGGCATGAACTAACTATCCAAAGTATATATGAATTATATGACTCATATTCAGATTAATGATAAACTACGAATATTTAAAATATTTGCTACAAACTATGGAAAATTTAGAACTACTTAATAAACTTTTAATGGATAATATTATAACATACCGAAGAACCCAAGATATAGAATACTTAGAATATATTTCGGAAAATACAAAAGAAATACAAAGTCTTATGATAGAGAAACAAAGATATTATGAAAAGATATTTTCACCAGAAAATTAGAATGGATGAAACCTATAGAGAACAATTATTAGAAAAAATTAATGAAATAAAACAAGAATTAAGATTTAGACAAAATAGACTAGAAGATAATATATGGGCAGGAGTATGCCAAAAATCTATAAAAGCACAAAGAAAAATGATATTCTTATTAGATCTACAATTACAGCACTTAGAATATAAATATCAACACGATTTATAATGAATAAAGAAGAATATGCTGTAGAAGAAAAAATATATAAAAGTCAAGATGGTCTAGAAATAAAAATAATACATTCAAACTTAGAACGAAGATATAAAAAAATAGGAAACCAACTATACTTAATGCCAGATAAAGAATCAGCAAAATTAGAAGATAGTCTAACAACAATGGTATGATTAAATATAGAAAATGAAGAAATCGATAGAAAAAAGAAAATTGAAAAAATTAGAGAACAAGCTAAAAAAGAAATTGAACAAATAGAAGAAGTAAAAGATACTAGAATTCAAGAATTACAAAAAGAATTAGAACGACTTAAACAACTATATGAAGAAAAATTAAAGCAAAAGAAGAGTACAAGAAAAGAACTGAAGAATTAAAGTTAAATCAAGAAATAGAAAAAATAAAAACAATGTTAGAAGAAACAGAAGAATTACCCGAATTAAAAATAGACGAGTTAAGAATAGATGAAATAAATGAAGAAGAAAATGATAATATTTCAGAAAATAATTCTGAATCATATTCAGAAACATATACTGAGCTTATAGAAAAAGATAAAACTATAGAAATAAATGTAGGAAATTAAGATGAGAAACCTAGTACTTCAAATCCTAAAACACGACTGGATACAACCCCAACATATTATACTTACGAAAGAGAAAATAGAGATAAAGTTTTATGGGATAAAAGATTAAATAAAAATTGGATACCCAGACAAACTACAGATCAAAATAATTTCTTAGATTTAGACTGTGTAGCAGATACAAATAAAACAATTCAATTATGGATAGGCTATATATCAAAACAATTAATAGATAACAAAATATCAATAATAGATGCCCCAGGGTATATAAAAAGAACGCTTATAGGAACAACAAAAATATTGTTACAAAATTTAACACCAGCAAGCTTAGCAACATTACGAAATAATACAAAATCTAATAATGAAATAGCAACATCAGCAATAGACATATTAAATAAATATGAAATATCAATTAGAAATGAATTTGGTAGTATGACAACAGAAATAGAAGAACAGCAAAAAGATAAAATAATAAACAGAAATTTAATGAATAAATTAGCAATATGTAAAATGAGTTACATAGATGAATATACATATGCATTTAGAGAATATTACTATAAAGGAATATATACAAATGATGAAAGTAGAGAAATAAGAAAATTATATTACACGAAATTACCAGAACCATTTAGTTCAAAAATAATAAAAGATTGGGAAGAATCCAATACAGTAGATACACTAGGAGCTAGAATAAAATTCTTACAACAATGGTTTATGAAATTATGTGAAAAACATAAAGAAGAATTAAAACTAGAAAAAATATTAATGAAAAACCTAGCATATTGTACAAGCAAGTTAGCACCACAATTTGGATGTAAAAATCCATATAAAAAGAAAAGGATAAAGAAATATAAACACTTCAAAACAAAATATAAGAATAAAATCCCAAGAAAAAGATATTATATAAAAAATTATAAACAAAAAAGACCACATAGAATTAAGAAAAATATAACAGAATGTAAATGTTATAATTGTGGAAATCTAGGACATTTAGCCAGAGACTGTAAATTACCAAAAGATTTAAAGAAAAAACAAATAACAGAGGTAATAATATAACTATATTTAACAGATGATAGAATAATTCAACCTATAGAAAAAAGTATAATAAGTGCAGTTAGAGGAAATTTAATATACCAAAAATTTAAATTTATTATAAGTGCAAACTATTCAGTAGCAATAGAAGACAAAAACATAGATAAATCACTAGTACTATACTGGAAAATGACAGGCATAGAACTAGCACCAGGAAGTAAAATATTTACAGCAAGATGTAAAAATTTATATGTATTAACTACAAAACATAAAATAACAGCAAGAAATAAGATTCAAAAAATCAAAATAGAAAATTCATTTGATCAAATAATTACAGTAATAGATAATAATGATTACAGTTATCAAGAAATAGATATTGAAGAAGATTTAGAGATAGTAAAAGAAAGATTAAGTACATCTAAAAGATTAAGCTACGATACACCTTCATCATCAAGAAATAGTACATCTAGAAGATTAGATTGCGACTTAATACCTAAGTTATTAGAGCAAAAGAAAGAAGAAATACAAACATATCAATACTATATCACAGGAATACTAGACCAAAGAAAATATTTAATAAATATAAATACAGGACAAATAGAAAACCAAATTATAAGGGAACTAGTAAAAGAACATGAAATAATTACAGGAGAAAATATAAATACAGAATTACCTAGAGCATTGGTAAACATAGAAGAAACTACTGAACAAGAACTAATTATTGGAAGAATACCAATAAAAATAAAATTTAAAATACATCAAGGAAATAATAATATTACTTTAGGAATAAAATGGCTAGAAACAGTTAAACCATATAATATAGATGATAAACAACTAACAATACATTATGAAAACAAGAAAGTAATCATTAAAAGAACAATTATATGATAAAATAACAGTTTAGCATCTTAATATAATGACAAAAATATACATTTTAGAAAAAATAATTATAGAAGGATACTATAATAGATATTACACACCTATGATAGACACAGGAGCAGAAGCAAATATGTGTAAACATAATTGTCTACCAGATAGTAAATGGGAAAAATTAAAAACACCATTAATAGTAACAGGATTTAATAATGAAGGAAGCATGATAACACATAAAGCTAAAAATATAAAAATACAAATATGGGATAAAATATTATTAATAGATGAAATCTATAGTTATGAATTTACAAATAAAGATATATTATTAGGAATGCCTTTTTTAGATAAACTATATCCACATACTATAACAAAGACACATTGGTGGTTCACTACCATATGTAATCACAAGATAGGAGCAAAAAGAGTTAATAATAAAATAAGACAAAATACACCATGGATAAAAGGAAGTGAAAAAATTACCCAGAAATTAGAAAATATAATGCCTAATGATCATAAAATAGAAATTATAATATTCACAATAGATAAATACAAGCAATAAACGATAAATTAAACTCATTATATAATGAAAGCCCATTACAAGGATGGGATAAACACAAAACAAAAGTAAAAATTGAACTAATAAATGAAAATAGTATAATAACACAGAAACCATTAAGATATAATTTTGAAGACCAATCAGAATTTAAAATGCATATAACTGAATTATTAGAAAATAAATATATACAAGAAAGCAATAGTAAACATAACAGTCCAGCATTTATAGTAAATAAACATAGTGAACAGAAAAGAGGAAAAAGCAGAATGGTTATTGATTATAGGAATCTAAACGCAAAAACTAAAACATATAATTACCCTATACCTAATAAAATATTAAAAGTACGACAAATACAAGGATATAATTACTTTAGCAAATTTGACTGTAAATCAGGATTTTACCACCTAAAATTAGAAGAAGAATCTAAACATTTAACAGCATTTACTGTACCACAAGGATTTTACGAATGGAATGTTTTACCATTTGGATATAAAAACGCACCAGGTAGATATCAACATTCTATGGATACATATTTTAACCAACTAGAAAATTGCATAGTATATATAGACGACATATTATTATATTCAAGAACAAAAGAAGAACATCTAAAATTATTAGAAAAATTTATACATATCATAGAAATATCAGGAATTAGCTTATCAAAAAAGAAAGCTGAAATTATGAAAAATCAAATAGAATCCTTAGGAATACAAATAGATAAAAATGGAGTAGAAATGCATACACATATTATACAAAAAATATCTAATTCTGAAGAATTATTAGATACTAAGAAAAAATTACAATCATTTTTGGGATTAGTTAATCAAGTAAGAGAATATATACCAAAACTAGCAGAAAATTTAAAATCATTACAGAAAAAATTAAAGAAAGATATAGAATATCACTTTGATGAACAAGATAAAAAATATATCAGAAAAATAAAAATTATGTGTAAAGATTTACCAAAATTATACTTCCCAGATGAACATAGACAATTTACTTATATAGTGGAAACAGACTCTAGTGATCATAGTTACGGAGGAGTGCTAAAATATAAATACGTAAATGAAAAACTAGAACATCACTGTAGATATTATTCCGGATCATATACAGACCCACAAATAAAATTAGAAATAAATAGAAAAGAATTATTTGCCTTATATAAATGTTTATTAGCTTTTGAGCCATATATTGTATATAACAAATTCATTGTTAGAACAGATAATACACAGGTAAAATGGTGGATAACCAAAAAGGTACAAGACTCAGTTACAACAAAAGAAATAAGAAGACTGGTAGTAAATATATTAAACTTTTCATTTACAATTGAAATTATAAAGACTGACAAGAATGTGATTGCAGATCACCTCTCAAGAAAAAGATACTGAAAAAACAAATACAATGGATCAAATACTCAACCTCCTAACTACACTTTGTAAAAAAGTGGATAGTATGGATGGTGAGATACAAAAGCTAAAAGAGCAAGCTAGCAGTCAGCAGCATGACGTTAAACATGCGGAGCTACGTTGATCGGAAGACGATAAAATTCCAGACCTAGAAGGAGACGTTGGGAAACTCCATAAAACCCATAAAGTTTGTGTAAATACAGCTGCAGGTACATCAGGAGCTACAAGGAAAGAAAAAGCTACAGAAGAAAAAAGTTATGTAAATACAAATATGAACAAGCTTTTTGATAAACCATATACAGCACCAAAGATACAAAAATCCGTACCTACTCCACAAACTACGACATACAGAAACAGCCTAGCCCAACAAAAGAATACATATAACCATATTACCCATACCTATATAGAAAATATTTACAAAATCCAAACATGCTTGAACAAAAACCCTAGAGCCACAAATATAAAAGAACCAAATACCGATTATATTACCCAACACCTACAGGGATATAACAAACTAATTGCCTTACCAGGTACAAATACAAACTTGGTTACAACTTGTTATAACTACGGACTACTTAGTACCGTATACACAGCTACAGGAGATGAAATCTCGAAGATACCAGAATTATATAAAGCTTTCCTAACCTATAAAAGAATTACTAAAGGAACGCTATTTTTTATAAAATTCTATACAGCCACTGCAGAAATATTATATGACGAGATAAAACCTGTTATACAAGTTATAAAGATAGGATTGACTAGAGATATTCTAATACCAGAAAAAATAGAAAAACAAGACGAGATATCTATTATAGATATTCCAGATTTTTATGCCAACAAAAGAGTTATTGGAATAGCTACAATACTGACGGAACTAGCAAATAATTATTTGAACAACAATACAATATGGAGCTATTATAGTAGAGACAATACTATGATATACTCTAATTGTAGAGAAACTAGAGAAGGAGATATGGAAGAGATACGACAATGGATATTAAGTCTCCTTAAACCAGAAAATATACCAACAACAAGAGCTATCAGAAAAAATTTTATTTTACCAGCATTATTAACCAGATATTGTACAACTATCAGCAGTAAATATTCAAAACATTTATATTCAAAATGCCAAGGAGAAGATAACAACGTTCTAACCGTACAGCTGGAATAATCTATCCAAGGACAACAGATACACAAGATATCCGGCAGCCTGATGAAGACAGCCGACAAACAAAAGATATGACGAAGACATCTATGTAATTAGTCAAAAGTAGGATAGGAATCTTATCTTCTTTTTGTAAAGAAAAGTAAAGTTGTTTGTTTTTATTTGGAATCATCAGACAGGATACTATTGATGAATAGTAAAAGACAAGAAATACTATTTATAAATAGTAAAATGTCAATTATGTGAATAGTAAGAGTCGGTTACTGTGTAAATAGTAAAGGTCAAGTCACT
The DNA here is from genome assembly GCA_037074985.1 of Solanum bulbocastanum. NCBI lineage: Eukaryota > Viridiplantae > Streptophyta > Magnoliopsida > Solanales > Solanaceae > Solanum > Solanum bulbocastanum. Next base: position 19,443,846 of record CM073607.1, on the reverse strand, counting down.
GTGTAAATAGTAAGAGTCAGTCACTATTCATGAATAGTAGAAGTCACCTACTGTTCATAAATAGTAGTCATGTAAATTTGTATATAAATACGAGTAAGGAGAAAGGGAAAATCATCCCTCAACTCCCACTTCCGCAACATTTCTCTCTCAACTTCCGCAACCCCTCAAATTGTGACATAATGACGACAATATAGAGAAAATTTTAAATACCAATTTGCATTGCAAAATCATGTCAGCCCCGCATATAGTATAGAGACTATCGATGAAATTAGTTGGTGATTCTAGGATCTTAACATGCCTTCACCTTAGTTGAGTTTGTGTAGCAAGATTGTTTGAGCGGTTGAATTCTCTGTATATCATTCCAAAAGTCATCAAGTTGCCTTGCCTTCAACAATTTATAATATCCCATTAAATTCACAAGTTCCTAAGTATCCACTTGCAGAATTACCATAATATTTATTTCATCCACAAAATTAATTTGCCAGTGCACCTGAAGTATTTGATCAAAAAGAATATATGCTACATTTGTTTTATGTACATACATTATTACACACAAGGTTGATTAATTAATATTTAATTATTGGGTGGTAATTAATAGTATGTTTACCATTAGGTTGCCATCTCAAATATCCATTTTTGTTAAACCTGAAATAAAATTTGTGAACATCATTACTCCAAATGAAATGAGTAGGGCATATCATTAAATATCATCGATGGAAAGTCCAATTCAATAATTGGTGGAAGGTTGGCTTCTTGAAGTTGAATCTGTAGTTATAATTACTTTAACCAAAAAAATAGCAAAGAAAGTATGGAAGATTGCAAAATCAAATAACATAAGTAGAATTAGGGAATCAAAATCAACACAATGAAAATACCTGCAAAGTATAAAGCATGCTCAGTTGAGGAATTTATTCGTTTGAACCATTATTTTCTGATGGGTTTTGTTTTGGTCATAGTCTGTTTCTATGTTTTACCATTAATTTCATGCAATGTATTTTTGTTCTTGATTGAGATAAAGCTCAACAATAAAAACAAGAAAGCTCTAAAATTCGGGAAAATCCAAATTTAATAGAGAGAGGAGTTAAGAAGATGGGAAAAAGCCCAAAATATGAGAAGTCAAGAGGTCCCAAAAAAGTAGTGGAATACAAACAAAGTACCAAATATTGTAAAATCAAGTAATAGAAACAGAATTAAGGAATCAAAATTAAGACAAGTGGAAAGTATGCTCACCTCGAAAGAACTACGAAGTCGACAAAAACGTAAAGTTTGGAAGAAGGGAAGACCAGTAGAGAGCAGATGGAGGTAGCTTAAGATTAATGTAGAAAAAAGTTCGGATGAAGAGAAGAACAACATAGAGCAGGTGGAGGTAGCTTAGGATTGATGTTAAAAAAAGAAAAAGGATTTAAACTTTAAGGAAATTTACTTCAAATCCTAATTCTGGTAATGAAGTAATATGAAGAAGCTGTGAATAACTTACACAGAATATTTAGTCATGTTAAATAAGAGAAGTTGCCTATCACATAAGCAGACAATGGCTCGTAAGTTGTTCAAACTCACAGGTAAACTCATAGCAACAAGAAAATTGCAATGGGTCAGACAATTGATGAAGTTTATTTACACTCTCTTAATTAGCATGGTATGTACTGAACATAGCCAAATATTTACAGCTACCCAATTATGAGAGGAATTCAACTAAAATCTACATGTGTCGGAGTGGGGGGAAATTTAGTAATAATGAGTATAGTGAAGGGGAAAAATGAAGTAGTTGTTTGGTTTTATGCAGATTTAAACATCAAGTAGAAAATGACCTCATTTATTACCTAACAAATTGTGTAACTAAATAGTTAATATAACTCAAAAACTTCCCATTGTTTCACATTACCATTCTCCATTTCTGTTAACTCTCTGAATTGAATGAACTGGAGAGGACGATGAAATATCATTCTAAGATTTCTAATTTGAATGAACTGGAGTGGATTAATTAACTGGGCAGAGAGGTGTTACAATTACAGAAATACCAGCTCACCCTGAAACAGGTTTGTGCTTGGCATAATAGACAATTCTAAGCTGATTTCTTTTTGGTTAAGTATAATTATAATCTATTGACGTTACATATATCATGCTTCCTATTGTAGACAACAGTTCTCCCAGTAATACTCCTAGAGTTGTGATGGATAAAGGGGAGAACATAATAGGTTGCCCATGTATTTTTGAAATAAGCATACCACTTGTGTGTACTACTAATATTTGGTAATATTTTTCAAAAAAAATTATTGTATTTATTAGAGTCATTTATATGCCAAGATCAACATCAATTTAATCAGGAACCATGAAAAAAGTAACTGTGGGAGAGTTAAGACTGGATAGGAAGAGAAAGCTTTGTTGGCGTTTCTAGTGAACCAATGAAAGGTTGAAGAGGCCACGTAAAAGCAACTTTCTGAAATCAATGTAAAACACTTATAAAAGTTATTACTATATACTACTATGTAGGACCTCATATAAATAAGGAAACAGTTGAATGTCACGACCCAGGGGTACCCTCTAGATGTAACATGGCATAGAGAACCCCGAAGGACCCCATACAATCCACTTAGCTTTCATAACATAAGAAATAGAACAATAGAAGTAAAACAATAGTTTTTATAAAATAAAAACATAAGTTTAAAACACTTGTCTCAATCGCCATATAGTATAATAGAATGAAATTGGACCTAGCCCATACCTCATGGCCAAAACAAAAATACAATAAGGAAACTAGAAAAAATGAAAATCCGTCCTCAAAGCATGAGGACTCACCAAAGCTCGAGAATCTCGAAATCAACCACTAGCCACGAAACTGAGATACTTGATTGTCGGACCATACATTTGGGGAAATTAATCAAGAGTATGCGTTAGTACAAAACAATGTACCAAGTGTGATAGCTATGCATAAAACATTTAAATCATACTAAAAGGGGATATTTCATGACATGCAATTGACCAAGCTAAAACATGATATAAAAGGGTTAGAAAACATAAGTCATAAAACCATGGTCAATCCAAGCTAGCATCATTAATGTCTATGAACACATATGAGATACTTCTGGAAGTAAACCTTAATTTATTATTAATGTGGAGAATTAGACTTAATCGACGTAGAGACCATATGAGCTATAACATGATCCCTAGTGTCTTCTACGCTGAAAAAGGTTGTCCTATTATCTAAGGTAAGGACCATAATTTTAGCTTAGGTGGATCTACTAGCTAATACCTATCTAGACAATCATCCTATGGGGGCACATAGGTAAGGGATAAAGATATTTCTTCTAAAAAACCGTCCTCTGTTGATGGAAGAGCTTCCATCTCAATATTCTCTTGGTTCTAAGCATAAACCCACAGAATAGTCATTTCTTACTTATTCTTATCATCCATGGAAAGGCACGTCATCTTGCCAATCCAAGGTAAGTCATCATATATGGAAAGGCATCATTCAATAACCAATCCAAGCTAAGTCATCATTCAATAACCAATTCAAGCTATGTAGTTAGGATAGATCTTAATATTTGATTCAATTGGGTGAGAAAACCTTTCAACTTTAGATTCCTTATTATGTGAGAAAACCTTTCACACTTGCTCTTATGGGTCTATGAGAAAATCCTTTTAATAACACTTCATGATCATCATCATTGATACTTTACTCTCAAAACATCCTCAAAACATTTGCATAGATTTCATAAGAAAATTCATATATCCATAATTTACCTTTCAAGGTTCAAAAACCCACTTACAATCGTCAACATTTAGAAAACAAAGGTTAGATATGGATTTCATCAGAAATTCATGTAAAGTTATCAATACATGCTTAATTTAATAAAACTCTTCATTCATAATCAAAATCCCACCTCATATGCTCATAACTTGAAAACATGGGGATTACATGGGTTCATGAGGGAAATCATAAAAACATAGTATTTCATCAATTCATGCATCAGAGATCATAATTCCATCATTTAAATCAATAATCAAGAGAACCCATGACAATTGAAGAAAACCCTAACTCAATTGGGGAATTCTAACTTTTGAGATAGAGGAATTTGGGAACTCCATGGATAGAAGGAATCGATGGATGAAAACTATCTTACCTTAGTATCAAAGCACACAATTGCTTGAGGAACAAAGACTTGACATTGATTCTATCTTCTATCCTTTCTTGTTATTCAAGTACAAGAAATATTTGACAAGAAGAACTTGGGATTTCTTGTAGATTTTGGAAATAATCAATTGAATGGGTAAGTTTTGGGGTTAAAATCACTTATATAGGGGTCCTGGGCATGGGCAAAGTGACATAACATTGATTTAATTAAAACCGGAAAAGACCCAAAAACCCCTGAACTAAAACTGCCGAATCACCACCACGAAGGGCACCGCAGCCCATAAAGGGTCATACAGCCTTTAGTGGTGCTCGTGGTCCCTTGTCCAGTGGCTTGGTTTGGCACCCCTCTTCCCCAAAAACCTATCTCTAGACCATGCCCTCTCCTACAACCCGTGGTAGCCTTCACGAACCGTCTAGTGGCTCATAGGAGAGTCTCCATTTAGGCAACTCCTTAGGAGCACAGTACCTAGCCTCCACACCCCTCACCAAGACCTGTGGTCCCCACCCCAAGGTGTCATGGTGGTCGTGGGAGGTGAGGGCAGATTTGTTAGCTACTGCCTAAGGTCTACGGGCACCACCATGACTCGTGGTGCACTTCACGATCTGTGTAGCCTTTATGGAGGGAGGAAAGGCTAATTCCTCAGTTTCTAAGCTCTCCCTTGGAGCCTTTCTTAGTCTACTAGATTCCGAGGTGTTACATTATATCCCCCTTGGGAACATTCATCCTCAAATGGAATTCTAGACACCTTTTGGAAGTAAAGACTCAATACTTGCAGCCTATCATGCATGAAATTTCACCTAAATGCATAAATCAAGGAGGAAACATCGACTCCAAGATAAACATACTCAATGCACCACAAGGAAGGTAGGAACTACATCTAGCAACCTAATATGCATGAAATTTCAGAATTTCTCATGTCCAAGGAGGAACTACCATCTCCAAACTCATCCCAATCTCATGCATCCTATATGCAATTCATTCTCGAAAAGCATAGCTAAAACATGTTTAACAACTCATCTCATGAAGTCTATGGCAACTCATATTAAATGCACAATCAACATGAGGAAAATCAATCATGTAAACTCATTTTCTTTCACAACACAATTTTCCCATAAACATGCATAACTTAAGAAAATCATGGAAACATATAAGACACACATGACACCAAAATAACGAGCAAACCATGACGACCTCATTACCTCAAGCCAGAACTGGAGTAGAAGGAAAAACATAAGGATATTAGGATATCATATCGGTCTCGGTCTCCCAAGTAGAACCCTCAACTAAACGATTCCTCTACAATCCTTTTACGGAAGCTGCTTTCTTATTACTCAACTTCTTGACTTGCTGTTCTATAATCTCAACCGAGTCTTCTTCATAAGAATGATTTTCCATAACTCCCAAACCTTTTAAGGGAATTATAGATGTCCGAACTTAAACACACTTTTTCAACATAGAGACATGGATAATCGGATGCACGGATGCCAAATCATTAGGCAATTCAATCTCATAAGAAACTTACCAACACATCTCAAAACTTGATATAGGCCTACATAGCGGGGACTATGCTTCCCTTTCTTACAAAACCTCATTACACCGTTCATGGGTGAAATTTGCAAATAAACCCAATTATGAAAATCAAACTCAAGATCTCTGCTTCTCACATCGGTATAAGACTTTTGCTGACTTTGAGCCTTTTTCAAGTTTTTTCTAATAAGTTGAACGCTATCTATGCCCTCATGTATCAACTCGGTGCCTATTAGGGAAACTTCAACCACCTCAAACCATCCCATAGGAGATCTACATCTCCTACCATATAGTGCTTCAAATGGTTCCATATCCATACTCGAGTGATAGCTATTATTATAGGCAAATTTAATTAATGGCAAATGGTCATCCCAATAACCCTTAAAATCTATCACACAAGATCTTAACATATCTTCCAAAGTTTGAATAGTTCACTCTGCTTTCCCATTGGTTTGGGGATAAAAGGTCGTACTAAGCTTAATTTGAGTACCAAGACCCTTTTGGAAAAACTTCCAAAACTGAGAAGTGAATTGGGTACACGATCGGAAATGATGGACAAAGGCACTCCATGCAACTTTACCATTTCTCTTAAGTACAACTTGGCATAGTCTTTTGCTGAATATGAAACCTTGACAGGAAGAAAATGAGTTGATTTTTTTATCCGATATACTATAATCCAAATCAAGTCATGTTGCCGCCGGGTGCGAGGAAAACCAACAGAAAGTCCTTGTTCACATCTTCCCACTTCCAAGTAGGAATGCTAATATCTTGAGACAAACCTCTCAATTTCTAATTCTCAACTTTCACTTGTTGACAATTTTGACACTTAGCCACAAATTCCGCAATATCTTTCTTCATCCCATTCCACTAATAGACCTCCCGTAATTCATGGTACATCTTGATGACTCCTGAGTGAATGGAATATAACAAACTATGGGCTTCTAACAAGCCTTGTTCACTCAAGTCATCAACATTTGGAATGCATAAACGACCTTGATATCTAAGCACACCATCTCCCTCTTGGGAGGAAGACTCAACGAATTTCTTATGCACGACTTCTTTTAAGTCAACAAAAATTGGATTAAGACCTTGCTTGGCTTTCACTTCAACCATAAAAGACGATTCGAAACTAATGTGAACCATAACACCACCCTTGGTGGAGTCCACTAACTGAACACCTAATCGAGCCAATCTACGAATATCTCTAACTAACTCTTTCTTTTCTTCTTCAATATGAGCAACCCTACCCATAGATAACTGACTAAGAGCATCCGCGACCATATTAGCTTTATCAGGGTGATAGAGAACACTCATTTCATAATCTTTCAGTAACTCAAGTCATCTTCTTTGGTGAAGATTTAGATCCCTCTGATTAAACACATATTGCAAACTCTTGTGATTGGTAAACACTTCAACATAATCTCCATGCAAATAATGTCTTTAAATCTTTAAGGCAAATACAACCGCCGCTAATTCTAGGTCATGAGTAGGGAAATTCTTCTCATGATTCTTAAGTTGCCTTGAGGCATACTTAATGATTTTCCCATTTTGCATAAGCACACACCCTAACCCAATTCTTGAGGCATCACAATAAACAACAAAGCCATTTGTCCCTTCCGGTAAAGTCAAAAACAGAGTGGAAGTAAGTCTATCTTTCAACTCTTGGAAACTATTCTCACATGCTTCGGACCATATGAACTTAGTATTCTTTTGAATCAAAGCCGTGAAAGGAGAGGCAATTGAAGAGAATCCCTCAACAAACCTTATATAGGAACCTGTCAAACCCAAGAAGCTCCTAATATCCGAAGGGGCTAAAGGTCTAGGCCAACTCTTGACTACATTCGTCTTCTTAGGATCTACCTCAATGTCCTTACTTGAAACAATCTACGAACCTTAACCAAAATTCACATTTTCTAAACTTTAAAAAGAGGTGTCGGTCCTTAAGAATTTGCAACATGATCCTGAAATGATCAACATGCTCATTCTCATTTCTCAAATAGATCAATATATCATTAATTAACATAATTACAAATATGTCAAGGTATTATCTAAAAATCCTATTCATCAAATCATACCAAAACTTATAATGACCATACCGAGTTTGATAAGCCCTCTACGGAATGTCATATTCTTTCACCCTCAATTGGTGATAACCCGATCAAAGATTGATCTTAGAAGAGTAACTTGCTCCTTGAAATTGGTCAAACCAAACATCTATTCTTGGAAGAGGATACTTATTCTAAATGATCATTTTGTTCAACTGAAGATAGTTAATAAACATACGAACAAAACCATCTTTCTTTCTAACAAACAAAACTGGAGCACCATGGAGAGATACTCGGTCAGATGAAACCCTTATCCAACAAGTCATTCGATTATTCTTTCAACTCCATCAGTTTTGCCGGAGCCATACAGTAAGGAGGAATAGAAATAGGTTGCGTATCAATACTGAAATCTATTTCCCTTTTAGGAGGAATACTAATAAATCATCTGGGAACACTTCCAGAAACTAATTAACAACAGGGACCGACTCAATAATAGGTGTTTTGGAATCCACATCCCTCACCCTAACTAGATGGTAAATGCAACCCTTACAGATTATCTTTCTATCTTTAAGATAAGATACAAACTGACCCATAGGCATAGAATTTCCCCCTTTCCACTCTAGGACAGTCCCATTTGGGAATTGAAACTTGACGACACGAGTTCTATGATCAATAGAAGCATAACATGAGTGTAGTCAATCCATACCAAGAATAACATCAAAATCTAGCATATCAAGCTCTACCAAGTCAACAAGAGTAACTCTATGGGACAAGGAAATGGGACACTTCCTATAGACACTCTTAGCCATAATAGAATTACCAACAGGAGAAGAGAAAAAAAGAAAATCTGACAATACATCCGGAAGAACATCAAACCGATAACCACATTGGGAGAACCCTCTTGTTCACCATGAGTCTGAAGTGCATGGAAGTAGTTTTGCTTAGGAGCATTGGGACCCGAATCACTAGTAGGATCTTTCTTGCCCTCTCTTCCTTTATTCATAAGCAACAGGAAATCCCTCATTTTGTGACAACTTTTACCACAACTAAAGCAACCATCTGTTCCGGCTATGCACTTACCCTCGTGCTTTCTTCCCCACCTAGTACAAGTAAACATGGGCAATGAAGATCCAGTGCCATTTCCTCCTTGAAGCTTAGGGTTAGACACCCTATCTTTGTTGAAATTAGGAGGAGAATTGGAGGAACCTTGACCAAAAAACTTTTGTCAAAATCTAGGATGACCATATCCATCGGGCCTTGCATACGAGGAATTTCCATCATCGGTCTTAGTCCTTTTTGTCTCCCTAGGTTTTTCCTTAAGTTTCTCCTCCTTATTTTATTGTGCATGAACCATGAGACGAGAGATGTACATGTCATTAATGAGCATAGTGGTACGACACTCTTTAAACGCTAATTCGGACACACCCCAAACAAACTTACTCATCCTAGCCCTTGAATCAGCAACCATTGTTGGAGCATACATACATAATTATTTAAAGTTTAGAGCATAATTCCTCACCCTCATACTCCCTTCTCAGAGGTTAATGAAGTCAAGAACATTGGCTTCCCTCATCCCAAGAGAAAAGAACCTATCAAGAAAAGCAGCGTTAAACTTCTCCCAATCAAGAGGACCTGCATCTTCTCGTCTCCTTTTTTTCTATTGCTTGTACCAAATTTAAGGCACACCTTTAAGCTAATAAGCGGCCAACTACGCCTTTTCCACCGCTGTCACTCCCATGTTCATCAAAACCTTATAGACCTCATTAATGAACTCTTGAGGATCCTCCTCAACTTAGAACCATGAAACTCTTGAGGACTCATCCTAGTAAAGTCCCTCACTCTAGATGTCGTTGTACCCACATTTGGGTTCACTGGAACATCCACCTCCCTATTGGCTTGGGTCATCACGGCTTGAGCCAACACTTGAAAAGCGGCCCTAAACTCTGGATTAGTAACTTTCTTAACCAAAGGATCCACCAGAACTTAAGGAGCTTGGGGAGGAGCTTCTTGTTCCTCATTCTCCTTGTGATTCCCCAGAAACTAGTGAGCGAAACTACAGAGCTCTAGTGCTTTTCATAAGGGATTTAGGGTTTAAATCGTAAAAATGATTCTCGTACATAGAATAAAGGTTTTAGGGTTAGGGTATCAAGGTACGACCCCCCAAGGTCCACCCAATGGGTCCTCATGGATGACCTTAAAACAGTCCCTAAATTTGTCAAAAAAATAGCATGACATACGGATTGGCACCCACGAGTTGTGGGTGGACCCATTCCCCGTATGTGGGGGTTGTGGGTCGATCTGGACTTCCCCTGCTCCTCCAAAAGTCTCTGAACCATCCATGACTTGCTAGTACACTTAGTGGACCTACCCAAAGACAGTGGGTGGGGGTTTCGTGAGTCAAGGTAGTTTTTAGTTAAGGGACTTAGGGGTTAATTAGTAATTAGCTAAGGGTTTAGGGAGGTCGGTTAGTTAGTTATTTAACCACCTATATAAGCTTAATAGGTGCTTAAACTAAGTCATTAAATCATTCTTCAAATATCCCAAATTCTCTCTAAATAATTCTCTCTCTAGAAGTGAAGAAGAAGAAAAAGAAGAAGAAAAGGAAGAGGGGCAGATCTACCCCATTGTTTCAAGCTTGTTTTAGGGCTTTGTGTTGAGGCATGTTAGTTTAATCATCTATGGGTTTTTCCACCCATAGATCCCCTTAGGTTTTCCCCCAATTGTGAAGTCAAAAACCCAATTCTAGCTAGGGTTTCCTTCTACATTGTGGGTAGCGTTTAGGTATGATTCCAATCTAATGGATAATAGCTAATTATGATTTTATTAGCATTGAATTTTGATATTATGATGAATTCATGTGATTTCTATGGTTAACCCTAGTATATTTGATAAATGTGATATTTTGTGGGTTTATGGCATTAGAGGTGAAATTGAAGGTTCATAAGTGATATTCTTGAATCAATGTCATATGTAGTAATTGTTGAAGGTTAGGAACACATAATTATGAATTGAGCTAGACCTTATTGTATATGATTGATCTTGACTTGCAAAGTTTAAATTGAACATTTAGGATGAAATATGGCTAGAATCACCTAGTAATGAAGAATGTGATTGAATGCCTTATGATCTATGTTCATAAGATGCTTTCATGGTGTAGGGCTTTAGAGTGAAGTCAATATGATTACCTATATATACTAAGGCTTTGAGAGTAAAATCTACATGAGAATAGAAGGCTAATAAATAGTATTTTAATGAAAGATCTTTACCTACCCAATTTACCTTAGGAATGATAGATGGTAGGAAGTGATAGTATTACTTGAGTCATGATTATATCCTTGTCTAACATAGAATTCTAGACATGATATTAGGCATGAAGATGAACTTAACATGAAACAGTTCTCACATTGTAATGGTTCTAGGGTTGAAAGGTTTGTCTTACCTAGTTGAACCTAAGGCTATATAGCCTTATTTTGAGTCCCTCTGAACGCAACTCCCTTAAGACTTGGAAGCCAAGACAAATAGATTCCGCTTCGTAGGTACCATTCACCTCACGTGAAGGCTCGCTCAGAATCCGTACCAAGCTTCATACCTAGGTCATTGATGGTGATAGTTTCTCGCACATGGTCTAAAGAGGTATTAGCATGGGTTGGTTGTCAAGGACATCTTTCCATAAACTTGAGTCAAAGTAGAGACTTAATGATTATCTTGTAGGATTGAGGCCTAGCACTGAGTGGATATTGAAATGAGATGGAGCTTCCCGCCTAGTTGAGTTTGGGCTTCCAATATGGGATCACTCACCTAGAAGAGTCCAGATTTCCCAAAGTGTGTCTCATGAGATTGAAGCCTTTGCATAGTAGAGTTTTGGGTTTCTAGTAAAAATATTCATATCCCACAACTACGTACCTTGTAGGAAAGTTAGCTAGTGGATCCAACTAAGCTAACAACCCCATTTTACCTTAGGCAAGTGGACCAACCCTTGACGGTGTGGGTAACACCTTGAAGAGATCATATGATAGTTAATATGTTCTCAAGTCAGTTAAGGCTATATCCTAATTAAACAAAATTAGTAACGAACTAAGATTATGCTCAATGTGGCATCTCCTAGAGTTCAAACCTCATGGGCTAAGATTATGCATGATGTAGCATCTCCTCAAGTCCAACACAAGAAATGAACTAAGATTATGCTTGTGGAAACATCTCCTTGAGTACAACCTTAGTGAACCAAGATTATGCTTAAGTACCATCTATTAGAGTTCAACCTTAATGAACTAAGATGTACTTAATGTAGTATATCCTAGGGTTCAAAATGATGAGGAACTAACATAGGCTTAGTGAAGTACCTCATAGTGTTCAAGAGTATAAATGGACTTAGACATGCTTAAGGTAGTATCTCATAGGGTCCATGTTAATAATGAACCTTGACATGCTAAAAGAAGTATCTCATAGGGTTCAACCTAATAATGAACTAAGATATGCTTAAGGGAGTATCTCATAATGTTCTAAGGTTTAAAGAGAGGGACTAGATTCCAAATCAAGAACCATAGTATGATGACCTACAGAAGTACTTAGTATGAGTGGCAGCATGGGATGCCACTCATGCATTGCACAAGTATGACTTAAGGTTTCCTTATGAGTGTTGTCTTACATGAGTTATGCTTGATGGATTGTTGCTATATTTTCCTTCCATGATAGAATTGACTAAAGGTGATAGTTCCCTTGTCTACATAAAGTAAGATAATAATGAGTCGAAGGAGGGTAAATATTACTAGTATGACTTCAAGGTTATGCTTAGTGTGGAGGATATTATGGGATGACTTTCGTACATTACACATGTGTGCTTTGAGGTTACTTAGGAGTATGGTTCCCTTATGGTAGAAAAGTTTAAGACTTTACCATGCATATAGGCTATGATTAAGATAATAAAAAAGGGATACTTGGCTTGGGTGGTATTATGGGATGCTATTCATGCATTGTACATGTATGCATTTAGGTTCTTGAGAATAGTTCTATTATGGTATAGATGACTAAGAGTCAAATAATTCTTATATGATTCTTTTGTTGGATTCTTTGCTTATTATGATGATATTGTATCTTATACTTATAGTTCATGTTTCATGAAGTATTTCTATGATTTTGGATTATATCTTATATTGACTAACCCTTGTCTTACTCTCTTATGATTATTCTAGCTAACATATTTAGTACATTTTTTACTAACACATACTTTGCCTACATTCTAATGAAATGCAGGGTTTGGAGACTTGAGTGCTATTTTGGAGATGGGTTTCTAAGGAGCTAAGGAGTTGAAGATCTTGGTGAGTCTTTACAGCTTTGAGGACAAAACCCACCATTTCCTTTATGTCTTTTATTTCTATGTCATGAGACTATTGTATAAGTTGTGTCCCAAGAATTTTATTCTAAAGTTGTATTAGATTGTTTGAGACAAAGTATAGAAAGACTTTTGCTTGCTTTTATGAAAATTATTTTGATTGTAAAAAGCTGTATATTTGCCGTACTTTTCTATTATCTTATGTTGTGATATTCTAAGGGCTTGTATGAGACCCCTTCGTGGTCAAGTACGCCATGTTACATCTAGGAGCAACCCCTTGGTTGTAACACTCCCTCATATTCCTTCTATCATAATCTCTTTGAGTAGCCATATCATGTAGAACGTCGGATAAGGATTAGGAGTATAACACCCCATATTCGAAAAAGATAAATGAACCAGATATTTGTGAAACTGCAAGTGCCAGTGACGGAGGCCAACCATGGCTCGTGTGATGAACAACAGACCGTAGGTGGGTTCGTGGGTTGGCCACCCTACAAAGCGAATTAACGCCACGAACTACGGCCAGACCTACAGAATGTTGGTCACACCATGGTTCGTGGTCAGCTTCCATGGTTCGAGGCCCAAATTGCAATGTTTTTATCCCAATGACGATCCACCAAGATAGACCTTAGGTCAGACCACGGTCCCTCAAGTGGGGTCCATGGTTCGCCAGCTGGCATTTATTTTCAGGGTTAGTTGGATCCTTTCCTAATTAATAAGTTCCTATACTATGTCCATTGTTTTTTTGTTTAGGACTCCTATATAAGTCTTTTACCCCCAAATCCACCCAATTTAATTCATTCTTCCAAATTCCAAAAAAAAAAAAAAAAAAATCCTCTCCAAATATTCTGTCTCTAGAAATTTGAAGAGGAAGAGCTAGGAGAAGTAGAAGAAAAAAATGAAGAGGAAGAGAAAGAGAAAGAGGAAGAGGAAGAGAAAGAGGAAGACGAAGAGAAAGAAGAAGAAGACGAGAACGAGGAAGAGGAAGAGAAAGAGGAAGAGGATGAGGAAGATGAAGAGAAAGAGAAAGAGGAAGAGGAAGAGTAAGAGGAAGAATAAGAAGAAGAGGAAGAAGAAAAAGAGGAGGAGAAAGAAGAAAAGGAGGAGGAAGAAGAGGACGAGGATGAGGAGGAAAAGGAGAAGAACATGGAGAAGAAGAAGAAGAAAAAGAAGAAGAAGAAGAAGAAGACTAGGAAGAGTAAGAGGAAGAAGAATAAGAAGAAAAGGAATAAGAAGAAGAAGAAGGAGAAGGAGAAGGAGTAGAAGAAGAAGGACAACAAGAAGCAGGAGGAGGAGGAGGTGGAGGGGAAGGAGAAGGAGTAGAAGAAGAAGGACAACAAGAAGCAGGAGGAGGAGGAGGTGGAGGGGAAGGAGAAGTAGAAGTAGAAGGAGAAGGATAAGAAGAAGAAGATTAAGAAGAGGAAGAAGAAGAAGATGGAGAATGAGAAGGAGAAGCAGAAGGAAAAGGAGGAGGAGAAAAAGTAGAAGAAGAGGAAGAAGAAGAATAACAAGAACAAGAAGAAGGACAAGAAGAAGAAGAAGCAGAAAAAGGAGAAGGAGAATGAGAAGAAGGAGAAGGAGGAGGAGAAGTAGAATGAGAAGGAGGATAAGGGGAAGAAGGAAGTGGAGGAGGTGGAGGAGGAGGAGGAGGAGGAGGAGGAGAAAAAGAAGAAGAAGAGAAGGAGGACGAGGAAGAGGAAAAAGAAGAAGAAGAAGAAGAAGAAGTGAAGAAGGAGAAGGAGAAGGAGGATGAAAATGAGCAGGAAAACAAGGAGAAGAAGAAACAGAAGAAAGAACAAAAAAAGGACGAGGAGAAGATTCGAAAGAAGATGAAGAAGAGGAAGAGGAAGGAGGAGATGAAGAAGAAGAAGGACAGGAAGGAAGAGGAGAAGAAAAAGAATAGGTGGTAGTAGTAGAAAATTGAGAAAAAGAAGAAGAAGGAGGAGAAGAAGAAGCAGGAGAGGAAGGAGGAGGAGGGGGAGATGGAGAAGGAGAAGTGGAAGGAGAAGGATAAAATGAAGGAGAAGAAGATGAAGATGTTTTAGAAGAGGAAGAAGAAGAGGACGAAGAAGAGGAAGAAGAAGAGGACGAAGAAATAATAGGAGAAGGAGGAGGAGAAGAAGCCGAAGAAGAAAAATAATAGAACAAGAAGAAGGAGAAGAAAAAGAATAGAACAAGAAGAATAAGAAGGAAAAGAAGAAGGAGAAGAAGAGTAAGAAGAAGCAGAAAAAGGAGAAGGAGAACGAGAAGGAGGAGAAGTAGAAGGAGGAAGAGGAGAAAGAAAAGGATGAGGAGGAGTAGAAGAAGAAAAAGAAGAAGAGAAAGATAAAGAGGAAGAGGAAGAGGAAGAAAAAGAAGAAGAAGAATAAGAAGAAGAAGAAGAAGAAGAAGAAGAAGGCAAGAAGGAGAAAGAGAAGGAGATGTGGAAGGAGGAGGAAAATGAGACAAACAAAAAGGAGAAGAAGAAGTAGAAGAAAGAGGATGAGGATGAGGAGAAAAATAAGAAGAAGAAGAAGTAGAAGAAGAAGAAGAGGAAGAGGAAGAGGAAGAGGAAGAGGAAGAAGAAGAGAAAGATGAAGAAGAGGACGAGGAAGAATAGGAATGAGAAGGATAAGGACAAGAAGAAGGAGATGGGGAATAAAGAGGAGAAGGAGAAGAAGAAGAAGAAGAGGAAGGAGGAGGAGGAGGAGGAGGAGGAAAAAGGAGAAGGGGACGGAGAAAGAGAAGGAGGAGGAGGAGGAGGAGAATGAGAAGGAGAAGGAGCAGAAGAAGAAGGAGAAGAAGAAGGAGGATGAACAGAAAGAGAAGTAGAAGGAGAAGGAGAAGGAGAAGGAAGAGAAGGAGGAGGAGGAGGAGGAGGATGAGGAGAATAAGAAGAAGAAGATGAAGATGAAGATGAAGATGAAGAGGAAGAAGAAGGAGCCGGAGAAGGAGGAGAAGAAAACGAATAAGAAGAAGAAGAAGAACAACAACAACAACATGAACAAAGAGGAGGAGGAGGAGGAGGAGCAGAAGAAGAAGATGATGATGATGATGATGATGATGAAAAAGAAGAAGAATAAGGAGGACGAGAAGAAGAAAATGAAAAAGAAGAAGAATATGGAGGAGGAGGAGAAGGAGAAGGAAGAGAAAAAGCAGGAGGAGGAGGAGGAGGAGACTGAGAAAAAGAAGTAGAAGGAGAAGGATAAAAAGAATAAGAAGATGTAGAAGAGGAAGAAGAAGAGGATGAAGAAGGAGGAGAAGGAGAAGGAGAAAGAAGAGAGAGAGGAGGAGAAGAAGCTGAAGAAGAAAAAGAGGAAGAAGAAGAAGAAGAAGAAGGCAAGAAAGAGATGTGGAAGAAGAAGGAAAATTAGACGAAGAAAAAGGAGAAGAAGAGGCAGAAGAAGGAGGATGATGAAGAGGAAAAGAATAAGAAGAAGAAGAAGAAGAAGTGGATGAGGAAGAATAGGAAGGAGAAGGATAAGGACAAGGAGAAGGCGAAGGGGAATGAAGAAGAGAAGGAAAAGAAGAAGATGAAGAGGAAGAAGGAGGAGGAGGAAGATGAAAAAGGAGAAGGAGAAGGAGAAAGAGGAGGAGGAGGAGAAGGACAAGGACAAAGAGTAGATGAAGAAGGAGAAGAAGAAGGAGGAGGAAGAGAAAGATAAGTAGAAGAAGAATAATAATAATAAGAAGAAGAAGATGAAGAGGAAGAGGAAGAAGAAGGAGAAGGAAAAGGAGGAGAAGAAGAAGCATAAGAACAAGAACAAGGAAGAGGAGGAGGAGGAGGTAAAGAAGAAGAAGAAGAAGAAGAAGAAGAAGAAGAAGAAGAAGAAGAAGGAGGAGGAGAGGAACAAGGAGGAGAAGAAGAAGCAGAAGAAGGAGGAGGAAGAGATGGAGAAGGAGAAGTAGAAGGATAAAAAGAAGGAGAAGAAGAAGAAGAGGATGAATAAGAGGAAGAAGAAGAAGGAAAAGGAGAAGGATAAAGAAGAGGAGAAGGAGGAGGAGAAGAAGTTGAAGAAGAAGAAGTGGAAGAAGAAAAAGAATAGAAGGAGAAGAAGAAGAAGGAAAAGAAGAAGAGGAAGAAGAATAAGAAGAAGGAGACGAAGGAGAAGAAAAAGAATAGGAAAAGAAGAATAAGAAGAAGCAGAAGAAGGAGAAGTAGAACGAGAAGGAGGAGAAGGAGAAGGAGGAGGAGGTGAAGGTGGTGGAGGATGAGGAGGAGTAGAAGAACAAAAATAGAAGAGGAAGAAGAAGAAGTAGATGAAGAAGGCAAGAAGGAGAAGGAGAAGGAGTGTGGAAGGAGGAGGAAAATGAGACGAAGAAAAAGGAGAAGAAGAAGTAGAAGAAGGAGGATGAGAAGAAGAAGAAGAAGAAGAAGAAGAAGAAGAAGAGGAAGAGAAAGAAAAAGAAGAGGATAAGGAAGAATAGGAAGGAGAAGGAGAAGGGGAATGAAGAGGAGAAGGGGAAGAAGAAGAGGAGGAGGAGGAGGAAAATGAAAAAGGAGAAAGAGAAGGAGAAGGAGAAGGAGGAGGAGGAAAATGAGAAGGAGAAGGAGTAGAAGAAGAGGAGGAGAAGGAGAAGAAGAATAATAATAAGAAGAAGAAGATGAAGAAGAAGAAGAAGAAGAAGAAGAAGAAGAAGAAGAAAAAGAACAAGAAGGAAGAGGAGGATGAGGAGGAGGAGGAGGAGGAGGAGGAGGAGAAGAAGAAGAAGAAAAGAAGAATAAGGTGGAGAAGAAGAAGAAGAAGAAGAAGAAGAAGAAGGAAGAGGAGGGGGAGAAGGGAGGAGGGTGTAAGGCTGGCAAGGGGACAGGGACGGGATGAAGGGGGACGGGACGGGACAAGGTACGACGTTGGGGGGATTTTAGGGGGACCGGGATTGGGGGGACGAAACTACATCCCATCCCGTCCCACTATATATACGGGATAGGATGGGGTTTTACGGGACGGGACGGGATGGGACGGGGAATTTTTTATTTTTTATATTCTTATTTTTTTGTATTGAAAATTTGAAATTACATGTTAATAAATAACATTTTTATTTTATTTGGTTTTCTATACATTTTTAGTTAATAAATAATGCTTAAGTTTTCAAATTTCAAATTTGAGAAGTTCAAATTTGTTTTTTAAATATTTTAAAGTAATTTAAATTTGAAATTTCAAATGTCAAATTTCTATTTTTAAATTAAGTATTTTGAAGTTAGTTTAGTATATATGTAAATATGTATCTATATATTAAAATTTAAATGCAAGACCATAGTTGTATAAAAAAGACTTGAATAAAGCTTTCAAATTAATTCAATAAACTATAATTGCAACTTAGAAATTTGAAGTTAGAACTTACAATTTACAAATATTAGCGGAGTAACTAATCTACGTAGCCACCTTCTAGGAAGGGCTCTGTTTCAATAAGTTCTCAAATGTAAAACTAATAGTTGTTACAAATATTATATGAGTAACTAATTTACGCAGCCACCTTCTAGGAAGGGTTCTGTTTCAATTAGTTCTCTGATGTAATCTAATATTTGTGTTCTCCTTTAAAACTCAATTCTAATTGTCGAATCATATCGATGGTGACATCCTCCGGTGTTGGCAAACTTGCTAGAAACTCTTGTGACTTTAATTCATCGTTAGTAGATTCAACGACCATTTTAATCCAAGATTTTTGTTTGAAACTTATCTTTGGCAAATTATAATTCCTTCTCTCGGCGTTGATCCAATCTCTAAATAAAATTGATGTTTCCAAACTTTCTTCTACCAATGAATATTTATGATCGCCAATTTCAAACCTTGCTGGACTAAAAGCAGCCTCCGATGCAACTGATGAAGCTTGAATAGCTAGAACATCACGAACCATTTTGCTCAAAATTGGAAATGCAACACTCCGCCTCCTCCACCATGCTAATAAATCTTCATTGCCATCTTCTTCTTCCACTATTTCTAAAGATTGATTAAGATATTCTTCAAAATAATTACGGTTAGTAGAATTAAGACCAAGAAAATCTCGCATATAACTTGAAATTCGAGCTTTACTCTGAGGATTAGAAGTTTGACCAACTTCTCCTTGAGTATTTCCTGTAGTTCTATATTTTTCATACAAAACTTTTGCTTCTATTTTTATTCTAGACTTACACATTTCACAAGTTGGACTTTCTTCTGGTAAAATTTCTAAAGTATCATAAAAAGTATCAACAAGTGCCTGCACACCTCGTAATTTATATTCAGGCTGAAGTAAAGTAGCAGTTAAACAAATTTGAGGAATAGGAAAAAAATATTTTTAAAATTTTACAATCATACCTTCAATTTCAACTCTAAATTTTTCAATTTTTTGGTATTTAGAAAATTGAATTGAAATAACACAAATATTTATTAATATTGATGAAATAGTAGGATAATAAATTTCAGAAAACATGGTTGTAACCATAAAAAAGTCTTAAAAACTCTATTTGTTCATTAGTTTGTTCTCAATCTTCTTCACAAATCCAATCTAATGGGTCAGCATTATGAGCATTAAACACCATTTGTACGGGGTTTTTATATTCGTAAGCAACTTAAAGCATTTCGTAAAAAGAATTCCATCTTGTTTTAATATGTCTTGGAATTTTTCTTGGTGGCAAATCACAAAGTACTCAACGCTCATTAAATTCCCTAATTCTAGCAACTCTATGAGCATAAAAAATCCAGGCAACAACATAATCAATTTTCATACAACCACAATCAAATAATTCAATACCATCTTGTACAGTTAAATTTAATACATGTGCAATACATCTAACATGAAAAGCATTAACATCAATTGGACATAATCTAACTTTTAACATACTAGCAGCGTTTGTATTATTAGATGCAATATCTAATGTGACAGACATTACTTTATCTATAAGCATGTAATAATCTAAAACACTCAAAATATTTGAAGCTATATATGAACTAGTTTTTTTCTCTACACCTTCTTTATAACTTAAGATTCTTTTTTGCAAACTCCAGTTATTATCAATCCAATGTGCTGTAATAGTTAAATAATCATGTCCATTAACACTCTGACCCATGTCCGAAGTTATGGACACTCTGCAATCTAATATGTTATACATACAATGAAGATATTGACAATATTTACCTTGATGTTCAAAAACATCAAATTTAACAGTATTTCTTGAAAAACCTCTATAAGAAGGATTATAAATTTGTTGAATATATTTAATAAAACCGGGATGTGAAGGAAAACTATAAGGCAAACCACAAACAGAAACCATTTTAGCTAAATTTTCGCGATCTCTTTCCTTATTATATTTACGTTGTGTTAGTGGACCACCGGGGTTAGATCTAATGTTCCTTGAACCATGTTAGAAGCCCCTACCGATTCATTAACATTAATATCAAAATCATTAACTGGAATTCATTTTTTCCTATCGGCTAATGCTTTAGCTTTTTTATATTCAATCGGCACACAAGATAACAAATGTCTATTTAAGCCCCCCGTCCCACCTTGACCCCCACCTTGTCTATGTTTAAAATGTTGTTTACACTTATTACAAATTGCAATAGAGTTTTCTTTATCTAAAGTCATAAATTGCCACACAACAGAAGTTTTAGGGCGTTGATACTTTGCCTTCTCCCTTGTAAGAGGTATAAGGGGTGAGCACCGACAATTTTGCTCTGTTGAATTTGTAGTTTCAGTTGGAACTTCTGTCACCAAACTAGTAGGTGTATCTTCTAAATCTTCTTCTCTTGGATCAACTTCTACTTCTTCACTTGAATATTCATCAAGATTAGGATTAATATTACCATAACGTCATTCTAAACTTTCATGATCGAGTTGAACATTTGAATAAATATCATAAGAAGTATCATCAACATAAGTAGAATCATTTGTATTAAATCTAACTCTAGACATTGATTTCGAAGAAGTACCACCATAGTTACTCTTATTTTTTTCCTTACCACTTTTTTTATTAAAATTAAATAATTTACTAATGCCACTTGGTTCTTTCTCTTTTCCTTTACCGGTATCCTTTTTACTAAAACTCATATTTAATTATATGTAAAGTGTAATATAAAAATAATAATAATACAAAAATTAATGAAGAAAAATAAAATATAAATACTATGAAACGAATGTACCAAACGTCTGTGTTAATAGCAGACGTTATAACCGATTCTTGAAACTTGTAGTTTGTTGTAACTTGTAATTTGGAACTCCAATACTTGATAGCAAATATGAGAATTATGTATATTATAATATAATATGAAAATTTAGAATTAAAATATATGTATTATGATATAATATGAGACTTAAATGGAATAAAAAACTAAGATTTGAGATTGAGAGGATATAGAAAATAGATGAGAGAATAAATGATTTTGTAAGAAATAATAAGGGATAGAGGGGTATTTATAATATTAAAAATGAGTTAAGTGTATTTATGATAACTTAGGGTTTAAATTAAAATATTAAAAGTAGGGGGATGGTAGGGGGTGGTAGGGGGTGTTGGGGAAGTGAAAAAGTGGGATAAATCCATTGGAGGGGCCCACTAGCCGTTGCCCCAATGGATATAATTTAAAAAATTAACAAAAAAAAGAAGCAGATCCCGCGAACCGATCGATTCAACCGGGCCGGGATCGGGCCGGGACTAGGCCAGTTCGATCGGGACAAAAAGTGTGAACCGACCCCTAACCGGTCCCCTAACCGCATGTCCCCCCAACCCGTGAATTAAACGGGACCGGGTCCCCTTGCCACCCTTAGGAGGGGAAAGAGCAGGATGAGGAGGAGGAGCAGAATCAAAAGAAGGAGAAAAAGGAGGAGTAGAATGAGGAGAAGAAGGAGATGGTGGAGAACGAGGAGGAGGAGGAGGAGTAGGAGAAGTAGAGGAGGAGGAGGATAAGAAGAATAAGAAGAAGAAGAAAAATTTAATCTAGGGTTTCAAGCTAAGGTTCCAATTCTTCGATTTGGAGACTAGCATTTGGATTAAAGGTGTGATAGTTTTCATCTATGGATTCCATTCATCCATGGAGTTCCTAAATTCTCTATTTCAAAAGGTAGAAATCCTCAAATTGAGTTAGGTTTTTCTTCAATTAGGATGGGTTCCTTTCATTATTGATTTAATTGATTGGATTATGATCTTCTAAAGTTAAACTAGGATGAAGCATACCATACCTTGCTATCAATTCCCTATGAAATTTGAGGAAGAAACACCTTAAATCCACAAACCCTAACTTCAATGGCTCCCTTCTTCTTCCTTGAGTTCAGAGAGGAAATTTTTTAAAGGAGGAACTCTTTGTTTTGATTTTGGGAATAAGAAGTAAATAACTTGCTTTAGGTCTTAAACTATATATAATACTGATATAAACAATTTAAAATCAACCCTATAAATAATTAATCAAAGGGAAATTACTTAAAACTCCCCATTTTAGGCAGCACCGTTAGGGATTACGCCCAACTTGACAGGTCGTGAGGGGAACAACAGCTCGTGGTGGAGCCCGTAATCCCTTGACCAGTGTGCCTCTCAACCTTCACAAGCCCATAAAGGCCTAAGGGAGGACCACGAGACCTCCCACGATCTATGGTCAAGACCATGAGTCGTGGTGATGGTCATGGTCTTGAGGAAGTGGCTTGGCTAGGCTGCCTTGCCTCCCCTTGAGGCCAAGTGATCTACACGACCACTTTGACATACCTTCTAGGGCACCACAGCTCGTGGTGGTGCTTGTGGTCTATGGGTTAGTAGCTCTCTCATTGAGAAACAACCCTCATCAAGGTAAGGCACTCCCACCAGCCTTCCATATCCCACGGTCATGACCACGAGCCGTGAAGTGGCTTGTGAATGAGGGCTTTAGCTTGGCATCATTCTAGGGCTTACTACCTAGCCAAACATGGGTGGCACCAAAACTGGTGGTGGCCACCACGGGTCATGACAACCCTCCTGGTCTAGTAACGTAGTAGCCTAGGTTCCCAAACCATGGCCTACACCTAAAACCCTTTGCCCTTGCCCTTAACTCTTGATGTTAACCCTCACGTTTAGGCTCTAGATTAACATATCATTTTTTGAGTCGTTACAAAGGCTTTCTCACCTAATTGAATCAATGAATAAGTGTCACGACCAAGGGTACCCCCTAGATGTAAAAAGGTGTATAGAACCCAAATGACTCCATAAAAGCCACTTAGTCCTTATAACATAAGAAATAGGACAATTAGAGTAAAATACATTTAAAGTCTAAAAGGTTTTATCTTCATAAATGAAAGAGAAAGTATTTAAACTTTGTCACACACTCACAAGGTAGGCCACAAAAGAGGTATATGTCAAATTGTTTCACACTCTTCAAAGTTGCCTAAGATTATAGCAAGAGATTGCATCACTTAGTAAACCGGAGTAAAGGGGAAAATTCTAGGTGTTATCATGCATGGTTCACAGTAAGCTTAACACACAAGGCATTGACACCCATGACAAACAAGACTCCACACTTTTTCTAGTGTGCAATGTTCATCACAAGAGACTCAATTTGATACTTGGCTAGTCATAATGAGATGCAAAAAGTTCACATATTGCCTATGCAACTTCATTTGATCTCATTGTAGCCACACATTCATGTTTGTTCAATTGAGATCACTATTCAAGTCATCAGTATTTATCAAAACCGATATTTAAATTTGCAAAGAACAACCACATTCAATACAAAAAAAAGGTGGAAATATTTTTCAGGAGGGTCAAAAATCCTTTACAATTAAAAACATAGAGCCACAAACTCAAACATCCACAAGAGCAAAAACACAAGTTCAACTCAGAAACCCAAATATATAAACAAAACATCAATATTCACAAAAGGTCACACAAAATATGGTCCTAACCCCACCAGCAGTAAAGTCATTTTTCCTCAAATGCAAACAAAATAAATTATCCACAAGTCAAAATAAATAAAGACAGAGAGGGAGGTAAAGAGGGGTCCTGTCTAATCAGTTGCTCCATCTGTATGGGCATAAGTACCCGGTGCATCAATCTGAACTTGGGTATCAGTGTCCGGGGTCACCTAAGAAACAACATCAATACCAGACCCACTAGGAGCTGCCATAGAAGTCTCGGTCAATGATGTCTGGATCACCGACTGCATGATCGTCTCCTCAAGATCTGGTAAGTCTCCATATATGCTCTCATCCTGTATCTCTATCTGCTCTTCGTCGGTCTCAGTATTCGACTCATCAACTACTGCCTCATCCATGTGTACATATTTGGTTATAACCGGAGGAATCTCTGAAGTCTCAGGAGCATCTAAATCATCCGCAGCCTCCAATAATGAAGTGAAGTCGGTATACTTCAGATAGTCTACGTCCTACCTAAATTCTGCTACCTTAGCTTTCAAAGTTGTAACCTCGGAGGTCTTCCCCTACTTGCTCTCATAAGCCTCAACTCTCATGGTGAGAGTGTCAATGGAAGTCTAAAGGGAGGTAAGTGCAGCTAAAATGGCAGCCTTAATCATAAAAGGGACGTCTTTCTCAAGTCTAGCAGCCCTCACATCAGCTGAATGAGTAGATGCCCCATCTTCAAGATCATCGTATGAGTAGTTTTGCTTTGCTGGGAGGAAGTGGATGTGCCTGAAGCATGTCAAAAAGAGGGAGAGGAAGAAGTACCTGAAGGCTCGAAAGCCTGAGTAGGCAAAGATGCCTCTGCAGGTATAGAATCAACATAAACCTCCGAAAAAGTATCTGTTGGAGCTGCTCTCCTCCTATCAGCCTCCTCATGAGTATACTCAGCCTAAATTTGCCAGATGTCAGTAGAGGAAGATAAGGTAACCTTAAAGTCTCTCGTATCCCGGAGCACTCCAACACACTGACACTATTTAGTGATTGCCTCTGCTTGGCCCTCATAGCTATCTCCTGCTCAATAAGAAGTCTCATGTCGATTATCCTCTAGGATAAGATATACCCAAGGCATGTCGTCTTAGGATGGCGGAGGACGGACTCATTATGGGATGGCATAATAGTACTGCTAATAAAGCTAAACCAGAAATGGGCTGCAACACTCAAGTCCCTCTTCTCAATAGGGGCTCCCACCTTGATCAATCTCGGGGTGGTATCAAAAAACAAAGGTGCCAGCAAGCCCTTCAAATCATCTAAGGATTGAGAAACAGGTAATCCATCATAAGGGTGCGTAGAGTGCAGAACTCTACCTAGTATAGTGTTTATGTACTCATTATTACACCCAACTTCCTTTCCTCGTACCATGACAGGCTTCACCAGTCTGAACTCGCTTGGCTTTTTCTTTCTTTTCAGGACCAAGTCATCGTAAGTTGTATAGAACTCCCGGACCCATGAAGGAATGTAAGGGCCTCGGGGCCTGGTAAACTAATCAAACTTATGTTAGTGGATGGTGTCCCTCACATTTGAGTACTTGCCTTCCAGGTATTCTGTCGAGAGAAACTTCTCCTCTAAGATGGTTCACAAGCCATAACATTTTAACCAGTTTAGAAGCCTTGCAGGAAGAATGATAGGTGGCACAGGGCCACAAGAGATGCTAGAGTTGGTATTGAGTCTGCTGATGTGGGATCTGGAGGAACTCTGGCTTAGTCAGGGCGAGATCTGGCTTAGAGCTCAAATCGTCGGGACTATAGAGGCTAGTCATCTTTAGGCTCAGATAAAGTTGCATGGGAACCAGTAATCACCCTATTGGATATGGGCCTCTTGCCCTTGCTTTTGTCACTTGGAGGAGGCTCTTTTCTGCCCTTCTTTGGAGGATTTGATCCCCCTTCATTTATAGTGATACCCCATACTCTTTTCTGGGGTGGCATGTCTGTATTTGTTTGTGCCATATTTTTAAAACATCTAGAAAATTTAGAAACAACTCAATAAAATTCAAATAAAAACATTTATAGAAAGACTCACAGAAAAACAGTTGCAAACAGACTCATCGAACCAGTCGGCTAGTCGCCGAATTGCTTTGGCGAGCGAGATCAGGATCGCTGAAAGGATTGGCTTTGAAATTTTGGAGAGTGGATGATAGGAAAGACCTATTGGCGAATCGCCGATAGCTTTCACTGAGCAATGGTTAGCTTGTCGAAAGTTATAGTACAAAAAGGGTTTAGGGGTGCAGACAAAAGGTGATCAAGAAGTCTTTTGGCGAGTCGCCTAATGCCTTTCAAGACCTCAAGCTTCTCGCTGAAAGTTATAGAGCTCAACAACACATTAAGCATGAAAATATATAAACTAAGGTGCAGGTGTTAGCTTGTGAAGATTTCAATTGAGGGAAAATGAAGTGTTTGAAACTTTGAACCTTTGGCCTTATAAAAACCGTCAAGTTCTAGCCCATTCGGCAACATTAGTCATGCTCGCCGAACCACTCAGCAACACGCCAATTGGTCACTTACCTCACTGAGTTTTACAGGGCCCTTAGTTGATTTGGAAGTCCAAACAGCAGTATAGATCGCGATCACCGACTTGATCGGTGACTCTCCAATAATTTCCTGGGCTCGCCGAGTTTTACAAACTATAATGAAAAATTTTCTTGAGTCCAATGGTGATCTGGGTCGGGTCTAGACCTCTTCAGCGATGCATCGACTGGACCATTTGTTTGTCGTCCTGTACTTTTCAATCACATTCCACACTTTAACCAGCACAATCAACACACTATTATTTACCAAAACAAAATTAAAGCAATAAAGGGTCTTGGGTTTCCTCCCAAGCAGCGCTTTAGTTAACGTCGTGGCATGATGCAAGTCCACACTTAATCCTTATTCGTGGGGTTGGCCATGGTGTCACTAGGCAACACCTTTTTATGTTGTGGGTAGAGACACGACAACGCTTGGTTTATTTGGGCGTCTTGTAGCTGAATAATCATGGAATGAGAGGTTGTCATCGGATTCAGTATTAAGACATTCTCTTTTATCACATTCAAAACTCTATCTTGTTCTTTTATTTAGTGTAGAATATGTGAAAGGACCTCTTCATTCTGTCCACCCTCATGCTTCTTCATCTTTTGACACTCGCAAAGGGGAAGGTGCTTGTCCTTCTCTTTAGACCTTGCTTCCATCTTCATGATCTCCTTGGAAAAGATATCTAGCTGAGTCAACAATATGGCCCATTCTTGGTCTTTCTCTGTTTCCTTGTTGGCTATATTCATACAATCAAGGAATTTGGCTACTTCTTCATAGGGTTGTTGTATCAGACAACTTGCAAAAAGTTAATCAGTTGCGCTTCTATTTTCAGAACCAAGACCTCCATAGAAACATTCTAGCAGCAAGTTATCTGGCATTCCATGATTTGGACACTGCTGCAATAATGCCTTAAATCTTGGCCATATCTCATGGATAGTCTCACCCCCCAATTTCTTAAACGTTAAGAGGTTATCCCTAAGATACAATAACCTCAAAAGGGGATGATCCATTTGGTCACCATTTTCACCATTCACACTCATTTTTCTATTTCAAAACACAAACAAACAACACAAAACTAAAAATTAAGTAAGTAAAACTATGATTAACGAGAACAAAATTCAACTTAACCAAAAATTCTCGAGTAACACCACTCCCCGGCAGTGGCGCCATTTTGATTTCATGTATCAGGACACTTCATCCAATACTAAGTGCCAATAATTGTGAGTAGTAATATAACCCAACTAGTGAGTTGGGGCAAGTCCCAAGGGAGTGGTTAGTAATCGAGAATCAATAGAGAAGAAAAAGTATGCTCAAGTTAATCATAGCAAAAAACATTTATGAATAAAAGCATGGTTTAAATTATAGGTGACACAAGTGTCAAATATAAAGGGGGTTTGTTTGTACTATCAACTACAACAGTAAATAACACGAAAATACAAATATAGAGACGGGATTCTTTGGATGTTATAGGATTATGGTTCAAGGTAAACAACTGGGTAATTTCAATTAATAGTAAAAAGTTTCAAATCAATCAACAAGCTAGACTTTAGTGGGGATAAACTTTCTCTTGAATAATTTATCCTGAATCAAATTGGATTCTCTCGAACACCAATAAGCAGAAATGAAACACATCCTTCACTTTAGTCTATTCACTCTCTCGAGCTGAATGTGTGGAAAAGGGTATAGGATTCACTCTCTCATGTTGAACCCACGACAACCCAATACCTACAAAACATCGATTCAATAATTTTGGTTTTAAAACCTCTCTCTCAAGCAAGACAAAAACACGAAGTTAAGATTATATTTGCAACTACAACCCATTATATTCAACCATAATTACTTAATTAAATCACTTTTAAACAACAAATAAACTATCAATTAACAATACCCGGTAATTAAATCAACCCATAATCACATAATCACACCCCAAAAAATTGGGGTTTTATCTAGACATAGTAAAAAGGCAAAAATTGTTACCAAGTTTTGATTCCATCAACTGGGTAGGATTGATATAGTCTTTACAAAGGTCTAAGATGAAGAATCTTCAACAGCCACTTCCAATTTCTTAGAAATGGAAATCTTCAAATCTTCAAAGCTAAGGAAATATTGTCTTTATATTTGGTTCTAAGTTCTAAACTTCAAAAACTACTGAATGTTTAATTAGATTACTAAGCTAAAACTTTAAACAAGTATTTATAGTTGTCAAAAAGTGTGTTGCGGAGGTTTAGTCGGCGTAGTTAACCGGGATCGCCAACCCAATCAGCGATCTGCCCTTTGGTCATTTTCATCGTCGTTTTACTTTTGCCTTCAGCATCTTCAGGTTTTGTAACTTTGGGCGATATGACACTACATCGCGAAACCATTCGGTGACTCACCGACTGCTCTTTTCTCTCGCCAAGTAGATTTTCTCCTTTAGGGCTTGGTACTCTTGAACATTAGGTGATACCCTGGCCATTCAGCGACTCGTCTAATGGGTTAAGAGATCCTTAGGCCTTCTTTCCTTTGTTCTTTTAGCTATCTCGTTCCTTTTTGCTCAATAGTGTCCATGCTTTGTTCCTCAATACAAATACCTAAAATTCAAGGATTTACATCAATTATTGGTAAAAAATATGCATTTGAGGACACTAAATCTATTCAAATAAATCTCTAAATGAGTCCAAATTGTGGACTCATCAATGTTTATTGATGATATTTTGATCTAATCAAGGAGTGAGAATGAGTGTGTTGATCATTTGAGGATTCTGTCACAAGTTCTTAAGGACCAACAACTTTTTCCAAAGTTTAGCAAGTGTGAATTTTTTTTAAGTTATGTAGCATTCCTTGGTCATATTGTATCTAGTAAGGGTATTGAGGTAGATCCTAAGAATACGGATACAGTCAAGAGTTGTCCTATACCTCTAACTTATTCAGACATTTGATGCTTCTTGGGTTTATCCGGTTATTATAGAAGGTTTGTTGAGGGATTTTCTTCCATTGCATCTTTTTTGACTCAGAAGAAGTCCAAGTTTGTGTGGTTGGAAGATTGTGAGACATGTTTCCAAGAGTTGAAGGATAGAATTACTTCCACTCCGATGTTGACCTTACCAGAGGGTGCGGATTGTTTTGTGGTGTATTGTGATGCCTCTAGATTTGGGTTAGGATATGAACTTATGCAAAATGGTAAACTGATTGCCTACGCTTCAAGGTAACTTGAAGTCCATGAGAAGAATTATCCTACCCATGAACTTGAGTTAGTGGCAGTTGTGTTTGCCTTACAGATTTGGAGGTTTGCGGCGGTTGTATTTTCCTTAAAGATTTGGAGGCATTATTTGTATGGGGTTTATGTTGATGTTTTCAGCAATCATAAGAGTTTACAATACGTGTTTAGTCAAAAGGATTTGAATTTGCTCCAAAGGAGGTGGCTTGAATTATTGAAGGATTATGACATGAGCGTTCTTTATCACCTCAGTAAGGCAAATATGATAGCGGATGCTCTTAGTAGGTTGTCTATGGGTAGTGTAGCTCATGTTTATGATAATAAGAAAGAGGGTACTCGAGATGTTCATAGGTTGTCCTGATTAGGTGTTTAATTAGTGGATTCCACCAAAGGTGGTGTTATGGTTCACAATGGGTCTGTATCGTCTTTCATAGTGGATGTGAAATCCAAACAAGGCCTTGATCCTATTTTGGTTGAATTGAAAGAGGTGGTGCTTAAAAAATTCATTGAGGCATTCTCCCAAAGGGAGGGGGGGTGTCCTTAGTTACCAAGGCTAGTTATGTGTTCCTAATGTTGATGACTTGAGGGAACAAATTTTGGCCGAAGCCCATAGTTCTTAGTATTTTATTCACCCAGGACCTACCAAGATGTACCATGATTTATGGGAAGTGTGGCTAAGTGTCCTAATTGTCAACAAGTTAAGGTTGAGCATCAAAGATCGGGAGGCTTATCCCAAGATATAGGTATTCCCACTTGGAATTGGGAAAATGTAAACATGGACTTTATTGTTGGTTTGCCTCGCACCCGGAGACAATGTGATTCGATATGGGTCATTATAGATTGGATGACAAAATCAGCTCACTTTATTCCCATCAAGGTTTCATTTTCAGTGCGGGACTATGTTAAGTTGTAGATAACAAAAATGGTGAAGTTGCATGGGTTGGGTCTGTCACGACCCAGGGATACACCCTAGATGTAACATGGTGTACTTGACCCTGAAGGAGTCTCATAAAAGCCCTTAGCATATCACAACATAAGATAATAGAAAAGTATGAAAAATTTTAAAATTTATCCATACAATCGAAGTCTTTTATAAAAGGCAACTTTACTACAGTTTGTCTCAAACCATCTAATACAACTTTGAATAGAACTCTTGGGACATAGCCTATACAATAGTCTCAAAACATGGAAATAAAAGACAAAGTTTGTCTCAAACCATCTAATACAACTTTGAATAGAACTCTTGGGACATAGCCCATACAATAGTCTCAAAACATGGAAATAAAAGACAAAGGAAATAGTTGTTTTGTCCTCGAAGCTTTGAGGACTCACCAAATTTTCAAATCATTTGCTCCTTAGAAACCTAGTCTCAAGATAGGAACTCAACTACATATTATTAGAATGTAGGCAAAATATGCATTAGTACAAAATGTACTAAATATGTTAGCTAACATAACATCATAAGAGCATAACATAAGGGTTAGTTAACATAAGACATAATCCATACTCATAAGAAATACTTCATGAAACATAAACTATAAGCATAAGAGACAATATCATAATCATAAGCAAAGTCTCAACATAAGCATTATTCAACCCTTAATCCTTCATGACATAAGAGAACTACTTCTCAAGCAACCTTAAAGAGTACTTGTGCAATGCATGAATGACATCCCATAATACCATCCAAGCTAAGTATCCCTTTTTGGTTATCTTAAACATAGTCTCTATGTCTAATCAAGTCTTAGGCTTTCATATGTAGTTTCAAACCATACTTGTGCAATACATGAATGGCATCCCATAATTCCACTCACACTAAGCATGACCTTGAAGTCACCATAATCATACCTATCATCTATTTGGTCTCATTCTTAGGTTACTTCATATAGAGAAGGGAAATATCACCCTTAGTCAATCATATCAGGAAAAGCAACTATAGCAACACTCCAAAAAACATACATCATATAAAAGAAACTCTTCGTAGGTAACCATAAATCATACTTGTGCATTGCATGAATGGCATCCCATAATATCACCAATACTAAGTGCTCCTTTAGGTCATCATACTCGCGCTTCTTGGTTGGAGACACGTCCCCCCTCTTTGAAACCTTAAAACACTAGGAGGTACTCCCTTAAACACATCTTTGTCCACTATTAGGTTGAACACTATGAGACACTTCATTAAGCATATCTAAGTTCATTGTTGACTTGAACACTAGGAGATACTTCACTAAGCACATATTTGTTCATCATGGTCTTGAACTCTAGGAGATGCTTTTTCAAGCATAATCTTAGTTCATTAATTGAGTTGAACCCTAGGAGATGCTCCTTCAAGCATAATCTTAGACCATTAGTTTTGAACTCGAGGATATGCTCTCTCAAGCACAATCTTAGTTCGTTAAGTTTGAACTCTAGGAGATTCTATTTAAGCAAGATCTTAGTTCATATTAAATGTTGTTCTAATTGGTATATAGCCTTAACCGACATTTGAACATATGAGCTACCACATGATCCCTCTCGGTGTTACCCACACCGTCAAGGGTTGGTCCATTTGCTAAGTTAGAACCAGTTTGTTAGCGTAGTTGGATCTACTAGCTAAATTTTCTATGGGGCACCCCATTATGGGATATGGAGAATGCTACTAGAAACACAAAACTCCACTAGGTGAAGGCTTCCATCTCATGAGACCTACTTTGGGAAATCCGGACTCTACTAGGTGAGAGTTCCCATTTTGGAAGCCCAAACTCAATTAGGTGGGAACCTCTATCTCATTTCAATATCCACTTGGTTCTAGGCCTAGATCCCACATTATAATTGTTAAGTCTCTTCTAGGACTCAAGTTTCATGGAAGGATGTCCTTGACAATCAATCCAAGTTAATTCAATACCTAATTCTTTAGAACATGCGTGAGCAACTATTACCATCCATGATCTAGGCATAAAGGCTCCTTGGCCTTTGGTTCTATTAGGTGAGAAAAGCCTTTGAACCCCATAACCATTTATATGTGAGAACACCTTATACATTAAGTTCATTACGAGTTCATGAGAACCTTTCAATCAGCCCACAACAACAACCTAATTGTAGACACTCCACTCTTAAAGTGTACTCATAGCATTTACATACATTCTACAAGAACATGCATACATTCATGATATAGATCATATTAACCTTACTTTTATAACCCTAGAAGTCGACATTTATGACTACAGGCCTTACTCTCAAAGCTTTACATCATACTATCATCAAGCATATCTACATGGCAAGGCACTCTAAATCACATTCTTCATTATCAAGTGATTATAGGCATAATTCATCATAAAGGTTCAATATCCTGCTTTACTAGTCATAATTCATCATATACTCTACAATATATTCAATTCATGTCTATATGTTCCTAATCATGAACAATTACTACTCATAACATCAATTCTAGAAGATCACCTATGAATCCTCAATCTCACCTTTCATGGCATAAACCCAGATAATTAAATTTCATCAATTTAGAGTAGGGTTAACCATGTAAAACATTTAATATCATAATAATATCATGAATCAATACTAAAACAATCATACACAATTATTATCCACTCAATTGGAATCATACTTCAACACTACCCACAATGTAGGAACAAACCCTAGCAAGAATTGGGTTTTGTCTTCAAAATTTGGGGAAATCTAGGGGGATATATGGATGGAAGAATCCATATATGAATAAGCTAACATACCTAGATGAAGAATCTCCACTAAATTGGGTAGAAAAGGCTGCTCCTTCAACCCTAGACGTCACATTCTTCTTCTTCTTCCTTGATACTCTGGAGAGAGAATATTTAAAAGGGAGTTGGGTCTCTTTGTAAATCTAAAATAATGATTTGGAAATCATATAATTAAGGGTCTATTAGTTTTATATAGGGGCTCTAATTACTAATAAACTGTCCCCATTTAACCCTTAACCAATATGGAATTAACCCCCAAGCCCCTAACTTAAACTAATAACTCCAAGACTGCCCCCCACCTACGAGACCCCTACCCACGGACCGTGGATGGGTCTAAGGGGTGTGATGCACACTCATAGGTGGTTTATTGGGGATTAGGTTTCAGGCCCTCACCCACGACCCTCCCCCATGCGGTGTGGGTGGGCCCTCGGGGAGTGAGTCCCTATCATGGGTGGGCTATTTTTTTGACAGCTTTTGGGGCTGTTTTGGGGTCCTCCTCCAGGACCCCTTGGTTGGTTCTTGGGGATCGTACCTCGATGCCCCAACCCTAAAACCCTCAATCTAAGTTTAGAAGTCATTTTACGAGCTTAATCCTCATATGAAACTCTAAAACTCTCACACAAGGTTCTAGAACTCTCTAGTTTAGCTTACTAGTTTTCGGGACATTAGAGGGTCTATCTAAAAATCTCACCCATGAAGAGTGTGATGAGGTTTTTTAATAAGGTATAACGCCCCCTAAATTAGTAGGCCAAACTATAGCCAAACATAAGGGTTAGAGTCATGAAGGAGGCCAAGGGCCATGGGCAAGAGGGCAAGAGCCAAAGGAAAGGTCCAAGGCAGCCCAAAATTCCCAAGGCACTGCCCACCATGCCATGAGGCTCTTCACGACCTGTGGTGGCCACCATGCCTCGTGGTGGTGAGGCAGTATCCTCCTTAAGGCTGCCCAACAATGGCACATCTCCATGAGCCATTTCACGGCCACTGGAGAAGACCACGTCTCGTGGAAAGGCTCGTGGTGATGCCTTCAACACTTGAGAGGCCAAGAATTGGTGTCCAAGCCACTGCCTCAAGGGTCACGGAGGAGACCACAGCTCGCGGTCATGACCATGGCTCATGGGACCTCTTGTGGTCCCTGGGCAGGTCACTTAAGATGAAGGTTAAATGAGTCTTTTCAGGTTTGAGTGTAATCAAACTGAAGTCATTTTAGGTAAGTCTAGGGCCACTATATAAGTCATTTAAGTCAAAACTAAGCAAATTACGTCATAATATTCAAGAACCATAATAATTCCCCAGTTCATCCTCTCAAAAATTCTCTCTCTAGAAAACTCAAAGAAGAAGAAGAAGAAGAAGAAGGAGAAGGCGAAGGAGAAAGAGGAGGAGGAGGAGGAGGAGGAGGAGGAGGAGGAGGAGGAAGAGGAGAAGGAGGAGGATATTGAAACTAGGGTTCAAGAGGCAAGGGGTTTTCACATCAATTTCATTGGGATTTGCTGTTAAGGTATGGTAGTCTTCATCCATGAATACTTTCATCCATGAAGTGATGTCAAAATCTCCAATTTCAAGATAGAAATCCCCAAAAGTTAGGGCAAATTCCAAAGTCATGGGTTCCTATCAAACTTGATTCTATGCTTGAATTATGTTATATTAAGCGTGAATTGATGATTTCTTATGGTTTTTATGATGAATCCCCAAGAAGACATTAAATCCCCATATTTCCCAATTTGATCTTATGATGTGGGTCTTTGTTGATGAAAGAAGAATGTATTGAAATTATGCATATAGTGATCGGGTTACTTGAATTATGATGATATCCATGTCTAATGTTTAAATTCTAGATGTGTTGATTGAATGTGAGCTTTGAACCTTGAAAGTGAAAAGTATGAGATTATGCTTGTTTTCATGAATGCTATGTAAATATTTTAAGAACACTTTAAAGGTGAAGTGTCCATGATCATGATATCTTTGTGTTGTTGAAAGGGCATTCTCATATATACACCTATGCATGAACATGATGTGAAAGGTTTTCTCACATAATGAAGATTCTAGGTTGAAAGGCTTTCTCACCTAATTGAATCTAATACTTACATGTGGACATGATGTGAAAGGTTTTCTCACTTATGATCCAAGAGCTATCCTCTTGAACTAATTTGGATTGATTGTCAAGAACATCCTTCCATGAAACAAGTTACGACTTAATAAGTACTCTATGGGATTAATGCTTAGCACTGAGTGGGTATTGAAAATGATATGGAAGCCTTTTATGC
Organism: Solanum bulbocastanum; assembly: GCA_037074985.1. Taxonomy (NCBI): domain Eukaryota; kingdom Viridiplantae; phylum Streptophyta; class Magnoliopsida; order Solanales; family Solanaceae; genus Solanum; species Solanum bulbocastanum. The sequence goes on along the minus strand of CM073607.1, from coordinate 19,408,308 downwards.
AAGTTGAGTTCGGGTTTCCTATTTGTCTCATGAGATGGAAGACTTTTACACAGGTTGCGTCCAGGTTTCTAGTAGCAATCTCCTTATCCCATAAACTATGTTCCCCCATAAGATATTTAGCTAGTGGATCCACCTAAGCTAACAAACCATGGTTCTACCTTAGGCAAGTAGGACAACCCTTTTCGGTGTAGGTAACAGTGGGTGATCATGTTATAGCTCACATGGTTTCATGTTGGTTAAGGTTTGTTCAAACAACAAGAACAAGAACATTACTACTGAACTATGGTTGCTCCAAGAAGATTTGTCTATGATTTCAATCGCTTAAATAATGCTGATGACTTATATTTCCCATACTTTATGACTTTTGGGTTTCTAACCTCTTATGCATGTTTAACTTGGTAACTGCATGTTTTCAAATGAAATGTCTCTTTTAGCATGATTTAAATATTTTTATTCATGGCTATAATACTTAGTGCATTTTTATACTAACGCCTACTTTGCCTACATTTTTCCCAAGTGTACTGTCGGTTCTCGAGGTGATCATTCTTGTGGCTAAAGCTTAGACTTGAGTATCTTCTAATCTTAGTGAGTCCTCATGGTTCGAGGATGGCTTTTTCATATGTTGTTGTTCCTTTCATGTTATCACGACCCAGGGGTACCCCCTAGATGTAACATGACGTACTTGACCCCGAAGGGGTCGCATACAAGCCCTTAGCATAATCATAACATAAGATCATAGAAATTACGGGAAAATTTAAAACTTCTTTAAACCATACAGTCGAAAACATTTCCATAAGCAAGAGGAAGTCTTTACTACAGCTTCATCTCAAACCATCTATTAAAACTCTTGACTAAAAAGACATGGGACGTAGCCCACATAATGTCTAAAACATAAAGAAATGACATAAAGGAAACATAAGAGGTTTGTCCTCGAAGCTATGAGGACTCACCAATTCTTCAACTCTTCTTGAACCTTAGGAACCTAGCCTCCAAAGCAACTCAATCTACAACACCCTACATTTTATTAGAATGTAGGCAATATGCATTAGTACAAAATATACCAATTACGAAAGCTAGCACAACATCATAAGAGCATCTCAAAATAGTTAGTCAACATAAGACATTGCATAAGAGATAATAACATAGTCATAGCATAATCTCTAATTCAAGCTACCATGAAAAGCATCATTGCAATGCTAACTCAAGCTAATCTTAGGAGAGTGTGATTCCTCCATTCCAAGCAACCATGAGAACTTCTAACTCATACTACATAAACAAGCTATACTTGGAGGGATCGTATATAACAACTTCAAGCTATTCCATGCTAACATGATTTGATTCATTTTAGGTGATTAACCTTTATCCTAGAATCATTCTATGTGAGAAGACCTTTCACATTCTACATACATGCATTCATTTAGTACAAGATAGGTCATGTGGGTAAGAGCCTTCCACAACAACTCTAACCTCTAGTGTATCATTCACATGCAAGAAACTCATCATACTAGACTTACACTAGAAGCCCTAGTGATCAACATTATGACCTCAAGCCCTACCTTCAAGCTTTACTCCACAATCATTATACTAGACTAGATCACAAGACATATTAGCCACAAGCCTTAATAATAGACAACTCTATACATAATTCATCATAAATTCCCAATATCTATCATTACCATTCGGGGTTATCACACATTCATAAATCTAGTTCAATTCATGATTTTATATTCATATTATTGACTAAGTTCCATGCATGATTACAATTCTAGAGAATCTAGCAAGAATCATCAATTTCTCATCAAAAGACATAAACCCACATACTTTGATTTCTAGGGTTAATCATGGAATTCACATAAATTCTTCATAGTATCATAAATCAACACTAAGTTAATCATATATAAGTATTATCCAACCATTTGGAATCATACCCATCTAAAACACATACATTGGAAGTAACCCTAGCTATGATTGGGTTTCTTCTGCACAAATCTTGGGGACTTCTAGGGAACTCTATGGGTGAAATAACACATAGATGGAAAGCTAAACATACCTTTAATCAAAGACCTAGCAGAAGCTCTCAACAATGGACTTTGTTCTTGACCCAAGCTTCATGCTCTATCTTCTTTTTCAATGGGGGTTTTCCAGAGAGAGAAATATTCTTTGGAGATGATGAAGTTGGGTTTTCTTTGGGTTCTAGGGAGAATGACTTAATTGAGGTAAACTTAGGTCTAATTAGCTTATATACTTGCTAGGAAGGGAATAAAATAATGTAGGGTCAACTTTGGAAAAGAACTAAGGACCCTAAACGTTTTAACTAAACTTTCCTAGCCTTCATGAGTTTGCTCACCCATTTTCCCCTCATGGCTCGCCAAGGGAACTAAGCAACTCACCATGTGGACCCTTGGCTAGCCCGAATTTCCAGTAAGCTCCCGAAAAGGAAAGCTCACTAGGTGATGGGGGGGAGGGGTCTTTTGGGCAATGCACCAAAAAGGTTGGCGAACCCCTACCTAGCTCACTCAATGAACCAGTAACTAGGCCATGGGGATAGTCCACTACGCGAACCCAAGTGCACGTGGGCGCCTCGCCAAGTCTCTTGGGCAATCATGCTGCCCAATTGCCAATTTGCCCAAAAGAAGAACAAGTTCTCCTTCACTCTACCTTATTAGCTTAGGCCCTTGCCCACTCCCTAGGCTTGACAACCCCACATGCTAAGCCTTAGGTTCACCTATAAGATTACGGGGTGTAAGACGTGCCTTGACATTCAACCACTAAACCCCTTATTCCAAGCACTTGAAGTCTCATTGACGAATCTAATACTCAACATCTCACTCTATAACCCTAGATTTTGGCTCTAGTTTAGTCTACTAATTTTTGGGGCATTGCAATATCTCCCCCTTGGGAACATTCATCCTCGAATGACGATTCTAAACACTTCTTTGAAGGAAACAACCCTAGACTAGCAGCCCATCATGCATGCAATACATCTAAATGCACACAATCAAGGAGGAAACTTCAACTCCAAGCTAAACATACTCAATTCAACACAAGGGAGAAGGAACTATATCTACCAACTCAAAAAGCATGAATTTCTATATCTATTCATTTTCAAGGAGGGACTAACATCTCCTAGCTAAAATATGCTCAACAAACCTTCATGGAGCCTAAAATGCAACTTGACTCAAGGATGCTACAACATGAGGGAACATAATGCAATTAGATCATTTCTAACAAAACATAAGCATTTTCATGAACATTCATACAAGGAAATCATGGCAACACATAAACACACAATAACCTTCATAGATAGGCACACTATCTCCCTCTTGGGAGTAAGCATACACAAGCTCTTCTAAACATAATTCATACTAAAGACAATTTCTAGTCCAACATAACAAGTCACAAAAGACAAGAAATCCTGAAGTTTATAAAAGTATAAGACACATACCGAAAAGGACATGAGAAGATCACTCTCGATCATCCCTAGATTGGAGAGCATAAATATATTCTTCTTTTAAGACTCAACACCCTCACTACTAGTGGCAACTTGCTTACCCTCTCTTATTGTAGCCCTTGCCTTTGGACAATCTTTCTTCATGTGGCCACTCTCACCACAACTATAGCAACCATCTCAATTGGCCAAACACCTATCATCATACCTCTTACCACACCTAGAACAAGTGGGCCATAGGGACTCATTGCTTCTCCCTTATGGCCTAGGAGTAGACACCCCTCATCCTTATGCTTAGGAGCATAAGAAAAGCCTTGTTCGAAAAACTTTTTTCAATTCGTAGAATGACCATGTCCATTGGACCCATCATGGAAGGATTTATCACCATCCACACTAGACCACTTTTTCTCCCTAGATCTCTCTTCCTTGAATTTTTCTTCTTCCATTTGTTTGGCATGAATCATGAGGCGTGAGATATCCATATTATCAACAAGAATTTCCATACCGCATTCTTTGGCTACCATGTCAGACACACCCAACAAGCACCTATTCATTTTATCCCTCGGATTTGCCACTATGGATGGAGCATACTTAGACAAAAGAGTGAATTTCAAGGCATATTCCTTGACACTCGTGTTACCTTGCTTAAGATTGATGAACTCTTCCATTTTAGCCTCCCTCAACTCCTGAGGAAAGAACCTATCAAGAAAGGCTATTTTGAACACTTCCCACTCTATTGGGCCTGCTTCTACAGGTCTAGCATCTTTCCATTGCTCATACCATATTTGGGAAACATCTTTCAATTGATAAGTGGCTAGTTTTTCTTTATCTCTAAAAGTCACCCCCATGATAGCAAGTTTCTTATAAACCTCCTCTATGAACCCATACGGATCCTCTCCACCTTGGAGCCAATAAACTCTACAGGATTCATACTTAAAAACTCTATTATTCTAGAAGCACCCACCCCCCTTATTGGGTTTGCCGGAGCCACCACCTCTCTATTGGTTTGTGTCGTTACGGCTTGGGCCAACAATTGCATAGAAGTCCTAAACTTCGCTAGGGTGACATTCCCAATTGGAGGGTCATTTGGAACTTGAGGAGGAGCTTTGTTAGGAACTTGTGGTGGAACCTCCTGTTCTCCATTATCTTCATCATCCCTCCTAGTATTATCCCTAGTGTTAGCGATAACCTGAAAAATCATAGGGCAAAGGTTAGCAGAAAGACCTACTAGATTTAAACTCTATAGCACAACTTAGAGAATAAAGAAATGAGATTTCCTAATCATCCAATAGCTTCCTATTCATAAAATGTGGTGCGCTTCACATTTATGAACAAGACACTACTAGATGTGGTTTGAGAGAATCCTAGAACCATTCTAAAACCTTGCGTTGTGATACCAAGTTTGTCACGACCCAAGGGTACCCCCTAGATGTAACATGGCGTACTTGACCCCGAAGGGGTCGCATACAAGCCCTTAGCATATTCATAACATAAGATAATAGAAAGTACAAGAAAATTTAAAACTTATTTAAATCATACAATCGAAAACATTTTCATAAGCAAGCGAAAATTTTTACTACAACTTTTTCTCAAATAATCTATTAAAAATCTTGAATAAAAAGACTTGGGACGCAGCCGACATAATGTCTAAAACATAAAGAAATGACATAAAGGAAACATAAGGGGTTTTTACTCGAAGCTATGAGGACTCACCGATTCTTCAACTCTTCTTGAACCTTTGGAACGTAGCCTTTAAAGCAACTCAATCCCCAACACCTACATTTTATTAGAATGTAGGCAATATGCATTAGTACAAAATGTACCAAGTATGAAAGCTAGCACAACATCATAAGAGCATCTCAAAATGGTAAGTCAACATAAGACAGCATAAGAGATAATAGCATAGTCATAGCATAATCTCCAACATAAGCATCATATAAACATAAGACATAATAAATGAGCATAGGAGATGAGCACATGAGATACATCGTGTTCATAGCATAACTTCTATTTAGACTTTCATGTTTACATCCTTCAACCTTTGTCTTTCATATTACAGGAGAACTACTTCACAAGCCACCTCAAAGCATACTTGTGCAAGGATAGCATCCCATACTACCATCCAAGCTAAGTACCTCTTTTTAGTCATTCTTAGGCATAGTTCACCTTCATAGTCAAGACTTAGGTTTTCATGTCATAAGAGCTTTTATACTCCTAAGTAACCTCAAGGCACACTTGAGCAATGCATGAGGGGCATCCCATAATACCACTCGCACTAAGCATATCTTGAATTCACCTTGTTCATGCTTACTATACATAGATGTCACTCTTGACCCACTACCAAAACACAAGGAACTATTATCTCAAGTCAATCATAACTTGGAAGGCAACTATAGCAACACTCCAAGCTAAGCATATATCACATAAGAGGACACACCATAACTAGCTTCCAGTCATACTTGTGCCATGCATGAATGGCATCCCATACTACCATTCACACTAAGTACTTCTTTAGGCTAACTTACTCAATGCTTACTATTTATTATTTTAGACTATCAAGAATAGCACACTACTAGACTAGACCTAATTACCATGGAAAACACATAATCATGCAATCCAAGCTATCCAAGGAAGGATACAAGTGTTCCAACCTAGCTACCATGCATACATTCAATATGATGCAAGCTACAATTACGGGAGTATGAATCCTCAACCCTAATATACCATGCAATGGTCTTGGCCTAACCAAATCAAGCTACCATGAAATGCATTCTTGCAATGCTAATTCAAGCTACCCTTAGGAGAGTGTAGATCCTCAATCCTAGGCTACCATGCCTACTCTAGTACAAACTACCATGAAGAATCCCACATGTGCGAATTCAAGCTACCAAAAAAAGCATCCTTGTAATTCTACTCAAGCTAATCTTAGTAGAGTATGATTCCTCCATTCCAAGCTACCAAGAGAACTTCTAACTCATGCTACATAAACAAGCTATATATGAAGGGATCATATATCACAACTTCAAGCTATTCCATGCTAACAAGATTTGATTCATTTTAGGTGATTAACCTTTATCCTAGAATCATTCTATGTGAGAAGACCTTTCACATTCTACATACATGCATTCAGATAGTACAAGATATGTCATGTGGGTAAGAGCCTTCCACAAAAACTCTAACCTCTAGTGTATCATTTCACAAGCAAGCTACCCATCATACTAAACTTACTCTAGAAGCCCTAGTGATCAACATTATGACTTAAAGCCCTACCTTCAATCTTTACTCCTTAATCATTATACTAGACTAGATCACAAGACATATTAGCCACAAGCCTTAATCAAAGGCAATTCTATACATAATTCATCATAAAGTCCCATATTTCTATCATTACCATTCGTGGTTATCATTCATTCATAAATTTAGTTCAATTCATGATTTCATATTCATATTCTTGACTAATTTCCATACATGATTACAATTCAAGAGAATCTATCAAGAATCATCAACTTCCCATCAAAAGACATAAATCCACATACTTTGATTTCTAGGGTTAATCATGGAATTCACAAAAAATCTTCATAATATCATGAATCAACACTAAGTCAATCATATATAAGTATTATCCAACCATTTGGAATCATACCCATCTAAAACCCATTCATTGGAAGTAACCCTAGATTAGATTGGGGTTCTTCTTCACAAATTTTGGGAATTTCTAGGGGACTCTATGGGTGGAAGAACCCATAGATGGAAATTTAAGCATACCTTTAATCAAAGACCTAGCATAAGCTCTCCACAATGGACTTTGTTCTTGACCCAAACTTCAAGCTCTATCTTCTTTTTCAATGAGGGTTTTCTAGAGAGAGAAATATTCTTTGGAGAGGATGAAGTTGGGTTTTCTTTGGGTTCTAGGGAGAATGAATTAATTGAGGTGAACATAGGTCTAATTAGCTTATATACTTTCTAGGAAGGGAATAAAATAATGTAGGGTCAACTTTGGAAAAGAACTAAGGACCCTAAATGCTTTAACTAAAACATTCCTAGACTTCACGACTCAGGCACTAGACTCTTGGCTCACCAAGTAGACTCTTGGCTCGCCTAAATTTCCAATAAGCTCTCTAAAAGGGTAGCTCACTAGGTGATGGGAGGGGGGTCTTTTGGGCGACGCGCCAAACAGGTTGGCGAGCTCCGACCAAGCTCGCCCAACGAACCAGTAGCTAGGCCATGGGGACAGCCCAGTAGGCGATGCCTAGTGCACTTGGGCACCTCGCCAAGTCACTTGGGCGATCATGCTGCCTAATCGCCAACTAGCCCTAAAGAAGAACAAATTCTCCTTCACTCTTTATTGATAGCTTAGGCCCTTGCCCACTCTCTAGGCTTGACAACCCCACATTCTAAGGCTTAGGTTCATCTATAAGATTACGGGGTGTAAAACATTCCTTGATGTTAAACCACTAAAACCCTCATTTCAAGCACGTAAAGTCTCAATTACGACTCTAACTCTCAACATCTCACTCTAGAACCCCAGCTTTTGGCTCTAGTTTAGTCTACTAATTTTTTGGGCGTTACACATGTATTTTACCTTTTCAGACATGTTGTATGGGATATGCCCTATCTCATTCAAAGATTGTAATAGATGGCTATATTGAGATAAGTTTCTAGACTTCTGCTTTCCTTTATGAAAATTTTAGACTTTAATGTGTTTTTACTCTTATTATTCTATTGCTTATCTTATGAGAACTAGGTGTCTTGTATGGAGTCCTTCGGAGTTTTACACCATGTTACATCTAAAGGGTACCCCTGGGTCGTGACAAACTTGATAATTAAAGAACAAGGTTTAGAATGATCCTAGGATGATGTCTCATAAATCACATCTAGTAGAGTCTTATTCATGAGTGTGAGCGCACCACGTTTATGAATGATAAGCTACGAGATGTTTAAGAAATCCACTTCTTTCATTACTCTTAAGTTGCGTGATAGAGTTTAACTCTATGAAATCTCTCTTCTAATCCTTTCCTTATGTTCGTTAGGATATGAATACTAAAAGGCCTAATTCTAGAAGGATGGATGGTGATAATGTGGAACAAGGTTCTCCTCCTTAAGCTCTTCAAGCTCCGATTGATCCTTTGGTCGAGAATGTCACTCATGTGGAGTTTAGGGCGACTATTCAAGTTTTGGCTCAAACTGTGATGAATTAAACCAATAGAGAGGTGATTTCTCCCATGAACCCTAATGTGAATTCGGTGGCTTCAATAGTGAGGGACTTTGAAAGAATGAACCCTCCGGAATTTAATGGCTCCAAAGTTGAGGAAGATCCTCAAGAGTTTAACAACAAGGTCTATAAAGTACCTGATATAATGGGGGTGACTCCAGTAGAGAAGGTGTAGATGGCCGCTTACCAATTGAAGGGTGTTGCTCAAGTGTGGTATAATCAATGGAAAGAAAGGAGCCCGAAGAAGCGAGTCCCATAGAGTGGGAAATGTTTAAATCAGCATTTCTTGAGGTTCTTCCCAAAGATGGCTTTCCAAACTAGATATGGTCATTATGAATCCCTAGCGATGTTGTTTGGATTAACTATTGCTCCAGAGGTGTTCATGGACTTGATGAATAGAGTGTCTAGGCAATACCTAGATATGTTTGTGATTGTGTTTATTGATGATATTTTGATCTATTCAAGGAGTGAGAATGAGCATGTTGACCATTTGAGGATTGTATTGCAGGTTCTTAAAGACTAACAACTTTTTGCAAAGTTTAGCAAGTGTGAATTTTGGTTAAGTTCTATAGCCTTCCTTGGTTATATTGTGTCTAATAAGGGGATTGAGGTACATCCTGACAAGACGGATGCAGTCAAGAGTTGACCTAGACCTCTAACTCCTTTAAACATTAGAAGCTTTTTGCGTTTGATCAGTTACTATAGAAGGTTTGTTGAGAGATTTTCTTCCAATTCTTCTCCTTTGACGGCTTTGACTCAAAATAAGGCTAAGTTTGTGTAGTCGGAGGCTTGTGAGAAAAGTTTCCAAGAGTTGAAGGATAGACTCACTTCCGCTCTGGTGTTGACTTTACCAAAAGGTGCAGATGGTTTTGTGGTGTATTGTGATGCCTCTAGAGTTGGATTGGGATGTGTGCTTACGCAAAATGGTAAAGTGATTGTCTATGCTTCATGGCAACTTGATGTCAAAGAGAAGAATTACCCTACCCATGACCTTGAGTTAGCGGAGGTTGTGTTTGCCTTCAGGATGGAGGCATTACTTGTATGGAGTTCATGTTGATGTGTTCACTGATCATAAGAGTTGGCAATATGTGCTTAGTCAAAAGGACTTGAATCTTCGCCAAAGAAGGAGGCTAAAATTATTGAAGGATTATAACAATTCCTTAGAGAGAGAATGTCAGATGAGACACCATTTGGCCTTCTTTCAAAAGTTGTAGATAGTATCACCTTTAGCTGGTAGCTAGCAAATAAGTTATCCCCTATCAGACCCCTTACCACCCTATGTGGAGTGCGATGAGTGATATATTTTGTAAGTGTTGGTGAATAATGCAAGAAAGGCTGGAGCTCGGGTATTATTATATTCCATCAAGAGAAAGGAGGAAGATTAGTAAGAAGGCCAAGCTTAACACATGTCATGCTGGATTTGAAGATATAAAAATGAAAGTCTAATACTGCTAGAGAAATTTGAATACAAATTAAACCAAAGAAGATTTTTTGACTCAAAAAGTAGTGGTAGGAAAGGAAGCAGCACACTAGGACAAACTCTTTCTTCTTTACCACCCCGATAAGGAAACTGTCATAACGGATGCTCTTAGTTGGTTGTCTATGGGTAGTGTGGTTCATGTTTATGATGGAAAGAAAAAGTTTGTTCGTGATGTTCATAGGTAGGCCCGGCTAGGTTTTCAACTAGTGGATTCCATGAATGGTGGTGTTGTGGTTTATAATGGGTCTGAATCATCCTTTGTGATGGATGTAAAGGCTAAGCAAGTCCTTGATCCTATTTTAGTCGAATTGAAAGAGGCGGAACTTAAGAAATCCGGTGAGGCTTTCTCCCAAGGGGGAGATGGTGTGTTTCGATACCAAGGCCGGTTATATATTCCTAATATGGATGACTTGAGGGAACAAATTATGTCGAAACCCATAGTTCTCGATATTCTATTCACCCACGAACCACCAAGATGTACCGTGATTTGCGGGAAGTCTATTGGTGGAATGGGAGTAAAAAGGACATTGCAGGATTCGTGGCTAGGTGTCCAAATTGTCAACAAGTTAAAATTGAGCATCAAAGGCTGGGAGGCTTATCCTAAGATATAGGTATTCCCATTTGGAAATAGGAAGAGGTAAACATGGATTTTATTGTGGGTTTGCCTCGTACCCAAAGGCAACATGATTCTATTTGGGTCATTATAGATCGGATGACAAAATCAGCTCACTTTGTTCTCATCAAGGTTTCTTTTTCGGTGGAAGACTATGCTAAGCTATACATAAGAGAAATGGTGAAGTTGCATGGGGTTCCTTATTCATTATTTCCGATCGGGGTACTCAATTCACTTCCCACTTTTGGAAGTCATTCCAAAAAGGTCTTGGCACTCAGGTTAAGCTTAGCACAACTTTTCATCCCCAAACTGATGGGCAAGCATAGCGTACCATCCAAACATTGGAAGATATGTTATGGGCATATGTAATTGACTTTAAGGGTAATTGGGATGACCACTTGCCATTAATAGAATTTTCCTACAATAATAGCTATCACTTAAGTATCGGTATGGATCCCTTTGAACTCTTGTATGGTAGGAGATGTAGGCCACCCAATGCTTGGTTTGAGGTAGGTGAAGTTGCCCTACTTTGTCCCTAATTGGTTTATGAGGCCATTGAAAAAGTCCAACTTATTAGAGAGAGGTTGAGGGGGGCCCAAAGTCAGCAAAAGTCTTATGCCTATGTAAGGAAAAGGGATCTAAAATTTGAGTTTAACGATTGGGTCTATTTGAAAATCTCACCCATGAAGGGTGTGCTGAGATTTGGCAAGAAGGGGAAACTTAGACCGTGGTATGTCGGCCTACCAAATTTTGAAACATGTTGGGAAAGTTCCCTATGAGTTAGATTTGCCAAATGAGTTGGCTCCTGTACATCCTATAATGACCCAGAAATTTGTAAGTTAAATTAGAGCCTCATCACGTGAGTTAAAGTAACCTTAAATCAATGTCTAGGCTATTTTTAGAACTTAAATGAATAAGGAGGAAGTCTAGAGATCACGCAAGGAGCTAAGCTAGCAAGAAAGGTAAAAGGAGCTTTGTTCCTAGATAAACCCTTCAACGGTAGGGGTGTCTTGATCGCCCAAGTGAATTGGCAATGTGCCAAAGTTCACTTGGGGTCACCCTATGGGCTGTCCATTTGGCCAACGTTCTGGAACAAAGGGCAAATTAAGCCCTAGCTCGCCAACTAGCTTGACGAATCACCCATTGCCCCCTCTACACAGCCTAATGAGCAGCTTATTTTTGGAGCTCACTAGAAATTTAGGCAAGCCAAGGGTTCAATTGGTGAGTCCCCTAGTGCCCTTGGCGAGCCAATAGGGCCATTGGGCGAGCAAAGTCAGGAACGGGGGAAAATTTAAGTTCAAAATTTTAAGGGTCCTTAGGTCTTTTCCAAAATTGAGTCCTTATTATTTTATTCCCTTCCTAATGACTATAAAAACTTTTTAGATTTGGAAATTAGTTACTTTAAAAGGAATTAAAAGAAGACCCAAACTCTTTCAATATTTCTCTCTCTAGAAATTCCTAAATTGAAGAGCACTACGAACTTGAAGATTAGGGCTCAAGAATCTATCTTCTCAACTCCAATTCATGGAAAAATATTCAACTTAGGTATGGGGACATTGATTCATAGAACATCTTTATCCATGAAGTCGTTCAACTCTTGATTTCGAAATTGGTAACTTGTTGAAAACTAGGGTTTTCTCTTCCAACCATGGGTTCTTCCTAAATATGATTATATTATGTTAATTGCATTATATTATGGATGATTTGATGTTTAATGGTGATTTTCATTGTAAAATTCCCTATGAACCCATGAACACCCCCATGCTCCAATCTCAAGTATTGTGATGGGTGTATTGATGCGAGAAGATTACTATGAATTGTTTCAATGTGAATTTAGTTATCGAATCTTGTTTTATTCATGCCTGTTGTAAGCATCTTTAGTTGTAAATTTGAGACATGATTTATGACCTTGAAAAAGGATAAATTTCTAGGGTTTGTGCATATGGATGCAAGATGTGTATAAACTATTGATTTACTAAGGAAGTAAATCTCCTATGACTAATGTGTGAAGTATGATATTGTTGAAAGGTTGTTCTATCATTACCTTTATAATTGATGATGAATAAATAGTATAGGATGATGATGATGTATTGTGTTGATTGAAAGTCTATTTCTCATGAAGACATTATCAACATAATCTGAATGTTCTACTCATAAACTAATATTGATTCTAAGGTTGAAAGTACATTCTCACATTTAATGAACCTATGAGCTATTATGATGAATTGTATTGAATGAAGGGTAGAGCACTCCTTCACACATGTAAATAAATTTTAAGACTAATTATGTATAATTTTGGAAATAATGCTTAGCACCGAGTGGATAGGGATAATGAGGTAAAGGCATTTCCGTCAATGCAATAAGTTGGGTCATCCACGTGAACTCATGAGATGGAAACTCCTCTGCAAATGCAATAGGTCGAGTTTCTTAAAGAAATCTCCCTATCCCATAACTATGTGCCAACAAAGGACTTTAGCTAGTGGATCCACCTTAAGGCTAAACATGTTAGTTATACCTTAGGTAAGTAGGACACCTTCTTTCAGTGTGGGGTTACACGACACCGGATTCCATGTAGTTCATATGGTCTATGTCGGTTATGGATACTCTTCCCTATATGAAAAGATAATGAATGATATATGAACTATATTATGAGTTCTTAATGAGTTTACTTAGTAGGAGTGGGGGTATGAGACTTCACTTCCACATTGCACAAGTAGACTTAGTAGGATGTTGTGGGATGGTTCCTTTATATTATGATGAGATTCAAGTGTATGCATGTGCGTTGAATGGATAAATTTTATGAATAAATTTCCTTGTATTGAATTAATGTGCATGACTATTTCCTTAATTGTGACTAATGATTGTGATGAGGTATAAATATGAGGTGAATAACCAAGGTAGCTTCAAGGGGGTGCCTAGTAGGGTTGGTATTATGGGATGCCAATCATACATTGTACAAGTACTCTTTAGGGGTTACTAAGGTGATGACTTTACCATGTAATGAGAATAAATTTGATTTTTGGCTTGATTTTGACATTGAAGATATATGTTGGATTCCAAACTTCTTGAATGCATTCTTTCAAATAAAATGTCTTTTTTATCATGTTTTAAGGATTTTATTCATGTTTCCAAAATTATTAAATACTATGTGCTAACTCCTACTTCCTTCTACATCTTAATGAGTGTAGGTTCCGGCTAGGTGACTTTCACTCACCCTTTGAAGAAGACATGGATTGCTTATCTCCAAGTATGGTGAGTCCTCAAGTTCGAGGACGGGATATCCTATTTCTTAGTTTCATCTTGTATCTCATATGTTGAGACTTTTATTGATATAAAGGGCTAAGTCCCAAAACTTTATACTCCTATGTTTAGATAGTAAATGAGACAAAACAAAGTCTAGATTTGCTATTACTTTGTTTTATGTAAAGTGAAGTTGGACTTTGATTGTGAAGTTTCAATTTTTTCCGTATTATGTCTATATCCTATGTAATGTTGATGCTAGAGGCTTATATGAAACCCTTTCGGGATAAAGTACACCGAGTTACGTCTAGGGGCTAGCCTTGGGTCGTGACAAACTTGGTATCAGAGCATAAGATTTTGGGAATAATATTTATGATTCTGTCTCATGAACCACATCTAATAGTGCCTTTTTCATGAGTGTGAAGTGTTCCACACTTATGAATGAGAGGCAATAAGATGTTTATGAACTTTCACTTATTTCATTACTCTTTAGTCGTGCTTTGGAGTCCTAACTCTATGAAGTCCTTTCTCCTAACCCTTTTCTTGTGATTATAGGCAATAAATACTAGAAGGCTAATGCAAGAAGGGCTCAAGAGGAGAATGTCAATGAAGAGGTTCCCTCTAAAGATCCTCAAGGCCCTCATGCTCCCAATGATGAAGGGGTCATGTCTAATGTTGAGATAAGGGAGTCTTTACAAACTATAACTCAACTCATTACGGTTTAAGCTCAAACAGTCACCACTCATCCTTGAGCTCAAGCCAACCGAGAAGTTAGGCCTCGGTTAGAGCCCAATATGAGTACCATGGCCTCACGGTTGAGAGATTTCACTAGCATCAACCCTCCTATCTTTTTGGGTTCCAAAATGAATGAAGACTCATAAGAGTTTTTGGAGGAGGTCTATAAAATAGTGGAGGCTATGGGGGTCACTACTAATGAGAAATTTGAGTTGGTCGGGTATCAATTGAAAGGCGTGGCCCAACGATGGAAGGACAATAGGCCTATAAGGCGGGTCCCATAAGTTGGGAAGCATTCAAAAAGGCCTTTCTTGATAGGTTTTTCCCCCATGAGAAGAGGGAAGCCAAAGTTGAGGAGTTCATAAACCTTTGCAAAGGAGGTATGAGTGTCCAAGAATACTCCTAGTAATTCACTAAGTTGTCCAAATATGCCCCCTCTTTGGTTTCTAGTCCAAGGGATGAGATACGTCGCTTTGTCACCGATGTGTC
Source organism: Solanum bulbocastanum (assembly GCA_037074985.1). Classification (NCBI taxonomy): domain Eukaryota; kingdom Viridiplantae; phylum Streptophyta; class Magnoliopsida; order Solanales; family Solanaceae; genus Solanum; species Solanum bulbocastanum. The sequence continues at coordinate 19,393,091 of CM073607.1, read as the reverse complement.
CGATGCTATTGAAGAAGAGTGCCATGCAGCAATTCTCTATGACAACATGGATATCTCAAGGTTGATGGTTTATGCTCAACAAGTTGAGTAGTCAAGGCTTAGGAAGAAGAGTAAAGAGATGAAGAGGGCAAGGCCCAACAACGGAAATTCTTCTAAGAGTAAGTTTGAAGGTCAAAGTGGACCATGTTTTAAGAAGAGCTCCTCCAATCAAAGTTCCTCCAATTCTCCTAAGACCAACAAAGATAGGGTGTCTAACCCTATGCCTTAAGGAGGCAATAGGGTGGATCTTCCATGGAGAAGCCTACATGTGCAAAGTGTGGTAAGAAACATGAAGAGAAATGTCTTACCGGTATGGGTGTGTGCTATAGATGTTGGAAAAGTGGGCACCAATTGAAATATTCTCCAACTCGTATTATGAAGGAAAGGGAGGGTAATCAAGCTACACCAAGTTGTTTTAATGTCGATGCTCCCAAGAAGAATCGTTTCTATGCTCTCCAATCTAGAAATGATCAAGAGGGGTCCCTGGACATTTTTACCGGTATGTTACAGGTATTTTCAATTGATGTTTATGCATTATTAGGCCCCGGTGCCACTTTATCTTTTGTTACTCCTTTTGTGGCTATGAAATTTGAAGTGTCCCCCAAACAGTTAAAAGAACCTTTTTCCATGTCTACCCCGGTAGGTGATTCGGTTATAGCTAAAAGAGTGTATAGGAGATGTCCTATCTTCTTGTTTCATAGAGTCACTTTGGTTGATTTGATAGAATTAGATATGTTGGACTTTGATGTCATCTTGGGGATGGATTGGCTTCATGCTTGGTTTGCTTCCATTGATTGTAGAACTTGGGTAGTAAAGTTTCAATTTCCTAATGAGCACATTTTAGAATGGAAGGGGGGAACTCATTCCCTAGAGGTCGGTTCATTTCATCTCTAAAAGCTAGTAAAATGATTTCTAAGGGGTGTCTATATCATATTGTTAGGGTTGTGGACATTGAGTCCAAGACTCCTTTAGAGTCGGTCCCTATAGTAAGGGAGTATCCAAAAGTCTTCCCCGATGACCTGCCCGAAATTCCTCCTGAACGGGAGATAGACTTAGGCATTGGTCTTTTGCCGGATACTCAACCCATATCAATTCCCCCTTACGGGATGGCTCCAGCCAAATTAAAAGAATTTAAGGCACTACTCAAAGATTTGCTAGACAAGGGTTTCATTCAACCAAGCATATCTCCATGGGATGCTTCGGTATTATTTTTGAAAACGAAAGATGGGTCCCTTAGGATGTGTATTGATTACCGCCAATTGAACAAGTTCACTATAAAGAATAAGTACCCTCACCCTAGAATTGATGGTTTATCTGACCAACTCCAAGGGGAGAGTTACTTTTTGAAGATTGACCTAAAGTCGAGCTACCACCAACTTAGGGTGAGAGAGGTTGACATTCGTAAAACAAACTTTCGAACAACATATGGTCACTTTGAATTCCTAGTCATGTATTTTGGTTTAACAAATGCCTCGGTGACGTTCATGGATCTAATGAATAGGGTGTTTAGGAAATACCTTGATTTGTTTGTGTTCGTTTTTATTGATGATATTTTGATCTACTCTAAGAGTGTGGATGAGCATATGAAGCATTTGAGGATAGTATTGCAAGTCCTGAAAGACCACCATTTATATGCTAAGTTTTACCAAGTGTGAGTTTTGGCTAAGGTCGGTCGCTTTCCTTGGTCATATTGTGTCTCGCATAGGTATAGAGGTTGATCCTAAGACGACGGATGCGGTCAAGAGTTGGCCTAGACCTTTAGCTCCCACTGATATTAGAAGTTTTTTGGGTTCGGCCGGTTACTATTGAAGATTTGTTGAGGGTTTTCCTCTATTTCTTCTCCATTAACTACCTTAACTCAAAAGAAAGCAAAGTTTGTGTGGTCGAAGGCTTGTGAGAAGAGCTTCCAAGAATTGAAAAATACACTTAAATCCACTCCAGTGTTGACCTTACCAGAGGGTACCAATGGGTTTGTGGTATATTGTGATGCTTCTCGAGTAGGTTTAGGATGTGTCTTTATGCAACGGGGTAAGATGATTGCCTATGCTTCAAGGCAACTCAAGGTACATGAAAACAATTATCCGACTCATGATCTTGAATTAGCAGTGGTGGTATTCGCTTTGAAAATATGGAGACAGTACTTATATGATGTCCTTGTAGATATGTTTACCGACCACAAGAGTCTTGAATATGCATTTAGCCAAAAAGACTTTTGAAGGATTGTGACATGAGTGTCCTTTACCACCCTGGAAAAGCTAATGTAGTTGCGGATGCCTTATGTAGATTGTCCATGGGAAGTTTGGCTCATATAGAAGACGAGAAGAAGGAGTTGGTTCGTGATGTGCATAGGTTGGCCCATTTAGGTGTCTAACTAGTGGATTCATCCAAGGGTGGATTCATGGTTCATCATTGTTCTGAATCATCTAATGCAGTTGATGTGAAGTCTAAACAATGTCTTGATCCTATTTTGATAGAGTTAAAAGAATTGGCTCTCAACAAGTCCATTAAAGTTTTCTCCTAAGAGGGAGATGGGGTGCTTAGGTACCAAGGTAGGTTGTGTATTTTGGATATTGATGGTTTGAGGGAGAAAATTCTAGAAGAGGTTCATGGTTTGCGGTATTCTATTCATCCGGTATCCACCAAGATGTACCGTGACCTACGGGAAGTCTATTGGTGGAATGGTATGAAGAAGGATATAACGAGTTTTGTTGCCAAATGTCCTAATTGTCAACAAGTCAAGGCGGAGCACTTGAAACTGGGAGGTTTGTTCCAAGATATAAATATTCCCACTTGGAAGTGTGAGGAAGTGAATATGAATTTTGTTGTGGGTTTGCCTCGTACTCGAAGGCAGCATGATTTTATTTGGGCCATTGTTGATAGGATGACTAAATCATCCCACTTCCTTCCTGTCAAGACTACTTTTTTGGTGGAAGAATATGCTAATTTATACATCAAAGAGGTAGTAAAGTTACATGGGGTTCCGTTCTCTATTATTTCGGATAGAGGTACTCAATTCACTTCACATTTTTGGAAGGCATTTCAACAAGGACTTGGTACCAATGTTAAACTTAGCACCGCCTTCAACCCTCAAATGGATGGTCAAGTCGAATGCACCATTCAAACCTTAAAGGACATTTTGAGGGTGTGTGTGATCGATTTCAAGGGTAATTGGGATGATCATCTTCCTTTGATAGAATTTGCCTACAACAATAGTTACCACTCCACCATTGCCATGGCTCCGTTTGGAGCACTATATGGAAGAAGGTATAGATCTTCAGTTGGGTGGTTTGAAGTAGGTAAGTTTGCTCTAGTTGATCCTGAACTAGTCTATGATACCATTGAGAATGTTCGATTCATTAGAGAAAGGTTGAAAACGGCCTGAAGTTGGCAAAAGTCCTATGCCGACAATAGAAGGAGGGATCTTGAATTTGAGGTTGGTGATTGGGTCTACTTAAAAATCTTGCCTATGAAAGGTGTGATGATGTTTGGCAAGAAGGGAAAACTTAGCCCCCGATATGTGGGTCCATACCAAGTCTTGAAGCATGTTGGGAAAGTTGCTTATAAGGTGGACTTGCCAAATGAGTTGGCTCCGGTTCACTCGGTGTTTCATGTTTCCATGCTCAAAAAGTGTATTGGTGATCCAGTTTCCATCCTTCCTTTAGAAGGTTTAGGAGTTGATGATGACCTTTCTTATGAAGAAGCTTCGGTTGATATTTCAGACCGACAAGTTAGGAGGTTAAGGAACAAAGAGGTAGTTTTCGTTAAAATCTTATGGAGGAATCACTTAGTTGATGGTGCTACATGGGAGGTCGAGGCCAACATGAAGTCTTGCTATCCTCATCTATTCCCTACTACTCCTATCCCTACTTGAGGTAACTAGTTTCTTGATTTTGGTGTTTTGGAAAGCATTTGTGCTATGAGTTTTCTTTATGGTTTTCTTATGTTGTGCATGTTCTTGTGAGAATTCATGTTTACCATATATTGAGTTTTCATGATTATATGTCCCTCATGTTGATTTGCATTTTGTGTGATGATTGTATTATTGACTCCATGAGATGAATGATGGACATGCTTAATGATGTCTTGATAAGATGACATATTCGCTCTATATTGTTCTGTTGAGCTTACTTGAGTTAAAGAAGTTAGTTCCTCACATATTCATGTGGATTGATGAGTTTCATGCATATTGGATTAGTAGATGGAGTTCCTACTCTCTAGTATTTAATTGGCTTTGTTGAAAAATGGGAATTGAAAGTTTCATTTTTTAAAATTTATGCAGCAAGTGTTTAGTGCATTTTAGTTATTGCGCATTTTTGATATTTTATGTATGATGGGCTGCTAGTCTAGAGTCATAAATCCCTTAATATGTTTAGAGTGTCATTCGGGGACAAATGTTCCTGGGGGGGTAGTATAACGACCCAAAAATTTGTAAGTTAAACTAGAGCCTCATCGCGTGAGTTAAAGTAACCTTAAATCAATTTCTAGGCTATTTTTAGAACTTAAATGAATAACGAGGAAGTCTAGGGATCACGCAAGGAGCTAAGCTAGCAAGAAAGGGTCAAAGGAGCTTAGTTCCTAGATAAACCATTCGGCGATAGGGGTGGCTTGATCGCCCAAGTGACATGGCAATGCGTCAAAGTGCACTTGCGGTCGCCCTGTGGGCTGTCCATTTGGCCAAGGTTCTGAAACAAAGGTGAAATAAACCCTAGCTCATCAACCATCTTGGCAAGTCACCCATTGCCCCCTCTAGACCGCCTAATGAACTTCCCATTTTTGGAGATCACTGGAAATTTGGGTGAGCCAAGGGTTCACTTGGCTAGTCGCCTAGTGTCCTTGGAGATCCAAGAGAGTCATTGGGTGAGCAAAGTCAGGAAAGGGGGAAAATTTAAGTTCAAAATTATAAGGGTCCTTAGGTATTTTCCAAAATTGAGTCCTTATTATTTTATTCCCTTCCTAATGACTATAAAACCTTTTTAGACTTGAAAACCTTGGAAATTAGCTATGTTTTAAGGAATTAAAAGGAGACCCAAACTCTTTCAATATTTCTCTCTCTAGAAGTTCCTCCATTGAAGAGCACCAAGAACTTGAGATTAGGGCTAAAGAATCCATCTTCTCAACTCCAATTCGTGGGCAAAGCTTCAATTAAGGTATGGGGACCTTGATTCATGGAACATCCTTCTCCATGAAGCCCTTCAACTCTTGATTTCGAAATTGGTAACTTGTTCAAAACTAGGGTTTTCTATTCCAACAATATGTTCTTCCTAAAAACGATTTTATTGTGTTAATTGCATTATATTATGGATGATTTGATGTTTAATAGTGATTTTCATTGTAAAATTCTCCTTGAACCCATGAATACCTTCATGACCCCAATCTCAAGTATTGTGATGGGTGTACTGATGCAAGAAGATTACTATGAATTGTTTATATGTGAATTTAGTTATTGAATATTGTTTTACTCATGCCTATTGTAAGCATATTTAGGTGTAATTGTGAGACATGATTCATGACCTTGAAAAGGGGTAAATTGCTAGGGTTTGTGCATATGGATGCAAGATGTGTATAAACTATTGATTCACTTAAGAAGTAAAACTCCTATGACTAATGCGTGAAGTATGGTATTGTTGAAAGGTCGTTCTTCCCTTACCCTTATAATTGATGATGCACGAATAGTCTAGGATGATGATGATGTATAGTGTTGATTGAAAGTGTATTTCTCATGAAAACACTATCAATGTAATGTGAATGTTCTACTCATAAACTAATGTTGATTCTAAGGTTGAAAGTACACTCTCACCTCTAATGAACCTATGAGCTATTATGATGAATTATGTTGAATGAAGTGTAGAGCACTCCTTCATAGATGTAAATGCAATTTAAGAATAATTATGTATAATATTGGAAATAATGCTTAGGACCGAGTTGATATGGACAATGAGGTAAAGGTCCTTCCACCAATGCAATAGGTTAGGTCATCCATGTGAACTCATGAGATGGAAACTCCTCCGCTAATGCAATAGGTTGAGTTTCTAGAAGTAATCTCCCTATCCCATAAATATGTGCCAACATAGAACTTTAGCTAGTAGATCCACCTTAAGGCTAAACATGTTAGTTCTACCTTAGGCAAGTAGGACACCTTCTTTCGTTGTGGGGTTACACAACACCGGATTCCATGTAGTTCACATGGTCTATGTCAGTTATGTCTACTATTCCCTAAATGACAATATAATGAATGAGATATAAAATGTACTATAAGTTCTTGTTGAGTTTACTTAGTAGGAGTGGGGGTATGGGACTTTACTTCTACATTGCACAAGTAGACTTGGTAGGATGTTGTGGGATGGTTCCTTTATATTATGGTGAGATTCAAGTGTATGCATGTGTGTTGAATGGATAGTTGCTATGAATGACTTTTCGTGTATTGAATTAATGTACATGACTATTTCCTTAATTGTGACTAATGATTGTGATGAGGTGCATGACCAAGGTAGCTTCAAGGGGGTGCCTAGTAGGGTTGGTATTATAGGATGCCAACTATACATTACACAAGTGTTCTTTAGGGGTTACTAAGGTGACGACTTTACAATGTAATGAGAATAAATGTGATTTTTGGCTTGATTTTGACATTGAAGATATGTGTTGGTTTCCAAACTTCATGAATGCATTATTTCAAATAAAACATCATTTTCATCATGTTTTAAGGATTTTATGCATGTTTCCATACTTAGTACATATTATGTGCTAACCCCTTCTTTCTTCTACATCTTAATGAGTGTAGGTTCCGGCTAGGTGACTTTCACTCTCCCTTTGAAGAAGACTTGCATTGCTTATCTCCAAGTGTGGTGAGTCCTCAAATTCAAGGATGGGATTTCCTATTTCTTAGTTTCATTTTGTATCTTGTATATTGAGACTTTTATTGATGTAAAGGGCTAAGTCCTAAAACTTTATATTCCTATGTTTAGGTGGTAAATGAGACAAAGTCTAGATTTCCTATTACTTTCCTTTATGAAAATTTAAGTTGGACTTTGATTGTAAAGTTTAAGTTTTTTTCGCATTATTTATATGTCCTATGTAATGATGATGCTAGAGGTCAAGTACGTCGTGTTACGTCTAGGGGCTAGGCTTGGGTCGTGACACATCCAATTTTTCAGGTCTCCATGCTTAAGAAGTGTATTAGAGATCTGGCATCCATAATCCCCTTTGAAGGGTTGGCGGTTGATGAAAGTCTATCATATGACGAAGTTCTAGTAGAGATTCTAGACCGAGAAGTTAAGAGGTTGTGAAACAAGGAAATAGCTTTGGTAAAGGTTTTGTGGAGGACTCATCTAGTTAAGGGTGCTACTTGGAAGGCCGAGGCCGATATGGAGGCCCTCTATCCTCATCTTATTCATTACACTCCCATTCTAGCTTGAGTTAATTAGCTCCTTTTCAGTTTTTCCTTGTTTTGGAAGACAATGTATGTTCTTTGAGTTTATCCATGGTTTCCCTATGTTATGCATGCTCTTGAAGAAATTTACGTTTAGTAAGAAAATGAGTAATAGTGATTGATTTTCCTCATGTTGTTGTACATTTATTTAGAGTTTCCTATATGCTTCATGAGATAAATTGTTGAACATGCCTTAGTTATGTTTTTTTTTAAAGTATATTGCATAAAGACTCCATGAGGTTGTGTTGAGAATGCTTTTAGTTTGGAGAAGGTAATTCCTCCTATGAACATGAGAAATGTCAAGATTTCATGCATAATAGGTTATTAGATGAAGTTCCTACTTCCTTGTGATACATTAAGTGTTTTGAGTTGGAGTTGATGTTTCTCCTTTGAATTGTGCATTATTTTGATGTTGCATGCATGATGAATTGTTGAACATGCCTTAGTTGTGTTTTTTTTAAAGTATATTGCATAAAGACTCCATGAGGTTGTGTTGAGAATGCATTTAGTTTGGATAAGGCAATTCCTCCTATGAACATGAGAAATGTCAAGATTTCATGCATAATGGGTTGTTAGATGTAGTTCCTACTTCCTTTTGATGCATTAAATGTTTTGAGTTGATGGGCTACTATTCTTGAGTCTTTAGTTCTGTAAGGTGCCTAGATCGTCATTAGAGGATGAATGTTTCGTAAGGTATCTAGATTGTTGTAATGACCCTCCTAGTCATTTTTGTTTCTTGCCTTTTGTGTGTCGTTTAGAGCGTTCCTGTAGCGACCCCAAGTCATTTATGACTTGCTGGGACTGACAGTTCGGTCACCTGGTCGTTCGTTTGGTTTTGGTGTGAGTTTTAGTGTTTTGGAGCTTATGAACCTTGAATGATCATTTTCGATCAAAAGTTCAAGAAGAACACCTCAGAATGGAATTCTGACAGTTCCATCAGCTCCGGAAGGGTCATTTTAGGCTAGTAGCATGGTCGGCATGACTCCCGAGGTTTTCAATGTGAGTTGGTGCGATTAGGCGTTTTTGCCTTAGAAATTTGGCCTTAGGTTGACTTTGGTCAACATTCTTGGAAAACGTGCTCGAATGAAAATTCCGTCAGCGCGGTTAGCTTCAGAATGTTGAGTTTGGTCTAGAACAACCTTTTGTTCGACTCCCGAGGTCTCCGGACTCATTTCGAGCCCTTTGATGGATTATGGTTAAAATGACTCTTGGAAGTGGGACCCACTTTTTATCGAGATGACCTCTGATGGAAATTTCGACTGCACCGTTGAGTCTGGAATGTCGAATTTGGTAGGGTAGCATATCTGTTTTATTTTTATCGGGTCCCGATCGAATTCCGAGTACCCCGTCGGAGTTCTTTTAAATGCTGATATTGCAGATTTTCTGCAACATTTTCCAATCTTTCTAAGGGAAAAACTCTCTCATTTCTTGTCCAAATCAAGTGATCCAAAGGTGCATCTTGTGTGGTTTTTCGCAAGGAACGCGTCGGTATGGTTAGATTTCATATTCAAAGCTTCGTTGGAGGTAAAAATTTGTGTTTTAACTGCTGTCACAGTCATTTTCGGGCTCAGTTTTTGGGCAGTTTTGGAAGCTGATTTCTCATTCGTTTTAGGTCCGATTTTAGTGATTCTTGAGGCTATCTTGAGTGGTTTTCCGAGGAGAACGTTGTGGTGTTGTCGGATTTTGCTGTAGACCCCTAGTTTCTGGTATTTTCTCGTGATTAGCTGCTGCTTTTACTGTTCATTGTAGTATGTTTTGTGTTTTTCATTGTATGTCGTGTTGGGCTGTTTCGAGCCTCGAATTGTATTCTATTTTGGGACACAAGTTCGGGGAGGTGTTTAAGAACATATTTTTGGGGTTAATTCCGGAATTTCCGGTGCGGGCCCCACTTTCCCCGTTTTGACCCCGAAATTGGTTTGTCTCCGTTTCTTGCGATTTTAGTGTCTAAATGACCGTAGTAACATTGTGACTCTATTTTTGATAGCGTGTCAGCATTTCGAGGCTGTTCGAAAGGGGAAAACTCCGAAGAAGTGACTTTTGGAGTGCGCGTGATCGGCCTACAGGTAGGCTACGGTTTCCCTCTCTTAGATTGAGCTTGAGAGTGTGAATGCATGTTGATTAGTTGGGATTTGGGTTGGTAGTTATTGAACCATGCATAGGTGTTTAGAATTCATGTTTTGGCCCCTTTTGGAATTTATCGGGTAAATGTGAGCATGTTTGGTGTTACTAATTAACCCTCCTTGCTATGTAGAGGGCTTGTATATTTGATTACTATGTTACCTGAAACATGTTGGGCCTTAGTTTAGGTTTGACTAGGGCTTGCCTTAGAAATTCATGATTCAGAATAGTTAGGCCTTAGTTTTGCCCCGACGTCGCTCGGTCGGCTTAGATCCCTGTAGACTGGTGTAGCAGACTAGAGTCTGATAGTTTGGACCTTAGTTAGGCGATACGCTTACTTTGACGATAGTTATCTTTATTTTTCCCGATATTGCGGCTTCACGAGTTACGTCGGCGACACTGGTACTGATTCGCGATTTGAAGTTGGTTTTCATTCGGTTCCAAGAAATTACATTGATTGGCTAAGTGTGGACGGTGTTCCATGAACAGTTTTGCACCTGGATTGATTGAGACTCTTTCAGCAGCTACATTGACACCTTTGTCGGGTTTTCGGATTCGAGCTCCAGTTTAGACCTCAAGATACTTATATAGAGCATCCGGTTCGAGGTCCGGCCTCTATCGTTTAGATACTTATATAGAGCATCCGGTTCGAGGTCCGGCCTCTATCTCTCAGATACTTATATAGAGCATCCGGTTCGAGGTTCGGCCTCTATCGTTCAGATACTTATATAGAGCATCCGGTTCGAGGTCCGGCCTCTATCGTTCAGATACTTATATAGAGCATCCGGTTCGAGGTCCGGCCTCTATCGCTCAGATACTTATATAGAGCATCCGGTTCGAGTTCCGGCCTCTGTATCTTCAGATTCTATTATTTGGGGTTGAGGTTTTGGTTCGATGTTCTGTGTTCTTGGATTCTCTTATGTAAATCTCTTTAGCTATAGTTTTTCTGTGTACTCGACGGACTTATGGGGGTCCGTTCGGGTTTTTAATTTAACTTGCGCACGAGTGTACCTTCTGGGCTTATGGGGGTCCAGTTAGGTGTAGTTAGCTTATAGATTACTTTAGTTAGTTATTTCTACACTCGTGTGCATTCCATTGTTACTTAGCTTTCGTTCTAGACCTCTGTTTGTGTTATTCCTTCTTTTCGTATTGTATTTACTTTTCAAGTTCAATCGGCCTATGATGCTTACTGGGTACCTATTATTTTGGTACTCATGCTACGCTCTGCATCTGTTTCGTGATGCAGGTCCGAGCACCAGTGGCCAGCGTTGATCCAGCTTGGAGTAGTTTGATCCGGAGACGGGGGTGAGCACACGGCGTTCTGTACTATTTCAGTCTCCATCTGTATATATAGACTTGTCTTTTGCCTTTTAAGACAGTCGAGTCTCTGTAGTCCACTTTTAGGACTTGTACTCTTTTGTTAGTAGCTCTGTACTAGTGACTTTCAGGTTTTGGGAGGTATCTTTATTTGTATATATGTTTTGGTTGCGCCCGCTTGTTTTATTGTTATATTAAATTTTGTCTGCTCTTGTTTAGTTTCTGCCCTCAGACCCATTACATGTTGTTCCGGGTTACGGGTTGGCTTACCTACTGGTGGGTTATAGTAGGTGTCATCATGACTCGAGAAATCGGGTCGTGACAATTGTCACCAATGAAGAGTGTGATGAGATGTGGTAAGAAGGTGTAACACCCCAGAAATTAGTAGGCTAAACTAGAGCTAAACATAAGGGTTAGAGTCATGAAGGAATCCAAGGGCCAAGGGACCAAGGGAAAGCGCCAAGGTTGCACAAAATTCCCAAGGCACTACTCACCATGCCACAAGGGTCTTCACGACCCGTGGTGGCCATCACGCCCCGTGGTGCCACTTGTGGTGGTGAGGCAGTAGCCTCCCTAAGGCTACCCAACAATGGCTCATCTCCATGAGCCACTTCACCGCCAGTGGTGGAGACCACGGCTTGTGGGAATGCTCGTGGTGACGCCTTCACCACTTGAGAGGCCAAGCATTGGTGGCCAAACCATTTCCTCAAGGGTCACGGAGGGGACCATGGCTCGTGGGGCCTCTCTTGGTCCCTAGGCAGGTCACTTAAGTTGAAGGTTAAATGAGTCTTTTCCGATTTGATTCCAATCAAAGTGAAGTCGGTTTGCATATGTTTAGGGTAACTATATAAGTCATTTTAAGTCAAAACCCACCCAAATTAAGTCATATTTTCAAAGACCCAAAATAATTCCCAAAGTTCATCCTCTAAAAAATTCTCTCCCTAGAAGAAGAAAAATAATAATAAGAAGAAGGAGAAGGAGAAGGACAACAAGAAGAAGGAGCAGAAGGAGAAGGAGGAGGAGGAGAAGGAGGAGGAGAGGAGGAGAAGGAGGAGGAGATTGAAGCTAGGGTTCTAGAGGCAAGGGTTCATCACATCAATTTCAATGGGATTTGTTTTTAAGGTATGGTAGTATTCATCCATGGATACTTTCATTCATGGAGTCCTCTCAAAATCTCCAATTTCAAAAGATAAAAATCCCCAAATGTTAGGGTTTGATTCCAAAGTCATGGTTTCATTTCAAACTTGATGCTAATGGTTCAATTATGTTATATTAAGCATGAAGTTATGATTTCTTATGATTTTTATGATGAATCCCCAAGAACCCATCAAATCCCCATATTTCTCAATTTGATCTTATGATATGGGTCTTTGTTGATGAAAGAAAAATGTTATGAAATTATGAATGTAGTGATTAGGTTACTTGAATTATGGTGATATCCATGTCTAGTGTTTGAATTCTAGATGTGTTGATTGAATGTCAGCATTAAACCTTGAAAGGGAAAGTATGAGATTATGCTTGTTTTCATGAATTCTATGTAAATTCTTTAAGAACACTTTGAGGGTGAAGTGTCCATGATTATGATATTGTTGTTGTGTTGTGTTGTTAAAAGTACAATCCTCATATACAAACCTATGCATGAATATAATGTGAAATGTTTTCTCACATAATAAAGATTCTAGGTTTAATGGTGTTCTCACCTACTTGAATCTAAGACTTACATGTGGACATGATGTGAAAGATTTTCTCACCCATGATCCAAGAGCTATCTTCATGAACTAATTTGGATTGATTGTCAAGAGCATCCTTCCACTAAACAATTTACGATTTAATAAGTACTCTGTGGGATTAATTCTTAGCAAAGAGTGGATATTGAAAATGAGATGGAATCCTTTTACGCAAGTTGAGTTCGGGTTTCCCATATATGTCTCATGAGATTGAAGCCTTTTACGCAAGTTGAATCTTAGTTTCTAACATCAATCTCCTTATCCCATAAACTATGTGCCGCCATAGGATATTTAGCTAGTGGATCCACCTAAGCTAACAAACCATGGTTGTACCTTAGGCAAGTAGGACAAGCCTTTTCGGTGTGGGTAACACCGGGTGATCATGTTATAGCTCACATGGTCTCATAGTGGTTAAGTCTTATTCCCACAACAAGAACAAGAACATGACTAATGAACTATGGTTATTCCAAGAAGCTTTGTCTATGAGTTCAAAGGCTTAAATTATGTTGATGAAATATATTGCTCATACTTTATAACTTATGGGTTTCTAACCTCTCACGAATGTTTAACTTGGTAATTGCATGTTTTCAAATTAAATGTCCCTTTTAGCATGTTTTAATTGTTTTTATGCATGGCTATTAGACTTAGTGCATTTTTGTATTAACGCCTACTTTGCCTACATTTTTCCTAAGTGTACGGTACGGTTCTCGAGGTGATCATTCTTGTGGCCAAAGCTTGGACTTGAGCATCTTTCGAGCTTGGTGAGTCCTCATGGTTTGAGGATGTCTTTTTCCTATGTTGCTATTCCTTTTCATGTATTTTCCCTTTTTGGACGTGTTGTATGGGCTATGCCCTATCTCATTCAAAGATTGTAATAGATGGATATATTAAGACTAAGTGTTTAGACTTCCGCTTTCCTTTATGAAAATTTCAGACTTCAATTGTCTTTTTACTATAATTGTTATATTGCTTATGTTATGAGAACTAAGTGGTTTGCATGGAGTCCTTCGGGGTTCTATATGCCATGTTACATATAGAGGATACCCCTGAGTCGTGACAAAGGGGAAACTTAGTCCCCAATATGTAGGCCCATACCAAATTTTAAGGCGTGTCGGTAAGGTTGCTTATGATCTTGATTTACCAAATGAGTTGGCTTCGGTGCATCCAGTATTCCATATTTCTATTCTTAAGAAGTGTGTTGGAGACCCGGCATCCATATTTCCCTTAGAAGGGTTGGGAGTTAACGAAAGTCTTTCATATGAGGAAGTTTCGGTAGAGATCTTACACCGAAAATTCATGAAATTGAGGAAGAAGGAAATAGCTTCTGTGAAGGTCTTGTGAAGGAAACAATTGGTTGAGAGTGCTACTTGGGAGGCCGAGACCGATATGAAGTCCCGATATCCTCATCTTTTTCCTTCTACTCCTATTCTAGCTTGAGGTAATAAGTTCCTCTTGAGTTTTCTTGGCTTCATGAGATGAATTGTTTAACATGCTTTAATTATGCTTTTCAAGAAATTGCATAAAGGCTCCATAAGATTGTGTTGAGCATGCTTTTAGCTTGGAAAAGGTATTTCCTCCTAAGAACATGAGTGTATTGAGTATGTTAGATGTAGTTCCTTCTTCGTTGTGATGCATTGAGTGTGTTTGAGTTAGAGTTGATGTTTCCTCCTTGTATGTTTGCATTTGATAATGTTGCATACATGATGGACTGCTAGTCATGAGTCTTTACTTACGTAAGGTGTATAGAACGTCATTCGAGGACGAATGTTCCCAAGTGGGAGATATTGTAACACCCCAAAAACTAGTAGGCAAAACTAGAGCTAAACGTGAGGGTTAGAGTCATAGAAGTGGACAAAGGCCAAGGGAGAGGACTAGGGCAGTCCACTCTCCTATAGGCATTTTCCCACCTACCACACCCTATCACGATGACTCGTGGTGAAGACCACGATCCTTGGTTTGGTTGGTGGTGGGCTAGGCAGTAGCCTTGTCAAAACTGCCAAAAAATAGCCCCTACCTTTACGAGCCACTTCACGGCTTGTGGGAAGGCTCGTGGAGGGGAGTTGAGTGTTGAGGCTTGAGTAGGAGGTGGCTTAGCCACTTCCTCTAGGGCCATGAAAGGGACCATGGCTCGTGGAGCCCTTCGTGAAGGTGCCTTAGACTTGTGGGGCTAAGGGCACATTTGCCTAGCCACTGCCTGAATGTCCACGAAGGGGACCACAGCTCATGGTCCCTGGGCAGGTCACTTTAAGTTGAATGCTAATTGGTCTTTTTTTATTTTAATTCTATTAAAGTGGGGTCATTTTTCCTAAGTCTAGGACCACTTTATAAGCCTTTTTAACTCTAAAAGTCACCAATTGAGTCATATTTTCCATAATTCAAATCAGTTCTCCAAAGTTCATACTCTTAAAATATTTCTCTCTCTATAACCATTGAAGAAGAAGAAGAAGAAGAAGAAGAAGAAGAAGAAGAAGAAGAAGAAGAAGAAGCAGAAGAAGGAGGAGGAGGAGGAGGAGGAGGAGGAGGAGGAGGAGGAGGAGGAAGAAGAAAAGGAAAAACAAGAAGAAGAAGAAGAAGAAGAGGAAGAGGAAGAAGAAAAGGAAGAAGAAGAAGAATAAGAAGAAGAAGAGAAAGAGGAAGAAGAAGAAGAAGAAGAAGAAGAAGAAGAAGAAGAAGAAGAAGAAGAAGAAGAGAAAGAGGAAGAAGAAGAAGATTCAAGCTAGGGTTTCAAGAGAAAGCTTTTAAAAATCAACTTATTTGGGCTTTGTTGTTAAGGTATGATAGCTTTTATCCATGGACATCTTTCATCCATGAGTTCCTTCAAAATCTCAATTTCAAAAGAGATAGAAATCCCCAATTGTTAGGGTTTGATTCAAAAGTCATGGGTTCCTTTCAAACTTGATTCTAATGGTTGAATTATGTTATATTAAGCATGAATTGATGATGTCCTATGGATTTTATGATGCATCCCCAAGAACCCATGAAATCCCTCTATTTCTCAATTGTGATCTTCTGATGTTGGTATTTGTTGATGAAAAGAATAATGTTAAGAAATGATGCATAAAGTGATAGAATCACATGAATTATAATAAAACCCATGTCTAATGCTTAAATTCTAGATGTGTTGATTTAAAGTAGGTTTTGAACCTTGAAAGGGAAAGTATGAGATTATGCATGTTTTATGAAAATTATGTAAATGCTTGAAGAACACTTTGAGAGTCAAGTTTCAATGATTATGATAGTATTATTGTGTTGATTGAAAGTCTATTCTCATGAACACAGATGAGTATGATGTGAAAGGTTTTCTCACTTAATGAAGCTTCTATGTTGAAAGGCCTTCTCACCTAATTGAATCTAATACTTACATTTAGACATGGACGGTGAAAGGTTTTCTCACGCATGATCTATGAGCTATCCTAATAAACTAATTTGGATTGATTGTCAAGGGTATCCTTCCATGATACATGAATCAAGTTAAGACTTAATTAGTACTCTGTGGGATTAAAACTTATCACCGAGTGGATATTTAACATGAGATGGAAGTCACCCGATAGAAAGGGCGATTTTCTACAAGCAATCTCTTGAGATGGAAGCTCCCCCAATAGAAAGGTCGAATTTCTAGTAACAATCTCCTTATCCCATAAACTACGTGTCCCCATAGGATATTTAGTTAGTGGATCCACATAAGCTAACAAACCATGGTTCTACCTTTGGCAAGTAGGACAACCCTTTTCAGTGTGGGTAACACCGGGTGATCATGTTATAGCTCACATGGTCTCATGCCAGTTAAGGCTTATTCCCACAACAAGAACAAGAACATGAATAATGAACTATGGTTACTTCAAGAAGCTTTGTACATGAGTTCAAAGGTTTTGAAGATGATGATGACTTATAGTGCTTATGTTTTGTGACTTATGCTTTCTAACCTCTTCTATCATGTTTAACTTGGCGAATTGCATGATTTGAAATGAAATGTCCCTTTTAGCATGTTTAAATGTTTTCATGCATAGTTATCATACTTGGTGAATTTTTGTACTAACGTATACTCTTGCCTACATTTTCCCCCAATGTAGGGTTCGATACTCAAGGTTATCAATTTTATGGCTAGATCTTAGATTTGATTATTCTCGAGCATGGTGAGTCCTCATGGTTCGAGGATGGATTTTGTTTAGCTTCTTTCATGTACTTTCCCTTTTGAACATGTTGTATGGTCTAGGCCCTATTTCATTCACTATTGTAATAGATGGCTATGATGAGACAAAGTGTCTAAACTTCCTCTTTCTTTTATGAAAAACTTTGTGAGACTTGAAATGTATTTTACTCTTATTATTTTGTTTCATATGTTATGAGGAGTAATTCGCTTGTATGGTGTCCTTCAAGTTTCTATACGCCTTGTTATATCTAGGGGATACCCCTAGGTTGTGACATCCTTGGCCCTAGTCCTCTCACATAGCCCTAGTTGAGCCTACTAGATTATGGGGTGTTACAATAAGAGCTATCCTAATGAACTAGCTTTGATTGGCAAGATGACATGCCTTTCCATGGATAATGAGAATAAGTAAGAAAATACTACTCTGTGGGATTTATTCTTAGCACCGAGTGGATATTGACATTGAGATGGAAGATCTCCCGCTAGTAGAGGTTGGGTTTCTAGAAGAAATCTCATGAGATGGAAGCTCTCTCGCTAGTAGAGGTCAGGTTTCTAGTAGCAATCTCCTTATCCCTTAACTATTTACCCTTATAGGTTGATTATCTAGTGGATCCACTTCAGCTAGAAGTTCATGGTTCTACCTTAGGCAAGTAGAACAACCCTTTTCGGTGTGAGAAACATTGGGTGATCATGTTATAGCTCACATTGGCCTCTTTTCGATTAAGGCTAATTTTCCACATTAAAAATGAACTAAGGTTACTCATGGAGTATCTCGTATGTGTTCAAAGGCTTTAAAGATGATGTTAGCTTGCATTGACTATGATTTATGACCTATGTTTTATAGCTCTATCATATGATGTTGCTTGGTCAATTGCATGTCATGAAATGAAATGCCCCTTTTTAGCATTTTTTAAATGTTTTATGCATGGTTATCATACTTGGTACATTGTTTGTAAACGCATACTCTTGACTACACTTTTTTGAAATGTAGGGTTCGATAGACAGGTTTTCGAGTCTCGTGGCTAGTAGTTGAGTTCAACATTTTCCCAAACTTTGGTGAGTCCTCATGCTTCAAGAACACAGTTTGCATTGTTTAGTTCCTTTTCTTGTATTTCATTTTGATACATGATGTATGGGCTAGGCCTAATTCCATTCGATTGTAATAGATGGCTATGATGAGACAAAGTGCCTAGACTTCCGTTTTTCTTCATAAAAAATAAAAAAATGTTTGGACTTGTAAAATGTTGTTTTACTTTTATTGTTCTATTTCTTATATTATGATAGCTAAGTGGCTTGTATGGAGTCCTTCAGGATTCTATATGCCATGTTACATTTAGGGGAAACACTTGGGTCATGACAAGGAGAGAGACCTTACAGATTTAAACTCTATGGCACGACTTTAGTGTAATAAAAGAAGTGGATTTTTATAATCATCATGTAGCCTCTCATTCATAAATAAGGTGTGCTTCACACTCATGAGCAAGACTCTACTCGACATGGCTTATTAGACATCCTAGGATCATTATAAACCTTGTGCTTCGATTACCAAGTTTTTCACAACCCAAGGGTACCCCCTAGATGTAACATGACGTATAGAACCCCGAAGGACCCATACAGGCCACTTAGCTTTCATAACATAAGAAATAGAACAATAGAAGCTAAACAATAGTCCAAGTCCAATAGTTTTTATAAAAGAAAAGCGAAAGTCTAAAACACTTGTCTTAATCACCATTTAGTACAATAGAATAAAATTAGGCCTAGCCCATACATCATGTCCGAAACTGAAATACAATAAGGAAACTAGAAATAATGAAAATACGTCCTCGAAGCATGAGGACTCACCAAAGCACGGGAATTTTGAAATGAACCGCTAGCCACAAAACTGAGAAACCTGACTGTCGGACCCTACATTTACGGAAATGTAGGCAAGAGTATGTGTTAGGTTAAAATAATGTACCAAGTATGATAACTATGCATAAAACATTTAAATCATGCTAAAAGGGGACATTTCATGACATGCGATTGACCAAGCAATAACATGATATAAAAGGGTTAGAAATCATAAGTCATAAAATCATGGTCAATGCAAGCTAACATCATTAAAATATTTGAACACATATGATATACTTCTTGAAGTAAGCGTAATTTATTATTAATGTGGGGGATTAGCCTTAATCGATATTGAGATCATGTGAGCTATAACTTAATCCCCCGGTGTTTCCCACACCGAAAAGGGTTGTCCTACTATCCAAGGTAAGGACCATAACTTCTAGCTTAGGTGGATCCACTAGCTAATGTCTATCTAGACAATCATCCTATGGGGGCACATAGGTAAGGGATAAGGAGATTTCTTCTAGAAACCTAGCCTCTATTAACGGGAGAACTTCAATCTCAATATTCTATCGGTGCTAAGCATAAATCCCACGGAATAGTCACTTCTTACTTATTCTTATTATCCATGGAAGGGCAAGTCATCTTGCAAATCCAAGCTAAGTCATCATCCATTGAAAGGCATCATTCAATAACCAATCCAAGCTAGGTCATAAGGATAGCTCTTAATCTTTGTTTAAATTAGGTGAGAAAACCTTTCTACCTTAGAATCCTTATTCCGTGAGAAAACCTTTCACATCTAACTCTTATGTTTATATGCGAAATCCTTTCATTAACACATCATGATCATCATCATTGATACTTTACTCTCAAGGCATCCTTAAAATAATTTGCATAGATTTCATAAGAAAATGTATATATCCGTAATTTATCTTTCAAGGTTCAAAAACCCACTTCCAATCATCAACATTTAGAAAACAAGGGTTAGATATGGACTTCATCATAAATTCATGTACATCTAGCAATACATTCTTAATTTCATAAAATTCTTCTTTCATAATCAAAATCCCACCTCATATGCTCATAACTTGAAAACATGGGGAATACATGGGTTCATGGGGGAAATCATCATAAAACCATAGTATTTCAACAATTCATGCATAACAGATCATAATTCAATCATTTAAATTAGTAATCGAGAGAACCCATGACAATCGATGAAAACCCTAACTCTATTGGGGAATTCTAACTTTTGAAATAGAGGAATTTAGGAACTCCATGGATGGAAGGAATCTATGGATGAAAACTATCATACGTACCAAAGTCCACAATTTCTTGAGGAACAAAGAATGACCTTCATCCTAGCTTCTACCCTTTCTTCTACTTTAAGTTCTAGAGAGAGATATATTTAAGGGGAAGAACTTGAAAATTCTTTTGGGTTTTGGAAATAATGACTTGAATGGGTGCATTTTGGGGTTAAAATCACTTATATAGGGGTCCTAAGCTTGGGCAAATCGACATAGCTTTGATTTAATTAAATCCAGAAAAGACCCAAAAACCCATGAACTAAAAATGTCGAATCACCACCGCAAAGGGAGCCACGGCCCATCAAGGGTCACACGGCCTGTAGTGGTGCCCGTGATCCATTGACCAGTGGCTCATTTTGCCACCGCGCTTCCCCAAAAACCTAACTCTAGACCACGCCCTCTCCCACGGCTTGTGGTGGACTTCACGAGTCATCTAGTGGCTCGTGGGAGAATCTCCATTTAGGTAGCTCCTTAGGAGCACACTACCTAGCCTCCATGCCCCTCACCATGACCCGTGTTCCCCACCACGACGCGTCATGGTGGTCGTGGGAGGTGAGAGAAGTTTTGTTAGCTACTTTCTATGATTTACGGGCACCACCACGACTCGTGGTGCCCTTCACGATCCGTGTGTCCTTTATGGAGGGGTCCAAGGCTAAATCCTAGGTTTTTAACCTCTCCCTTTGACCTTTTCTTATGCAACTAGATTCTGAGGTGTTACAATGAGACATTGAAAAGTGAAGGAAAAGTAGAACTATATTGAATCCTTAGAATACATTCAGAGAGAAAATTTATCAACCAAGAATACGTCGAGAAGTGGTTAGATTTCTTAAACAGAAAATGTATCCAAAATTTTGATCAAATTGCAGCTTAAATTGCCTTGGCACTTGAGAATCACTATAGTGTAGAAAAAACTAAGGTACTTCCGGCTTAACATTGTCTCAACTTCAATTGCTTTAGCTATTAATTGATATACATGAGGCAAAAATGCAATCATGCAAGATAAACCTATGCTATAGATATATCTAATTTATGATACAATATACACTTTAATAAAAGGATGATAAAAAAAATGTGTTACCTGTAGAAGCGTTTTGCCCATGGTCATATCTACACTAATAGCAGCTGCAAAACCAACTATTGCAGATTAACCAGGTCATATGTAACAAAGTTTTCTCAGTTGGAGAAAGGTTGGGAGTCCATGCAAAGATTGATTAGTTTTCTCTGTTATTGTCTGTAGTTTTAACCAACTACATGAACATTTTCACTTTCTGGGTTTAGTCCCGACAAGTTAACCAATTTATCTGAGGATCTTAATTTATCATCCAAGCTAGATAGATATTCATTATGGATTTCCTGCCAAGCCAATATAAATATGGATGATGTGTTTAATTATTGTTGCATACGGAGAGAAGCTAACGCCCTAGGCAGTAAAAGCACAAAAAGAGAGTGATGCACCAAAGAAAATTAAGACAATATGGAGGCAAAATTTAGAATGCAAAGAGGTATGAGGATTTAAGAGAATTTTCTATTACAATCTCAACCTTAGAATAATTGAGCAAGTTAAAAAGTAGTTGGTAGATATTGATGGTAAGTTTATTATTCTTTACAAGACTTCTATAGAAACTGGTAAAATGAAGAAGAGTATTGGTTATATTGTTTGAAGCATAATGGTTGTTGGTGAGTAAATGTGTAGAGGGAATATATAAGTTCAAACAAACACTACATGATTGATGGGGAAACTTGAGATTGTGTAAGTGTATAGTCAAGGATTATTGATTTACAGTAGACTTCTTCAACTACAAAAATATAGGGAATGAAAAATAATACTCACTAGGAAGCTTGTCGAGGATTCGAGTTTCTTGAACTGCCAATCTTCGCACTGTAGAGAAGATTCACTATTGCTCTTAGAGTCAAAATAAAAATGCAGAACAATAACAAGAGTGTTTCTTTTGTGCTTCATCTGATATGCTTCATATTATTGTGTAGTTTAAGAGTTTTCAAAAAAGTCTCAGGTTCACCCTTCTTGTTGAATTATTATAAGTCATTTCTTGAATTTGTTATATTGGTGAAATAACCTGTGAAATCAGATGGACAAACCACTACATCAAGTGAAGTAGTTTGGCAAAGGAAAAATAGGAGGAAAAAGGAAAAGAGAGAAGAACAAACAGACAACAGAACTTGTAAATTAAAATGAATCACAGAAATAAGCTTTAGAGACATGTTGAAGTTGACAAAGGTTTTCGATCTTATGATTCTTCAATTATGAATGGTGAATCAGGTGGTAGTGCCAGTGAATGACGCTTAGAGCAGAAAATTTTTTTAAACTTCACGTATTCAGTTGGCCAAGTCAATTAATTACATTTGATAACAAGAAAGAGCATATGATTTACATAACAAAAATCTCTACAAGTACCTTTTTGAAACTATCCAAGAAACTATAGGCTGAGCATGCTTGAGTGAATGGTGATTTTTTTTATAGCAGCAAAAAATTACGATGGAAAATTTTATGAAATTAACGATACCAAAGTCAATTGTTACCTTACCTATGAGAAGGCAATGTGAATGATTTCATCATACACTATATTATATGTTGAATTATCATTATCACTATTTGTTGTAGATGGACGAATTAGTATTTTGACACATTTTGAACTTTTTGCTCTTGATAAAGTCACTTATAGTTGACCATGTGAGAAAACAGGTTCTCTTAGGTAAATTCCAACAAAATCTAACGTTTGACCTTAAGATTTATTTAAGTTCATAGCGAAACATAATCGCAGAGGAAACTGTGTCCTTATAAATTGTACAGGAATTTTCTCATCTTATAATGTCAGTAATGGCATTCTTGAATAAATACATGTGTATTTTTGAAGTCACCTCCTTCAATTTTAGCGTTTATGACATGTATTTTAAAGTTACAACATGTTAATCGTGTGTCATACATAAACCTTCTCAAAGATTCAAATTTCGTAACAACATAACTAGATAGTTCTCCTTTAAAGTTAACTTATAAGGAGATAAGCCAGGAGGGTGTAAAGTATGCAAGAAATCTTCAAATTGTCTTTCATCATTTGGTTCAACAGTTTCATCCATTGCGACATATGTTCTAGCTCTTTGTAGAAATTTTGTAATTAACATATCATTTATTTCAATTACAAAATCATTTTTTGTTGTTAAAATAACACGAGAAGATAAAAATGCATATAAATTAGGATATGTTATGTTAAATAAGGTATCTAAGGATTTTTAACACCCCTGATTCGAAAAAGGCAAAGTAACCATTTTTAGGAATTGCAGGTACCAGCCGACGGATCCCACCCACGACCTATGGATAGGACCACGGACCGTAGGTGTGGTCTGTGGTTGACCACCCCACTCACTGCTGGAGGTCCCAAACCACGGCCTGGCCAACGGACCGTTGGTCAGACCAAGTCCGTGGTCAAGGATCCGTAGGTCAGGACCCCAGAAACCACTTTTTGACCATGGACAAAGGCCGTACAGGATGGACCGTCGGTTAGTCCAGTAGTTTGTCGATCCGGGGTCCGTGGGTCATGGTTGGTAGTTAAGTTTAAGGGCAGTTGGGTATTTTCTTAATTATTTTATTCCTATACTACGTTGATTTACCCTTCACTAAGACCCATATATAAGTGATTCCATCCCTAAATTAGTTCATTCACTTCATTCTCTTCAAATTCACCAAAAAGAAGAACTCTCAAATATTTTTCTCTCTAGAAAGCATGAAGAAGAAGGATTCAACCTAGGGTTTCAATTTATGTCTCAATTCCTCCATTGAAGATAAGAAATCCATGGATTCATTCCATTCATGGAGTTCCCAAATTCTCATATTTTCAAAGTTAGAAATCCCCAATTGAGTTAGGGTTTTCTTCAATCCATGGGTTTCTTGATTATTGATTAAAGTGATTGAATTATGATCTCTTATGCATGAATTGATGGAAAAACTATGATTTTATGATGTTTTCCCTATGAACCCGTGTAATCCCCATGTTTTCAAGTTATGATCATATGATGTGGGATTTTGATTATAAAGGAAGAGTTTTGTGAAATCAAGCATGCATTGATAGAATAATAACCCATGTTTTCTGAATGTTGATGATTGAAAGTGGGTTTTGAATTTTGAAAGGTAAATTATAGAATTATGCATGTTCTTATGAAATCTATGCAAATGTTTTAAGGATGATTTAAGAGTGAAGTATCAATGATGATGTTGTTCATGTGTTATTGAAAGGACTTTATCATATACACATGAAAGCATGATAGTGAAAGGTTTTCTCACATAGTAAGGATTCTAAGGTTGAAAGTTCTTCTCACCTAATCAAATCAAAGATAAAGAGCTATCCTAATGAAACCTAGCTTGGATTGGTTATTGAATGATACCTTTCCATGGATTAATAATGAATTATCTTATATTGGCAAGATGACATGCCCTTCCATGGATAATAAGAACAAGTAAGAAATGTCTAATTCATGGGAATTATGCTTAGCACTGAGAGTATATAGACATGGAAGCTCTCCCGTTGGTAAAGGTCGGGTTTCTAGAAGTAATCTCCTTATCCTTACCTATGTGCCTCCATAGGATGATTTTCTAAATAGACATTTGCTAGTGGATCCACTTAAACTAGAAGTTTATGGTCCTTACCAGGCAAGTAGGACAACCCTTTTCGATGTGGGAGACACCGGGGGATCATGTTACAGCTCACGCAGTCTCTATGTCAGTTAAGGCCAATTCTCACAATAATAATGAACTAAGGCTACTTCAAGAAGTACCGCATATGTATTCAAATGCTTTATAGATGTAAGCTTGCATTGACCATGTTTTCTGAATTATGTTTTCTAACCCTTTTTATATCATGTTTTAGCTTGGTCAATTGCATGTCATGAAATGTCCCCTTTTAGCATGATTTAAATATTTTATGCATAGCTATCATACTTGATACATTGTTTTGTACTAACATACTCTTACCTACATTTTCCAAAATATAGGGTCCGACAGTTAGGTTTCTTAGTTTCACTGCTAGTGGTTGATTATGAGATTCCCCAGTTTCGGTGAGTCCTCATGCTTCGAGGACGGATTTTCATTGTTCTTATTTTCTTTCTTGTTTCCAGTTTTGGACATGATATACGGGCTAGGCCAAATTTCATTCTATTGTATTAGATGGCTAAAGAGACAAGTGTTTTAGACTTCCACTTTACTCTTTATAAAACTATTGGACTTATAATGTTGTTTTACTTCTTTTGTTTTATTTCTTATGTTATGAATGTTAAGTGTCTTGTATGGGTCATATCGGAGTCCTATACGCCATGTTACATCTAGGGGGTACCCCTAGGTTGTGACGGGATTGTTCTTCAGTTTTAAAAGGAATAATAAGAGAATTAGGAGTTTCAATTTTGTTTTCACAATTAGGTGTTTCTTTTCCATTTCCAATTTTAAGTAGATATTCACAAAAAGATGGATTTGTTCTTGCACACATATTTTCAGATAGATGTAACTTCTCAAGATCATTCCAAATGTTGGAATATAATAAGCTCTAATGAATAAAGTCTTCTTTTTTTCCATTTCGCACTACTGGAAGAGTGTCTAAAGTCACCTCCAAATACAATAACTGTCATGACCCAGAGTACACCCTAGATGTGACACATTGTACAAGACTTCGAAAAGCCTCATACAAGCCTCTTCGCATATCATAACATAAGATAATGGAAAATGGTGCAAAATTTAAAACTTTTTCTTTCACAATCGAAGTCTTTTATAAAAATAAGCAGAAGTCTACACTTTGTCTCAAACCATCTAGTACCATTAAAACTAAAACTTTGGGATGCAGCCCAAAAGCTCTAAACATAAAATGAAATGTAAAGGACATGGTGGTCAAGCCCTCAAATACTATGAGGACTCACCATAACTTCTCTTCTTGATCTACTATGGACCTAGCCACGAGGATGGAAGTCAACATCACCAAACCCTACACTTTGTGAAAAATGTAGAAAATATGGGTTAGTACAAAAATGCACTAAGTATGATAGACATGCATAAAAATCCTTGAAACATGCTAAAAAGGACATTTTAGTTGAAAATCACGCTATATGCCAAGTTTGAGAAACATTTTGAACTTTAGTGTAAAACATAAGTTACAAGCATATTCAACATATAGATTATCATAGCATAATAAAAGCATACCATAAGCACCCTCAAAGTCTACTTGTGCAATGCATGAGTAAGATCCCATACTCCTACTCATACTAAGTAAAGCTTCTTGAGTAGTCGTAGTTCATAGTTCATGCAATCATAGTCAATACTTACATCATCATATAAAAAAAGAACCATCTCATAAGTAACCCTAAGTTATACTTGTGGAATATCATTCCCCCATTTATGAAGTCCAAGACCCCCATTTATACTAAGTACCACTTTTAGGCCACCATAATAGTACATACCATTCTTTGATCTCACCTCCATTAATACTCATAGACAAGGAAACCTTCACATTTACTAAGTCATATAAAGGAAAGCAACTCATAACAACAATCCAAATTAAGCATACTTCATTACAATGGGTCTTCATGTCAACATACTTAGTAGAATCATCATAATCATATTCTTTTCATAAATCACTATAACATAGAAGTAACACACCATAAATACTCTCAAAGCCTACTTGTGCAATACATGGATGAAGTCCCATACCCCCACCCACCCTAAGTAGTGCATTCTTGAGACGGCATAGTTCATTATCATTCATTGTGGGGGTAAGCCTTAACCGACATAGACCATGTGAGCAAGTCATGGAATCCAGTTGTTACCCACACCGAATAAGGGAGTCCTACTTGCCTAAGGTAGAACCGTTAATTTATCTTAGGTGGATCCACTATCTAGTAACCTCTATGGGCACATAGTTATGGGATAAGGAGATAGCTACTAGATACCCCACCTCAACTTACATGAGGGCATCCATCTCAAGAGATTGCTTCTAGAAACCCTACCTCGACTCACATGAGAGCTTCCATCTCATATCAATATCCACTTGGTGCTTAGCATTATTCCCCATGGAGTACTTTTCATTTCATTACTTTAGTTCATTATTATGGGAGAAATGGGATATGGAGATTGCTACTAGATACCCTACCTCAACTCAAGTGAGGGCATCCATATCAAGAGATTGTTACTAGAAACCCCGCCTCAACTCATGTGAGGGCTTCCATATCATATCAGTATCCACTCAACCCAACATCATTCATAGGATACCTCATAGATTCAATAGATGAGAATATCCTTTCAAATAAGAATCCCCATATTGTGAGAAAACCTTTCACAACATGTCATTATCATTCATAAGTGTATAATTGATAATTGCCTTTCAATCAACACATCATCATTAACATAATCATAGGAACTTCATTCATGAGTGTGTGTGTGTGTGTGTGTGTGTGTGTGTGTGTGTGAATAGCCGTTCAACAACACCACAATTTCATCATAGTCATAAAAACATTATTCTCAAAGTATTCATAAGCATGTACATAAACATCATGATCATACAAAATTCTAATAATTTGCCCTTCCAAGAACATGGATCATAATTCACCAACACATCTAAAATTACTACAAAAGACATAGATGATAACATAATTCAAGTAATCAATTCATAACATTCATAATCCTATAACATTCTACTAATTTCAATCAATACCCACACTTTAAGATCAACTTTGAGAAAATAGAGGAATTCATGGATTCTTGAGGAATTCATCATAAAACATTACTAAATCATCAATTTTATTATAATGTAAAGTAATTAAATAATTGAAATCGTTTTCGAAGTGAATCCATGACTTGGAGTAAAACCCTAACTCTTCGAGATTTTGAAAGCTTCGAAATGTAGTTTTGGAGGGGATCTATGGGTGAAGTCTTCCCATAGATGAAAAGCTACCATACCTTATTGAAGAATCTCCACAAAATTGAATAGAAAATACAGCCCCTTCAACCCTAGACTTCACCTTCTTCTTCTTCTTCTATGGAGTTTTAGAGAGAGAAATATTTGGGGGAAAGTTGGTTATGATTTTGGGTCTTTGGGATTTATGAGTTGTATGAGGTGGTTAATGACTTAAAATGTCTTATATTAAAACAATATAAAACAACGCTACATCAAATTAACTAAAAAGGAATTTACATAAAAACCCCTAGCCTTGGTCGAACCTTAGACAGGTTGCAGGCATGACCCACGACCTAGGACCCACGGTCCGTGAGTGGACTCACGTGGCGTCCTGCATGTCCGTAGCTAGTGGTCTGTAGCTCCCCACTTGGGGTCTTGACCCACAAGCCTCTCCAACGAGGCGCGGATGGAGCTATGCCCCGTAGGTCCTATCCATGTTTTCTTGTTTTGGGCAATTTTGGGGTTAGTCTTTAGGGTCCTCCTCAAGGACCCTTAGTTGGTCCTTGGGAAGTCGTACCTTGACGTTTAACCCCTAAACCCCTCATTCTAAGTAACGGAAGACATTTTACGATTTTAACCCACACATCAAACTCTAAAACTCTTATGTATGGCTCTAGTTTCACCTACTAGATTTTCGGGTGTTACAATAACTTTACCACCAAAAAGTGTCTTCACATCCATAATATCTCTCAAAAGTACATCAAGAGATTCAATTATGTTTTTTTTTTTTTTTTTGCCATATATGCTTCATCCCACTTAAATAACTTTGCATCTTGAATTAAACAAGCAAGTGGACTTTGTTTACTAACATTACAACAAAAATTATCGATTATGTCAGTAGGTATTTTGAAACGCGAGTGAGCAGTTCCTCCTCCAGGAAGAACAGAAGTTACCACTCCTGAAGTTGCTGTTGCTAAAGCTATAAATCCTAAGATCGAACAATTGCTAATAATGCTCGATATAAGAAAGTTTTACATGTTCCTCCGGGACCATCAACAAAAAAAGTTCCTGCCTTCTTAGAAGATATTCTATCAATAATTGTATTGTATGAAATAAGTTGTTCGGCATTTAATCTTTTTGGTAAGAGTAAGTCCTCTTTGCTAAGAATTATGTTTCTCTAAAAATGGATGACTTTTCTGTATTTTAAAGTTTCATAAGGTCTAATATTCTCTAAGACAAAGTTGTACTCATTTATGTCGTGTCCCATAGAATGTAAGTGTCATGGCCCAGGGGTACCCCCAAGATGTAACAAGATGTACAAGACCCCGAGAGACCTCATACAAGCCCCTTAGCATATCATAACATGACGTAATAGAAATCATGCAGAATTTTACAACATTTTTCCATACAATCAAGTCTTTTATAAAAGCAAGCAAAAGTCTATTACACTTTGTCTCAAACCATCTAGTACATGAATGTCTTTGGGGTGCAGCCCATACAAAAGTCTAAACAATCATAGTTCATCATGCAAGCTTTACTCTAAAAGCCCTAATAATAATAAGTCATCATTCATGCCTTACTCTCAAAGCATTACATATCATAAACAGCACACATGCCTAGCTCTTAAGACAAGTCTAATCATAATCTCTTATACTTCTTTTACTCTTAAGCAATTCTAGTCATAGTTCATCATATAGCTCCAATATCAATCAATGCTAATCATATATCATCATGTATACCTTAATCTAATTCAATTCAGTGTTTATGCTTAAATCTCAAGCAATATACTATACATATCATCAATTTTAGAAGATTACATCTAATTCTTCATAAAACCAAATTACATCAATTCATCTTTCTAGACATAGTTTAGGCATAGGTATATGTAATTTCATCCTAAAAACATGATTTACTAATAATTAAATCATAAAAAATCATTATCCACTTAATTGGATCAATATTCATCATAACCCATGATATTAGAAGAAACCCTAACTAGAATAGGGGATTTCATCTTCACAATTGGGGAAAACTAGGGAACTCCATGGATGAAAGGAGTCCATGGATGAAGAGGTATCATACCATAGTAACAATACCCTCAAAAGCTTTGAGATTGGGTGCCTTGATCTTGGCGTAGCTTCAAACTCTATCTTCTTCTTCAAGTTCTAGAGAGAGAAATATTCGAGGGGAAGAACTTTGGGATTCTTTCGGGGTTTTGGAAATAATGACTTCATTGGTGAGTTTAAAGGGTTAAAATAGCTTATATAGGTGTACTAATTCTAAGCAAAATGACCTCATTAATGCCCACTTAAATAGTAATTTCCCAAAAAGCCCTTAATTGGGCAGCCTATTGTTAGGCACCACGGAGGGCTCCACGAGTCGTGGTCCTCACCACTGGTCATGGTCCCTGGTCATGTGTCTAGGCCACCAGGTCTTGGCTTCCACAATTTAAAGGGATCTTTACGAGCCTTCCCACGAGTCGTGGTCTTCACTGGCTGTGAAGTGGCTCATGAAGATGAGCCATCTTGGGCAGCCTCAAGGTAGCTACTGCCTTAGCCACAACAGACCACTTCACGAGTCGTGGTCCTCACCACTGGTCGTGGTAATGGCCATGAAGATGGGGCAGTGTCTCGGCAATCTTGGGGCAGCCTTGGCCCTTCCTCCTTTGCCTTGGCTCTTGTTGCACTCATGCATAGACGTAGTTGGCCTACTAAATTACGGGGTGTTACAATATCTCCCCCTTTGGGACACTCATCCTCGAATGACATTCTAGTCACCTCTTAAAGGAAATGAATCTAGACTAGCTGCCCATCATGGATTAAACACATCTAAATGCACACAACCAAGTAGGAAAACATCAACTCCAAGCCACATATACTCAATGCATCACATGGGAGGTAGGAACTACAGCTAACAGCCCATTATGTATGAAATATTTTAATTAATCATGTCCAAAGAGGAACTATTATCTCCGAGCTAAAACATGCTCAACACAAACTCATGGAGACTATATGCAATCTATACTCAAAGCATACATTCAAGGAGGAACTCTCAACTCCTAAAACATGTTCATCAATATCTTATGAAGTCTATAGGTAACTCATACTCAATGCACTACAACATGAGGAAAATCTATCATATAACTCATTTTCTTCTAAAACACAAGTTTTCATGAACATGCATCACATAAGGAAATTGTTGGAACGTCTAAAACACACATGACTTCATACAAATAAAATATTATGAGGAACTCATCATCGCAAGTTAGGGGAGGAGTAGAATGATAAGGCATGAGGATATTAGGACTTCATAATGGCCTCGGCCTCCTAAATATCACCCTCAACTAAAAGATTCCTTCGTAACACTTTCACGAAAGCTACTTCTTAACTTACCAATCTAAGATCACTACTGGACATCCCTATAAGAAATATTTTCATCAACTCCGTAGTCATGAATATTAAAATCACTTAACAACCTTGACATCTAGGCACACCATTTCCCCCTTGGGAGGAAGCCTCAACGGACTATCTAAGCACCATTCTTCATTTCTATTAAGGTCGGATCAAGTCATTGATTAACTTTCACATCTAACATGAAAGACGATCCGAAACCATCTTAAACTATAAAAGTACCCTTGGTAGAGTTTACCAATCAAACAACATTACTACAAACTCAAAATGACCATACTAGGTTCGAAAAAGCCGTTCTTGGAATATCCTCATTTTTCACCCTCATTTGGTGCTAACCAGACTTAAGATCAATCTTAAGAAAGTAACTAACTCTTTGAAGTTAGTCAACACTTAACCATATCCACCTCACCTTAGCTAGGTGGTATATGCAACCCTCAAAGTCAACTTTAAGACAAGAAACAACCCAAGCTCTTGGCATAGATTTCCCCGTCCCCAATTTTGGATAGGCTCATTCGAAAAGTAGTAATTTTGACTACACGGGTTCTACAATCAAAGAGAAGCATAATAGGAGTGCAACCAAACGATCACAAAGACAACATCAAAATCTAGCAAACCACAAACATCAATTAAGAAGCTATCAGCATACCGGGATCCACATCGGGAGTACACCCTTCTTCACCTCTAGCTTGAAGTGCATAAAATCAGTTTCGCTTAGGATCATCCTCTCTTCCTTTAGCCTTTGCCTTAAGACAATTCCTCATTTTGTGACCACTTTGACCACAACTAAAACAACCCTCTATGATGGCTAAACATCTACCTACATGTCTATTTCCACACCTAGCACAAGTAGGCCATATGGATTCACTACTAATCCCTTTGAGGTTTAGGTTTAGACACCCTATCCTCCTTATACATAGAACCATTGGAAGAACCTTGTCCGAAAAACCTTTGTCGATTTCTAGAATGACCATGTCCATCGGACCCATCATAAAAGGACTTTTCATCATCAATTCTTGACCTATTTTTCTCCCTAGACCACCCTTTTAGCTTCGTCTCCTCAATTTGTTGGCAATGAGTCATAAGACGAGCATATCCATGTCATTTATAAGCATAGCTGTACAACATTCTTTCACTACTAAATTGGACAAACCCGACATAAACTTACTCATTCCTGACCTATGGTCAGCCACTAGAGATAGAGCATACTTAAAGAGTGAACTTTAGAGCATACTCCGTCACACTCATATTTCCTTGACGAAGGTTAAGAAACTCATGAACCTTTGCTTCCCTCATCTCAAAGGGAAAGAACCTATCAAGAAATGCCAACTTAAAGATTTCCTACTTTATGGGACTCGCTCCTACTGGCGTTGCATCTTTCCATTGGTTGTACCACACTTGGGAAACACCTTTTATTTGATAAGCAGTCGATTTCACCTTCTCTACCAAAGTCACTCCCATAATCGCTAACACCTTATCAACCTCATCTATGAACTCTTGAGGATTTTCCTCAACCTTTGACCCATAAAGGTACGGAGGGTTCATCTAGTAAAGTCACTCCCACTTGATTTTGCCGTATTCATATTAGGGTTCACGGGGGATACCATCTATCTATTGGCTTGGGTTGTCATGGCTTGAGACAACACTTGAAAAGCCAATCTAAACTCCACATTATTCACATTCTCCTCCATAGGGTTAATCGGAGCCTGTGGAGGAGCTTCTTGATCCACATTGTCTTCCTCAGTCCTTCTAGCATTAGCCCTTGTTATAGCCATATCCTGAAGACCAACGGGTAAGAATTAGGAGAAATACCTTATAGAGTTAAACTCTATGGCACGACTTAGAGTAATGAAGAAGTGAGATTTCTTAATTATCTAATAGCTTTCCATTCATAAATGTGGCGCACTTCACACTTATGAATAAGACTATACTAGACGTGGTTTTGAGACATCCTAGAATCATTCTAAACCTAGTGCTCTGATTACCAAGTTTTTCATGACCCAAGGGCCCCTAGATATAACAAGGCGTACAAGAACCTGAGAGGCCTCATACAAGCCCCTTAGCATATCATAACATAAAGTAATAGAAATGATGAAGAAATTTAAAACATTTTTCCGTACAATCAAGTCTTTCATAAAAACAAGTGGAAGTCTATTACACTTTGTCTCAAACCATCTAGTACATGATGTCTTTGGGACGCAGCCCATACAAAAGTCTAAACATAAAAGAAAGACAAGAGAACATGGTGGCTATCTTCTCGAACTATAAGGACTCACCAAAACTTTGATCCTTGCTCCTACTAAGATCCTAGCCACGGGGATGGAACTCAATGTCGCCAGACCCGATGTTTAATAAGAATGTAGGCAAGAGTATGCATTAGTAGAAAATGTACTAAATATGATAGCTAACATAAATCATCAACATAGGCAAAACATAATCATTAGTCAACATAAGACATAATCCATAATCATAAGAAATATAACAGATTCATAGGCATAGTCAATACTTAAATCATCATAACATAAGAAAAACACTTCACAAGTAACCTCAAAGCATACTTTTCCAATGCATGAATAAGACCTCATAAATCTCACCCATGCTAAGTAACCACTTTAGGCCATCATTCATGTTCATAATCTATTGATCTCATCTTTAGCTTATTTCTCATAGACATGGGAATATTCACCTTTAGTCAACCATATCAAGGAAGGCAACTATAGCAACAATATAAGATAATCATACATTATACAAGAAAATCTCATATTAAAACATACTTACAATACTTCCTTGAAGTAATCATGATTCATCATAAACATGCTACCTTGGTTAGGGACTTGTCCCTTTATAGCTATTTTCATCATTCATGGAAGGGTACCTCTTTAGTACTCCAAGACAATTCATTACACATGAATGGTTACAATTTACCAATTCAAGGCTACCAAGGAAAAGCACCACATCATGCTAGACTAAGGTATCATGTAAAGCATACTATCATGCAAGTCCAAGCTACACAAGGAAGGGTACGATTTCTCAATCCAAGCAACCAATGACATGGTTTGGCCTACCAAGGCATGCTATCATGCAGGCATCCTATTATGCTAATTCAAGCTAACCTTAGGAAGGGTACAATTTCTCAATCTAAGGCTACCATGATATCTTATACTCAAGCTACAATGCATGGTCTTGTCTTACCAAGTCAAGTTATTCATAAAGGGATCTTATGTCACAACTTCAACCTACCCCAGTCTAACATGCTTGATTCATTTTAAGTGAGAAAACCTTTCAACCTAGAACCATTCTATCTGAGAAACCCTTTCACATTATACATTAATGCATTCATGGTATAGATTATGCGGGTAAAGGCCTTCACAACAATTCTTTTGCAATGCAACATTCATGGTATTAGCTTTACTCTAAAAGCCTCAACAATCATAGTTCATCAAGCAAGCTTTACTCTAAATGCCCCAATAATCATAAGTCATCCTTCATGCCTTACTCTCAAAGCATTACATATCATAAACATTATACATACCTAGCTCTTAAGAAAAGTCTAATCATAATCTTACTCTTCAGAAATTTTAATTCTTTACTCTTCACCAATTCTAGTCATAGTTCATCATATAGCCCCAATATCAATCAATACTACTCATATATCATCATTTATAATTCAATTCATGTCTATATGCTTAAATCTCAAGAAATATACTATCCATGTCATCATGTTTAGAAGATTACATCTAATTCCTCAATTTCTCCTTTCATGGCATAAAACACAATTAAATCAATTCATCTTTCTAGACATAGGTTTGGCATAGGTACAAGTAATTTCATCCTAAAAATATGATTTACTAACAATTCAATCATAATCAATCATTATCCACTCAATTGGATCAATATTCATCATAACCCACAACATTGGAAGAAACCCTAACTAGAATTGGGGATTTCATCTTCACAATTGGGGAAAACTAGGGAAGTCCATGGATGAAGAGGTATCATACCTTAGTCAAAATTCCCTCAAAATCTTGGAGGTTGGGTGCCTTGATCTTGACCTAGCTTCAAGCTCTATCTTCCTCTTCAAGTTCTAGAGAGAGAAATATTTAAGGGAAGAACTTTGGGATTCTTGTGGGGTTTTTGAAATAATGACTTAATTGGTGAGTTTGAAGGGTTAAAATAGCTTATATAGGTGTACTAATTCTAAGAAAAATGACCTCACTTAATGCCCACTTAGATAGGAATTCCCCAAAATACCCTTAATTGGGCAGCCTAGTGTCAGACACCATGGCAGGCTCTACGAGCCATGGTCCTCACCACTAGTTGTGGTCCCACCCATGGTCCTTGGTCCAGTTTTTAGGCCACCAAGTCTTGGCCTCCACAATTTGAAGGCATCTTCACGGGCCTTTCCACGAGCTGTGGTCTTCACTACTGGTTGTGAAATGGCTCGTGAAGATGGGCCATCTTGGGAGCCTCAAGGTATCTAATTCCTTAGCCACCATGAACCACTACACGAACAGTGGTCCTCACCACTGGTCGTGGTGGTGGTCATGAAGATTGGGCTGTATCTAGTATGCTTGGGGTAGCCTTGGCCCTTTCCCCTTTGCCTTGACTCATGTTTCCCTCATCCATAACCCTAGTTGGATTACTAAACTATGGAGTTTTACAGTAATATATCATTGATATGATTAAAAACCTTATATCGAACACTTTTTGGTTCAGTATTGGAGAAACTTTTGAAGTCTTGTAAAAGTGTATCCTCAAACATTTCCCATAATTCTTTTGGGTTAGAAGGATTGCAATATACTAATAATGTAGCATATAAATGTCTTAAACTATATGGCATTTGATAACTGACAGCTTCTAACATACATTCAATTAGACTATTGTTGCAATATAATAGTCCACTTTTTTCTGCATATTCATGAATTATGCTACAAGGTACTCCATTGACAGTGAGAAGATCTTTATAACCCCTTACATTCACTAACAATAGCCTGAGGTCATATCTTTCCCCTTCAGTTATATGGCAAGTCACAACACGTCCAATTACATCACATTTTTTCTGATGTGTCCACATTTTGTCACTTGAAGACCATACAAAGTACTTTGTAAATTCCTTATATAATAATTTCATATTTATAGCATGTTCATTTGTTCAATACAAAGACAAAAGTTCAGTCAACATAGTTTTTTTATCATTGGATTATTGAAGATTCTATTCACGCTTTTTGTGCTTTTAAAAGAAATAAATTGTTGTAAATGTAATTTAAGATGATCCACAGCTCGAGTCATTTCACTAATAGGAAAACCAAATAAACTCCAGGCCGCTTCGGATGGTGAAACCCATCTTGCTGATCGATATTCTTTTATTTCATTTATTTCAGCATTGTCATGTAGAAAATATGCAATTTTATCATGTCCTTCGCAAATATATTTGTAAATATATTTCACAACTTTAATATCAGAACAAACTTCAACGTTTAAATGACAATCAAATTTACAAAGAAATTATGGGTTGTATAGGACAACCCACGAATTGTCCATATGATGTTTTCTTATGTATACAGTTTTTTTAGTATTACGTCTCTTATAAAGTGGATATGAATTCTTTCCCTTTGATGTTTGTTCGACAAAGTTTTTTGGATATTGAAATTTACAAAAGCCCTTTTTCCCATACATGAATTTGTAGGATTTATATCACCACATGGACCATGCACCAGATGTTGAAGGACATGTGAATAAAGATATTGTTCATTAGAATCAGGTAATGAAGCACAAACAAATTTATCATATGATTCAGGTGTCAACAGTGTATATTCGTTAGTATGAATTAAGAAAATGAGCATGTGGAAGACCCCGTTTTAGAAATTATGTAGTGTACATAATAGCTGCAACTTCTCCAAATATGTGTCTTTTTAAAATATCTACTTTCAATTCTTCTACTTTGGCTCTAAGGACATGTGATACTAAATCAGGTCTATTTTGAGTTTCATCGATCGGTGACATATGTGGTTTTATTTTTGGCCAAGATGTATTGCATGTCATAGTCACAAAAAGATCAGGTTTTCCAAAGTGTTGTACTAAAGCGATAGCATCCATATATCGACGTCGCATATCTCTTGGTCCACCTATGAAAGTAATAGGGAGGAATGTTTTTTTACCAATTTTGGAAGCTTTTGCTTCACCAACTCACAAAACATCGATAATTCCTTGTAATATATTTACTCGAAATAAGTCTTGGTTAAGTGAGAAAAAACCCAATCTTTATGATTCAAATTTTATGAAAACAGCTACTATAAATTGTTAAAATTGTCACGATCCAAGGCTTGCCCCTAGATGCGACACAGCATACTCGACCCTGAAGAGGTCTTATACAAGCCTCATAGCTCATTCATTGCATAGGTAATAAAAATAGTACGGAATTTAAAAAATTTTATTTAAACACCATACAATCTAACATTCAAAAACATTTGAATGCAACCGGAAGTCTATATCTACATGGCCATCTTAGACACAATCTTGAACAATATAGGGACACGGCCCTTTACAATAGAAATCTAAAGTAGTCCATTACATGAAAAGAAAGAAACCTCTAAAAGACACTTGTCCTCGATACATGAGGATGTACCACTTGATCTTGGAATAATAGCAATCCAAGCACTTCAATCTAGATAGAAGCAACCACTTGCCGGAACCTACACTTGTAGTAAAAACATAGAAGAATGGGTTAGCACACAAAAATGAACTAGGTATGATGACCATGCAAAAACATGCTTTATAAAGGGACATTTTGGTTGGAAACCATGCATTATGCCACTTTTTAGAAATATCATGAACAATAGCATAAGAGACATCAAATGCAAGTATAATCATCATACAAGTCATAACATCAAATTTGAACAATATCAACATGTAAGCCATTACCTTCACCTCAAGTAACCCTGATGTTATACCTTGTGAAATGTATGGATAGCGTCTCATACCACAATCCACACTAAGGCACCACATTAAGGTCACCAAAAGTGAACTTAACATTCCTTCCTTTTCACCTTTGCACAATATCCACACATAAGAGACATAACATTTCATAAGACATGACAAGGGAAAGTAACTCATAATATAATCCAAGTAGAGCATGCATCATTACATTAAGCATTTAAGAGTCAACCTTCTACAATAACTTCATTTAGATGACTTTCATTCATTAGTAATTAAGACTCAAATAATGCACTATTGCCCTCTTGAAGCATACTCGTGCCATGTATGGATAGCATCCTATATTACTACCCACACTTAATAGAACTTCTCAAGAAACTATAATGCACATCTCACATGATCAGAATAGGCGTTTAACCGACATAGACA
Source organism: Solanum bulbocastanum (assembly GCA_037074985.1). Taxonomy (NCBI): domain Eukaryota; kingdom Viridiplantae; phylum Streptophyta; class Magnoliopsida; order Solanales; family Solanaceae; genus Solanum; species Solanum bulbocastanum. Next base: position 19,354,528 of record CM073607.1, on the reverse strand, counting down.
ATGAGAGCTAAGTCATGGAATCCGGTGTCATATGACCCCACACTGAAGAAAGGTGTTCTACTTGCCTAAGGTAGAACTAGGTAATATCTTATCTTTGGTAAGAAGACCACTGGCTAACATATATCCTATATGGGCACATAGTTATGCGATAGGAAGATGTTCATTGGAATCCTAGCCTAACATTGGGAGACTTTCCATCATACCATATCCACTCGGTGCTTAGCCTCTATTCCCATAGAGTAGTTTATTCACATTAACATCTTTATACTTGAGAGGACTACCAACACTAGGTCTACCAACCCAAAGTGCATTACACAAGAAAGGGCCACTATCACCAGGTCTACCGATTCAAGGTACATTAGGGATAGTTCATTGACTTTCCAAGAAGGGTGCCAAAAATATTGGGTCTACCGATATAAGTTCATCATTTCACACATGAAAGGGATACCATCATTTGGGTCTACCAATTCAAGTTTTATCATTCATTCATTTATGGAAGGGTGCCACTAGCATACGGATCCTAATACACAACATTAGAATAGGCCCAAGACTCATCAAGCATGGGTTACCAACACTAGGTTTACCGATTCATGTTTATTAATTCAAGACACATTAATTGGTTGTTTATTTAAAGAATGGCATTGGCCTATCAACTCATCATCGTCATGCCTATACACACTCATTATACAAGAGAGGATGCCTAAGCCTACCAACTCATGATTGCAACATTCAAGGTCACATTCATCAATACAAGAAAAGGATGTCTTAAGCCTACCAATTCAATATACATCAATACATAGGAGAACCCTTCACATTTCATCATCAATATTCATAAGTGCATAATTGACAATAGCCTTTAAATAATAGCACAATTTCATTATAATCTTGACCATCACATTATCATTAAATTGACATCTGCATCCTTCAATTTGTGATCCTACATAAATCCTTCATATATAGAGATACAAGGAAGATATCCATTAATTCAATACCACCGCATACAAATCGAATAAATTCCTCCACCTTTTAAGTGGATCAACATCTAATTCACAATTCTAATTCAACAAGTAATTGATCATAACTTGCCCTTCGATGGTCACACTTCCAAATCACCAACACACCAATAATTTACTAAAATTATGGCATGGGTAATGATATACTTTAATAATCCAAAGGCATTCAACCATATTCAATTCATATACATTCATCATCAACAAACCCACTTCATAAAGGCACAATTTAGGAATTGAGAGAAATCATGCGATCATACAGTATTTTCATCATAAATCATCAATTAAACACTAATACAATCATAATATGACATTAGTAACCATTTGAAATCGTTTGAGGAAAGAACCCATGAGATTTAATAAAACCCTAGGTTTTTTATGAACTTGAAAACTTTGAACACTTCTTTGAAATTTACTCTAGGGTGAAAGTAACCCTAGATGAAGCATCACCATACCTTAATAGGTGAATTCCATTAAAATCAACTCAATTAGCCTTCCTCTTCAAGCCCTAAGTCTTCTTCTTCTCTTGGTCTTCAATAAAGTTCTAGAAAGAAGATATTTGGAGAGGGAGGGGTTTTGATTTGGGGGAGTTTGAATAATGAAATCTAAAATAGTATTTTAATATTTTAATACTCTTAAAAATATCTTAATACACTTAAAATAACCATCCAAACACTTAAAACAATTTATTAGCTAATTACCAAGAAACCCTTACCTTGGCCGAGTCCAAGACAGCAACACAAGTGAGGACCACGGACCCAATCCACGGATAGTAGATGGGTCCACGGACCATCCTAGCTGTCTGTGGTTCGTGGCTGGGACATGGTCTTTGGGGAGTTGTACCTTAACGTTTAACCCCTAAACCCTCAACCAAAGCTTGGGACAACATCAAACCACCTCAAACCTCAAACACACACGTTAGGCTCTAGTTTAACTTATTCATTTTTTGGGTCGTTACATAAATAATCAACCACAATGTTATACTCCATTTTTGTCATCTTCTCTTATCTGTATTTTGTAACAGTAGTATTCACGACAGTAGGTTAATCGCTTTTCCATTTTCCTTTATTAAAGACTTGAACCTCTATATGAAGAACTCCATTAATAGAGCATATATTATTTACACTTGGTAATTCTTCATGTTCATGATAAGCTTTATTTCGTCGAATAATTTTTGATACCACAATGCCATCCATTTAGACCATATGGATATAACAATGGATATTGTAAAGGATCATAACAATCATAGTAATAATTTACTAAGCGAGTTATTACTATGAGTGTATATACAAGTATGAGGCACAGAAATAACTTCAGCCGAATCATGTTCAACCCATTTTCCAGCTACCTCAGATGTAGATGGTAAATTATAAACACGTTAATCTAAACTTATGAAGATTCGCTAATGTCACGCCCCAAGCCTACCTCTAGACGTGGTCGGTGCTCAAGAACCATTGTTGGCCCCAAGTGAACCCTTGGCCTGGCTCAACTCTCAGCGAAAGCCGTAACAACATAAGATGAACTCAAATATAAAGTTTTAACTCAAATGTCTTAAAATGCTTAACTTAGAACATTTGCAAATATTCAAAATGGCCACAAGGGCAACTCAAGTCTAGAACATCAACAATTGAAAATGAAACAGACTTCTCAACTACTATTGTGTATCTATGAAGCCTCTAAATGACAAAGATGGAAGTCGGTACAAGACCCATGACATCTTAACAAAACTGAAAAGTAAATTGGAATCCTCCGGAAGCAAGGAGGCTCGCGAAAGCTAACTCAAACTATTATGGTTTCAACGAAGCGCCTGTTGATGACCCTGATCTCCTATATTCGCATCATTAATGATGCAGGCCAAATGACATCTGTACATTGACTATACGAGCATGTAAGGGGAAATATAAAACATCACATAAGCTTGAACTAGAACTGAAGAAACATACTTACCTTATCTCAACTCAAGGGTACTCAAACTCAAAATACTTAACTCAGTTCAATATAAAAGCAACACTTGAGATGCATTATAAAGAAAGCTTTTAAAATAGTAGATAACAACTCCATGTATTTAAAAATGCAATAATAACTCAGATTTGTATGTAAAAATACAAAATAACTTAAATTGGGAGATGTTTTAACTAGCAACCATCACTATGAGTTATGTGATGATACATCATCTCACCCACGCTGTCAAAACTGTCCTATACTTTGCCAGAGTATAAGACATCCTCAACTAAGTGGGTCAGCAAAGCTATGCTTAAAAATCAATAAGGAATCATCTAAAAAGTACCCACATTGGCTACAAAGTTTATGAGGACTTTGAGTTGTATGAACTCGTCTCCATACCGGTGCTCAATACTAATCCCAATAATATAACATAGCTCATATGTTTAAAAACATTTCCTCATCGTAAAACTTTGAGATTATTGCTCAAAGGTTCTCTAAAAAGAGATTATACTCAAAAACTCCTCGTAAACTCATTTGGAAATCAATGTTTCCTCTCATTTTAAATGTAAGAAAATTTACTCTTGGGAATACATATGTCATGACCCGAGCCTACACCCTGGATGTGGCCGGCAGTTGAGAACCATTGTTGGCCCCAAGTGAACCCTTGGCCTAGCTTACTTACTCAGTACCTTGGTCTGGAATTTCTCTGGGTTCAAAAAGATATGGATATCTCTTCTTCATATCCTCCTGAGCTTCCCAAGTAACTTCCTCAACAAATTGATTCCTCTAAAGGACTTTGGCTGATGCTACTTCCTTAGTCCTCAACTTGTGAACTTGGCGATCTAGAATCTGAACCGAAATCTCCTCATAAGATAAGCTATCATTGATACCAATATCTTCAGTTGGTATGATAAGTGAAGGATCTCCCATGCACTTCTTCAATATGGAAATATGAAATACCAGATGGACTGCTGCTAACTCTTGTGGTAGCTCCAACTCATAAACTACATTGCCAACCCTCTTGGATATTTTGTAAGGACCAATATACAGGGGACTAAGCTTCCCCTTTACCAAATCTCATAACACCCTTCATGGGTGAAAATTTCAAGTAGACCCAATCATCTACTTCAAACTCTAACTCCCTTCTCCTAACATCAGTGTAGGACTTCTACCGACTCTACGTTGTTTTCAACCTCTCTTGAATAACCTTCACCTTCTCCATAGCTTGATGAACAAAGTTTGGTCCTATCAACCCAGATTCACCAACTTCAAACCACCCAATATGAGATCTACATCTTCTCCAATAAAGAGTTTCATCTAGATCCATCTAGATTCTAGAGTGGTAACTATTGTTATACACAAACTCAATGAGAGGAAAGTGATCATCCCAATTCACCCTAAAATCAATCACACAGGCCCTCAACATATCCTCTAAAGTTTGAGTAGTGCGCTCTACTTGACCATCCGTCTGAGGATGAAAAGCAGTAGACAAGTTCACCTTTGAACCCAAACCTTCCTGAAAAGATTTCCATAACTGTGCAGTGAATTGTACACCTCTATCTGAAATTATCGATATTGGCACCCCATGGATTCTAACTACCACTTGAATATACAACTTAGCATAATCTTCTTCCAAATAAGTAGTCTTTACCAACAAAAAGTGGGTTGATTTCATCATTCTATCGACGATCACCCAAATAGAATCATGCTACCTTCGAGATCTTGGTAAAACTATGATGAAATCTATATTAATCATCTTCCACTTCCATTCTGGAAGTTCTATGTTTTAAGACAAACCACCGAACCTTTGGTGCTCTACTTTAACTTGTTGGCAATTCGAACACTTAGCAACAAATTCTGTAATCTCTTTCTTCATACTACTCCACCAATATACTTCTCTCAAATCATGATGCATCTTTGTGGAACCCGAATGGATAGAATATATAGAGTTTTGAGCTTCCTCCATAATCCTTTCTTGAAGTTCATCCACCCTTGGTACACACAATCTACCTTGATACCTCAATACGTCATCTCCCCATTATTCAAAAGCCAATACTTTTTGCTTATGAACATTTGCCTTTAATTCAAGAAAAATAGGGTCTTGGTCTTGTTTCTCTTTTACTTCTAACATTAATGATGATTCAGCCCTATTCATTACCACCACTCCTCTTTCTGTGGAACTCATTAGTTGAACTCCCAATTGTGCAAGTCTATGCACTTTTTTTGCTAACTCTTTCTTATCTTCCTCAAAATGGGCCGTACTACCCATAGACAACCTGCTCAAGGCATAAGCAACAACATTAGCCTTGACCGGGTAATAAAGAATACTCATGTCATAATCCTTGAGAAATTCTAACCATCTCCTTTGTCTGAGATTAAGCTCTTTCTGACTAAACACATACTAAAGACTTGTGATCGGTGAACACATCCACATGAAAACCATAAAGATAATGGCGCCATATTTTCAAGGAAAAAACTACGGCAGCTAATTCTAGATCATGGGTTAGGTGATTCTTCTCATGAACTTTCAACTGTCTAGAGGGATAAGTTATAACTTTGCCATTCTGCATTAGCTCACAACCCAAACCAACTCTAGACGTATCACAATACACAACAAAACCTTGAGTACTATCTGGTAAGGTCAATACTGGGGCAGTAGTCAACCTCTTTTTCAATTCCTGAAAGTATTCCTCACAAGCTTCAAACCATTGAAACTTTACTGTTTTTTGAGTCAACTTTGTCAAAGGGATGAAATAGATGAAAACCCCTCTACGAACCTTCTATAATATCCATCCAACCCCAAGAAACTCCTAATATCAGTTGAAGATGTGGGTCTAGGCCAATTCTACACTGCCTCTATTTTATGGGCATCAACTCTATTTCCATCATCGGAAACAATGTGGCCCAAGAATGCCACAGACTCAAGCCAAAACTCACATTTAGAGAACTTAGAATATAACTCCTTATCTTTTAAAGTTTGGAGAACTATTTTGAGATGGCTAGCATGATCTTCCTCATTCCTCAAATATATTAGGATGTCATCAATGAATATTATAACAAACATATCTAAATAAGGCTTGAATACTCTATTCATAAGGTCCATGAACACTACAGGTGCATTAGTTAAATCGAACAACATGACCAGAAACTCATAATGACCATAACGGGTCCTGAATGTTGTTTTTGGAATATCACATTCCCTTACTTTCAACTGATGGTAGCTTGATCTGAGGTCTATCTTAGAGAAACAAGAAGCATCCTGAAGTTGATCAAAGAAATCATCAATTTTTGGAAGAGGATACTTGTTCTTAATGGTAACCTTGTTCAATTGGCTGTAATCTATACACATCCTAAGGGAACCATCTTTCTTTCTCATAAATAAGACTGGAGCGCCCCAAGGTGAGACACTTCGTCGAATAAAACCCTTATCAAGGAGATCTTTCAACTGTTCTTTAAGCTTTTTCAACTCTGTTGTTGCCATTCTATATGGTGGAATAGAGATAGGATGAGTATCAGGAAGAATGTTTATGTTGAAGTCTATTTCTCTCTCAGGAAGACTCCGAGTAAATCATCTGGAAAGACTTCTGGAAACTCTTTTACTATTGAAACTGACTGAATGGGAGGTATCTCAACACTAGATTCATTAACTCGGACTAAGTGATAGACACAACCCTTGGAAACTAACTTTCTTGCCTTAAGGTACGAAATAAAACAAACCTTAGGCACTATTGAACTACTACTCCACTCTATGACTGGCTCATTAGGAATCTGGAACTTGACAACTCGAGTTCTACAATCTATTGATACATAATAGGCATGAAGCCAGTCCATACCTAGAATGCTGTCAAAATCTACCATGTCTAACTCAACTAAATCAGCCATGGTGTTCTTGTGATTGATGGAAATGACACCATCACGATATACTCATTCACCTAGAATAGATTTTCCAACAGGTGTAGAAACAAAAAATGGTTCACAAAGTTTCTCAGGAAGAAAATCAAAATTATTTGCAACATAAGGAGTCACAAAAGATAAACTTGCTCCTGGGTCTAGCAAAGCATTAACATCAAGAGAAAAAAACTTGATCATACCAATGATAACATCTGGAGAATTCTCCTGCTCTTGACGACTAGTGATCACATAGAGGCGGTTTGCTCCTCCACCAGTACCGAAAGTAGCTCCTCTAGGTTCAGCCCTAACTAGTGGAGCAACTGATGAAGATTGGGCTCTATTTCCCTGATTCCCTTTGCCTTGTCGGTTCTTAGGGCACTCTTACATGAAGTGACCCTCTTTTCCACACTTGAAACAACCTGTAGAGCCATTGTGACATTTACCTAGGTGGATTCTACCACATTTAGCACATACAAGAGCCTAGTTATCTCCTTCTGCTACACTACCCTGAGACTGTGCAGGTCTAGCTCTGAAGTTCTGCAAATTCAAACCATCATACTCACCTTTGTTTCTAGGTGCAGATGAACTAGAAGATGATGGAGAAGGACCCTTTTTCTTTTACTGAAAGGACGACGGTTCACATTACTTCTTTGCAGTTCGAACTTATTTCCTATCTTATATTTCTTGTTTCTAAACTCCTCCTTATCTCTCAGCTTCTCTTCTTCAACCTACTGCACATATACCATCAACCTTGCTATATCTATGTCACCTATTAGCATCACAGTCTTACCTTCCTTACTCGATAGACGAGACAGCCCAACAACATATAGACTCATCCTACTCCTCATATCCGCAACCATCTCCAAAGCATATGGGGAACATTGGATGAACTTCAAGTTGTACTCATGAACACATAGTGAATCTTGCTTAAGGGTGAGAAACTCCCATACCTTGGCCTGTTTCAGTTCTCAGGGAAAGAAACGCCCCAAGAAGGCCTCCTCAAAACAAGCCCAACTCGCAGGTGGTTCTCCCTCAGCTCTACCCTTCTTCCACTAGTAAAACCAAGTCCTAGCAACATTCTTTAGTTGATATGTAGCTAGATCTACTTGCTCAACATCGGCAACGTGCATAATCTCAAATACTTTTTTCAGTTCCTTAACGAAACCCTCTGGATTCTCAGTAGTGCTTGAACCAGTGAAACTTGGAGGATTCATCCTCAAGAACTCTCGAATCCTCGAAGTATCAATCATTTCCTATCTAGCTCCTTTTTGTTGCCCAACTTGGTTAGTCACAGCTTGGCTTAACATTTGGATCGCTTCCCTAAACTCAACATTCGTGACTTCTTCTTGGGGTTGCACTTCGGGTGCATTAGGTACCCCTTGCTCCTCAATATTTCTTCTGACAGGATGACCTCAAACAGCTCCTCAACATTAGGAATCTTGAACTCTAGGCTCTGATACCAAGTTTATCACGTCCCGAGCCTACACCCTGGACGTGGCTGGCACTCGAGAACCATTATTAGCCCTAAGCGAACCCTTGGCCTACCTACTTACTCAATGGAATACTTAAATACAAGAAATAGTCTCAAAAGGATAACTCATGCAATGTCTTAAATAAATATTAAACTTAGCCAAATATGGCAACTCAAGTCTTAAATGTATACAACTAAAAACAGAAAAACTAAAGAACTAAAGGTACTCATCTATGAAGCCTCTAAAACAAAGAGGGATGTTGGGATAGGGCCCCCAATCAACTAACAGCTGAAAATTTAAACAAATATAAAACAGATCCTCTGGAAGAAAGAAGGCTCACCAACTGACTCTGAGTGCTCAACTGGATCAACGAGGAACTGGATGTTGATTCTGGTTACTTGTGTCTACATCATAATACGATGCAGGCCAACTGGCATCAGTACATTGAATGTACGAGCATGCGAGGGGAAATCTAATTATAACATAAGCTTGAAAAGAATATGAAATGAACACTTACCTTGGCTTTACTCAAATCATGAATAACTCAACTCAAATGCAAAGTAAAATAACAATAATGGCTTAGTTTATACAAAGCATTTAAAACAATACATAATACTCAACATGTTAAAGTAATGCAATAACAACTCAATTACATAAAAGTAATATAATACTGTGGGAGTTTCTCTAACTGACAACCACCATTATGAGCCTAAGTGATGATAAAGTGTCTTGCGCATGCTGCCAGAGCTGTCATGTACTTTCCCATCATATAAAACGTCTTAACTAAGTAGATCCACTAGTTTATGCTAAAAGGCACTAAGGTGTTATCTAAAAAGTATGACCTTTTCTACCCATAATGGCTACATGATTTATGGAGACTTGAGTGATTATGAACTCGCGTCCCCATATCGGTTCTATATACTACTCCCAAAATATACTCAGCTCATATGTTTGTAAAAAGAAAACTCTTTCTTTGATTACTCAAAACTTAGCTTAAAAGCTCTCTTGAAAATCATTGTTTCCTCTCTTTCTCAAATGTGAAAATATTTTAACTCTTGGAAATTCTTAGTTCCCATATAAATTTTGGAGAAATGAACTTAACTCTTTACTTTTTGCTCAACTCAAAACTCAAATCTTAAAACAAAGTTAAAACGTTTATCGATTGAAGTATGGATTCAAGGCTCATTATGTTGACTTGACTTGACTCTTAACTTTCCTTGAACTCATCTTGACTTGACTCTTAACTTTCCTTGAATGGAAGTATGGATTTAAGACTCATTATCTCATGTTTATGGATGATTTCAAGATGTTTATACATACCTTAGAGTGTAGAAATCAACTAGAAAACATATGTACATTGCTAAGGAACTAGTACAAAAAGTAGTGGAAAAAGGTGGAAGAATTGGCGTCTCTGGCGCTCTGTGAGGCGAATTGCTAAATATTAGATCCTATGTTGGGGTGCTCTAGCTGGCGCGGAGCCCCAGAGCCCATACTTCAAAACCCCTTCTGGGGCACTCTGAGAGGAGCAGCACGGCGCCCCAGCCCTCTCCCCAGAAAGTCCTGAATGTTCTTCTTCATTTTTCAACTCTAAACCCTCTAATTTCACTTTGTTCTTTCCCCAAACGCTTAGAATCCAAAAACACCTAAATTACATGAATAGAACTCAAGAACTTCTCAACAACTTATTAATCAAGATTCAAACGAAACTTTCAACAATATTCATCAAGAATTCAATTTCTCAAATCTCAAGAATGACAATATGCTGAAATAAATCATGATTGGCGTGTGGGTGACTAACCCAACGCTATGTGATCTCACATGCCTCGTAGGGATCTCCCCTTAACGAAATCCATAAGCAATTCTTGACGAACTCGATAATTTTTGCTCCTTCTCCTCTTTTCTCCTCTTTTTTCTCCTGTCAAAACCCTAGTCCTTTTTGATAAAGCGTAAACTGAATTCCATCAGTTTAGACCCCATCTTAATTACCAAAAATGAAATTAAAATAATAGGGTATGGAAAAGACCAAACTACCCTTCCAAAATCCGGATTGGACTTTCCTTAGCTAAACCGACCAACTTCCAATAAGCATATCTCACTCATACGAACTCGGAATCGTGCAAACTCAGTGGCGTTGGAAAGATAATTCAATGATCTTTTCTACAGTATCTGGAAACACACCTATCTCATCCTAACCTAAGAGTTATTAGCGTTGAATTTGACCCAAAACTTATTCTTAAGTTAACTTACACAAATTTCTAGATTTTTATTCTTTCCAAAAATGACTCTTTCTAATTCTAGATCTTTCTAGTTCTTTCAATTAGCAAGATGTTACAACTTAGTTCCCATATATTTTTTTTTTTTAAAATGAAACTCAACCCTACTCATCCTCATACTCAAGTAATCAAGTCTTAAAACAAGTTTCTAAAGATTGTAAAAGACTTCTCAAAATGACTCAAAAGAACTCTCAAGAATTTACTCTTAATTCTACCTTGAATTAGAATTATGAATTCAAGGGTCATGATTCATGTTATGAATGATATCTCGGTGTTTAGATTTAGTTTAGAGTAGTTAGGGTTATAAAGGAGTAAAGGTACACTTTAAAAGAACTTAGACGGAGTAAACGATGAAAAAATGGTGGGGGCAGGCGACCCTAGCGCACTGCTGGCGTGGGGAGTCAGCCCCTGAACTTCAGAGGCCTCATTCTGACGAACTGCTGGTGCGGTGCACTAGCCCTCCTGGTGCATCAATGCATCGTTGCGCAACCACTCCCACAGAACGATTTGACGAATTTTTCTTCTCGTTTTCTAACCCTAATTTACCTAGAATCTAATGATTTCTTCCAAACTCACTTAGATTCGAATATCAAACATAAGTACACGAAAATATACTTAAAAAAACCCTAAAAATCATAACATTTATCTAGAGAACTTATCAAACTCGTTGTACACGATTTAAGAACAAAACTTCAAGAAAAATCATCAAGAAATGAAATCATTCAACATCAAGAACGAAATTATGGATAAAATCACATGGTTGGCGTGTGTGTGAACAAACCCAACACTGTGAGAACTTATATACCTTAATTTGGGAAAACAAATCCTTGATTAGCAAGAAATCTTGGCGAACGCTTGAACTCTTCCTTGTTTCCTCCTCGTGAACTCCTCTCAAAACCCTAAGCGTATTTAGGATTGTGAAAACTGACCCAAATCAGTTTAGACCCCTAAAATATTACTAAGAACATCTAAAGCTGATGGGGTAAACAAAACACCAAAATACCCATTATTAATTCGGGTTTATTTCCTTAACTGGACAAGCTGAGTTCAAATGGGCATATCTCCCTCATCCGAACTCAAAATTTAGCAAACTCAGCGGCGTTGGAAAGAGCATTCAAAGATTTTTCATTTGATATCTTATGGTCCACTTAAATCATCCTGAAATTTATGGTCGTTTGAAGTTGACCCAAAGCTCACAACTTAAGCATAACTTGCAAAATTCTCAATTTGGCTCTTTCCAAATTAGTTCTTTCGAAATTTAACTCGTTCTAGTACCAGGTGTTACAGCTAATATGTGTTGAATAAGATATTTTATTAGCCAGTTCACTTTCATTATCATAAAAGTGTAGTGGTAGGTTCTTTAGGTTTTCGGTGAAGGAAAGTAAATCAAGTATTAAATGATACATTTGACCTTGCACTCGAAATGTATATATACCATGATATCTCTTAGCTAAAGCTTTGTCATAGATTACGCCAAGTGAGGTGAATGCAAACATATAATTATATGTTCTAATGTAAGTTTGAAAGTGCATAGATTCTTCAATATTTCTCATATATAAATCAGATAAGTCATTAGGCAGTTGGTACGAAACTAACTTTATCAAGACATTACCACAACAAAAGCAAGGTGATTCATACTGAAACCTTTTTTCCTTGCAAAATCTACAGTTGGGAACATCTTTTAAACACACATAAGTAGAGCAATTATCATTAAGTTTTTTTATGGGTGTTATTGGTCAATGCATGACTTGTATGTTATAAGTAGGATAGCCTAAGATTCTAACAAAGTAATAGGAGAAATTAGTTCACATAAAATGAATACTAACCTTTCTTTGTAGAAATTTAGGAGTGACATTTTGTTGTTTTGGACATGTGTTGGATGTTGAGTCCGAGATATAAATTACCTCAGGAGTGGCATTTGTTGCTCCCTACATGTGTTGGATGTTGAGCCTAAGATATAAATGGAAAAATTTAGACGTATATCTAGGACACGATGTAGCTAAAAACTTGAAAGGTAGAGATTATAGGCTAACCTTTTTGGAATGCATAAAAAGGTGGTAATACTTGTTTTCCTTTATTAGAAGAACATGTTGAAGTTCTAATTTCACTGTAGGCATTTTCTGTATGGAATGTAATAAACATTATCCATTAGATTAATATGTAATTAGATCTTTCTATTCGATATTAGTTAAAGTGAAGAAGCAGTAATTTTTCATTCCAAGCTTGGATGTTAACAGAAGGAGGCTCTCTTATAGTAAGAGCAGTTTGTCTTGACAATGAAGGATCACAATAACACTTTACTCTTTCAATTGAGCCGGGGGAGCAAGTGATTTGTCTTTTTGTAGCTGTAATTCTTTGGTGCGTCTCTGTAGGAACATATCCTGTTTTTTATCTGGTGTTATTTCCATATAAGTATCGTGCCTTTGAGTTTCATTTGATAATTATGTCCTTCTGTACATTATAGTTTATTTGGTTGGTTGAAAGACATTTCTTCACAAGCTTTTTGCCACAAAGTATCTGTATTTGAAATACTAAATTTGTTAAACAGTATTGGCACATAATGAATTTGAATAATAATTTGTTACATCACAACCAACAATACTAAAGTATACTAAATTCAGATTATTGAAAAACCCTCAGAACATGTCTACCACACATTTAGATACATTACAAATCTCCAAGTTAAAATATCAGATAGCACGCTTAAATAAATATATTAGTAACATGTATAGACGTTATAAAATTGTAATTGCATATGATATTGACATAAATTTTGTTTTGAAAAGAAAAGCATTACCTAATAGTCAGGAGATTATACAATCACAACACAGAGCTAGAAAGGAAAGGTTACATTACATGGAAGGGGAAAACCAAAAAAAAAAGGATAACTATCAGCTACCAGTGATAAAATTCAAAGATATAAATTTTGTACAATGACAAGAAACAAAATATTTTCATTCACTAATGCAAAAACATTAAATTGCTAGAGGCAATAAATAAAATTACAAAGATAACCAATCCTTCAATATGTAATGCTTTTCTGACGATCATATGTGTATCTGCTTTACTGCAATTAAATTCAGGTGAAACACAAACTACTTTAGGCTCTGGCCTCATGCATCATATTGTTATACACTCAGTTATTTTCTTATCAAATTTTGTCTAGGGGCTGGCAAGATAATGCTCTAAAAAACTTTTTATGTCTAATTCCATTATCTAGGTTAGGTTTGATATTTCTCGTCCTTGTTTTTCCCTTGTCTTTTAATGATTATGCCTCCTATTGGCCTTCGATTTTATGCATGAACTTCCAGAATACAACTGCCAAAAGAGCTTTTAGTTAGATAGACAATATGATTTGCAATTCAGTTGTATTTATTAGTAGTAAATGTCAATTGAAAGGGAATCACTTCAACTGTTGGAGCAATTGGGACTGACATGGGAGTAGTTACAACACCACAACTGCATTGGATGGTTCGAGTATGAGGGTACATAAAAGGCAAAATACACATATAGAAAATGTTTAGAATAGTAATAACAATACTAATCCATATTCTTTATTACACTATAAAATACAGTTGAAATTTTAAACATGGAATTTGGTTATTTGGGGCATGCAAATTCTTGATTGATCATGAAGTATTTTGGGGCTGGGTTAATATTGATTTGTTTTTCTTATTTTTGTTAGCTTTGTTGAGCCGAATAAAGGACAAATTCCAACTACAGTTGATGGACCCGTGAAAGACTCTAATCGATATAACAAAATAGTAAATTTATAATACTGAGTATGTGAAAAAACTCTCATCCATACCACTAAATCGTAAGATTAAAACACATATCGTGTGAAAAACTCTAATCAATGTCACTAAACTGTAATACAAGAACACCTATTATCCGAAAGACTCTTATCGATATTGTTAATTTGTAACATGAGAACACCTATTGTGTGAAAGGCTCTATCAATACCACTAAATTCTAAACTCACAAATGACAATATCTATTGGATTAAAGTTTTAGGGGATATGTTGTAGATTTGGCAGACTCTGATCCTAGAGGTTAAAGGGTTGTTAAAGGATTTGAACTTGTGCAGATATATGTTTCTCTTTCTACTTATGAATCTATTTTGATTTCTTGGATTACTTTTTTAGTTTGAATTTTAAATTTCAAATCTTGTTGTAGATCCATAGTAGTTGTGTTATTCTTATAGTTTGTTGTTCTTCATTCGTGTTATTATGTGCTCGTTGTTGTATTTCGACTCTGGTATTATTTTATTGTAGTATGTTTTGTTGCAATTTGTTGTTTCTTCTACTTCCACCTTTTTCTTTTGGATGCCACTAAAATGTAATCTAAGAACAACTATTATGTGAAAGACTCTCATCGATAGCACAAATCTGTAACATATGAACCATTAAATTGTAAACTCACAAATCACAATACCTGATCCTACAGCTCAAAGGGCTGCTAAAGGATTTAAACCTGAGCAGATTTTTGTTTTCCTTTCTTCTACTTATGACTTTGTTCCCCTTGGTTGAAAGAGCAGACAAAATATATGTATTTACTAATCCCAACAAAACAAGCTTCTATTTATAAACTAAGCTAGACTTTCAAAGTATGACTCATTCTTTAAGTTAACTAAGTTCCTAATCATTTTTGTTATTAATTTATTTTTCTAATTCAGTTTTTTAATTGAACTTACTACAAACCAGGCCTAATCAAGATGAAGTATTTAACTACTCCAAACGTTTGCATCTTGTCTCCGAATATGCAATAGTTGCATTAGCGTCAGACGCACTAATAAATATAATATAATTTCACTATAATACAACTTTCCAGTGAGGAATTATATGGCGAGGAAACAAAACATTCTTCCGCATTAATTTGAAGCCATTACAACAAATCAAATGGACCTTTAGTCTCTTATAAAACACCCTCTTGTCAGAATTATCCGACTTTACCTTCAGCACTCCAACTGGAAAGAATAACTAATCCTAAAGGTACTTTCCAATTCAAATCTCTGACGGGCAGGTGTGTGGTTTTTCACTCTGAAAAAAAAGGTAACAAAGCTGTTAGAATCAGTAATGGAGATTCATTGATTGAGGAAGAAGCAGAGAAAAACCAGATCTATATTGAACTGCTTAAAAATGAATAATACCATCTACATCTTTGGTAGTATCTATACTATATATAATACATCACATCTAAGTATTCAACTAGATTGGTAAACTTAACTTAACTATAGTTAGTTGTAACAACTTTTACTAACTGATTTCTGTTACTGCATATACTAACAAACTCTACACTAATTCCTTGCTTCATAACACCCCTCCTCAAGCTGGTGGCTGAAACAAATCTTTTACTCCCAACTTGGACATTAGATGTAGATGTGTTGCTTTCCATAAGCCTTTAGTAAGTAAGTCTGCCAACTGATCCCTTGTTGATACATGATTTGTCTTGATCATTTTTTGTTGTAGTTTTTCTCTAACAAAGTGACAATCATTGTCAAAATGCTTGGTTCTCTCATGAAAAATAGGATTGGATGCAATTTGGATTGCAGCCTTACTGTCACAATAGAGTTGAACTGGCTGCTTGATGTTTACTCCTAGTTCCTTATATAGACCAATAAGCCAAGTAATCTCTGCTACTGCTGATGCCATGCTCCTGAATTCTGCTTCAGCAGAACTCCTTGCTACTGTCTCTTGTTTTTTAGATTTCCACGATACTAGTGCATCTCCAAACTTCACCAAGTAACCTGTTACAGACCTCCTTGTTTGTAGACAAGTACCCCAATCAGAGTCACAGTAAGCAGTAAGTAATTCTGAGCTTTGAGCAGGCATAAACAAACCTAGGCCAGGAGATGTTTTAATATATTTAACTACTCTAAGAGCTGCTTCCATGTGAGACTCTTTTGGAGCATGCATATACTGACTCAAGACTTGTATTGCAAAGGATATGTCTACTCTAGTCATTGTTAGATATAACAGCCTTCCCACTAACCTTTGATATCTTCCAATATCCTTCAATGGTTTATCTGTTGAAGTAACCTCTGATCCATGTACATGTTTATCATACTCAATAGATGTCAGCCTTACATTAGGATCCATTGGTGTATGAACTGGTTTTGCACCACTCAATCCCATTTCAGAGATTAGTTCCAAAGCATACTTTCGTTGATTCATCACATACCCCTCCTTGGTTCTAGCAAACTCAATGCCAAGAAAAAACTTTAGTTCTCCCAAGTCTTTCATCTTAAACTTACATTTTAGATCATTTCTAGTCTGTTCAATCAAGCTGCTGCAACTACCAGTTACTAGAAGATCATCTACATACACAAGAACCACCACCAATTCTTTTCCCATTGTTCTAGTAAACAATGAGTAATCATAATGACTTTGAACAAACCCCAACTGAACTAATGCTTCAGTTAACTTCAGATTCCATTGCCTAGGTGCTTGTTTGAGCCCATAGAGAGATTTGTGCAGTTTGCAGACTTTGTTAGACCCCTCCTGTCTGCAAAAACCAGGAGGCACAACCATATAAACATCCTCAAGGAGATCACCTTGCAAGAAAGCATTGTGCACATCCATTTGGTAAACCAACCAGTGTTTAGCAGCAGCCACAACTAGGACTGATCTAACAGTAACCATCTTGGCCACAGGGGAAAAAGTCTCAGTGTAATCCAGGCCCTCCTTCTGATTGAACCCCTTAGCAACTAGTCTGGCTTTGTATCTCTCAACAGCACCTGAGGCTAAGTACTTTACCTTGAATACCCATTTACAACCAATAGGTTGCTTGCTAGGAGGGAGCTCAGTGATGCTCCAAGTATTATTATCTTCCAAAGCAGAAATTTCAGCTTGCATGGCCTCGACCCATTGAGGTTGAACTACAGCTTCTTCAAAAGAAGTAGGCTCAGAAATACTAGAGTAAGCAGATAATGCTGCACCATAGGAAGCAGTGAGATGAGCATAAGATACATGATTGGAGACAGGATACTTGCAGGAGTCTTTAGGCTGATTTGTCAGGAAATCTTGCATCCATATAGGAGGCTTAGTGGATCTAGTAGATCTTCTTAATGGAACAGGTGCAGAGGTTATCAGTGAACCAGAGCAAGAATCACCTAAGACATTCCCATCACCAGAATCAGAGTCAGCAGGATGATCAAATCCACTTACAGATGAACTAGAAGCAACATTGTTCTCAGCAGGACTAGACTCAGAAAACAGTGGAGTCTCCTCAAGGAACTGTAGAACAGGAAATAAAGGAGGACAAGTGGAGCTTATATGCTTGAAGGGAAATACTGCCTCTTTAAACACCACATCTCTGCTGATGAAGAACTCTTTGGTAGCTAA
The DNA here is from genome assembly GCA_037074985.1 of Solanum bulbocastanum. Taxonomy (NCBI): domain Eukaryota; kingdom Viridiplantae; phylum Streptophyta; class Magnoliopsida; order Solanales; family Solanaceae; genus Solanum; species Solanum bulbocastanum. The sequence goes on along the minus strand of CM073607.1, from coordinate 19,336,595 downwards.
AGCATAAAGCTTGTACCCCTTTTTGAGAGTAGAATAACCAACAAACACAGCAGGAACAGACCTAGGAGCAAACTTGTCAACTTTCCTCACCTCAGTGGCAAATACAAGGCATCCAAACACCCTTAAATGGTCAAGGACAGGGGGACCTTGATACAACAAATCATGAGGAGTCTGTCCTTTCAGCACAGTAGATGGGAGTCGGTTTATTAGGTAAACACTAGTATTAACACATTCACCCCAAAACTGAAGGGGAAGACCAGCCTGAAATCTCAGTGACCTAGCCATATCTAAGATGTGTCTGTGCTTCATTTCCACAACTCCATTCTGCTGAGGAGTATAGGTACAGGAACTCTGATGAATAATACCAAGAGTATGCAGTAAAGTAGTGACTTGTGAATTGAAGAACTCACACCCATTGTCAGATCTAAACACTTTGATCTGAGTGGAAAATACATTTTTGACCATAGCAAAGAACTGAGTTAAAGCAACAATAACTTCAGCCTTAGAATTTAGAAGAAATATCCATGTATATCTTGAGAAATCATCAACCAACGTAAGAAAATATCTCTTGTTATCATGAGTAGGAACTCTATAGGGACCCCAAACATCAGCATGTAATAGGTGAAAACAGGCAGCAGTAGTAGTATTGCTCAAAGGAAATGATAGTCTAGCTTGCTTGGCCAATGGACATACAGTACAAATGGTAGAAGAACTAGATGGAAAATGTTTGAAACAACTAAGATTTCTGATAGTAGACATAGGAACATGACCTAGTCTTTGGTGCCAAAGAGACATATCTAAACTATGAGACTGAGAAGAAGAAACTGCATTAGCTACATGAACTGAATCCTGTGTAGACTTCAATGAATCACTTGAGATCAGCTGACTATCAGCATGCACAACATACAAATCATTCTCCAGTCTGCCAGTCCCCCTCACAGTCCCACTTGAGAGGTCCTGAAAGACACAAAAATTAGGATAGAAGAGGACACAACAATTGAGCTCCTTCGTTAGTTTAGATACTGACAGCAAATTGTAATGAAAGGCAGGAATATGCAAAACATTGGAAATCTTAGTCCCTCCAAGGACCTGAGAAGAACCAATGTGGGTAACATGAGCAAGTGCACCAGTGGGTAGATGAACTTTGTTACAGAAATTATTCTGTAAAGAAACCTGTGGTGTGATCAAATTCTCATTGTGGGCCATATGTTGAGATGCTCCAGAGTCAATAATCCACTTAGTATTAGTATCAGATGAAGTGGAACAATGCATCATACCTGATGCCATTAGATTGTCACAGTTGGTGTTGGCCTTTGCTTTCTCATTCTCTTGATCCAACATGTGTAGAAGTTGTTGATACTGCTGTGGAGAGAAATGAGGATGCTGCTGAACCTGTGAGTCAAAATGAGCTAGGGGAGGCTGCCTGGTAGACATAAGAGCATGAGAAGTAGTAGGAGAGAAACTACCACTGTGAGACATTCCAAGAGCACTGGACGTTGATCCTTGACCAGTAGTTGCTGAATACTGCCTCAACTGAGTAGTACCAGCATTTGCACCCACCAGATTAGCTGCAGGAATAGATCCTGGTGGTGTTCTCTTCTTACCCTTCAATTCAGGAGGATAACCATGGAGTTTATAGCAAGTAGCTCTGGTGTGACCTTTCCAATTGCAGTAGTCACAATAAAGATTGCTGGTAGATCTTTGATGAGATCTAGAACCAGATCCTAAAGAAAGACTAGGTCCTGAGTATGAACTAGAGCCTGATCTAGGTACATGACTCTTATTATTGCTGAAGAATGCCATGGGATCATTCATCAAACCATGATTATCAGCACTTACAACATTGGATTTACCAAGTATCCTCTGGCTTTCCTCAGCCATAACCAGAGAATAAGCCTTGTTCACACAAGGTGCTGGATCCTGCATCATAATCTGACTTCTACACTGATTATAAGACTCATTTAGCCCTAAGAGAAACTGCATCAACCTCTGGTACTCAAAATGAGCTGCATAAGTCTTAGAAACGTCACAGGCACAACCAGGACATGGCATAAGAGAGTCAAATTCCATCCACAATTCCTTGAGTTTGGAGAAATAGCTAGACACAGACAACATTCCTTGACTAAGTGTAGCAATCTCCTTGTGTAAATAGAAGATCCTAGAGCCATCTACTTTGTCAAATCTCTCTTTCAAGTCAGTCCATACTTGTTGAGCACTGCTAGCATAGACTATTCCACTTAACAGTTCCCTACTTACAGAAATCATAATCCATGACAGAACTATGGCATTGCATTCTTCCCAAAGATCATGTAATGAGACATCAAACTTATCCTTTGAATACTGACCAGTAATGAAACCTAATTTCCCTTTTCCTAGTAGTCCAATCTTCATAGATCTACTCCATAGAGAATAATTTTCAGATCCAGTGAGTTGAATTGAGACCAAGGAACTACCTGGAGTATCACATGCCTGCAAATGAAGAGGATGATGAGCATCGACTCCTGTATGAGCTCCTGTAGTTCCTGGAAGAGGTCCTGTAACTGAATTAATGGCAGCTGCATCCACCATTGCAGAAAACTCGAAACTCAGATCTTCACTGCTTCTGGGACAATGCACACTACTCCTTCACGAGCCTATTGTTGCATTGAAAACAGAGAGATACTCACAGTGATACCTATTGCTCTGATACCATGTTAGAATCAGTAATGGAGATTCATTGATTGAGGAAGAAGCAGAGAAAAACCAGATCTATATTGAACTGCTTAAAAATGAATAATACCATCTACATCTTTGGTAGTATCTATACTATATATAATACATCACATCTAAGTATTCAACTAGATTGGTAAACTTAACTTAACTATAGTTAGTTGTAACAACTTTTACTAACTGATTTCTGTTACTGCATATACTAACAAACTCTACACTAATTCCTTGCTTCATAACAAAAGCAAGCGAGCACAAAGACATATTGTGTTATTGTCATTTAAGAGTCACGGGTAGAAGCTAGAGAACACAATACCAAGTATACTTTCATAAAATTTTGATAAAAACTCTCTTGACGCTTCAACAATTTAAAAAGTGACGAATCAAGGGAATACGAAAGAAGACAACAATAGAGATCCATTCCACCATTTTACAGTAGGAAAGAGTCTATTAAAATTAAGTATTTCTATGTTAAAGAGCATACGAGTTTTTATAATTCAATGGCAAAATTCATGGTTTAGAGTTGGGTTATCTAAGTTCTCCATCGGTCTCAATTTTGAACACATTTTATCACAGGCGAGATAATTTATGAAACGCCTACCCAATAGCATAAACAGCTTATTGAGATAGTAGCCACCGAAGTACTACCAAATTGACAACAAAAAAAAAAACAAAAAAAGTGAGGGCAGATGTTTGAAGACGAAAGTGTTGTTATAATTGGTGAAGAATGCAGTTGCTAGCACCGGGAAAAAGAAGGTGGAATTGGAGAGGAAAAGGAGAGAATAGAGCTGGAAATGACGGTGTTCCACATCCAAGGAAGCGTTAAGGTTGATGCGTGGAAAGATAAACATGTGACTGGTGAAATGTCTGAAATGCCCCTCGAATTCAAGGTTATTTTCAAGGAAGCACACGCGTTGAAAAGAACAATTCCAATGAATACGTGATAAAAAAATTCTAAAATTAAGAAAGCATAACTAACTACATAAAAATGAAAAGATAATTTTGAGATAAAATATTTCTTATCTTCATTTATTCGTTTCATGTTACATGTTATAATTCACAACTCATATGTAATGGAGAAGATAAAGATTAACTTTTGGTGTATTCATGAACAAAGCATGAGTTTATATAGGCAAAATAGAGGAATACAATAAGATATTACAAATTAAAATTTGGGGGTTATGAACATTCAAATTATGAATGTCATAATTTTTTTAAGTAGAAATGGAAGAGCTATTAATTATAAATAGCTACTCCTTATAAACACATTAAATTAAAAAAACATAAAATATAAATAAATATTATTAATTTATAATCAGAAGAAGGTAAAATGAATGGAAAATTGCTTAACCTAAATTAGTGTCATATTACTTTTTTTTATCCAACTTTAGTGTATACATATTCACAAAAAATAAAATAAAAGGTAGAAATTTAAAAAAGAATAATTAAAATGAATTAAGAAAGGAGAAGACATGGAGTGACTTTTTCACTTCTTCAATCTAAGCATTGTAGTAACTTATAGACAATGAATTAATATGATTGTTAAAAGAAATTAATCAAACATCATAAATAGGATAGATTACAGTTAATTTTTAAATTTTAAAATAAGAAAGAAAAATATAGAAAATAGAGAAAGAAGATAAATAACAATGATGGTGTTAAAGAGGTACCACATGACTTGATCTACATTGGCTTTATCTATCTATCTATACCTATATCTATATTACCCTAAAAGCATGAACTCCTAACTTGAATGTTAAATTATTATAATATCCATAAATTAGGTTGTCACTTTTTCGATGAGTTATAACTTTTCTGATAAGTTGTGATTTTTTTTTCAAAGGATTGTGATTTGTCGATGAGTCATGAATTTTTCAAAAAATTGCGATTTTTCTAAAGAGTTGTGATTTTTCCAAAGAGTTGTGACTTTTTCAAAAAGTTGTAACTTTTCGAAAGGGTTGTGACTTCACAGAAAGGTCATTAATTTTCCAAAGAATTGTGAATTTTCCAAAGAGTTGTGACTTTTTCAATAAATTGTGACTTTTCCAAAGGGTTGTGACTTCTTGGAAAGATCATGGCTATTCAGATAAGAGACAAAAAACACTTGTTCATACTACCCTTTGTTGACTATAAATAGAGGGGTTTCCTCTAATTTTTCAACCACAATTTTTTTAATTGTCTCCTCTTCTTCTGCTTGCATTTTAAAAAATTTTGTGTGATGTATTGTCGTTGAGTGAGTTCGAAGCTTAGCGTAATATGAGGTACCACTATTCTGATGAATAAATTTGTTCTATCCTAAAAGGGTATATTCTTTTACCTCGAGCACTTGAGGAAAATGATTCTAATGATATAAAAATTAGTTTTTTGCTTAGTATATACATTAGTATGTAATATTCCAATATATGAAGTTAACATGATGTGGTCTAAATTCATTTGTTAACAATATATATATATATATATATATATATATATATATATATATATATATATATATATATATATATATATATATATATATATATATATATATATTACCCTAAAAGCATAAACTCTTAACTTGAATGTTAAATTACTATAATATCCCTAAATTAGGTTGTCACTTTTTCGATAAGTTGCAACTTTTCTGATAAGTTGTGACTTTTTCAAAGGATTGTGATTTGTCGATGAGTCATGAATTTTCCAAAGAATTGTGACTTTTCCAAAGAGTTGTGACTCTTTCAATAAGTTGAGATTTTTCCAAAGGGTTGTGACTTCTCAGAAAGGTCATGAATTTTCCAATAAAATTGTGACTTTTCCAAAGAGTTGTCACTTTTTCAATAAGTTGTAACTTTTCCAAAGGGTTGTGACATCTTGGAAAGGTCGTGATTTTTCAGATAAGACACAAAAAACACTTGTTCATACTACCCTTTGTTGACTATAAATAGAGGGATTTCCTCTCATTTTTCAACCACAATTTTATTAATCTTCTCCTATTCTTCTTCTTGCATTTTAAAAAATTTAGTGTGATTTATTGTCGTTGAGTGAGTTCGAAGTTTAGCGGAATATGAGGTACCACTATTTTGATGAAGGAAATTGTTCTACCCTAAGAGGGTATATTCTTTTACCTCGAGTACTTGAGGAAAATAATTTTGATGATATAATAATTATTTTTTTGCTTAATATGTACATCACTATGTAATGTTCCAATATATAAAGTTAACATGATGTAGTCTAAATTCATTTGTTTTTGTTAACAATTTCTCTTGTGACGTAGATATATGCTTCTGAATATCTTTTTCCAAAATTATTAAACTTATCAAGAGTTAGAGAATTGTCACAATTTGTTTTTTTATGCTCAAGATAAAAGAATGACTTTATTTATCAATGCTTCTTATGTTAATGATATAATAATTATTTTTTTACTTAGTATATATATTAGTATGTAATGTTCCAATATATGAAGTTAACATGATGTAGTCTACATTTGTTTTTGTTAACAATTTCTCTTGTGATGTAGATATATGCTTTTAAATAAATTGTCATGATTTGTTTTTTTTATGCTCAAGACAAAAGAATGACTTTATTTATCAATGTTTCTTATATTATTTAGATTGTCAAGAAGTTTGTTTCGAAATAGTTATTACTATATAAACATTTTCCTTTTGTTCTACTGATTTACTATTTCTTAATATTTAAGTATTTTCAATGAAGAAAAGTTTATATGACTTGTAATAACGTCAGTTGTAAGTTTGTATTGGTTTAATTTTTAGTGTAGTCTAAATTCATTTGCTTTTGTTAACAATTTTTCTTATGATGTAGATATATGTTTATGAATATATTTTTCCAAAATTATTAAACTTCTCAAGATTTAGAGAATTGTCATGATTTTTTTTTTATGCCCAAGACAAAAGAATGACTTTATTTATCAATGATACTTGTGTGATTTAGATTGTTAGGAAATTTGCTTCAAAATAGTTATTACTAGATAAGCATTGCCCTTTCGTTTTATTAATTTACTTTTTCTTAATATTTCAGTATTTTCGATGAAGAAAATATCATATGACTTGTTATAAAGCCTGTTGAAATTTGTTTTAGTTTAATTTTTATTGTAGTATAAATTCATTTGTTTTTGTTAACAATTTCTTTTGTGATGTAGATATATGTTTCTTAATATCTTTTTCCAAAATTGTTAAACTTCTCAAGAGTTAGAGAATTGTCACGATTTGTTTTTTTGATTCTCAAGACAAAAGAATGACTTTATTTATCAATGCCACTTATGTGATTTAGATTGTCAGGAAGTTTGCTTCAAAAGAGCGTTATTACTATGGAAACATTGCCCTTTTGTTTTACTAATTTACTATTTCTTCATTTTTTAGTATTTTCGATGAAGAAAAGTTCATATGACTACTAATAACGCCAGTTGAAGTTTGTAATATTTTAATTTTTATTATTTATTTAATAGCTAATTTTTATGAGATAAATATTTTCATTAATGCAATTATGTGTGTGTGTGTGTGTATATATAAATTGGGTAGGTATTTATCTATGCCATTAATGTATAATCAAGTTAACAAGATCTTCTAACTTCCAAATATATTATTTTATAAAATTTCGAGTTCTTTTAAAAAAAAAAACTGACAAAAGATGTGAAAATATGTGAATATATATGAACAATTTAAAATTTATCATTAACAAAAATAACTTTTATATTAAGTAATATGGAATAAACATTTTCATTTTGTCCCTAAATTTAATTAAAATCTAAACATTAATTAAAAGTCCTATTTATTTATGTAAGTATTAAATTTATTAGAAATGCATCTATTGAATATTAATTCTTTAGTTATAACATTATAAATTCTCTTAATTATTACTAATGATTGCAAATGTTATTCACACTCTTCTACATTCTTTAGTTAAGTTATAATATTATGAATTCTCATAGTTAATACATTAATTGTTTCTATCTTTCATCTTTCCTGATATTACTTTTGAATAATAATTTTTCATATTATTATAATGCCCATATATATGTGATAACACGATATTGTTATTATTCCTTGGACGAATCATGCTTGCTTGAATAAATTGAAAATTATTTAGAAGTATATGAACTTTATCTTTGTTGGATGTAAGATAAACATGTGATTATTATATGATTTCACAGATAGATTATATTCTTCAATTTTAATTTTTTATTTTTTTCTGTAACAAGAAAAGAAACATTTTTCAGTTATCTATGGACAGTCAGATAACTATCTTTGATTTATGTATACTATCAATCAAGAAGTTAAATATGAGAGCCAACAAAAACAATGGCATCTATTATGTTATAACTTATTAAATAAAAATTAATATGCAAAAATATTTCTAAAAAATAAAATTTAGTTGTCTCCACATGTTCATATGACATCTAAACAGATTAAGTGCAATACACGTGCAAATCAGATCTGGTTAGATGACAAGAAAAATACACAATAAATATTGTCTATAAGGTAATATTAGTGAGATACGGCTAATTACATGATTGAACCCCATAAAATTGAAATATATATATATATATATATATATATATATATATACATTATTGCATTTAACTAATAAAATTTATCATTGACCATCTTCATAGGTTTGTGTGAATAAGATATATATATATGACGATCCACATTGAACATTTACAAAACAATCTGCAATATTATTTTGTGCAAAGCTAATTGTTCAAAAGTTCGCATAAATTTTCTGAATTGATAATCACGTGCAACGCACGTGTCTAAAAATTAGTATTATATAATATAATATATATATATATATATATAAAGCGTGAACTCCTAACTTGAATGTTACATTACTATAATATTCCTAACTTAGGTTGTGACTTTTTCAATGAGTTGTGACTTTTCTAATAGGTTGTGACTTTTTTTAAAGGGTTGTGATTTTTTCAAAGAGTCGTGACTTTTCCGAAGAGATGTGACTTTTCCAAATAATTGTGATTTTTTCAATAAGTTGTGACTTTTAAAAGATAGTGACTTCTTAGAAAGGGCTTTTCAGATAAGACACAAAAAAAAACTTGTTCATACTACTATTTGTTGACTATAAATAGAGGTGTCTCCTCTCATTTTTCAACCACAATTTTTTTTTAATCTTCTACTCTTCTTCTTCTTGCATTTTAAAAAATTCCGTGTGATTTATTGTTGTTGAGTGAGTTCGAAGTTTAGCGGATTATGAGGTACCACTATTCTAATGAAGGAAATTGTTCTATCCTAAGAGGGTATATTCCTTAACCTCGAGTACTTGAGAAAAATAATTCTAATGATATAATGATTATTTTTTTGCTTAGTTAATACATTAGTATGTAATGTTCCAATATATGAAGTTAACATTATGTAGTCTAAATTCATTTGTTTTTGTTAACAATTTATCTTGTGATGCTGATATATGCTTCTGAATATCTTTTTAAAAAATTATTAAACTTCTCAAGAGTTAGAGAATTGTCACAATTTATTTTATGATGATGTTCAAGACAAAAGAATTACTTTATTTATCAATGCTACATATGTGATTTAGATTGTTAGAAAGTTTGCTTCAAAATAGTTATTACTATTGAAACATTGCCCTTTTGTTTTACTGATTTACTATTTCTTAATATCTAAGTATTTTCGACGAAGAAAACTTTATATGACTTGTATTAACGTAGTTGAAGTTTGTGTTGGTTTAATTTTTATTGTATTCTAAATTCATTTGTTTTTGTTAACAATTTATCTTGTGATGTAGATATATACTTCTAAATATCTTTTTCCAAAGTTATTAAATTTCTCAAGAGTTAAAGAATTGTCACGATTTGTTTTTAATTGCCAAGACAAAAGAATGACTTTATTTATTAATGCTACTTATGTGATTTAGATTTTCAGGAAGTTTGCTTCAAAATATTTATTACAATATAAATATTGCCCTTTTATTTTACTGATTTACTATTTCTTAATATTTCAGTATTTTCGATGAATAAAGTTCATATGACTTGTAATAACGTCAGTTGAAGTTTGTATTAGTTTAATTTTTATTGTAGTCTACATTCATTTATTTTTGTTAACAATTTCTCTTGTAATGTAGATGTATATTTCAGAATATCTTTTTCCAAAATTATTAAAGTTCTCAAGAGTTAGAGAATTATTACAATTTTGTTTTATGTTCAAGACAACATAATGACTTTATTTATCAATGTTACTTATGTGATTTAGATTGTCAGGATATTTGCTACAAAATAGCTATTACTATTTAAAGATTGTCGTCCTTTGGGTTTTCTAATTTACTATTTCTTAATATTTTATTATTTTTGACAAATAAAAGTTTATATGACTTCTAATAACGCTAGTTGAAGTTTGAAGTGTGTACTAGTTTAATTTTTATTATTTATTTAATAGCTAATATATATATATATATATATATATATTTGGGTGGGTATTTAGATATGTCATTAATGTATTATTAAGTTAACAAGATCTTCTAACTTCAAAATATATTATTTTAAAAATTTTGAGTTCTTTTTTTTTAGAAAAAACTCACAACAAATGTAAAAATATGTGAATATATATGAATCATTTAATATTTATCATTAACCAAAATAAATTTTATATTTAGTAATATAGAATAAACATTTTAATTTTGTCCCTACACTAAATTAAAATCTAATAACTACCAAAAAACAATAGTATCATTAATTAAAAGTCGTATTTATTTATGTAAGTATAAAATTTATTAGAAATTCATCTATTGCACATTAATTCTTTAGTTATAACATTATAAATTCTCTTAATTATTACTAATTATTGCAAATGTTATTAACACTCTTTTACATTCTTTAGTTATAATATTATGAATTCTCATAGTTATTACATTAATTGTTTCTATCTTTCATCTTTCCTAATATTATCTTTTGACCAATAATTTTTCATGTTATTACCACCCCTATATACGTGATAACACGACGTTTTTATTTTTTCTTGGATGAATCATGTTTGGTTGAATAAATTGTAAATTGTTTACAAATATATGATATATCTTTGCTGGATGTATGATAAACAAGTGATTATATATATGATTTCACAGATAGAATATATTCTTTAATTTTAGTTTTTAGTTTTTCGGTAAAAAAATAAAAGGAAACTTTTCTTAGTTAACTATGGACAGTCAAATAACTATCTTTGATTTATATACACAATCAATCAAGAAGTCAAATATGAAACCCAACAAAAAGAACGTCATCTATTTATGTTATAACTTATAAAATAAAAATTATTATACAAAAAAAAGTTCTAAAAAATAAGATGTAGTTGTTCTCCACATGTTCATATGATATTTAAACAGATTAGGAATACATGTACAAAGCACATCTGGTTAGATGACAAGAAAAATACACAACAAATATTGTCTATAAGGTAATATTAGTGAGATACGACTAATTATATGATTGAACCTCATCAAATTGAAATAAATATATACATTATTGCATTTGACTAATAAAACTTTTCATTGACCATTTGTATAGGTTCGTGTGAATAAGCGATATATATGTTGATCCACATTGAATATTCACAAAAGAATCAGCAATATTATTTTGTGCAAAGCTTATTATTCAAATCTTCCTTTAAATTTTCCGAGTTGATAATCACATGCAACGCATGCACGTGTCGAAAAACTAGTATATATATATATATATACTAGATAGGTATGTGCCACTGCTAAGCATGGGCCCAACATTGCTACTTACATTTATACAATTATACAAAGCTACCTGTAGCAATAACCGCAAAGAAAAAGGAAATCAAATTAATTTAATTCAATGACATCCAATTCAAATATAAAGATGAAAAGTATTATGTGCGTTATGTACCTCTACTTGATTTAAGTCCCCAAAAGTATCATATATCAATTAGTTTTGCAAATTGCAAATTCTCCTCCTATTTTTTTTTATTTTTTTCACTTGTACTTAGGTAACTTTATTGTTGATCTGATAAATATACTAATGCAACATATTTGTTTAAACAAATAAATGTTTAAGTTCACATATACTTTGGATCTAATTGACAGAGCACGTATGTTGTGCACGTAACCGCACTAGCTTTAAGTTAGGATTTCACTTTATTTAGGAGTCAAGCCTTCAGTTAGGATTGCTCACATAACTTAATATGCTCCTATTTCCTAGGAGTTAGCTTTGCACAGTCTGTTTTGTTTGATGTGTCTATAAACTCCATTGGAGTCTCATTAATGGATATACTATTTTCAATCTACTTCTCTAAACTTATATGGTATTAGCGCCAAAACACTCTAACGAGTACGCCGATCAAAAATAAAATTTTCTGCACTAATGGCCCCTTCCACCTCAGTTATCAATGTCGATACTACCCCTGTCCTCAAACACTTGGTTCAATTTAACCCATCATCTCAATTGCCCATTAGGCTGTGTGGGAGCCATAACTTCACCATTTGGAAGGCTCAAATTGCCATGCTACTTCATGGCCATGACCTCTATGGTCATCTTGACGGGACTAAGTTGTCCCCTCCAGAAACAATCACCGCCGACGGCCTTGTGACAGCCAACCCTAAGTACAAATATTGGTTTCGTCAAGACAAACTCATCCAAAATGCTCTCATGGCCTCTGTTGATGCTACTATCGCTTCCATTGTAGCTTGTGCAGCCAATTCTAAAGCTGTGTGGGATCAACTTCACACCTCATTTGCGAACAAATCGCAAACTCACATCTTCAGCCTCCGTCATAATCTCAGTTAAGTAAGCAAAGACACCAAATCAATTGTTGAATATATGCGAGAGATTAGCTCTCTCTCTCTCTCTCTCTGATAAACTCGCCACAGCAGGTTCACCTATCAATAATGAAGAACTTGAAGTGAAAATATTGAGTGGACTCGGTCCTGAATTTCGTGAGATCTCAGCTGCCATCCTGGCAAGTGACTCACCTATTAGCTATGCTGAACTTTTCGATAAGCTTATTGATCATGAATTGCTCCTCAAACATGAAGACTTTAATAGGACTACCACCTAAGTTACAACATCTATTGCTCAGCATGTCACAAATACTTTATTAGCCCAATGCAACAACCATCGCCGCCAACTCACCAATAACAATGGGCGTCCCGCAAACAAACAACATAATCAAAGCGGCACTTTCCATCATCCAAATGATTACTCTCAAGGGCGTAACTTTCCACACCAATCCTCATGGATTCGTTGTCAACTCTGTGACAAATTTGGGCATACAACAAATGTATGCCGCTCCCGATCCCATAACCATTTTGAAGCAAAAGAAAATTTTGTTGCGTACACGACACCAAATGACCCCTGGATTGTCGATTCGGGTGCATCTCACCATATTTTAGTCGATACCAACTACCTCCACAATGTTTAGGACTTCAAAGGGGCCAAGGAAGTGACCTTAGGTAATGGTAATGTGATTCTAATCACGCAAACTGGTAATACTCATTTAAATGAATCTAATACTACCTTCAAACTCTCTAATATTTTGTGTGCTTTTTCCATCAAACGTAGGCTTATTTCAATTAATTAGTTTTGCAAAGATAATCTAACCTCAATTGAGTTTTTTCCTTTTACCTTTCTTGTGAAGGATTTGACTACGGGAACTCCTCTTCTATGCGGCCCGAGTAAAGCTGGACTATATGAATGGCCTTCCCTGTCTCGACCAAACATTAAGTCGCTACTGCTGGACCTTCCTTACATCTGTGGCATCGCAAATTGGGCCACCCCATTCTGGCATTTTATTTTCCATTTTAAATAATTCTCATATTTCATTTTCTTCCAAAGACAAAATCAGTGCTTGTAATTCTTGTTGTTGCAATAAAGTACACAGATTTCCCTTTTATTCCACCACATTGTCCAGTAATTTTCCATTAGAAATCATCTACATTGATCTATGGGGACCCTTCCCGGTACTCTTTATTGACAAAAAAACATATTGTTGTATATTTGTTGATTAGTACACCAAATACATTTGGTTGTACACCAATGTTTACATCATGTGCTTGAAAAAAATTTTGGTCACAAAATATTCACACTTTACACTGATGGAGGCAGATAATATCAAGTCCTAGAACCATACCTTAATTCCAATGGTATACAACACTTTGTCTCTCCCCCTCATACTTCTCAACAGGTGGCATTAGCTGAAAGACGTCATCGACACCTTGTCGAGACTGTCAAAACGTTGCTTCATCAAGCAAGTCTACCTTTAAACTTTTGGACCTTTGCTTGCCATCATCCTGCCTTTCTCATAAATCACCTCCCAACCACCACTCTTAATCACAAGTCTCCTTTTGAAATTCTTTTCAATAAACTGTCAAATTATGAATCCCTTTGTATATTTGGTTGTTTATGCTATCCATGGCTACGACCATATGCCCAAAACAAATTAGAGTCGTATTCCAGACCTTGTGTCTATCTCGGTTTTTCCATCACTTATCATTACCATCAGTGTTTTGACCCCAAAAGCTCAAAAATTTTCGTCTCATGGGATGTAAAATTTGTAGAAGATATTTTTCCATTTGATAATATGTTTTCTACCTTAAAACAAAACTTTTCATATTTTACTTGGGAACAAACTTACAATCTTACTAATACTGATGTGGATAATACTTCAAATCCTACTCATCTCCAGCTCCTGCCCCTCACTATTCCATTGATGCGAGACACACGCCACGCTTTATGCTCACTTCGTACCGCAAAAAGGACCACCCCACAGTCGGATCACTTCATCACTGACAAACTAGGTAATCTTCCAACTACTTCTCCTGATGTACATTAGCAATTCTCTGTTGTTAATAGCCCGCCACCTCACTTCATATTTCAAAGCCAACCTCCTACTTTCTCTACTCGGTCTCTCCCCTTACATAGACGACCAACCATTACTCATGTTTATCGATGTCGCCCAACCTCATCACCCAATATACCGACATAAGCACCCATAGTTCAGGTTCCTCAAATAGAGCACAATTGTGTGGTAACAAGGTCGCAAAACAACATCATCAAATGACGCAAAATTCTTGACTATACTGCACAAATAACCTAGCATGTACCTCCTACCCATGTAATCCACAAACAAGCACACAAATTTTCATATTGGAGAGATACTATGCAAGTTGAGGTTGATGCGTTAATGAAGAACCAGACTTGGGAGTTGGTTCCACCAGATCACACCCGCAATGTTGTTCCCTATAAGTGGTTGTTCTGTACTAATAAGGCTGATAGATCTGTTGATAGGTACAAAGCACGTTTGGTTGCCAAGGGGCTCACTCAAAGGCCTAGGGTTGATTTTCATTAGTCATACAGTCCAGTGGTCAAACCCACCACCATTCGTACCGTGCTCACCCTTGTTGTACAACGAAATTAAGCCTTCCATCAAATTGATGTCAATAATGCTTTTCTTTGGGGGAAACTTCACGAAAATGTCTACATGTCTCAAATCCCTATCTATGAAGATTCGGCACATCCTGACTATGTTTGCCATCTCAAAAAGGCAATCTATGGACTGGGCCAAACTCCTAAAGCTTGGTATGATGCACTCACCAATTCTTTCGTCTAAATGGGATTCCACATGTCCAAGTCTGATAATTCTTTGTTTGTTCTTCATAATTTAGGAGTAACTATTTATGTTCTAATTTATGTGGACAATATCATTCTCACTGGCAGCAATGAAGTACTCATTTAGCAAGTAATTACCTATCTTTCCAAAACATTCTCTATCAAGTATCTTGGTTTACTATAGTATTTCTTGGGCATTGAGGTACATAGGGATGATAATGGTCTATTTCTTAGTCAATCTAAATATATACAGGAGGTGCTACACGACACTAAGATGCAAGACTGCAAGGCATCCACTCACCAATGAGTATATCGGCACTACTATTGGTAAATGACGGAGTTCCCAAAACTGATGGCACAGAGTATAAAAGTGTACTTGGAAAGCTCTAATACCTTTCACTTACCCGACCTGACATCACCTATACAGTAAACAAGCTTAGTCAGTTCAATAGCTCTCCCTCTGTAGCTCACTGGCATGAAGTTAAACGGCTACTTCGATATCTTAAAGAAATAGCCCAGTATGGTGTCCATATTTTCCCACAGCAGTCCACCAATCTTTCTGATTATGCTGATGCGGATTGGACAGGTGATATTAATGATCGCCGCTCAATATCAGGTTACATTATCTTTCTCAGCACAACACCAATTTCTTGGTGCTCTCGTAAGCAACCAACTATTTCTCGCTCCTCCACTGAAGTGGAATATAGGGCAGTTGCTTCTGCATTGTCTGAAACAAACTGGATCAACCACTTGCTCAAGGATCTAGATGTGCCGTTCTCTACTATTCCCATAATACTTTGGGATAACCATGTTTGCAACCAAGTTCGCAATGGCCTAGTTAAAGTCTCACACGTTCACTCTGCTGATCAAATTGCAGATCCACTCACCAAACCATTATCTAAGACAGCCTTCCAGCGCATGCTTCCCAGTTACATGTTGTCTCTTCACACATAACTTGAGGGGAGCATAACAGAGCATGTATGTTGTGCAAATTTCATGATTATTTAAAATGGTTGGCTAAGCAATCTCTAGATAAACTATCATGAAATTTGTTGATGATCTTTGACTGTCTTACAATTTCTGCGTCAATCGTGATAAATGTTAGAACACACATTTGTTTAAATAAGTGAAACACTTTCTTCTTTTTGTTATGATAACAAACTTTTGCAAAGCCACTGCATTCTTTAGTAGAAACCACAAAAGTTCGAAAAGCTTACAAAACTCTGTTTCAAACCACGCCTTCAACCGTGTCATTAGGGAGCTGACAATTTTAACATTCTTGAGATTGGAAAACAGTATTTGAAATCCAACTCGACAAATTGATTTAATCTACTTTGGCAAATGATCTTAGCTCAAGCTGGCAGACACGACCTTTGCAAATCATTGTCCAATTATTAGCTCGGTTGCATTGCTCAACTTTTGAAGATAGTCTAAAATAAGGTTTCTGATTACTTAGAAGGGAGATCTTGAAGTCATAATCTATATGTATAGTTGACAGAGCATAAAAGAAATCTCAATCTTTTGTAGTAAACTTTCACCACCTCCACACAACAACAAGTACAAGAGTATATTATGTAGTATTAAATAAACTGCTTGTAAAGTTTTAAAATATTATAAAGTTAAGATCCAACATTAAGTATTTAGACTTCTTTACACACCCATGGATATAAAAATCATGTATCACCTCTATGCAACCATAAGAAACGTAAAAGAGAAAGAGGAGGAGTTAGGATAACAATATTGTACCTATATCATAATACATAAATCATCAATGTTCAATTAAGGAGAACTAATCAGCCTGGTGATATAATATACTTATGCTATTATTAGGTTCTTAAAAGAACAATAAGATTTATTATATTTGGAAAGTATGAAAAGAACTGAAAGATTTATTGAGTTGATTGACCCTATCGTTTGCCTCTTAGGGTTTTTTTCTTTAAATCTTCCATTCAATTATTTGTGCTGAATTTTGAAGTAGAGAGTAGAAAAGGAATGCTAGAGAAATTGTGATTTGGGAGTGGTGGAAGGCCAAAGGAGAGACGAAGAATAATCGAGAATCAGAAATATAATATACTTATGCATATGTTAACAGTACTACAAGCTTTAAGAAAACCCGTCAAATTAGTGCACTTGTATTATTATTAGTTTATTATAAGAACATCAAGTGCATCTAGTATAACCACTCTCAAACTTATGCATAGTTAAATTGGTGTACCTTAAAAAGTAAATCGCTTGCTACTTCATGGAGAAGCTTGGAGTCGAAAACATTGAGAACTTGACCACTAGTATATCTTTTTTCTGAGATGAACCTTGCACCATACCAGATAGCCAAAACATAGCTGGAATACATAATAGCAAAATTTGATCAAAGATCTAATCCACTTTCCAACTTTCACTTGAATCTTAATAGTGATCATTAATTAGGGCCTCATTATAGTTAGCCACAACTTGCTTCTCACATGTAAAAGATGCAGCCCGAGGAGGAAACAAGATACATATCATCTACTGGTGGTTATTTTCTGAAAAGAAAGTGAAACAAAGGTTGTTTTACTCCAAATATTTCATCAGAGCATGGGCATCACAATAATTTTAAACATATGACAGGAGCCAATTATTTGTTCAACCACCATGACTACCTTGGCATAAGCATATTTTTCACGGGACACCATCCTATATAGGATGAGGGACATCACTTCACCAAAAATGGAGTTCAAGCCAGTGTTTGAGCACCTAACACTAACCTCGACGATGCATACCCACACAAGTATTTGTTAACTCTACCAACCAACCTTAAGAAAGAAATAACCTATAGTGGTTTTAAACTCCACTAAACCATCCAAAAGTAATATGTTGTCCAGTTTTTAGGACAAAAGAAAATAGCTTCTTATGTTTTTTTTCAAAAGAACAACTGAAAAGAAGTAATAACTTTTATTAATGAACACATACATATACCAAAAGGAAAACAACAACTAAAATAGAGTATTGAAATAGAAGAAGATAAATACACTTATTTTCAAATAATGAAATTCAGTTCATCCCAAAGGGGATGAAAATGATATAAAAAAATGGAATTAATAAAAAAAATATAATGAAAGAAGATTTAAAGCTTATGGAGCAAGAAGATTGATGGTGATTGAATCTACCCTTTTCTTTTTGGATTTTCAATTAAACACCTCATAGGTATGGCATCCATCTTCAACGATTGGGCTTCATTATCTTGAATTCTTTAGCAATAGCTTGTAGGCACCAACAATTAGAAGTGAATATACCCAATTTGAGCACAAAGGAGAAAGAAGAAAGAGAACTTCTAAAATTATGTTTGAGTTGAAATCCTGCGTTTGCACTGAGAAAAATTGAAGACCTATGATTCTAGAAGCACCGACATAGTGAATTTGTGAGCGTGAAAATACCTATTTTGCCCTTGGTCATCCTAGGGCTTCATGTTTCTATATAGTAGAAAATTACCAATTTTCCCTTGGTCGTCCAAGGGCTAGCTTTCAAATATCATGAAAAAGCGAATCAATTCAAGTAAAAGCATCAAAAATATTATTGCAGAACTACGCATAAGGACAAAGCTCATGCAAATTAGAAGCTCAGTCGTGTTACGAATCAATTAAGACATACATCCAATGAATTGGATTCCACTGAAAGAGATATACAACTTACTGAATACACATGAAGTATTAAATTACACAAGTGAAAGATACCTCTTCAATTTCTTTTTTTTGGTGACAAATCTTGCACCATAAAATAAAATTTTCAAATCAATCACAATAATTTAAGTCACAAATTTCATTTGATAAAATGAAATGTTGATATTTTTGTCTGTCTTAAGTTGTCGAGAGCATTATGTTTATAACTATCCATTTTGAATTAGCATTTTGCCAATGTTGCATCTTCTTCATCCATATATCTAGATATATAATGGTCATAAGTATAATTGTACAAGGACTCTATTTATGTTCAAGAGAAAAATTAAACCACATAAGGATAGTGAAGAGTGGCAAATAAAAATGTTGGCATGGGTAATATATTACAAATAATTTTCAAAACTTCCATTTCACCGAGAACAAAACTTAGAAAATTATACATTATCGACACATATTTTTTCCCTGATTTCAAAGGTAAAGAAGAAACTACATATGAAATTTTACCCTAATTTCAAAGGTAAAGAAGAAAATACATACAACCATAGCAATATGTCAATATTAAAAAAAAAAAATTATATTGACACATATATGCTCTGTTTTCTTTTTTATTCTAAAAGTAAGAGCAATAGTACAGATAAAGTAAGAGCAATAGTGCAGATATACACCTTCTTGTTATCACTATCAGTGCATAAGTTGCTTTGTACAGCTATTAGATAGAATTAGTTAATTATTGTTTTATTAGTCATGAGTTATTGTTGAGTTTTACTATTAGTTTACTGCTGCTCTTCTATTTTGACTAGGTCTCTAACAGTGTTTAGGCTGCGGATTATCTCCCCATTTTGTGGAGTTAGCTTAGGAAATAGTTAGACCATCGTGTATATTTATTTCCATTCTAGCAATAAGAAGGAAGGTTCTTCTGGAGCTTATCTTGTTTCTTTATGGTATCAAGAGCCACAATAAACTCTAACGAGTAAGATCCTATATTTTTTCTTCTCTCCCACCCTCCACAAAAGGGCAACAATTCTCCAGTTGTCACCGCCGATACAAACATCGGAGTGACATTCGTACAATTTAATCCAGCATCCCAATTGCCTATCAAATTACTCGGCAGCCAAAACTTTTCAACATGGAAGGCACAATTCTCGATGCTTATGCATGGTCATAATCTATATGGCCATCTTGATGGGTCTGCTCCCTCCCCTTCTTGCATGATCACAACTGGCACAGTCCATAGTGCCAATCCTGCGTTTTCTCTTTGGTTTCGCCAAGACCAACTAATTCAAAACACCCTTATGGCATCTATTGATCCAACAATTGCCACCACGGTTGCAATTGCTAATACAGCAAAAACTGTCTAGGATGCATTGCACACAACCTATGTGAATAAGTCCCAAACTCGCATTTTTAGTTTGCATGATCGCCTTACGCACCTAGCGAAAGACTCCCAACCAGTCATAGAATATTTGCAACATATTCACTCTATTTCTGACGAACTCTCTACAACTGGTGCCCCATTACCAACTCAGAACTTATTGTTAAGATCTTGAGTGGTTTGGGTCTAGAGTTTCGTGAGATCTCTGCTACGATTTGTGCTCGTGACTCTTCCATTTCTTATGAAGAACTCTACGAAAAGCTAATGGATCATGAGTTTTTCCTTTGCCATGAAGAGTCCAAGCACGCTCCCAACAAGATTACTGTTGCCACTGCTATATCTAATATGTCTGGTCCTTCCAATTCTTGAAACACTCGTCAGCCTACCAATGGCAGCAACCAACAATCGCTCTACTACACCTAACCAGTGTCGCTCTTCCACTACCACCAACTCTTCTGATGGTGTTCGCTGCCAATTATGCAACAAACCAATTCATGTTGCTAGTGTGTGTAGATCCAAATATCACAATCATTTTAAGGCAAAGGTCAACTATGTTTCAGGATTGCAGGCTCCAGCAGCTTCTTGAATTGTCGACTCTGGAGCATCTCATTATATCATTGCTGAACGTCACAACTTGCAGGCATAAAATTGCATGGAGTATGTCTCCATGGGTGATGGTAACAAAATTCCCATAAGCCACACTAGTTCTACTCAATTACATGCGTCGAATAATGTTTTCAAGCTTTCTAATACTCTATGTGCACCTACCATTAAGCATAACTTACTTTCAGTTTCTAAATTTTGTCAAGATAATCTAACCCCTGTTGAATTTTTTCCTTTTCATTTTTGTGTAAAGGACCTGAACACAGGGACTCCTTTGGTCCACGGTCGGAGTAGAGACGGTCTTTATGAGTGGCCAACTTCACCTTCGGTGCCTTCCCCATAAGCACATGCTGCTTCCTCCAATTTGTCCTCTATTATCACTTGGCATTGTAGATTGGGTCATCCACATGCCAGAGTTTTGAATTTTGTTTTAAATAAATTCTCGCTACCTTGTACACGAGAAAAAAATTCAGTTTGTAATTCTTGTTCATCAAATAAAGCTCATCGGCATCCTTTTCAACAACTTACATTGTCATGTACCAAATCGTTTCAAACCATTTTTAGTGATTTGTGGGGCCCTTCTCCCGTGTTATCAATTGATAAAAAATAGTACTACTGCATTTTTGTTGACCAATTTACCAAATACATTTGGCTTTATACCTTGAGACATAAAAGCGAGGTATAAGTACTTTTCAAACACTTTCATGTTTTGATGGAATGTCATTTCAATACAAAAATTCTTTCTTTATATACTGATGGTGGTGGAGAATATAAAAGTCTTGATCCATACATAAACTCTCAAGGTATTGAACATCTTTTAGCTCCTCCATACACCCCTCAATGAGTTGCTCTTGCTGAACGCCGACATAGACAATTATTGAAACGGCAAGAACATTACTCCATGAAGCCTCACTTCCCCCGGCCCTTTGGTCCTTTGCTTGTCAATATGCAGTTTACCTGATCAATCGCTGACCTACCTCCCTTTTGCATAATCAATCACCTTTTCAAATGTTATTTGGTACACATCCAGATTATGCTCACTTAAAAATTTTTGGGTGCTTGTGTTATCCCTGGCTCAAACCATACTTGATCCAAAATCTTCAAAAATATACTTGTCTCGTGATGTCAAATTTTTTGAAAGTATTTTTCCTTTCCAGAATATGTTTTCACAGCTTTCCTCATGTTTTAGACAACTTGCCTGGGAAAACTTGTTTACAACTAACTAGACCATCTCTCCTATGATTTCTCCTGTGCCTTGTACAGATTTATCGCCTCCTATTATTCTGACCAATGTAGATACCATCTGGCACACGCATGATATTGTCTCCTCCGGCTGCGCTCCAATAGAGTCTACGATACCAGGTACTTTTCCTACTTTTCCCTCTCCACTTTCTTCCCTTCTTGATGCCCAATCTTCTTATCTTCCATCCTCTATCCTTGTTGAGAGAACTTCCATTCCAATACCCTTTCCATCACCCCAACTACCATCAATATCCCATCCACCATCGCCAAAACCTCCTATTCGATTTGTGTACTCTTGTCGCTCCACTCCAGCGGCAACAACGAACACCTCTGCCCCAACCTTGATCGAACCACACCCTTCACCCTTGCCTCCAAATTGAGTCGCTACCCGCTCACAACACAATATCCATAAACCAAAACCAATTTTTGATTACATAGCTCACCTCCCACCTATATTCACTCCTAGCACCTTCAACCGAGCAAGCACACACATAGAGTGGCAGAATGCTATACAAGCTGAATTTGATGCACTGCGTAAAAACCACACGGGGGAATTAATACCTCCTGATCCGTCTAAAAATGTCATTGCTTGTAAATGGTTGTACAGAATAAAATGAAAGGTTGATGGTTCTATTGATCATTATAAAGCCAGATTGGTCGCAAAGGGATTTACCCAACGTCCTGGTGTTGATTTTCATGACACGTTTAGCCCAGTAGTCAAACCAACTACTATTCGTGTGGTCCTCTCCTTTGCAATCAAATTTGATTGGCCTCTACTTCAACTTGACGTTAATAATGCATTTCTTTAAGGACGTTTGGATGAAGAGGTTTATATGGAACAACCTCGAGGATTTGAAGACAAGACTTGTCCAACCCATATTTGTCGTCTTCATAAAGCTATTTATGGACTCAAACAAGCTCCTAGAGCATGGTACAATGAAATCAAGAATCATTTGCTCCTATTAGGCTTCATAAAATCTGAGTCTGATAGCTCCCTCTTTGTTCGTCATCATTCTCATGCCACAGTGTACCTACTGGTATATTTGGATGACATTATTGTTACTAGTAGCACTACTTCAATTGTTAATCAAGTTATTTCTTCACTTGCAGCTAGATTTTCTATTAAAGATCTTGAAGCTCTCACCTACTTTTTAGGTATTGAAGTCATTAGAAGTGTGGATGGTATTATTATGACTTAGAGTACCTATACATGTGATATATTGCGTGAGGAGAACATGGTTGATTACAAACCTGCTAAAACTCCAATGAGTACTACTGAAGTACTCAAGGTCAATGATGGCAACTTATTAGCTGATGCAACCAAATATAGAAGGGTAATAGGGAAGCTCCAATATTTGTCTTTCATTTGTCCAGACATTTGTTTTGCAATAAACAAACTGTCACAATTTATGCAAACTCCTTCCGAGATCCACTAGAAAGTTGTCAAACAGGTACTAAGGTATCTTCAAGGGACTGCTCATCTTGGCTTACGGTTGTGCGCCATAATGATTTCTCTTTACATATGTACTCTAATGCGGATTGGGCTGGAGACGTCAATGATCGAGCTTCTACTACCTACCTTTTGTTTCTTGGCCAAAATCCTGTGAGTTGGTCCTCCAAAAAGCAAAGAACAATTGCTCGTTCTTCCACTGAAGCTGAATATCGGGTAGTTGCAAGAGCCCCTGCGGAAACAAACTGGGACACAAATCTTTTCGCAGAACTACGACTTAAATTTCAAAAAGTCCCAACTATCTACTGTGACAATGTTGGTGTGATGTATTTATATGCCAATCCTGTTTTCACAGTCGCATGAAACACATTGCGGTGGATTTCCATTTTGTGTGCAATCAGGTTCAGCTCAAGCAAGTTCAAGTTGTTCATATACAATCAGCAGACCAACTTGCAGATACTCTAACCAAGGACCTTTCCAAATCAGCCTTCGACAGACACGTGTTCAAGCTAGGTGTTGTTGTACACTGCCTACCTTGAGGGGGGTGTATCAGCGCATAAGTTGCTTTGTACAACTGCTAGATAGAATTAGTTAATTACTGTTTTATTAGTCATGAGTTACTGTTGAGTTTTACTATTAGTTTATTGCTGCTCTTCTATTTTGACTAGGTCTCTAATAGTGTTTAGGCTTAGGATTATCTCCCCATTTTGTGGAGTTAGCTTAGGAAATAGTTAGACCATCGTGTACATTTATTTCCATTCCAGCAATCAGATGGAAGGTTCTTCTGGAGCTTATCTTGTTTCTTTAATCACCTTATAGTACTTTGTAAGATTACATTCTTATAATTTTTCAGTTTGAACTAATGTAAAGAATGACAGTAGGCAACTTTTAGTTATAGTTATTACCATATCATTTGTTAATGATATTTTGATGCATGTTATAAAGGATCATTTTCTTAATGGTACATCTAGAAATAAGAAAAAACCTAACTTCCTGTTCAATCGCAAGAGAAAAACAACAGTGACATAAAAGTAATAATCATTTTCTACAAGATGTTTCCCACCTTGACATTATAATTTCAAGAATCTCCTAATCGGTTGCATTTTGCAGAGACTCCTCCTCCTTTGACTGATGAATAAAGCTCGCAACATTTTAAACACTAATAGTCTCATCATCCTTTTATGCCAAAACAATCAATGGACTAGAGAAATTACATTATTTCCACTTCAAAGAATAGGTTGATAGAGAAATTGTTCTCCATTGCCTGTCAAAAGAGTAAGGCAAGAGGCAATCCTAAAGAATCACATGCAACACTTTGGTATTTTTTTTTATAAATATTACACAAATATTTCTAGAGAAAAGGTTTCAGAATGAATTCGCTAATAAAAGCACAATAATGTGTTCTATAAACATAAGCTACAAGCATTATTAGGTTAAAATCTTGATTACCGTAGAAAGCGGCTTCTCAGAATTCCTTTAAGATGAACCTTATACACTTCACAAAGCTCAACTTCTCAGCGTCAACACCAAATTCTTATAGATATATGATTCCTGCTTGACATGTCTTACCAGCATTCTCAAAAAAGTAAAAACAACTCAACAACAATCAGCTACAATGGCATTAACACAACACATGACCAAAAGTGCACCTCGATGGAATACTTTTGTTTATTTATCAGAGGTTTAAATGATATAGTGCATGTGGTCAACATGTTAAAGAAAAGGAGTGATTGAAAATATCAATCTAACTTCGTTGGAGATAGATTAATAGTAAATATTGCTATACATTATCATTACTCTAATGTAACAGTGAGAGAAGTTTTTATTCCACCTACAAATATAAAATAGCAGTTTGCAAGTTCACCAAAATCTTTTTGTTAGTAGATAAAGAGACAAGCATAGATTTCAGGAAATAACTTCAAAGAGTATTTAAAGGGGTTAGGGTTGCTCTAGCTAAACTTTTAAGGCTCATTAGCATAAATATTTCAAGGAGTAGTTAAGAAAGCAAGATATAATAACAAACTATTTTATGCATTGAAATGGCCTGAGAGTTGCCTTTGGCTTCTGCATATCTAAAACTTGATTGGAGGAAGCTATTGGGTTCCTCTTCTCCCTCTATAACTCTCTATCTCCGACCTTACCACCATTATTTAACTTGCGCTTACCTTACTTTCCCTTTGAGTTTTCAAAGTTAAGGTCCCTTTGCCTTTCCCTTTTTTTGCCTTACCTTCCTCCCTTTCCTTCTCTCAACTACAACTTCAATCACTAATTTTGAAAAGTCCAAGTTCTTTTTATAAATCTTAAAGCTCTGAAATATAGAGAGTTAATTTTAAATCTTTATTCTAATAAAGAGCAACGTAATAGCTACTATTCAGTAAGTAATTTGACAAGAAAATATAACAATCATATTTCTAAGAGTGGATAAAGTTTCAGCCTGAAAAAAAAATAATGGTCAGGCAATGGTAACCATTTCAATTTGAGTGTCGACACAACTAAATCTGTTCAGTGTTAAAAGAATTTGATTCCATATGAGTTGTGTGCCACATTTTATGACCCTGAAGATATATATGCAAGTTTTTCATGTAAAAACGGAACACGATAGAGACGTAAAATTGAAGAAATCAAAATTCATAACATACATGCTTGGTGTTTCCTGATACTACCATAAACTTCATCTAATATGTACTTCCTTGCCTCCGAGTTCTTGTACAAAGATACAATCCTCAGTTTTTTTTTTTTAAAAAAAAACAACCTAATCTTCAATTCTTCTTTAATAATAGCTAACTATAAGGATCTAAAGCAACTTCTTTATACCCTAATCAGAGTACCAAAGGTGTGTTAAAATAAAAAGTAAATAATGGCATCAACATTATAGAATAATTTTTTAAAGTAATTGAAATGCTTTAAATATGAGTATTTGAAAAGGAATTGTATTGCTAATCTTATTAGACAAGTCATTCCTATCTCATATACATGTATTTTGAAAAAGGATCATATTGCAACTCTTATTTAAAAATTCATTTCTATCTTTTCCCCCCACCTCTTACCTGAATTCACAGAGGACAAATTCCCTTTTTTTCCTAATAAACATAGTCATGTTTTGACCGCTAAAAATCTTTCTTCAATTCACAACTTGGTACACTATTTCAGGTGTACCAGTAATTATTGGTAGAGAGTAAAGACATATCTTGCAATTTTCCTGTAGAATGCAACACTAATCGATTTTTAGAATTAACATCAGTTCTGATACCACTATACTAACAATCAGTCAACTAACAAATATGTTACACTCAACTCCAAACGTTGAACTAAATTTTGTCAGAAAAATGAAAGAATTTAAACTATAGTTATTGCATAATTTTTTACTATAAAAAAAAATTAATTATAGGATGGAAAAAAAATAGAGTAATATATCCATTGTTATCCAGGATATCTTAAGTTAAGAACTTTTCCCAATAACTCAATACCCAATTATTTTCTTTAAAAGGGAAAGCAGATGACTGTCAAAGATAAGAATTTTCAACATTACAGCTAAATTTTGGATACAAAAGTTCAAAAATTAGTAGTAGTAACAGTTGCCATTGTTGGAAAAGAGGAAAGAAAATTTGTCATTGAAGCGATTGTTGGAGAAGAGGTAAAAAAGTCTGTCATTGCACTGGAGAGGGAGAGTAGGGATAGTCGACAGTGAAGATAAGTTATTGCATTTATTTCTTTTCTCTTCCTTAGAGATGAAAAAGTAAAAGAATAGTCTAAAATAGTACTTCCTTTGTTTTAATTTGTTTTTCTGATTTTGATTCGACTCCTTTTTGAAATAGACTAAAAGGAACATTAAACTAACAATTAAAACAGAGGAAGCTGTAAAATACCTTATTAACATTTCAATCCAGGTTCTGTTATTTGAGTCTTTGTAATACCTAGGTTGTTAGCACCTGGATATTGAAAAGGGAAAAATTAGATTGTCAGTATCAAGCAAAGGGCATATTCGTTAACTGATTGTGCGGTGATTGTTCATCCAATGCCCATTCCTTATATGAGAGCACATTGACTGAGGAACTGGAGCATATCCAGGAGAGCTGCAAGATACCTAATTTCCTTTCATTGCCAGTTCTCTCACAATTGAGAAAATAAAGTATGGATGTTGTAGAAATATCTATACTAAGATTTCTTAAAGTTGGTGTAATATGAGTCCTACAAGCTCTTAATCAAGTGTCGATGTGTTCTTTAAACACATGACACAAATATATTACATCGAAATACACCAATATTCTCATAATGTGCACATAATAACTTTCCTGGGAAAAAAATAAATCAATTGCTAAGTAAAATGTCGATATTTTTATTTTAAATTGTGATCTTATACTTTGATAATCATCTTATAAGCATATCTTTGATGCGATGTGAAATTCTTTTCACAGGTTGAGACAAAAAAATATCCTATAAAATTATTTTTCTAACTTTTTTTGCAACTGATTCAATCCTACCGAAATTTCTATTAAGTTAACAAATATAACAATAAATTAGTTTTATAGAAATTTCAAATTACATTTGTAGATGCCCGAATTAGATCCTAAAGCCCTAAAAATAAAATTGTTTTACTCTCTCTCTATGTCCTAGAAAGAAAACACGTAAAACAATTGTTATTGTATATTGCATATTACAAGACATAATTCAGCTTTTCTTATCCTTAATCCATTTAGTTAAGTTAGATGTGCGTACATGATACTCATGACTCCTCTGGATATGTATAGTTGACTGAGCAACAAAACAAAATCTCAATCTTTAATAGAAAACTATCACGACCTCCGCACAACCACAAGTATGAGCATATTACGCAGAATCAAATAAGTTGCTTGTAAAATTTTAAATATATCATAAGGTCATCACTCACCATTAACCATTAAGTAGATAAAGTTTGATAGATTTTTTATACGTCCATGGCTCTAACAATCATTTATCATCATTAAGAAAAGCAAAACATAAACTATACTTAGGACATGAAAATTGTTTCATGTTGTAATGTTCAATGTAGGGAAAGTAATTATATTAGTAGATTTATACAATTATTAGGTTATTAAAAAAACACTTAGGGCATATGATATAAACACTCCCAAATTATGCATAAGGAAATTAGTGTACCTTAGAAAATAACTTAGTATCAATTTAATAGAGAAGCTTTGAGTTGGTAGGCATGTCGAAACTGTAATGTTGGAACCTCCAAATATGGAATTGGAAGCTGAAAATTTGTTTTGGTGTGGTCCTTAGAGGTCGAAATTGAATTACACATCAAATTGAAATTCTTTGTGATCAAAAGCTTCAAATTCAACCATTGTTTTTATCAAATTCCACCATTGTTGAAGCTTGGGTTTCTAAATTGATTTCCCAATAAAAAAATTATGGGTGATTGACAACAAAATTTGACTTGGTGATAACGATGTAAGATTAAATTTGTCAATATATGCAGTTGATACCGGTGATAACTGCTCAAGTCTCCATTGATTAAGGTACTCTTTGAGAAACTTCATTGATGGTCTGAGATTTTTGTTGTTGATAAACTTGAGTGAGATATATTTATTCATGAAGTTGACTGAAAGAGGAATGTGAAAGAATGATTGAGAAAAAACATAGAACAAAGTGACTATTTGAGCGGAAAAAAACAGCTACATATATACATGCCAGGGTAATCTTTATTTGTGTCATAGCAAAACAAGAAATGACACGAACCTGGACTATTTCCTTCTTCTTGTGTACCTCTCCAAAAGGAAGTGGAACATACTTCTATGCCTCAAGATCAAATTTTGTGACAAAGCATCACTCCTGCCCACTCTTTTAACTGCCCCATTATTCGGTTCAATGTAAATGACGTAACCAACAGCTACCTGCACATATATCACGGAAGCATGAGACATCAACAGAGAAAAATATTCATCGATGAGACTGAAGTAAATAACAAACTACATGCAATTTCGCCAGTGATTTCTAAGAGCATGATTAATAAAAGTGAAATAATGTTACTGAATTTACTCAAGTGAAAATGCTTCAATCTAGATATTAAACAACAGATGTCAAGAGAGAAATATTGTATATTCTCATTATCCTGTTTATTAAACGTATTAAAATTTTGATACTTCATCAACAGATAGGTTGTACTTCTTACAACAACAACTTCAACAAAACCAACGTAATCCCATAAATAGGGTCTAAGGAGGGTGATGTGTACGCAGCCTTA
This sequence comes from Solanum bulbocastanum, assembly GCA_037074985.1. Lineage (NCBI taxonomy): Eukaryota > Viridiplantae > Streptophyta > Magnoliopsida > Solanales > Solanaceae > Solanum > Solanum bulbocastanum. The sequence goes on along the minus strand of CM073607.1, from coordinate 19,306,763 downwards.
CCCCTACCTTGTAAGGGTAGAGAGGCAATTTCCGATAGACCCTCGGCTCAAGTAATGTTGCATAACTTACTTAATCTTTAATTAAGACAATATATTTTGTGGGGTCAAGCTTCAACTTTTTGGTACCTTCGACAGTTTTTAACCCAATTATAAAATGGATAATGCTTTTGCCATATCCACCTGTCGCATTCTCACCCTCTTTTGGAGATAGTTCTGTCACCTACATTAAAAAAAAAAAAAGAAGATGAGCATCAAATTCACAATATATTAAAGATAATCATTGCATAACTATTATGGATCAAAGACCAGCAAAAATGAAATGGCAAATGGGATAGACAATGGACTTGCCTCTCCTTTGCCTCAGTTTTTATAAACATTTTTATTCTCCTTTGCCTCAGTCTACAAACTTGTCATATGTACCACTCAATTGGATGAAAAATCTCAAATTAACAACAATAACCCGATTTAACTTAAATTACCCAATTTAACTTAAATTACCCAATTTTAAACCGATCTGACCCACCTAATCATATAACCTATTCATCTCCATCTTCATCTTCATCTTCACCCAACCATTGGAACCACTACCCAAACCACCAAACAATTCTATTTTTACTCTCTTCTTCGACAACCCGCAATCAAGCATCCCACCATTGCTTCAACCACACACCCTTTGTAACGATTCGCATAATAATAGGTTGAACTAGAGCCTCATCGTGTGGGTTAGTGTAATCTTAAGTGGATGTTTAGGTTGTTTTAGAACTTAATTGAGCAAGAAAGAAGTCAAGGGCGCAAGTAAGGACCTATGCTAGCAAGATAAAGCCAAAGGAACCATGTTCTTTGATGGACCTTTTGGTGATGGGACTACTTGATCACCCAAGTAACTTGATGATGCGCCAAAGTGCACTTGGGGTCGCCCAATGGGCTGTTCCTTTGTCCTTGGTTCTGGAACAAAGGGCGAGCTAAGTGGTAGCTCGCTGACTTCATGTATCAGGACACTACTTCCAATTCAAGTGTCAACGATCACATATAGTAATATAACCCAACCGAATGGGTCCCAAGGGAGTAGTTAGTAGTTGAGAATAAAGTAGAAAAGTAAAATTATGTTCTAGTCAATCATAGCTATAAAATTTACGAGTAAAAGCATACTAAATCAAGAAGTGACACGAATGTCAATTGTCAATGGGGGGGAGGGATTGTATTCAACTAATAAACCAAAAATAGCAAAAATACGAAGATGTGAGATAGGGAGACGGGATTCTTGGGATGTGATCTTAATATGAGATAAAATAAACAATTGAGTAAATTTTATTGATAGTAAATTGTTGAACATTTGTAACTAAGCTAGACTTTAAAGAGGGTAAATTTTCTCTCGAACAACTTACCCTGAATCAACTCGGTTTCTCTCGAACACCGAGTTGCAGCAATTATGCAGAGCCTTTGCTTTAGCTCATTCACTCTCTTGAGCTGAATGTGTGGGAGAAGATCAAAAATTCACTATCTCGAGCTGAACCCACAATGACCCAATAACCACAGGCAATCAATTTAGTAGTTTTGATTTTAAAACATCTCTCTCGAGCAAGCCAAAAACACTAAGATGAAATCGTATTTGCAACTACAATCCCATTAAGTTCAAACACAACTACTAAACGAAATCACATTTAAACAACAAATAGGCTATCAATGAGCAATACCCAACAGTAAATCTAACCCATATTCACATAATCACACCCCAAGTATTGGGGTTTTAGCTAAACATGAAAAAGAGATAGAAATTGATACCTAAAAGTGTTTCCATCAAATGGGTACGATAAATAATGACTTTAAACACTGCTAAGATGAATATTCTTTGATACCCACTTCCAATTTCTTGGAGATGAAAACCTTCAAAGCTCAAGAACAATGTCTCCCAAAAACTCTTAAAACTCAAACTGAAATATTCTAAAATTCAGTAATAATTCGCTACAACTTGATACTAAGCTCCTGATTTAAATGGGTATTTATAGTTTTCAGAAATTTGTGCTGTGAAAGACCACTCGGCATTGTTAGTCGGGATCGTCGATGCACTTAGCGATCCACCCTTTTGGTCTAGTTCATCACCTTTCATCATTTGTCTTCAGCATCTTCACATTTTGAATCATTGGGCGATATGGTGTTGCTTCGTGGAATTGTTCGACAACACACTAACTACTCCCTTTCATCACCAACTTGATCTTTTCCTTCAAGGCTCAGCACACTGAAACTTTAGGCAAGGTAACGACCATTCGGTGACTCGCCTAATGCATTTGGCGATCCTCAGGCCTGCATTTCTTTGTTCTTTTAGCTGCCTTGTTCCTTTTTTTTACTTGATAGCGTCTATGCTTTGTCTCTCAACTCAAATACCTGAAACTTAAGGATTTACATCGGTTATTGAGACAAAATATGCATTTGAGGACACTAAATCCATTAAAATAAAGCCCTAAATGAATCCAAATCATGGACTCATTAACACCCCCAATTTAAACTTTTGCTTGTCCTCAAGTAAAACTCAAGTTCAGTAGTTAAAAAATGATGTCTCAAACAGTGCTACATAAGACTCAATCGTGAATGCACACAAAAAGTCCCAACTTACTCGTACAAGGACCAATTGTGCACTCAAAGTTTCAAGTCGTGACTCACCATTATCAAAGAATCTCAACTCACTATACTTGCTTCAAATGCAAGTTCAAGCTCAACAGAGGAAATAAAATACCCACAAAAAAATAATGACTCCATGTTCACACACAATGGTTCAAAAATTTATAGTTTCGAAATCATGATCAACACTCACACTCACAAAGATAAACACAATGCATGATTTCACCCATAGGTTTGCCCTTATTTTCCAATCAACTTTTGCTTCAGCTCATTCAAGATCAAAAAGGTCTTTTTCAAGGCTTGTAATGGGGCTGAGTGTAATGGTATGACCATTTAGGCTTATAGGCTGAAAATCCTTATAAAATGTGATGTGAGCAACACCTTCATTCCTTCTCTTTATCAATTTCACTCAAGCTCAAAAGTCACCTCTTTTTTATCTTCCATGATTCAATGGAAACCCCACTTTCTTTGTATTTCCACAACTTTATTTCACGATTTTTTCTTTCTTTTTCTTTTGCAATCTTTTCTTCTTTTATATGGAGTAGTTACATTTTTTTCAAAACATAGCATGAGGGACTCATTTGCATTTACTTGATTGGCCTTCTCTTTTAACCACATCCCCAACTTAGGCTTTTGGCCTAAGTTGGCTATTCAAACAAACCGCAGATCATGAGGATTATGGGTAATGGGCCAATAAAAGGCAGCAATGTTATCAAGTTTCTTCCAAGAAAGGGTTAAGGTTCAAAGGGTGTTCAAAAGAGGTTCACATACTCACAAGGTAGGCCACAAAAGAGGTATATGTCAAATTGGTTCACACTCTTTAAAGTTGCGTAAGATCATCTCAAGAAATTTGCATCACATAGTCAACCAGACCAACGGGGCAAATTCTAAGTGTCATCACACTTGGTTCATAGTAAGCTCATCACACAAGGCATTGGCACCCAAGTCAAACAAGACTCCACACTTTTGCTAGTGTGCAATGTTCATCACAAGAGAACTCGATTTGATAATTGGCTAGTCACAATGAGATGCAAAGAGTTCACATATTGTCAATGCAACTTCAATTGGCCTCATCGTAGCCGCGCATTCATTTATGTTCGATTATGAGCACTATTCAAGTCATCGGTATTGATCAAAATCGATACTCAAATTTACTAGAAAACAGCCACATTCAACACATACAAGAGGTGGCAAATATTTTTCCAAAAAGGTCAAAAATCACTTACAATTAAAAGCAAGGAGCCACAAGCTCAAACTTTCCATAAAAAGCATTGTATAACACAATTTAAGCTTTTAACCCAAATATATAAACAAAAAATGGAGTCACAAAAGATGGGCCTTACCCCACCACAAATAAAAACATTTGTCCTCAAATACAAATAAAAATATCCACAAGTCGAAATAAAGTAAGGCAGAGATGGAGGTAAAGAGAGGATCATGTCTACACAGTCGCTCCATCTGTTTGGGCATCAGTGCCCGATGCATCACTCTGGGTCTGAGCATCAGTGCTCGAGGTCACCTCAGGAGGAACGACAGTGCCAAATCCACTAAGGGTTGTCACGTGTGAGTCCTTCAAAAAGACATGCACAGCTACACAGAACCCCCGAGCCCATGAAGGAACATTAGGATCTCTGATAGTGGTTCTCCTATTAGAAGTGGACCTTTTGCCCTTGCCTTTCCCACCCGTTGTGGGAAATCTTGTAGCTTTGTGTCTGGATATAGCTGCATCCTCATTTATAGTAATCCCCTTAGGGGTAGTTTGGTGTGAAGGATAGGGTAAAATAATCCTGGGATTAAATTATAGTGCCACTCAATTTGTTGTTTGGTTAGCAAAGCCAGGATAACTTATCCCGGCACTAATAATTAGAACCGGGATAAGTTATCCCTTCCTATGGGTGATATAGTAATCCCGGGATAACTTATCCCAAGATAAAATGACTAAATGACAAAATTGTCCAAACACTTTTTAGACATTACTTTTCACATCCATGAAGGGTATTTTTGTAAACATATATATTGTTCTTAAGATTTATTATTTTGAATACAACAAACCAAACACTCAATAAAAAATAATCTTAGCGTAACTTATCTCATTATAACTAATCCCATCATAACTTATCCCATCATAACTAATCCCATCATAACTTGAATTCAAACCAACCGAGCACTTAGTCTTCTCTTGGGCTGGTATTATTCTTTTAGCTGCTTTTGATCTATTCATGTCTGCAAAACCTCAAGGAGAAGTTAGGAAATATCCAGACAATTACACAAAAAATTAAGCACGGACAGACTCGCCAAAACAGTTGGCGGGTCGCCGAATTGCTTCGGCGAACTGGGTTAACCCACCGAAGGTTCAGTGAAAGAAAGGTTCAGGGGAACACAAACAAAAGGCGATCAAGAATTCTTTCGACGAGTCGTCAAATGCCTTCGATGACCTCATCCATCTCGCTGAAAGTTACAGAGACCAACATCAATTAAAGCATGCAATTAAAAGCGAGATGGGGACATTTGGCAAACCACCAAGTGGTTCGGCGAGCTCGATCCAACCTGCCAAATGATCCAACATACTTATTTTCAACCCAACTTCTCGAATTCAACCCCGCAACCCCCGAAGACAAATTCAACGGATGCTCTAGTGAAATTAAGGTACATCCCACCACACCCAAGCATAAACCCAGAAATTTACTTCATTTTAAGCACAAGACTACGGGATTTCAACAATCAAAACATTACGGGCAAGATTATCAAATTAAAATAGGCATTTAAACATTCTAATCCTATCAGAGAGACCCAGCACACATCACTAAGATAAGATCATTGCAAATGAGTACAATTCAATAAAATAAACTCAGGGTTTGGAAAACCTACCTTTTATGCCAATTAAAGTACTTTGAAATGCTAAGCGGAGGAACCAATCAACAACCAAAATACTTATGGAGTGCAAAAATATACAAAATACTAATTAGGTGCGAGTTTGCGAAGTTTGAAAATGAGGGAAAGTGAAGATTTTGAAACTTTGAAACCATTGGCCTTTAAAATCGTCCAGTTCTCGCCCATTCAGTGATGTTAGTCGCGCTCGCCGACCCACTCCGTGACACGCCGAGTGTTTACTTACCTCGTCGAGTTTTACAAAACCTCCAGTTAATGTGAGGGTCCAAACAGCGATCTACGTCGGGATTGCCGACTTGGTCGGCGACTCGCCAATAATTACCTAACCTCGCTGAGTTTTACAGACTCTATTTTGAAGATATCTTAAGTCAAACGACGGGTTAGGTTGGGCTCGCCGACCTATTCGACGATGTACCGACTAGACCATTTAGCTCGCCAACCTGCAATTTTCAAACACTCTCCACACTTTAACCTGCAAAATTACCACACCATTATTTCTAAAACAAAAATAAAGCAATAAAGGGTTTTGGGTTGCCTCCCAAACAACGCCTTAGCTAATGTCGTAGCATGACACAAGTCACCATTCAAACCTCATTCTTGGGGTTAGCCATAGTATCACTAGGTAACCCCTCATTATGTTGTGAGTAGAAACATGACAACATTTAGCCTATTTGGGCGTCTTGTAGATGAATAATTATGGAATGGGAGGTCATCATTTGATTCAGCATTTTGACATTCTCTTTTATCTCATTCAACGCTCTATCTTGTTCCACGATTTTGTGTAGAATGAGTGAGAGGACCTCTCTATTTTGTCCACCCTCATGTTGCTTCATCGTTTTGCATTTGCAAGGGGGAAGGTACTTGCTCTTCTTTTTAAACCTTGCTTACAACTTCATTACCTTGTTGGACAGATCATCTAGTTGAATCAACAATGCAATTCATTCTTGGTCCTTTTCCACTTCCTTGTTGGCTTTAACCATGCCATCAAAGAGTTGGGCTACTAATCCATAAGGTTGTTGTATCAAACAACCTGCAAAAAGTTGATCAACAGCGCTTATATTTTCAGGATCAAGGCCTCTATAGAAGCATTCTAGCAGTAACTTGTCTAGCATTCCATGATCCGAGCATTATTATAGCAATGCCTTAAATCTTGGCCACATATCACGGATAGTCTCACTTTCCAATTGATGGAATGTTAGGAGGTTATCCCTAAAGTTCAACAACCTCTACAGGGGTGATCTATTTAGTTAACGTTTTCACCCTTTACACTCATTTTTCCTGTTTCAATACACAAACAGGCAAAACAAAGATAAAAATTAAGTAAGTTTTACTATAACAACCAAGAACAAAATCCAACTTAACTAAAAATTCTCAATTAGCACCACTCCCTGATAGCGGCGCCATTTTGACTTCACATATCAGGACACTACTTCCAGTTCAAATGTCAACAATCGCGTGTAGAAATATAACCCAACTGAATGGGTTTGGGTGGAGTCCCAAGGGAGCAGTTAGTAGTTGAGAATCAAGTAGAAAATTAAAATTATGTTCTAGTAAATCATAACTATAAATATTTATGAGTAAAAGCATACTGAATCAAGAAATGACACGAATGTCAATTATCAATGGGGGGTTTGTATTCAACTAATAAACCAAAAATAGCAAAAATATAAAGATGTGAGATAGGGAGACGTGATTCTTGGGATGTGATAAGAATATGGGATAAAATAAATGACCAGGTAAATGTTATTGATAGTAAATAGTTGAACATTTATAACTAAGCTAGACTTTAGTGAGGGTAAATTTTCTCTCTAACAACTTACCCCAAATCAACTCGGTTCTCTCAAACACCGAGTTGCAACAATTAAGTACAGCCTCCACCTTAGCCCATTCACTTTCTCAAGCTAAATGTGTGGGAGAAGGTCTAGGATTCACTCTCTCGATTTGAACCCACAACGACCCAATAACCACAGGCTATCGATTTAGTAGTTTTGGTTTTAAAACCTCTCTCTCGAGCAAGCCAAAAACACTAAGATGAACTCATATTTGCAACTACAATCCCATTAGGATCAAACACAACTACTAAAAGAAATCACATTTAAACAACAAATAGGCAATTAATGAGCAATACCCAATAGTAAATCTAACCCATATTCACATAATCACACCCCAAGAATTAGGTTTTAGCTAAACATGAAAAAGAGATAGAAATTGATATCTAAAAGTATTTCCATCAAATAGGTAAAATAAATAATATCTTTAAACACATCTAAGATGAAGATTCTTTGACGCCTACTTCAAATTTCTTGGAGATGAAAAACTTCAAAACCTTCAAACCTTAAGAATAATATCTCCCAAAAACTCTCAGAACTCAAATGAAAATATTCTAAAAAATAGTAATAATTCACTACCACTCGGTGTAGTTAGTCGGGATCGCCAATGCACTCGGCGATCCGCCCTTTGGCCTAGTTCATCGCCTTTCAGCTTTTGCCTTCAACATCTTCGCGTTTTGAATCATTGGGTGATATGGTGTTGCTTCACGAAATTGTTCGGCGATACGCAGACTGATCTCATTAATCGCCAACTTGATCTTTTCCTTCATGGCTCAACACACTAGAACATTGGGCGAGGTTACGGCCATTAGGCGATCCTCAAACCTTCATTTCTTCGTTGTTTCAGCCACCTTGTTCTTTCTTTTTTTTTTTTTTTTTGCTTGATAGTCTATGATTTGTCTGTCAACTCAAATACTTGAAACTTAAGGATTTACATCAGTTATTGAGACAAAATATGTATTTGAGGATACTAAATCCATTAAAATAAAGCCTTAAATGAGTCCAAATCGTGGACACATCACTCGCCAACCAAGTTGGCAAATCACCCATTTGCCCCTTAGATCGCCCAGTGAACTGCCCATTTTGTGAGCCTACTCAAAAAATGGGTGAGCCAAGGGTGCACTTGGTGAGTCGCCTAGTTCCTTTGGCGAGCCATGAGGTCCAAAAGGCGAGCTTAGTCGGGTAGGGTGCTGAATTTTAAGTTTAAACTTTGTGGGTCCTTAGTTATTTCCCAAAGTTGGGTCCTCATTATTCTATTCCTTTCCTAGTAACTATATAACTCTTTTTCACTTGAATTCTTTCAATTAATTCACTCCAAATAGAATTAAAGAAGACTCATCTACTCTCTAAGATTTCTCTCTCTAAAACTCAAGAAGAAGAAGAGAGCCATCGAAGCTAAGGTTTGTGGATTCAAGGTGTTTTCTTCCTCAAATTTCGTGGGGATTCAATAGCAAGGTATGGTGGTCTTCATCCTTGACTTATTATCTTTGAAGGAGCCAACTTCAAAAGTGATTTCAAATCTTCAAAGTTTCCCCAAAATCCAAGATTTCAATCTATGCATGGGTTCGATTAAAAACGATTTCTAAAGGCATTATTGCATTGAATTGTGAATGAATTGTGGGTTTAAAGTGATTTAAGGTGAATTCTTCCTAGAACCCATATTTTCTGCCAAATTCTTAAGTTGTGATTTGTGGTTGGGATTTGATTGATTATGAAGTATATGGGTTGTTTATGTGCATATGGATATAGAATGTTGAAATTATGTTATTGCTCTTGCCAAATTCTATTGATCTAAGGTGTGTGGGTGAATGTAATCCATGACCCATTAAGGGCAAGTTATGATCAAATTACATATTGAAGTAGAATTGTGCTTGATCTATTGATCCACTTGAAAGGTGGAGGTGTTTACTCACTATGTATATTATGGTATTGAATTGATGGATACCTTCCTTGTACCTCTATATATATGAAGGATCTATGTATGATCATGATGTAAAGAATATGTGTGTGATTTCAATGAATGTATAATTATCATGTTTAGATTGTAATAGTGTTATGATTAAAAGTATATTCTCTATTAACACTCATGAATGAAGATCATGGAATGGGAAGGGTTTTCTCATATGTATTGTATATATTGAAATGGTAGGCTAAGGCATCCTTTCATTGTATAAATGAAAGTAATATGACTATTTTATATTAAAACTCATGAATGATGATGATGGAATGTGAAGGGTTTTCTCTTATGTATTGTATATATTGAATTGGTAGGCTAAGACATCCTTTCATTGTACAAATGAAAGTAATGTGATTATTTTATATTAAATTAGCAGGCTAAGACATCCTTTTCTTGTATTGATGAAAGTGATCTTGAATGAAGTATCTTGAGTTGGTAGGCTTAGGTATCCTCATCTTGTATAATGAATGTATCTTGACTATTGTCTTAATGTCTTGAATTGGTAGACCTAATGTTGGTATCCTTTCATAAATGAATGAATGATGAAGTATTCTAGGCAAAACCTTGGATTGGTATACCTAATGTTAGTGGCCTTTCATGAGGAGTCTAGGAGCTAATGAGATGTTAAAACCTTGAAGCGGTAGACCTAATTTTGGTGGCCCTTTCATGTGTGAAATGATGAACCTTATATCGGTAGACCTAATTTTGGTGGCCCTTCTTCGAAAGTCAATGAGCTATCCATAATATACCTTGAACCGGTAGACCTAATGTTGGTGGCCCTTTCATGTGTAATGTACCTTGGGTCGGTAGGCCTAATGTTGGTGGCCCTCTAAAGTACAACAATGTAATGTGAATGAACTATTCTATAGTAATGGAGGCTAAGTACTAAGTGGATATGGTAAGATGGTGACTCTCCTAATGTTAGGTTAGAGTCCAATGAACATCTTTCTTATCTCATAACTATGTGCCCACATATGTAAAACACACTTAGTTCTACCTTAGGCAAGTGGAACACCTTCCTTCGGTGTAGGGTTATATGATACCAGATTCCATGATTTAGCTCCTATGGTCTATATCTATTAATGCCTATTCCCATCATGTGAGATGTGTATTATGGTTTCTTGATGAGTTTTATGAAGTGTGGGTGGTACTATGATACGTCATCCATGCATTGCACGAGTAGACTTTGAAAGGGTCATCGTGAGTTCTCTAAGCCTTAATGGCTAATGTATGAATGTGTCCTAAATGAAGTTAATAAAGAACGTTGACTCTTATATGCTTAAATATAAAGATGCATGTTATATTTGGATTGTATCATGAGTTACTTCCTTGTCATGACTTATTGTATATGAATGTGTCGTGCCTACGGTGATTTCAAAGGAGTACTTAGTATGATTAGTAGTATGAGATGCTACTTGCATATTGCAAATATATGACTTAGGGGTTGGCTTAGGTGATGGTCCTTTTGTGATGATATGACTTATGAAAGGTTTATGTCTCTTATGTGTGAGCATTGTGTGAAGATGGAAAGGTTTAATGGTAAGTTCCCTTTTGGTGACCGTAAGGTGGTAATTCAGTGTGGATGGTGGTATGGGACGCTATCCATACATTGCCCAAGGTATAACTTGAGGGTTACTTGAGGTGAAGGCAAAATGTGAAGGTAAAGGATTACATGTTGATTATGTTCTTATGTGGTTAAATGACTTGTATGTTATATGTTTGAATATTATGCCTCTTATACTATATTCATGAAGTTTTATCAAAATGGCATAAAAGCATGACTTTCAAACTAAATGTCCATTTTAAGCATGTTTTTGCATGGCTATCATACATAGTACTTAATTGTGCTGACCCATTATTCTTCATGTTTTACTACAAGTGTAGGTTCTGGCAAGTGATTGCTTCTCTCTAGTGCAAGTGCTTGGATTGATATTCTTCCAAGATCAAGTGGTATGTCCTCATAGATCTAGGATAAATACTCTTAGATATTTCTTTATCTCATGTAATAGACAATGTTAGTCTTTTCAATTGTAAAAGGTTGTGTCCCTACTTTAATTTTCAAGATATTATTTTAGATGGCCATGTGAGACTTAGACTTCCGCTGTGTTTTTGAATAAAGTTTTAAATTTTTTGGTTTTAAAAAAGTTTTAATTCCATACTATTTCTCTCATCGAATGTAATAAAATGCTATGAGGCTTGTATGAGACCCCTTCGGGGTCAAGTATGTCGTGTCGCTTCGGGGTATAGGCTTGGGTCGTGACAAATATCGTATCAGAGCATAAGATTTTGGAAATGGTTTTTAGGATTGATGTCTCACAAATCACGTCTAGGATAGTCTTGTCTTCGATATGAGTCGCGACACATCTATGAGCGAGAGGCAATAAGACTTTAGAAAGTTACACTTCTTTCATATTCTTGAAGTCGTGCCTTAGAGTTTAGATCTATAAGTGTCCTTTTACTAACGCTTCTCTTGTGTTTATAAGATATGAATACAAGGGCTAACCCAAGAAGGATGGAAGTGGAGAATGTGAATGAGGGAGTTCCTCCCCAAGGTCTTCAAGGTGACCAAGTTCCTCTAGGCAATCAAGGAAATCAAGTTATGGTGGATCCCCCAACTATGACCAATGAGGAAGTTAGGTCGACTCTTTTGATGATGGCTCAAGCTGTAACTACTTAAGCTCAAGCCATGACGGCCCAAGCTATGAGGGTTGTTGAGGCTAATATGAACCCCAATGTGAGTACTATGGCTTCTAGGTTGAGATACTTTGTGAGGATGAATCCTCTAGTATTTCTAGGTTCTAAGGTGGGAGAGGATCCCCAAGATTTTTTGGATGAGGTGTATAAGATAGTCAATGCCATGAGAGTGACTTTTATTGAAAAAGCGAAACTAGCCACCTATCAATTAAAGGATGTTGCCCAAATTTGGTTTACTCAATGGAAGGCCAATAGGCCGATTTGAGCGGGTCCTATAGAATGGGAGTTGTTTAAGGAAGCAATCCTTGGTAGGTACTTTCCCAGTGAGGAAAGGGAGGTTAAGGTAGAGGAGTTTATCAATCATAGGCAAGGTAACATGAATGTGCGAGAGTACTCCTTGAAATTTACTCAATTGTCTAAGTATGCCCCATCCATGGTATCTAACCCTACAGATGAGATGAGTAGGTTTGTTACGGGGATATCTGACCTAACTGAGGAACAGTGTCGCACGACGATGCTCCATGATGATATGAACATTTCTAGACTCATGGTGTATGCTCAATCTATTGAGGAGTACAAACTTAAAAGGAAGAATAGGGAGTTGAAGAGGTCTAGGCCAGATAAGCAATGTCAACCTAGGTTCAAGAAGAGGACTCCAAACTAAGATTCTTCAAGCACTCCTAAGGGTAACTAAGAGAGAGGTAGTGGACCTCCATTTTCTAAACCTACTTGCCATAATTGTGGAAAGAAGAATCATGGGAAGTGCTTGGCCGGTACTAGTGGGTGCTATGGTTATGGAAAGAATGATCACCAAGCGAAAGATTGTCCTACTCTTACGGCTAAAGGAAGGGAGGCCAAACAAGCTTCTCTTAAAAGCCCGGATCTTGATGTTCCAAAGTGGAACCGTTTCTATGCTCTTCAAGCTAACAAGGACAAAGGAGCTAATCCGGATGAAGGTACCGGTAAGTGATAGTTCTTTATAGTTGTGATGTTGTGTTGAGGTTCCTATGATGCTTTCATGATTTGCCTTAGGTGGGTTTTCTCCTAAGTGGGGAATAGTATGTTGAATAGTAAGGTTGTTGAGAGTTTTGATATCCTTATCTCTTTCCTTCTATTCCTATTCAAGCTTAAGACCAAGAGTTCCTTGTAGCTTGTTTCATGTTTTGGAGTCATCTGTTAAAAATGTGTTTCCATGGTGTCCTTATATTATGCATGTTTTGATGAGATTTGTGCTTATATAAGAAAATGAGCTTTTTGATTTTTGTGTTCCTCATGTTGAGGTACATTTTTAATGAATTGCCTAAATGCTTCATGAATTGAATTGTTGAGCATACTTAAATGTGGTTTTGAGAAAAGTCACATAATTGCCTAATGATGTTATGATGAGCATGATATGAGTTGGAGAAGGTGATTCCTTCAATGTAATGAGAAATGTTGAAGTTATGTTACATAATGAGTTTGTAGAAGTAGTTCCTACTTTCTTATGTGCATTGAGCTTTTTGATGTGGAGTTGATGTTTCCCCCTAGTTTTGTGCATTGTTTATGATGTTGCATGCATGATGGGCTGCTAGTCTTCAGTCGTTAACCCTTAATTTGTTTTAAGTGTCATTCGAGGATGAATGTTCCTAAGTGGGGGATAATGTAACGACTTGAAAAATGATAGGTTGAACTAGAGCCGCATCGTGTGGGTTAGTGTAACCTTAAGTGGATGTCTAGGTTGTTTTAGAACTTAATTAAGCAAGGAAGAAGTCTAGGGTGCAAGTAAGGACCTATGCTAACAAGATAGAGTGGAAGGAACCTTGTTCTTTGATCGACCTTTTGGCGATGGGACTACTTGATAACCCAAGTGACTTGGCGATGCGCCAAAGTGCACTTAGGGTAGCCTAGTGGGTTGTCCCTTTGTCCTTGGTTCTGGAACAAAAGGCAAGCTAAGTCGTAGCTCGCCAACCAGGTTGGTGAATCGCCCATTTGCCCTTGAGATCGCCTAGAGAATTGCTCATTTTGTGAGCCTACTAGAAAAATGGGCGAACCGAAGGTGCACTTAGTGAGTCGCCTAGTGCCCTTAGCGAGCCAAGAGGTCCAAAGGGCGAGCTTAGTCAAGTAGGGTGCAGAATTTTAAGTTTAAACTTTGTGGGTCCTTAGTTCTTTTTCAAAGTTGGGTCCTCATTATTCTATTCCTTTCCTAAGTAACTGTAATAAAGCTAATGTTTATAGTAAGTTTGATATGAAATCAGGCTTTTGGTAGATACAGATTTCTGAAAAGGATAAATACAAAACTGCTTTCAATGTCCCGTTTGGACAATATGAATGGTACGTTATGCCTTTTGGGCTTAAAAATGCCCCGTCAGAATTTCAAAATATAATGAATTCTATTTTTAATCATATCAGCCACATTTCGATTGTTTACATTGATGATGTATTAATCTTTTCTGAGGACATTGATTCTCATTTCAAACATTTAAATATGTTTTTTAAAATTGTTAAACATAATGGTCTTGTGGTAAGCGCCAAGAAAATTAAGCTCTTTCAAACTAAAATCAGATTTCTTGGTCATGATTTATATCAAGGCACTTATAAACCCATTTGCAGAGCTATTGAATTTTCTGATAAATTCCCTGACGTTATCTTAGACAAAACCCAGTTATAGAGATTTTTGGGTAGCCTTAATTACGTGGCAGATTTCATCCCTAAGGTAAGACAGGTTTGTAAGCCCTTATATGATAGACTTAAAAAGGTACCTGTTCCATGGGATAAAGAACAGACTACGGCGGTCATCAAGATTAAAGAAATGGTTAAAAGTTTGCCTTGCTTAGGTATCCCTAATCCAGATTCTTTCATGATTGTTGAAACTGATGCTTCAGATATAGGTTACGGTGGAATTCTTAAACAAAAGAAAACTCCTGATAGTCCAGAGCAATTAGTCCGATTTACTTCTGGAGTTTGGAACTCTGCTCAAAAAAATTATAGTACGGTTAAAAAGGAAGTTTTAGCCATTGTCCTTTGTATTACTAAATTTCAAGATGATTTGATCAATAAAGAATTTCTGCTTAAAGTAGATTGTAAGTCTGCGAAAGAAATTTTGCAAAAGGATGTTAAAAATCTTGTTTCTAAACAGATATTTGCTAGATGGCAGGCCTTATTGTCTAGCTTTGATTTTCAAGTTAAATATATCAAAGGAGAAGAAAATTCTCTCCCCGATTTTCTAACCCGTGAATTTTTACAGGGTAAAACATGAGGCCAGTCATAAGGCCAGGACTCGGAATCAAAGGCCCTTTCCAAGAGAAGGGAAAAGAAGATAAGAAGCCTTCAGCTTCTCCTTTTGCAATCAGGCCGTCGCTGAACAGCCCTAATAAATTTTTAGCTCTTGCCAGCTTACCTCCCATCAACCCTTCTCAAGTTATTAGTCCTTTTCCACAGCTACCACCTAGCTCTTCGTCATCAAATCTTTTGGTTCTTAAAAAACCATTCTCTAAAGAATCTGAACCATGTTCATTCTCTCCTTCTGGAAAACCTCGATTTTCCTCCCCCCAAACTAAAGATTCATATACAATGAAAGCTCCTGAAAGCTTTAAAGAAGCGGTTTCTCCATCTCATAATAAACCCAAAGAACGAGAAGTTTTTAACATGGTTTCTTTGTAGGTCAATCCTATCCTTGCTTTAGACAAGGAATTTGAAGGTTATGAAGTCAAGCATTTACTAAAGCCCTGTTACACAAACAGGAACTATGTGGATACTGAAAATCCATTAAAAACAAGAAAATATTATGAGTTTATTTTAGTTGATACAGGATCTATAGAAGTGGAGCATAAACTTAGTCATGATTCTGATCCTGACAGCATTGCTTATTCGAAATTCACCATAAAAAGGGTTTTATCTCCATTCGACTGGATAGTCGATCATTTACATACTCCAGTAAATCTTTCAAGAGAACATAGGCCTCAGACCTATAATTGGTATGATTATAAAAATGCATGGTTTAACTTTCTATACTTAAGGCCAACCACACACACTTGGTTTGTCAAGTATAGCCCCGAATTTTCAAAATCGGTTATCCCTAGATGGTTCTACGAATGGTGGAGCTGTTTTGGAGGAAACCAAAAGGTTTTACCTAAACTATTTTCAGATAAATTTAATCAGTTCCAAACTGAACAAGATATCTCTACTTTACCAGAACACATTAAATTGTGTAAGTATTTTGTCCAAAAAATGATATCTTTTATTATTAGTTGGACTTTTTCAGTTCATGTGTTTGACAGGATTAAATATCTCTCTAAAGAGATACTGATCAAGGGGTGGTCTCCAGCTCCTAAAGAAGCAACTCTCAAATCCCCTGCATCAACATCAGGTGGTAAAAGTTCATCTTCCAAAGCTGAATTAAAGAAAAGGCTCCAGCAAGCTTTATCAGATTTAGAAGATGAACTTTTACCACCTGATGTTGATGCAGGGGAATTGAGAGTTGCTTCTTAATGTTGCCCATAATTCAGAGTCTGAAGACACTGATTCAGAATGCAACTTCAATGGTGCATTTTGCCTTTGTGATAGTAAAACTATCAACGTAATTTCTGAAAAAACTGCTGAAACGCTCTTTTCTACTATTGAACATATACAAGATGAGGATGCTCGAAGGAAATACCTCATTGAATTACAAAAGTTGGTCACTAGGCAAAAGGAAGAAAAACCCAAGGTGATCCCTTTTAGCATGAAACAAATCATGAACAAGTTTGATTCTAAAAAAGAACCTTCAGTTGAAGAACTCCGTAAAGAAGTCAACGCTCTCAAAGAAGAGATTAAAGGAATTAAGTCCCGACTCGATAAAGTTGAGATTGATGCTATTACGGAAAAACTTCTTAAAGAAGTAACCAAAGAAGCAGGATCCTCTAAAGGAGTCACTTCAGACAATGAAGAACCTGAGGATGATGATAAAGCAGACAGCGAAGCAGGTATTAACGCCATTACAAAAATTAGACCTCAGAGTTCTCATATTATGATTAAGCTAGTTGTTAATGATAATCTAACCCTTAACAAGATTGCTTTGTTAGATAGTGGTGCAGATAGAAATTGCATTATTGAAGGACTTATTCCTACTAAATACCTTACTAAAGGAACTACCAAATTATACAGCGCCACAGGTGAACGTATTATTATTGATTATAAATTATTTGATGCTCATATCTGCAATAATGGTATTTGTCTCAAAAATGATTTTGTTATTACGAAAAATATTAATGAAGAAATCATTTTGGGAATACCATTTATCACTCAAATTAAACCTTATATTTCTGATTTTGATGCTATCAAAACCAATATTTTAGGAAAAGAAATTTCATTTCCTTTCATTAAAACTCTTTCACATGAAGAAAGCAAATTTTTACATAACCAAACTGCTTTTAGAATTAATTTAATCTCTAATCAGATTTGTTTTCTTAAAGAAGATATAAAAATTAAAAAAATTGAGCAAATTTTAAAAACCCCGGGAATGGTAACTAAGATTGCCAATTTGCAAAAGACTTTTGAAAATGAAATTTGCTCTGAATTTCCTAATGCTTTTTGGGCCAGAAAAGCCCATACTGTTGATCTCCCTTATATTGATGGATTCAGTGAAAAGGCCATTTCTACGAAAGCTAGGCCTATTCAGATGAATCATGAATTAATGGAAATCTGTAAAAAAGAAATTAACACTCTATTGGAAAATAATATTATCCGGCCCTCTAAATCTCCGTGGAGCTGTTCAGCCTTCTATGTCAACAATGCAGCAGAGAAAGAGAGAGGCTCTCCCCGACTTGTTATTAATTATTAACCTTTAAACTCTGTTTTGAAATGGATTAGATATCCAATTCCAAATAAAAGAGATCTTCTAAAAAGAACTTTTAAAGCTAATGTTTATAGTAAGTTTGATATGAAATCAGGCTTTTGGCAGATACAGATTTCTGAAAAGGATAAATACAAAATTGCTTTCAATGTCCCGTTTGGACAATATGAATGGAACGTTATGCCTTTTGGGCTTAAAAATGCCCCGTCAGAATTTCAAAATATAATGAATTCTATTTTTAATCATATCAGCCACATTTCGATTGTTTACATTGATGATGTATTAATCTTTTCTGAGGACATTGATTCTCATTTCAAACATTTAAATATGTTTTTTAAAATTGTTAAACATAATGGTCTTGTGGTAAGCGCCAAGAAAATTAAGCTCTTTCAAACTAAAATCAGATTTCTTGGTCATGATTTATATCAAGGCACTTATAAACCCATTTGCAGAGCTATTGAATTTTCTGATAAATTCCCTGACGTTATCTTAGACAAAACCCAGTTACAGAGATTTTTGGGTAGCCTTAATTACGTGGCAGATTTCATCCCTAAGGTAAGACAGGTTTGTAAGCCCTTATATGATAGACTTAAAAAGGTACCTGTTCCATGGGATAAAGAACAGACTACGGCGGTCATCAAGATTAAAGAAATGGTTAAAAGTTTGCCTTGCTTAGGTATCCCTAATCCAGATTCTTTCATGATTGTTGAAACTGATGCTTCAGATATAGGTTACGGTTGAATTCTTAAACAAAAGAAAACTCCTGATAGTCCAGAGCAATTAGTCCGATTTACTTCTGGAGTTTGGAACTCTGCTCAAAAAAATTATAGTACGGTTAAAAAGGAAGTTTTAGCCATTGTCCTTTGTATTACTAAATTTCAAGATGATTTGATCAATAAAGAATTTCTGCTTAAAGTAGATTGTAAGTCTGCAAAAGAAATTTTGCAAAAGGATGTTAAAAATCTTGTTTCTAAACAGATATTTGCTAGATGGCAGGCCTTATTGTCTAGCTTTGATTTTCAAGTTAAATATATCAAAGGAGAAGAAAATTCTCTCCCCGATTTTCTAACCCGTGAATTTTTACAGGGTAAAACATGAGGCCAGTCATAAGGCCAGGACTCGGAATCAAAGGCCCTTTCCAAGAGAAGGGAAAAGAAGATAAGAAGCCTTCAGCTTCTCCTTTTGCAATCAGGCCGTCGCTGAACAGCCCTAATAAATTTTCAGCTCTTGCCAGCTTACCTCCCATCAACCCTTCTCAAGTTATTAGTCCTTTTCCACAGCTACCACCTAGCTCTTCGTCATCAAATCTTTTGGTTCTTAAAAAACCATTCTCTAAAGAATCTGAACCATGTTCATTCTCTCCTTCTGGAAAACCTCGATTTTCCTCCCCCCAAACTAAAGATTCATATACAATGAAAGCTCCTGAAAGCTTTAAAGAAGCGATTTCTCCATCTCATAATAAACCCAAAGAACGAGAAGTTTTTAACATGGTTTCTTTGCAGGTCAATCCTATCCTTGCTTTAGACAAGGAATTTGAAGGTTATGAAGTCAAGCATTTACTAAAGCCCTGTTACACAAACAGGAACTATGTGGATACTGAAAATCCATTAAAAACAAGAAAATATTATGAGTTTATTTTAGTTGATACAGGATCTATAGAAGTGGAGCATAAACTTAGTCATGATTCTGATCCTGACAGCATTGCTTATTTGAAATTCACCATAAAAAGGGTTTTATCTCCATTCGACTGGATAGTCGATCATTTACATACTCCAGTAAATCTTTCAAGAGAACATAGGCCTCAGACCTATAATTGGTATGATTATAAAAATGCATGGTTTAACTTTCTATACTTAAGGCCAACCACACACACTTGGTTTGTCAAGTATAGCCCCGAATTTTCAAAATCGGTTATCCCTAGATGGTTCTACGAATGGTGGAGCTGTTTTGGAGGAAACCAAAAGGTTTTACCTAAACTATTTTCAGATAAATTTAATTAGTTCCAAACTGAACAAGATATATCTACTTTACCAGAACACATTAAATTGTGTAAGTATTTTGTCCAAAAAAGGATATCTTTTATTATTAGTTGGACTTTTTCAGTTCATGTGTTTGACAGGATTAAATATCTCTCTAAAGAGATACTGATCAAGGGGTGGTCTCCAGCTCCTAAAGAAGCAACTCTCAAATCCCCTGCATCAACATCAGGTGGTAAAAGTTCATCTTCCAAAGCTGAATTAAAGAAAAGGCTCCAGCAAGCTTTATCAGATTTAGAAGACGATAAACCCAATGAAGAGAATGCCTTGCTACTGCTAGATGAGGCGTCTTCTCAGAGTGATGATAATGGGGACATGTTAAAGCCAAACGCTTTAGCCCAATCCTATTTAGACCCATTTTATGATTAATCTTATTAAATAAATAATCCAGTAGAGGAATTTAAAATCCGGAATTACTGACTTTCTGAATAGAGACTCAAAGAGTCGGAATTATTTAAGAAAGTAAGAGATGAGACCCAAAGGGTTGGAATATCTCTTGATTATCAATTTAATCAGAATAATTATCCAATGGAGACATATAGAATCTCACAACAGTAAAGCAGCCATATCTTGTCAAAAGATAAAGACAAATGGCCGACAACTTTATTAAAGAAGCGTGGCCGACAACTTTATTAAAGAGGGAATCACTTTTCAAAAAGAAGATGCCCGATGCAGCCAATCAGAAAGAAGCCACTTGGCTTCAATTATTCTTACTTTGCCTATTTAAAGGCAGTCCATTTTCATTAGGAAGGCATCAGAAATTCTACTCTCGAATTCTCTTTTAGCCCATAGGATCTCTTTGTAATGTTTTCGTTGGATTTTGGCTTGGTGTGCTTTTCTTCCGTTGCAGTTTGAGTTTGAATAAAAATTGTGAGTTCTTGTATATCTCTTCTCAATTTATATGCTTTATTACAGTTAAATGCTACGATCGTTTTGAATGGTATCAGAGACATGTTAGGCATAATTAGCATGTTAACCGTAATCTTATATTGTTATATAGTTGCCATGATAGGCTAATCTCTTTTGCCTAGACTATGCTGATGAAACTTTAATTAGTTACTTAGCAATTTAGCAAAGTTGTCACCTTGTTATACAATATGAATTTTCAATTCTTCAAAGATAAAATGGAGTTTATGAATGGTGATTAAGGAAAGGTGTTGAATAATTTTCAAGTAGTTGCGATGCCGACAGGCGGTCGTTAAGCCGAAAGGACAGGCGTGTAGACTGCAAGGTACTTTACTTGAAAATCTCTTGTAAAATCCATAATCCTTAATATAAAATCCAAGCATGAATCCATAGTTATCTTATAAGAGTTGGAAATATCATTTTGTATGACTAGTTGATATCTTTACTAAGATGCTTAGTTACTTTTTATCGTATCATTAGTATAGTCGAAGGCATTTTCTCTCTATGGATAATAGACAACATATATTAAATTCTGTTAATATATCTATTTCTAAAACAGAAAATGATTTACAAAATTGGTCTATCCCTAAAGAACCTTTTGAAAAGATTTACCAGTTAGGTAATTTTTCCATGTTTAAAAGATATAATATTAAAACTTGTGAATCTACTATAGCTATTAATAATTCTCTTGAAACTATCAAGTTATTATTATCTGCTGATATAGATAGATATAGGAAGGAATTTAAATTTCTTCATATTGGACTTGTACAAGTTGCTGTTAAACCTCTTTTCCGTAAAGGATTGAACGTCCCTCTTTGTCTGCTTCTTAGAGATGATAGACTACTTAATTTTGATGATTCTCTGTTAGGAGTCTTAGAAAGTAATCTTGCTTATGGACCAGTTTACTTTAACTGTTATCCTAATTTTACTGTTGATATTCATGATCCTAATATTATTGACACGTTGACACTTAATGTCAAAACTAAGAACATGAATAGTAAAATTGATACTAGAGAAATAGCTGTAATATATCGGGTATATTATAAGCTTATGAAAACCACTATAGCCCCAAAGGCTATAGCTTCTAGTGTTAAAGGAGTAACTATGCTTATGGAAGCTAACCAAGAGCATAATACTACTTTTGTCCCTAGACTTCTTAAGTGGAATGACATTTTAGCTGATGAAGAATGGAAATTTGATTCCATTACTAACCCTTTACCCCTCCAACCTGAGATGCCACGTAATTAAGGCTACCCAAAAATCTCTGTAACTGGGTTTTGTCTAAGATAACGTCAGGGAATTTATCAGAAAATTCAATAGCTCTGCAAATGGGTTTATAAGTGCCTTGATATAAATCATGACCAAGAAATCTGATTTTAGTTTGAAAGAGCTTAATTTTCTTGGCGCTTACCACAAGACCATTATGTTTAACAATTTTAAAAAACATATTTAAATGTTTGAAATGAGAATCAATGTCCTCAGAAAAGATTAATACATCATCAATGTAAACAATCGAAATGTGGCTGATATGATTAAAAATAGAATTCATTATATTTTGAAATTCTGACGGGGCATTTTTAAGCCCAAAAGGCATAACGTTCCATTCATATTGTCCAAACGGGACATTGAAAGCAATTTTGTATTTATCCTTTTCAGAAATCTGTATCTGCCAAAAGCCTGATTTCATATCAAACTTACTATAAACATTAGCTTTAAAAGTTCTTTTTAGAAGATCTCTTTTATTTGGAATTGGATATCTAATCCATTTCAAAACAGAGTTTAAAGGTTTATAATTAATAACAAGTCGGGGAGAGCCTCTCTCTTTCTCTGCTGCATTGTTGACATAGAAGGCTGAACAGCTCCACGGAGATTTAGAGGGCCGGATAATATTATTTTCCAATAGAGTGTTAATTTCTTTTTTACAGATTTCCATTAATTCATGATTCATCTGAATAGGCCTAGCTTTCGTAGAAATGGTCTTTTCACTGAATCCATCAATATAAGGGAGATCAACAGTATGGGCTTTTCTGGCCCAAAAAGCATTAGGAAATTCAGAGCAAATTTCATTTTCAAAAGTCTTTTGCAAATTGGCAATCTTAGTTACCATTCCCGGGGTTTTTAAAATTTGCTCAATTTTTTTAATTTTTATATCTTCTTTAAGAAAACAAATCTGATTAGAGATTAAATTAATTCTAAAAGCAGTTTGGTTATGTAAAAATTTGCTTTCTTCATGTGAAAGAGTTTTAATGAAAGGAAATGAAATTTCTTTTCCTAAAATATTGGTTTTGATAGCATCAAAATCAGAAATATAAGGTTTAATTTGAGTGATAAATGGTATTCCCAAAATGATTTCTTCATTAATATTTTTCGTAATAACAAAATCATTTTTGAGACAAATACCATTATTGCAGATATGAGCATCAAATAATTTATAATCAATAATAATACGTTCACCTGTGGCGCTGTATAATTTGGTAGTTCCTTTAGTAAGGTATTTAGTAGGAATAAGTCCTTCAATAATGCAATTTCTATCTGCACCACTATCTAACAAAGCAATCTTGTTAAGGGTTAGATTATCATTAACAACTAGCTTAATCATAATATGAGAACTCTGAGGTCTAATTTTTGTAATGGCGTTAATACCTGCTTCGCTGTCTGCTTTATCATCATCCTCAGGTTCTTCATTGTCTGAAGTGACTCCTTTAGAGGATCCTGCTTCTTTGGTTACTTCTTTAAGAAGTTTTTCCGTAATAGCATCAATCTCAACTTTATCGAGTCGGGACTTAATTCCTTTAATCTCTTCTTTGAGAGCGTTGACTTCTTTACGGAGTTCTTCAACTGAAGGTTCTTTTTTAGAATCAAACTTGTTCATGATTTGTTTCATGCTAAAAGGGATCACCTTGGGTTTTTCTTCCTTTTGCCTAGTGACCAACTTTTGTAATTCAATGAGGTATTTCCTTCGAGCATCCTCATCTTGTATATGTTCAATAGTAGAAAAGAGCGTTTCAGCAGTTTTTTCAGAAATTACGTTGATAGTTTTACTATCACAAAGGCAAAATGCACCATTGAAGTTGCATTCTGAATCAGTGTCTTCAGACTCTGAATTATGGGCAACATTAAGATATTCTTCATCACTTTCTTCTCCAGAGGAAAAGTATTCAGAGTCAGAAGCTTCTTCTTCTTCGATAATTGAGAACAGTTTTTGTTTAATCTCATCATCGACTTCGAGGAGATTGATCTTCTTCTTTTTCTTTCTGTTTCTGGGACACTTGTTGGACCTGTGACCCTTCTTTCCACATGTCCAGCATGTGTCTTCTGAAGAAGATTCTTTAGGAGATTGCCTCTTTCCTTTTCTTCTGGATTTTTCTCGAGGCTCTCTTCTTTTCCTGGAAGATTTCTTTTTATATTCTCCAGTTGTTCTTTCTTTCTTTCCTGCTTTCCTAGCAGAAGGAGGTTTAAGTAAGGGAAATCCGAAATCTTGGCAAAAACTACCAAGTTCTGCATAAGAAGTTTTCTGATCCTTTTTAAGCTGATCTTTTAGCTTAAGGTCAGTGCAAAGTTCCATTGCAACTACATTAATGAGACTAATGAGATCTCCGTATGCCAACTGAGAATACGGGATTTTTCCTTCACATCGATCTCTAATTTTGGATCTAACCTTTTCAGCGAAATGAGTAGGTAATCCACTGATAAATCTTTCTTTCCAATAATCATTATTGCAATCTGATCTAATCATGACTTTGTTCAGAAACATGTCTTTATACCATCGAAAGTCTGTTAACTTTTTGCAGTATAAATTATTAAGGATTTCAAGACTCCTATCCTGGAAAAGTCGTGGTTCTCCCACGAAATGCTTTGCTATACTATACAACAAAGTAGGAGTAGCATCTTCATAAACAATTTCTGAAGAGGTACTTGTTCCATCTTCAGTTTTAACCACTACCTTGGTGGTTACTGCACCAAGGATTTCTGTCCTGTTCTGATCAGTGAGGTAATTATCCCACCAATTTCTTAAAGTACCAGTAAAGCCTGCAATTATCATGTTAGCAGCTTCTTTATCACCTGCACCTTTCATTTTATATGCAGTGATATTCATCCCCATTTCTTGGAGTTTAGCATAGATCTGACCTTCAGCCATTCCATCAATGTTCCATTCAGTCAGACTGGTTCCATCTGCTGTTGAAGCTGGATGAAGGACATCTTCTTCGAACTGCACATCTGGAAAAGAAGGCCTAGGATAATAATTCCTTTTGTTAGACTTAAAAAGAGATTAAGTCTTGTATATCTAATTTAAATATAACTATATAGTTGAAAACTGTAATAACAATATTTATAAATATTGTTTAAATTAATAACAGATGAAAATTTCTCAATTTCTAAATATCAAGTTTTAACATTAGCAGTATAAAGCAAGGATAGGATTGACCTGCAAAGAAACCATGTTAAAAACTTCTCGTTCTTTGGGTTTATTATGAGATGGAGAAACCGCTTCTTTAAAGCTTTCAGGAGCTTTCATTGTATATGAATCTTTAGTTTGGGGAGAGGTAGTGGATCTCCATTTTCTAAACCTACTTGCCATAATTGTGGAAAGAAGAATCATGGGAAGTGCTTGGCCGGTACTAGTGGGTGCTATGGTTATGGAAAGAATGATCACCAAGCGAAAGATTGTCCTACTCTTACGGCTAAAGGAAGGGAGGCCAAACAAGCTTCTCTTAAAAGCCCGGATCTTGATGTTCCAAAGTGGAACCGTTTCTATGCTCTTCAAGCTAACAAGGACAAAGGAGCTAATCCGGATGAAGGTACCGGTAAGTGATAGTTCTTTATAGTTGTGATGTTGTGTTGAGGTTCCTATGATGCTTTCATGATTTGCCTTAGGTGGGTTTTCTCCTAAGTGGGGAATAGTATGTTGAATAGTAAGGTTGTTGAGAGTTTTGATATCCTTATCTCTTTCCTTCTATTCCTATTCAAGCTTAAGACCAAGAGTTCCTTGTAGCTTGTTTCATGTTTTGGAGTCATCTATTAAAAATGTGTTTCCATGGTGTCCTTATATTATGCATGTTTTGATGAGATTTGTGCTTATATAAGAAAATGAGCTTTTTGATTTTTGTGTTCCTCATGTTGAGGTACATTTTTAATGAATTGCCTAAATGCTTCATGAATTGAATTGTTGAGCATACTTAAATGTGGTTTTGAGAAAAGTCACATAATTGCCTAATGATGTTATGATGAGCATGATATGAGTTGGAGAAGGTGATTCCTTCAATGTAATGAGAAATGTTGAAGTTATGTTGCATAATGAGTTTGTAGAAGTAGTTCCTACTTTCTTATGTGCATTGAGCTTTTTGATGTGGAGTTGATGTTTCCCCCTAGTTTTGTGCATTGTTTATGATGTTGCATGCATGATGGGCTGCTAGTCTTCAGTCGTTAACCCTTAATTTGTTTTAAGTGTCATTCGAGGATGAATGTTCCTAAGTGGGGGATAATGTAACGACTTGAAAAATGATAGGTTGAACTAGAGCCGCATCGTGTGGGTTAGTGTAACCTTAAGTGGATGTCTAGGTTGTTTTAGAACTTAATTAAGCAAGGAAGAAGTCTAGGGTGCAAGTAAGGACCTATGCTAACAAGATAGAGTGGAAGGAACCTTGTTCTTTGATCGACCTTTTGGCGATGGGACTACTTGATAACCCAAGTGACTTGGCGATGCGCCAAAGTGCACTTAGGGTAGCCTAGTGGGTTGTCCCTTTGTCCTTGGTTCTGGAACAAAAGGCAAGCTAAGTCGTAGCTCGCCAACCAGGTTGGTGAATCGCCCATTTGCCCTTGAGATCGCCTAGAGAATTGCTCATTTTGTGAGCCTACTAGAAAAATGGGCGAACCGAAGGTGCACTTAGTGAGTCGCCTAGTGCCCTTAGCGAGCCAAGAGGTCTAAAGGGCGAGCTTAGTCGAGTAGGGTGCAGAATTTTAAGTTTAAACTTTGTGGGTCCTTAGTTCTTTTTCAAAGTTGGGTCCTCATTATTCTATTCCTTTCCTAGTAACTATATAACCCTTTTTAACTTGAATTCTTTCAATTAGGTCACTCCAAATAGAATTAAAGAAGACCTATCTACTCTTTAAGATTTCCCTCTCTAAAACTCAAGAAGAAGAAGGGAGCCATTGATGCTAGGGTTTGTGGATTCAAGGTGTTTTATTCCTCAAATTTCGTGGGGATTCAATATCAAGGTATGGTGGTTTTCATCCATGACTTATTATCTTTCAAGGAGTCAAATTCAAAAGTGATTTCAAATCTTCAAAGTTTCCCAAAACCCTAGATTTCAATTTATGCATGGGTTCGATTAAAAACGATTTTTAAAGGCATTATTGCATTGAACTGTGAATGAATTGTGGATTTAAAGATGATTTAAGGTGAATTTATTCCTAGAACCCATGTTTTTCCCCAAATTCTTAAGTTGTGATTTATGGTTGGAATTTGATTGATTATGAAGTATGTGGGTTGTTTATGTGCATATGGATATAGAATATTGAAATTATGCTATTGCTCTTGCCAAATTCTATTGATCTAAGGTGAGTGGGTGAATGTAATCCATGACCCATGAAGGGCAAGTTATGATCAAATTACATATTAAAGTAGAATTGTGCTTGATCTATTGATCCACTTGAAAGGTGGAGGTGTTTACTCACTATGTATATTATGGTATTGAATCGATGAATACCTTCCTTGTACGTCTATATATATGAAGGATCTATGTATGATCATGATGTAAAGTATATATGTGTGATTTCAATGAATGTATAATGATCATGTTTAGATTGTAATAGTGTTATGATTGAAAGTGTATTCTCTATTAACAATCATGAATGATGATAATGGAATGTGAAGGGTTTTCTCTTATGTATTGTATATATTGAATTGGTAAGCTAAGGCATCATTTCCTTGTATAAATGAAAGTAATGTGATTATTTTATATTGAATTGGTAGGTTAAGGCATCCTTTTCTTGTATTAATGAAAGTGATCTTGAATGAAGTCTCTTGAGTTGGTAGGCTTAGGTATCCTCCTCTTGTATAATGAATGTATCTTGACTATTATCTTAATGTCTTGAATTGGTAGACCTAATGTTGGTAGCCTTTCATGAATGAATGAATGATGAAGTATTCTAGGCTAAACCTTGGATCGGTAGATTAATGACGGTGGCCTTTCATGAGGAGTCTAGGAGCTAATGAGATGTTAAAACCTTGAAGCGGTAGACCTAATGTTGGTTGCCCTTTCATGTGTGAAATGATGAACCTTGTATCGGTAGACCTAATGTTGGTGGCCCTTCTTGGAAAGTCAACGAGCTATCCTTAATGTACCTTGAATCGGTAGACCTAATGTTGGTGGCCCTTTCATGTGTAATGTACCTTGGGTCGGTAGGCCTAATGTTGGTGGCCCTTTCAAGTACAACAATGTAATGTGAATGAAGTACTCTATGGGAATGGAGGCTAAGCACCGAGTGGATATGGTATGATGGTGACTCTCCCAATGTTAGGTTAGAGTCCAATGAACATCTTTCTTATCCATAACTATGTGCCCACATATGTAAAACACACTTAGTTCTACCTTAGGTAAGTGGAACACTTTCCTTCGGTGTAGGGTTATATGACCCCTGGTTCCATGATTTAGCTCTCATGGTCTTTGTCAGTTAATGTATATTCCCATCAGGTGAGACTTGCATTTTGATTTCTTGATGAGTCTTATGAAGTATAGGTGGTAGTATGGGATGCCATCCATACATTGCACGAGTAGACTTTGAGAGGGTCGTAGTGAGTTCTCTAAGCCTTAATGGCTAATGTATGAATGTATCCTAAATGAAGTTAATGAAGAATCTTGACTCTTATATGCTTAAATGTAAAGATGCATGTTATACTTGGATTGTATCATGAGTTACTTCCTTGTCATGACTTATTGTATATGAATGTGCCTTGCCTATGGTGATTTCAAAGGAGTACTTAGTGTGAGTAGTAGTATGGGATGCTACGTGCACATTGCACAGGTATGACTTAGGGGTTGTCTTAGGTGATGGTCCTTATGTGATGATATGTCTTATGCAAGGTTAATGTCTCTTATGTATGAGCATTGTGTGAAAATGGAAAGGTTTAATGGTAAGTTCATTTTTGGTGACTGTAAGGTGGTAGTTTAGTGTGGATGGTGGTATGCGACGCTATCCATACATTGCACAAGGTATAACTTGAGGGTTACTTGAGGTAAAGGCTAAATGTGAAGGTAAAGGGTTACATGTTGATTATGTTCTAATGTGGTTAAATGGCTTGTATGTTGGTTATGTTTGAATATTATGCCTCTTATACTATATTCATGAAGTTTTATCAAAATGGCATAAAAGCATGACTTTCAAACTAAATGTCCATTTTAAGCATGTTTTGCATTGCTATCATACTTAGTACTTAATTGTGCTAACCCATTCTTCATGTTTTACTACAAGTGTAGGTTCCGACAAGTGATTGCTTCTCTCTAGTGCAAGTGCTTGGATTGATATTCTTCCAAGATCAAGTGGTTTGTCCTCATAGATCGATGACAAGTACTCTTAGATGTTTCTTTTATCTCATGTAATAGACAATGTTAGTCTTTTCGATTGTAAAGGGCCGTGTCCCTACTTTAGATTTCAAGATATTGTTTTGGATGGCCATGTGAGACTTAGACTTCCCCTGTGTTTTTAAATGAATTTTTGAATGTTTGGTTTTAAATCAGTTTTAATTTCGTACTATTTCTCTTATCGAATGCAATGAAATGCATGAGGCTTGTATGAGACACCTTTGGGGTCAAGTACGCTGTGTCGCTTTTGGGGTATAGGCTCGAGTCGTGACACCCTTCCTCTTCAGCAACCACACAACAACCAACCACCCCTCTCCGTTCAGACATCTAGAGAGCCCCCTCACTCCATTGTTTAGACCTCTAGAGGGCCATCACAACCTTCTCTTCTCCCCGTCTCCATCTTCGATGAGCCACCACCAACCAGCTGTTCAAAAACTGCTAGTAAACAAAACCCCAACCTGAAACAACCACCAAAACAACCAAAATCCACTCTTACGACCTCATCTAGCCAAATCGAGAATATAATCCAAGCACCACCGCGGAACCCCAACTATGATAGATCGGAGCAAACCAACAACGATGAACCAGAGCTCCAAGCTCTAGTAATTTCAACAAATTTTTTGATGTGACTAAAAAATAATGCTTCGATTATTCATATTTAATCATTGTTTTGTTCTTATGTTCATATTCATTATTACATTGTTTTCAAATTGTTAGGTTGTGTCTTATGATTTTATTGTTATTATTATTATTATGTTGTTGTTGTTGTGTTCTTGTGTTTATATGTTAGAGATTATGCTTGTTTTATAGAGACTTTATTTTGCCATAATTATGATTGTTTTAGAAAGGAGCACAAGTTTGATACATGAAGATGAACAAAAGTAGGTTACCTAGTAAAGTGGGTTGGATCAGGTTAAAACTGAGTAATTTAAATAAGATTGATACTTTTATTGATTTGAGATTTTCTATCCAATTGAGGGTTACATGTGACAAGCTTGTAAACGACGAGCGTAAGAATAACTTCATTTTAATGGTAAAAGCATAATCAACTAATAAATCAGAGGTCAGGGGTATTTTTGACCATTTTCCCAAAAATAAATTAATAAACACCGATCTCAACCGATATATTTAAATAATTATTTAATTTAAACAATATCAAATTTTCTATCACTATTTATTATACATATTTAATAATATTAATTGGCAATATCTACATCTTTGACATCTTTTAAATATATATATCTATATATAGATTTTTAAAGATTATGGACATCCTAAAGTCCGTATATTAAAACCTTTTTTTTTAAAAAAGTTATCAACTTCTATGGGTGGATAATTTTGTTATTAGTTGCAATAATTTTTTCCTTTCCCTCAAAACCCTAGGTGTTGTCTCAGGTGAAACCCGTCCCTCGAGCATCAGTCTCACGGTGCTCGCAACTCGCACATCGCCGTCGCATGTCGCCGTCGCCGTCGTAGCAGCTCGCACGTCGCCGTCGCAGCAGCCCCGCACGTCGCAGCAGCCCCGCACGTAGCATCCCGCCTCACGTCGCAGTAGCGCTGCACTTCCATGCTGCAATCTCAAAGGTAATAAAATTAGTTAACTAATTTGTTGGATCCAGAGACTTCAATTGCAATAGATAATGACATCATTCGGTCGTATAAATCATCATTGTGAAGGTCCTGAAGGCCAATGGCATCATTCTGTCGGATCTCTTTGACTTTGTTTCGTATATCTTTGATCTCTCCAGCTACCTCCCTGACTCTACGTTGTCCCCCAGCAGCTGCATCAAGTTCTCCACAAGAAATCCCACTGCTACATTTGCCATTTTCTGATTCTTCTAACAAAGACCTGAGACTTCAATTCACCATTTTCTGATTCTTCCAACAAAGACCAGAGACTTCAATTTCCCAATTTCTGATTCTTCCATAAAAGACCAGTAATTAGCTTCAAAAAGAAAATAAAGACCCACAACAGCTTATTACGACATTGCAATAATTGCAAGTTGATCTTTGGAATGGTCACTTGCCTTCTGCCAGTGTCTTTTCCACGCTATTGCTAGCATAAGAGTATTGTGTTTTTGGAACATAGGAAATCAAATATGGCATTGTTATCATGTCTTTTATTTAGAAAGAGGTATTGTGTTTAGAAAATGTATCAAATTGAACTATGGCATTTAGTGATTTATAAGAGTATAATGTTTATGTGTTTTCTAAGTCGTTTGTGATATCTATCTGTTGTTAAAGTAGTTTTTTTTTTTTAAAGAAAAAGTTCAACAACTATAGAATGTACTAATAAATTTAGTGTAAGAAATTCTAAGTGCATGGTTACAATCTAATTAAAGTTTCCAATCGCTGACGCTGCCGCCAACACTTCCATCTCCAGCCCTAATTAAAAAGAGTTGATGTATTTTTTCCTCCAAAAGTTTAATTATTATATATATTAGTTTTTTCTTATTCAATGTACCACACGTGCATTTTGCTTAGGGTTTGTTTGAATTTTTAGAGTGTTCTTTAGTGATAATGTGTTTGTTTAGCATCAATGACAACACTAGTTGATCCTATAGATGACAAAATTGATTTTATTGCAAGATCGATTTGTGTCCATCTCCTGTCGACACTTAGCTTTAATTTGGTGATAATGTGTTTGTTAAGCATAAGTACCAATACTAGTTGATCCTATTGATGAAAAAAATGATTTTGTTGCAAGAACGATTTGTATCCATTGGCTTTAATTTGGTGACAATGCGTTTGTTAAGCATAAATACCAATACTAGTTAATCCTATTGATAACGAAGGTGTATAGGTGTACACTTTAACAACCGTATACCTAAAGGAGGAGAGTGGGTGGGGGTAGAGCGGGTACATACAAACAAATTTAACAACCAGTGGCACTCACTCTCACGCTGCTCTGCCAAATCTGTCACCATATGCAACCATACCCCTTCCCCACCTTTTTTTTATTAGATCAGTACTCACTCTACTCTTATAAATATATAACACTAGAACAACAAGAGCAATCCCTCACAGGCTTAAGCAAGAACAATGGGTGCAAACAGTCTTTAGAAGTCTAAACTAAGAAAGACTTATGAACCACTTAGGGAGGATAAGAGCCATAGCTACAAAGCAAAAAAAGTTGTCGGAGGCGATGTGATGATACATTCAGTGACAACCTTCGGATAAGGAAGTCCTTTATTTTCATTTAAGACATAGGCCACCACTCTCTCTCTTACTTTCTTTCATTTAGTTAGGCGTGGTAAAGGATCTCGCGTGGAAGAGACTCTTCACCTACTCAATTGGAATGAATCTTAACCTTACTTATCTCTTTACTCAGAGAAGTCCCTCTCGGAGTTATTCCCCGACGCTGTGTCTTCTTTCTCCTTACACTGGGAATGAAGCTGTAAGCCAAACAAATTACTGACATGGTTGCTCTGTTTGATTCTGACAAAATTGATTTTCTTGCAAGATGAAGATCAATTTGTGCCCATCCTTTAAATTTAGGGATAATGTGTTTGTTAAGCATAAGTACCAATACTAGTTGATCCTATTGATGACAAAATTGATTTTCTTGCAATATCGATTTGTGTCCATCTAGTGTTGACACTTAGCTTTAAATTTAGAGATAATGTGTTTATTAAACATACATACCAACACTAGTTGATCCTATTGGCATTGGCTTGGAACTAGTTTAACATTAATGTGGCTTAATTGTTGAAATAAGTTCAAATGTAGTTTAATTAACCCCTGGTTTGATTTATTATTTGAAATAATGTGGTTTAGTTGGTGGATTTAGTTGTTGGAATTAGTTTAAAACTAGTTAGAGTTAATATAGTTTAGTTGTTGAAATAAGTTCAAAAAATATTTAATTACCCCTAGTTTGATTTATTATTTGAAGTAATATGGTTTAGTTGGTGGATTTAGTTGTTGGAGTTAGTTTTAAACTGGTTAGAGTTAATGTTATTTAGTTGTTAAAATAAGTTTAAATAATGTTCAATTAACTCCTAAATGTATAGAGCTAACTCCCGTGTTTAGGAACGACAAGGCAGGGTACCATAGTTAATGTTATTTAGTTGTTAAAATAAGTTTAAATAAAGTTTAATTAACTCCTAAATGTATAGAGCTAACTCATATGTGTTCAGGAATGACAAGGCAGGGTACCATATTACATTCGAAGTATCAACAGTATGAGGTATAATAACCAATTTATTGAAAAGACAGTTGCATTATTGCATGGAGGGAATAACCTCCTATAACATGAATGTAATGTGGTACCCTTTCCCGTCGTTCCTGAAAACAGGGGAGTTAGCTCTATACATTTAGAAGTCGTTTGGTAGTTGGTTAAAGTTATGCAGGTATTAATAATGCATGGACTAATTATGAGGGGATCTATGTATTTATTTTATGCGGAGATTAGTTATGTAGGGTTTACTTATTCCATCTTTCCTGCATAAAATAATACACAGATTTCGTCATAACTTATACATGTATTAGTTATGTGAATTTCTAAATTGCAAACTATACATCATATTGATTTTATTCATGAATAACATACCTCCTAAACAACTATCAAACGTGCTATTACTTTTGCAAATTTAATTCATGCATGATTCATCCCCAAACCAGCTACCAAATGGCCCCTAAGGTTGTCAATTGACACTTATGTAGTATGTTCAACTAACCTAGGTTTTGAACAACTGTCTCCACATCCTTTGTCATTGATAATTTGCATGTAATCATACTAATTTTCCACAATGTTCAACTCCTTTGCCCTCGGGTCCAAACTCCAAAGAAGCCTTTGATCCTACAGGTTCTTTGATTCCCTGTATCACTTGCAACTTCTTTTCAAATCTTTCTTTCTGCTTGACCAATATCGGAATAAGTGATACTTGTACCCATCTCTTTCTATGGATATTTCACTTGGACAATTTCAACCATCCCCCGGATTTTGATTCTCGCTCAGTTGAGATGGTTCTTGAGTTCAGTTTCTTACTTAGTAGCCACCCATCCACCACATATATTTCCAATTTCAATGAAAACCTTTTGCGACCAAAGGTGAAGTGGGATCCTGCTGCTCATATCAATCTTCTGGATGCTGGTAGACAACCTATTGTGGAGCTCCACCGGTGCAAGCTAATCTTTCTTGTTCTCCATCTCCAAGCCTCCACAAAATTTGTTATGCCATACTCCTGTTTGGGAACTCAAACAAGAACATATTCCCGTCCATATCATAAATGTTGGCCCCAAAGGCAGCCGTCCAAGAGATGCAAGTCCATGTCTTTATATCTGACAATGTGATTTTTTCCAACTCCTCGTGAAATTTTCTAATGCCACACTTGTTAAGTAAGCCCTTTTCCTTTCCTCCAGATGCCTAGGTATGCTTATGTAATGCAGATACAACGATATATCCAGTGTAAAGTATTCCCACAACCGGGGTCTGAGGAACCTATTTAATGCAGATGTCTCCACTATTTGTAGAGATTGAATTCCTTGAGAGTGTTTGCTTGCCATTTACTCTCTCTGCAGCTTTGGCTAAAGGGTAATCTTCAATGCTGCGTGGCTCTGTAATATTCAGTTGGTTGTTGCATTTAATGAACCTTTTAATCTTAAAGGCTATTTCATTCCATCCCCCATTCAATGCGATCTCAGTAATTATTTTTACGTACCTCTCTTTCCCATGAAGCAGAAGGAAGCTCATATACCTACCATATACATTAAACTTCCTAGTGCAGGAAAATTTTGATAGTTTGTGCTTCATTTTCCATCGTTTGATCGAATTTGTCTTCTCTTTCTATGCCTCTTTGAGAATGTTGCAGATCCAAGACATAATCCTTGTGCTAAGAGTCTATTGTCTCATCATGTCACTCTACTTCCTACAGATTCATATTAGCTCTCTTTGCTATCTGGCCACCTGGTAATATCAAAGGATTTGAATCTAGCATTGAAGTATAACCAATTGTCTTCCATACTCAAATAACTCTGGGCCTAAACGAAAGAATGAAGAGAATTGGAGATCGTGTCAGAGATGACAGGTCGTGAAATTTGAAAGAAGAAGAAAGAGAAAGAAGATTTTGACAGCAACCACAGTAAGCTGAGCTACCGATCCGTTTAAATTCCGAAAAGAGGTTGTTCTACAATCGTGAGAAGACCTCGATAGATGTGCCTGGGAACATTTTTTTTCCATGCAATTCTACTATTCTGCCTATTTTCTGACTGTTCTCCACTTAGTGTTTGTTAGTGTTGTGAAAGGCGATTGCCTTGTTGCTAATGGAGAGAGGTGAGGCGAGGCGATCCTTCATTACCTTTTAGCTTTGTGCCGAGGCGATCTTCGAAAGGCGATGCCATGGCGATCTTCGAAAGGCGACGCCATGGCGATCTTCGAAAGGCGACGCCATGGCGAGAAAGGCGTCACTTTTGTATTTTCTTTAAAAAGGCGACCAATTTAGGGTTTAGAAAGTTAAAAGGTAATTTTAGGGTTTTTGACTAGACTCCTCGGGCGACTAGCCAGACTTTTCCGGCGACTCCAAAGTCCAACCAATATGTATTTCTTCTTCTTCTTCTTCTTTTCTTCTTCAGATTTCTTCTTCCTCTGTTTCTTTTTCCTTTTTTTTTTTTTCAGACTTTAGAGTAGCTTCTATCATTGTTTTTTTCCTCACAGTTTTTACTTTTGTTATGTATTTTTCTCATTCAAGTTCTAAGTATGTACTATCTATTTTCAGTTTTATTTGCTAATATGTTATTGCTATTAAGATTTTGATTATTTATATATGCAATCAAATATTTTAATTTTTTTGGTATTAATTGGGCCGCACTTTAAAAAGGCGAGTGCCTTGCTGCTTGCCTTGCCTTGTGGCGAGGCAGATCCTTGTCACCTTTTATCACCTTTCATCATCCAAAACACTGGTGTCTGTAGGGTTGATTCATCTGGTTCAGTTTTGCCAACGAACTTGTATTTTTTATTTTTTTTTTGAAAATGGTAATGGTGTATTCTTCAGCATTATGGAGATGCTGGTGACCTGCAAACAGAGGGGAACAAAAGAAGAGAAAAAAAAATAAAAATAATACTTACAAGGGTCCTAATAATTCTACAATCTGTTCTGTATCCTCTAAACCTTTCTCTTTACACCAAAAATAAAAGGATGCAATACGATCCCATCTAACCTTCTGAATGGAATTGGACCTATCTTCAAAATTTCTACTATTTCTTTCTTTCCATACTGTCCACCAAATGCAATGTGGAATTATACTCCACCATGCCTTTTGACTTTTGCTCCCCCCTCTTCTTATCCAACAACTCAACAAATCTGCAGTATGCTCGAGCATGGTCTAGTTTGTTTTTGTGAGACTAAGGAAGATGGCCCAAATTTGTGTTGTAAAGTTGCAATGCAAGAATAGATGCTGGTTGGTCACTGCTGCGTTCCCACATAATGAACACCAAGATACTATAATCTTTCCTTTTCTCCTCAGCACTTCATGTGTCAGGCAAGCCTTTCTAGCAACCAACCATGTAAAGCATTTTATCTTAGTTGGTACTAAGGTTCTCCATACCTTTCTCCACAAACTCTGCTTAGAATTGCATTGCTGTGGACTTTCCATTTTGTATGCTCTGCTAACCGTGAAAACCCCATCTTTACTATGTTTCCATCTCAAAGAATCAGGAGCATTGGTGATGCCAGGGAGTTTTTCTAATAGCTCTAGCAATTTGGCCACTCTCTCCACTTCCCAGTCATTCAAAAACCTTCCGAAGATTAGATCCCACCCTTGTCTTGTCCAACATTCATTGATATTTGCATCAGGATTACTACATAGTAAGAACAGATCTGGAAAGGATTCTTTTAGAGGAATCTGTTTGTTTCACGCATCTGTCCAAAACTTAGTTCTCCTGCCATTTCCCACTTCAATGTACGTATTTGCTTCAAGTTTTTGCTATGATAGTTCTCCAGACCCCCACCCCATAGGCATCAACACTAACATTACTGCACCAAGGATTGTACTCACCATACTTGGATCTGATGACATCCTTCCATAAGACTTGCCCGTCTTCATTATACCTCCATAACCACTTCATCAAAAGACTATTGTTTTGTTTCCTTAGATCTCTAATACCCATACCTCCTTTGTCTTTGCTTTTCAAGGTTATCTCCCATTTGACTAGGTTATAACCTTTAATTTCTTTGCATCCGTGCCAAAGGAAGTCCCTCCTTAATTTGTCCAGCTTCTTCAGAACTTTGGGGGGTAATGGAAATAGTGACATGACATAACTAGGAAGGGAGTCTAGCACTGAATTGATGAGAGTGTGTCTGCCTCCTATATATTTAGAATTACAAGTTTGCATTAGGTTTTTGCCAATGAACTTATATTTAGGATCATAGGTGAACAAAAATTCTTTTAGAAGTACTTCCTCAATCACTCATTTTTTTTTCTTTTGTTTGGTAGAAGACTCATCACTTAAGTGTGTTCACTTATCCTATTTTGTCCCCTTATGTTCACTTGTCCCCTTTCTTTAAATGCCAAACTTTTCTTTTGTGAAACAGTTATATATTCACAGTCTCTCATTTTATTGTATCTTGTCATTCAACAAACTCTTCACTCTTTCCCTTTGATCATATGATTAATATACTTTCTAGTTCAGATAACAAATATATTCGACTTTCTAATATTTGGAGTTCACTTTTTCCTTTTTTTTGTATGTGTCTATGCATCAATGTCTAAAGCAAACATAGTTAGCTTGTAAGCGAACTCTGGATGGGAGCATAAAAGTAAACCCATAATTGTTTATAATGTACACAATATCTCAAAGGGAATTCATGTACCCTTCCCACATTTCCTCCACTTCTCAAATTACACTTACACAAACTCTGTCATGGATTGTTTCTGCTAAAGTAGAGAGTTACCCGTTATTTGCCTTGTTGCTTCATGACCATGGTCATTCATAAACAATTATTCTCTCCTTCAAAATTGACGATTTTGTGTATTGGTGACACCAACTGAAACCCAAATGATGACACTCTGGAGATCTGTATGAGTCTTTTGGGTTGATATGTTTCTTTGCTCTCTAGTATCTGTCCCTAAAAGGGTTGTATTCTATGATTTGAGTCAACATTGTTCTGTTTCATATCATCTAGACTCCAGCATTGTTTCCTTTTGTGTTAGGTTTTGTATTTCTTTAATATCCAGATTTATGCTGTTTGTTTGGTTCATTAAGTTTTAATATTTGGATGATGCATTTAGATTTGAATAAATTCTGCCTTTTCTGTTGTCATATAAGATTATTAGCTTATTTTTGGTCTGAACAATTCAATGTCATTCTTGTTTGTTGTAGGAACAGAACTATACATTGCTTACAGGACCCTCGACATATGCTTTGTGTTTAGACTTGAATCACCAGCATGGATCTGAATGCCTTGCCACAGCCAGAGGATGATGACGAGATTTTTGGACAACAATTAGAAGATGAACCGCAAGAACCTATTATATTACATAGTGATGAACGTGCAGATTATGTCACTACTGCTGTAGAGATTTCACGTCGCGTACGTTTCTGTTCATATTGCTCTCTATATCAACTGTTGAGCTGTACTACTACTTTAACTTGCTCCTTTATTGTGATTTTTTTTTTTTTTTGGCCTCTTTGTTTGATACATGTCTCTTTTATATTGGTCGTCTCTTTGCTGCTTGTCTTTGACAGAGTAATAAACAGTAGAAAGCTTTGTGTGCTGCCTCTATCTTTTTAAAATCAAATGAAGTAAAATTTCATCAAATCAAAATCCAGAGGATGTAATTGATTACCAAAAAGTAAGAATCCTGAAAGTTGAAACCCCTACT
Source organism: Solanum bulbocastanum (assembly GCA_037074985.1). Lineage (NCBI taxonomy): Eukaryota > Viridiplantae > Streptophyta > Magnoliopsida > Solanales > Solanaceae > Solanum > Solanum bulbocastanum. The sequence goes on along the minus strand of CM073607.1, from coordinate 19,267,626 downwards.
TGCTCAAGGAGCCTGTAACGCCTGATAAATCTAAAGAGTTATTTTAGTAAAATGGTTACTCCAAGCAATGCAGATTATTCCCGTTCTACCACAGCAGGCAGTTTGGGCTCATCAAATGGAAGGGGAGGAGTGGTTGTTGAGCAGTGGGGAATTCAATATTGTTGTTGGTAATCTGGTTATCTCCAAGTCAGCTATCTGACTGATCTAATTTGAACTATTTTTGGTTGCATTGCATACTTCGTAACTCCTTTTACCAATCTCATCTCCATTAAAAGGGGGAGAAAATAAAGAAATAGACCTTGCTTCTTTGTCACTTCTTTCTATGATAGTGGAAAAGGATAGGGGACTGCCCATAGATAGGGGTATGTTCTTGTGAATCTTATTATTGTGGAGACTTCCATTTTCTTTTTTAAATCTATATTTTTCTACTCTGTCAAAAAATTAATTTCTAGTTTGCATGCCCTCTTTCTAAATGCTGTTTGTTTTAGGAGCGGGAGGAAAGGATTCAAAGACTTAAAAGACAACATCCAGATGATAGACCTGCATATCCATCTAAACCACGAATGCGGGATGAGATCTTTCAGACGAAGAGACAGAAGCCAAGCAGCAGACTTCCTCCAGGTTTTTTTTTTGTGCACACTCACACACTCTTTCTCTATTGTGTGTCACTTATCTCCTTTGCTGTGTGTGTGTGTATGATTTGTTGAAGTAGCAATTGGTTCCTGCTTCCCTCCGTGTAGTCCATCTTTCTTCTTGTTCTTGTCATGTGTGTGTAACTCTAGGTTGCACATAACTTTACTGTGCCTTCTTTGACTATTATCTTAACACAGGTTCTTATTTCTCTCCTTTTCCCCCCTTCCTTGCTGCTCATGGTTCGATTACGCCATTTATCTTTTGGATTGCTTATGCAGGTTGGTTGGATTGTCCTGCATTTGGACAGGAGATAGGTTGTATTATTCCTTCAAAGGTTCCATTGGATGAAACTTTCAACGATTGTGTTCTTCCTGGCAAAAGATACTCGTTTAGGCAAGTCCTCCACCAACAGAGAGTTTTAGGAAGAAAAGTGAGTGTGTTAACCAAATTTTGGGTCCTTATTCATTCACTTGATGTGGATTTTATTTTCAAAATATTTGATTCCTTACAGCAATGATAAACTGTTCCATCTGTATATACATTTAAAGCACTTTCTTGTTACTGGATTTTCATTGAAGTACCTTCAACGATAAACTAAGTTTGATTCCTAGATGTTATCACGAGTTTGAAGCTTTTCTTGTTGTTTGAAGTTTTTCTTGTTTCGTTGTTGGTAGTGCTTTTTGTTGTATATGCTAGATTCTAATTTTGACTTAAATAACAAGTTGAATCAGTTAATAAGCTACTGCATATGAATTATGGTCTTAGAGATGTTTTATATTACTATCTTGGATATGTTTTATGTCAAAGCTGAGGCTTATATCCTATTTTGTTTTGCCACTTAGTATGATAGAATCATTATATGCCTTGTTAATTTTTTCCTCTTAATTCGTTTGGGTTACTTTCACAATCATTAGATGCCTTGTTTATTCTGACCTCTTTATTCATTTGAGTTACCTTGACAACACAGGATCTTCTAAACTACAACTGACTCATTGCATGTTAATTTCAGCTTGGTATGGTGATTGATCTCACCAATACAAGTCGATACTATTCATTGTCAGATTGGAGGAAAGAAGGCATCAAGCATGTAAAGGTTGGTGCATGGTAATAAAGTCATGGAGGAGAATAGGTGGCGGGGGCGTAATTTTTCTCTTTGAGTTATGGTTGTTGTCCTGATTTTACTGTTTCATGTGTATCAGATTCAATGCAGAGGCTGTGGTTCTGCACCTGACAATGAGTCTGTAAATTTATTTGTCTATGAGGTAATATTATATATGTTGGTTGCAGTTTTAGTTGAATTCTGTACCTGAGAATGAGCTTGCATTACTTACAGTGTAAAAGTACTACAAGTTTGTTTGTACCTTTATCCATACATGGTTAGATCTTCGCTGTTACAGATATATTATCATATATGTTACACTTGGTGCAATTATTAATGTTGTTTGCCCATCAAGTGGAAAACAAAGTTGATTTCTAGTTAGTTTGTAAGCTTCTATGAATAAAAAAGAGAAAGCTATTTTGAGAATCGCAGGGTAGATGCTATGTAAATATTTATATTATATTATGAATGCACTCTCTTCTTATCAAAAGAAAGAATGCAATCTATTCCTTCAAGGGGAACTTTTGCGTAACAGTAAAAGCTGTCATCGTGTTATTGGATTGCCATATGTTCAAGCTGTGAAATTAGCTTTTGCAGGAATGCAATATACTGTTGTGTACAATAGATCAGTAGATCAAATATGGTCTCCTCTTTAGATTTTGTTAGGTTTTTGTTATCTTTTTAGCTGATATCTCCTCTTTTGTAACGATGCATCTTGTTGATGCCTTTGTGATTTATAAAACACTTCATCAAAAAAAATATGGTTCCCTCTCTAGACCCTGAAAAGTGGAAACTTAATACACATTGTTGGATCCTGCATTTCCTTTTTGGATTGTCCCAATTCATATAAGATGTCAGGGGGAGCCTTGACACAATGGTAAAAGGTCCATCCTTCCCCATACATTATAAGACCTTAGTGCACTAGGACTATCCTATCCAATTAATAGGGATAGGAACATCGTTGGATCCTACATCTCCTTCTTGGGTCGTCCCAATTCACATACCCCCCCTCCCCAATCAACCCGTAAAGAAGATATTTCAATTGGACCAAGAATCACCTGTCTTTTGGAAAGGATAATAAAGCATTTTTTTTGAAACTGGTAACGATTATATATATACTTATATATATATATATAATTTTTATTTTTTTTTAAATTACACCATAGCAGTGCAAAAGACTACAAAATCCCAACCAAGCTTAGGCTACTGCATCACAAGGATCCTATCATAACAACTAGTGATTCAGCCGCCTCAGCATAACTTTCTTTACACCAAAAATAAAACAAAAATATACAATTCATCTTGATTATCTCCACAAAATTTTATTTGTCTTCAGAAGCTCTATTGTTCCTCTACTTCCAAATGGTCCACCATATGCAAGCAGGGACAAGTTTCCACCAATTTTTGTGACTAACTGCCCCATCATTCTGGTTCCAACATTAAAGCAAATCAACACTTGTTGCTGGCATTGACCATCTGATTCCTACCATGTTCAAGAATGGTTGCCATAATTATCCAGAGTAACAGGACAATGAGTGAATAGATGACTATTATTTTCCCCAGCAGCTCCACATAAAAAGCATCTAGAACACAGTTGGAATCCCCTTCTTTGAAGTTTATCATGTGTGAGACAAGTATTTCTTGCTACTAGTCAAGAAAAGCATACCACCTTAAAAGGAGCCTTCATCTTCAAAATGGATCTCCATGGTCACTGATTAGTTGACTGTTTGTGCTTAATCAGAATGTTATAAGCTGAGTTTACAGATCTAGTTCCTTTACTAGTGGGCTTCCATATAAGTGAATCTTCAGTGTCTTTGAACCCTTGAAATGATTCCAAGGTCTTGAAAAATCCAACAACTCTCTCCAACTCCCAATCATGTAGTAGCCTTCTAAAAGTAATATTCCATCTGTGTACTTCTTTTGCTGATTCCAGTCTAATGTCTGGCATAGTGGCAATGCTATATAATTCAGGGAAGAGTTCCTTTACAGGTCCATGCCCAAGCCAATTATCACACCAAAAAATTTTTTTCCTACCATTGCCCACTCTTGGACTAATTTTTCCAGCCATCAGAGACCAGAGGGATCTGATTGCTTTCCAGAGTCCTACACCATGGGGGCTCACAACCACCTTTGAACACCACTGGTCATCTTGACCATACTTGTTATGGATGACATTTCTCCATAAAGCATATGTTTGAAGATTATACCTCCATAACCACTTCATTAGCAAACTTTGGTTGTGAACATTTAGATTCCTGATGCCAAGGCCACCCTCTTTTCTGGATTTGATAAGAACAACCCAATTAACCAGGTGGAATGCTCTTTTTTTTTTGTTGCCTTGCCATATGAAATTCCTTCTGATCTTGTCAATTCTTTTTCTAACCTTACTAGGTAAAGGAAAAAGAGACGTGACATAAGTCGGAAGGGCATCCAAAACACTATTGACTAGTATGACCCTACCACCTAGAGATAAGTATTGTCCCTTTCATATTGCATTCCTCTTTTCACACCTCTCTATGACACCACTCCAGATCTGCAAGGCTTTACTTTTAGCACCCAAAGTTAGCCCCAAATGAGTAGTAGGTAGGGAACCCACCACACATCCCATAATACCTGCAAGTTCTTGAATGTTGTCCACTTTATTAACCGGGAATAAACTGCTCTTATGCCAGTTGACATGCAGTCTAGAAACTGCCTCAAAAATTACCTGAATAGCTCTCAGATGTTTGACCTGATCAATATCAGCTTCACAGACTACGAATGAGAATCATCTGCATAAAGTGAATGGGTGTTCTCTATCCCACTGCTCTCCCTGTCTGTAACCTTGAAACCCTTCAGGGCTCCTAAGTCTTTTGTAATTTCAAACATCTGATTCAGTCCTTTCATAGCTATAAGAAAGAGGAAAAGAGAGAGAGGATCACCCTGTCTCAATCCTCTCTTGGAAGAGAAGAACCCTTAAGGAGATCCATTTACCAGACAGTCTTAATACAGATGGCTATCCATCTAATCCACTTCATACGAAAACCCGTGTCATTTAGAACTTTTAGGAGGAAATTCCAATTAACATGATCGTAAGCCTTCTCAATGTCAAGTTTGCTGAGAATACCAAGAGTCTGATAATTGATTCTAGAATCCACACACTCATTGGCTATCAATGCTGCATCCATGATTTGTCTACCTTTAATAAGTCATTTGATGTCTATCCACCAGTTTATCAATCACTCTCTCCTGAGCCTTTCAGTGAGGAGCTTAGAGATAATTTTATACACACTCCCAATCAGACTTATATGTCTGAAATCTCTAAGACTTTTGGCACCAATTTTCTTAGGAATCAAGGCAACATAAGTTGCATTGTAACTCTTTTCAAAATAATTACTGATAGTGTCCATCACATCCTTTTTCACAATTTCCCAGCAGCATTGGAAAAATCCCATAAAGTATCCATCTTGGCCTCGAGCTTTGTCAGCAACGCATAACTTCAAGCATTCCAATACCTCTTGTTCTTCAAATTCTCTTTGCAACCAATCATTATCATCTTCAGTGATTATTGAGCTTTCTTGAAAGTTGAATAAAGGTTTCTGTCTCAGAGTACAAATTCTTATAGAAATCCACAATATCTTCCTTGATTCTATTTGGATCAGTGATGCTCTCTCCATGAGCTTCTATGGTGTCATTGTGATTAAATATTTTATGACAGTTGGTCCATCATTTGAAAGAATTTGGTATTCTTGTCTCCTTAATTCAACCATAAGATTCTGGATTTCTGCCTCCAAGAAATTTCCTCATTTTTTGCCACCTCTTGATACTCCATTTTCAAGCTTGCTTGCAATAGTAATTCATCCTCGGATAGCATTCTTTGCTCTTGTATGGTATCCAGGGAGCTAATCTAGTAGAGCCTATCAACTTTCTTAGCCTTTAGATTCCTCCAATTAGTAGTATTTCATTCCTTCAATTTATGTTTCAGGAATCTTAGTTTACAAGACAAAATATAATCAGGTTTGCCTTGTGCTTCACACTAATTCCACCGTTCCTCCACCCTCTCCTTAATTCCAGCAACCTCCATCCACGAATTTAAAGTAAGACTTTGAAAAGTCCCACTCCCCACATTTCAAAAAAATAGGAGAATGATCAGATATGATCCTTGGAAGTACTGATTATTTTTGATCTTGTTGAATTTTACATCCCATTCCGCAGAGTACAAGAATCTATCAATCTGAGAGTAACCTTCATGATTGTCTCCTCTGATCCAAGTGTATTTTCCTCCCAGAAGTAGAGGGTCAATAAGTTTCAGCCCCTTGATGGTATCCGAGAATTCTTTCATGGCTCTCGAGATGTTTATACAGTTCTTTCTTTTTGAGGGAAATCTGGTAGTATTAAAATCCCCACGCACTACCCAGGTTCTTCACATACCCACTTGGTACCCCTAATTTCAACCACAACTGCTTCCTTTCCCTTCGACAATTTGTGGCATAAACCCCAGTCAGCAAGCAACTGTAATTTTCAGTTGTAGAGCTTAATTTACAAGAAACAGAATGTACACCTTAGTGTATTAATTCTCCTGTCCAGCACCTTTTATCCCACATGATAAAAATCTTTCCACTTCTTCCATTGGCCTCAAATCCCACATAATCAGCCCACCTGTTACTTAATAGATGTTTCACAACTTCCCCATATTTGCCTTCCATTTTTGTTTCTTGAAAACAGTAAAAATCAGGCCCCCAATCTTGAATTAGAGATTTGATCACCCTCCTGTTGTTGATATCATTCAATCCCCTCACATCCCACGAGATGATACGGACTTTCATTGAGATCCACTGCATATTCCCTTTCCCCTAATTCTTGGTTCTCCATCCTTAAATTTTACCCCAAATGGAAGGAGATTCTTCACTTCACTCCAGCCATTTTGATTTGGGAGAAGAAATTTCAGTATTGTTTAGTCTCTCCCGTCTTCTTTTATCTAGCTTCATGAGAAGAGACCATACTTCCCATTCGTACCCCTGAATATCCACCTTGAATTGTTTACTGAGTCTCATAACATTACATTGCACCCATAATGATGCATCCACCTCCAGTATCTGCATTTGAGTATCCAGTGGTTGAACATCTGACTGGCCACTGCTCAATTTCGACCAATTGAGTGTTTTTATTCCCAATTATTTCTGAATTCATATTTGCTGTCCGTTGTTCTGTCTCGATGATATCACCCTCTCTTATGGATTGGATTAGATGTGAAAAACTTGTATGATGCTCTATATTCCTTCGATCTCTCCTCTGCATGTAGGACTGGACTTTGGTTTGTGGTACAATGTTTGTTGGCATCTATTCAGCAGTAATAGTGTTGTAACCTGGCTCTTCCACCAAACGTGAGGAAATAAAATATTTGGGCCCAAAATCTTTAGCACTCCAAATGGGCTTCTGGTCAAAGCCCATCTCTGCAGAAAAAAACCCTATCACCTGCAGATCGCCCACTTTCCTTTCTATTTAGTAAATCAAGGACCAAACCCTCCTCACGTGTCTGCGAACCGGTCGCCCGATAATTTCTCAAATCTCTGCAAATTTTTCCACTCTTCTCCAACATCCACCCCGTCGGAATTTCACTCCAAATGGGTATTATGTATATCAGTCCCTTGTCTTCTATGATCACTTCTGATGGCACCCTCTGCCCTCCTCTTATCTTTAGTCTTGCCCATTTGAGATGGTTTTTCAAAGAGGTTTCTTCCTTAGTTTCTAACCAACCACCACATTGGTCACCAATAGCCTTGAAGGTTTTCTCAGACCATAGATGTAAGGCAGCCCCATAGCTATTATCGATGTCCACTCTGTCTCTTGGATATCAGTGCAACAACCAGCGACGGGTGACCAGCATTCAAGTTGGATTTTCTCCTTCTTCCATGTCCATTCTCCTTGTAAAAACTGCTCCGCCATGTATTTAGTTGGAAACTCAAAGAGAAATTGTCTGGCTGCCATTTCATATATGTTCTCCTGAAAGTGTTCTTCCAAGTTGAGAGTGCCCAACGTCTAATATCTGGTAGAGTTGGGGTCTCTTTCACTCCTCTTCTAAAGTAGCCGACCACACACCTTGCTAATATCCCGTCTTCACTTGAACTTGCACCCCTCTCAACGACCTTTCAAGTTCATAATCCATTTTAAGGTTTTTTTTTTACAATGCAAAAAGTTGTGGGGAATACTGTATTTGCAATGGAAACTGTATTTTCTGAGAATTTGTCTCAGATTAAAACGTACTGTACTTCCTCAGAGTATTCGAAAGGAGTTCTTCTAGTTAGGTTTTCTTAGTATTAGGACTCATCATTGATGAGAAGCATGTTGTCATATGAGTTTTATTTTGTTCAAGGCTTTAAGCAATCACGCTGAATGCTATTGAAAGGAACTTGATACTAATATTTATTGCTTCTATCAGGTTTCACAATTTCTTGCCCGTCAGAAACATGCAAAGAAGTATATTCTTGTCCATTGCACACATGGGCATAATCGCACTGGGTTTATGATCATTCATTATCTTATGCGTACACTGCCAATATCTGTCAGTCAGGTTAGTAATTTTGCGATGCTACATCCGTCTTGCTTCAAATTTAACCACATATCTCTGCATATGAATAATCAGAGTACTATTATGCAGGCAATTAAATTTTTTTCTGATGCTCGTCCTCCTGGGATCTATAAGCCAGACTATATTGATGCCCTATATGCCTTCTATCATGAGAAAAAACCTGAAATGGTTGTTTGTCCTCCAACACCTGAGTGGAAAAGATCTTCTGAGCTTGATTTGAATGGTGATGCTATGCCTGATGACGATGACGATGGAGGTCCTACTGCTCCTTTGACTGTATGTGTTTCTCCAACATAACTTTGCTCTTTGATATTGTTGGCACTTTATTCGTTGTTGAAGTGTTTGTTTTTCCTTCTCTGATGCAAGTGTAAGCCTTCAGTTTCCACTAGTGTGGTGTTGAATTTGATTGAATGTGAACACTGAAGTGGTAACATTCTAGTGGCTCTCGGCATTAGAATGAGAAACCTATCACTTTCTGATACTTCTATGATGAGAAATTAGTGAACTGACATCCAAAATACTGAGGAGTCCATTGGGACTTGGAGAGAAAAATGCTCCCAGGCACTCTTCCCAAGACCAAAACCTTAGAGACCCTTTCTGGGTATCTAGGATCCTCATTCCGGTGGCCTATTGCCATCAGATCTCAACCCTTTTAACTTCTTTTCATATGCAGCAACCCAGAATTAATTGTCAAAGAATGTTGGACTGATCACGGATGTGATTTTTCTTTTAAAAGATTATTAAATTATTAGGTGGAAAGGGTGGCCAACACTCTTCTTCTACTAGATGACTTCTCAGGCACTACATCAAATTCAGATTCCATGAGATGGAACCACAAAAATGACGGAAAGTTCTCTATTAAGAGGGCTTATGAAATAAGTAATGCACATCAAAACAGAAGACGACAATTTTTGTGGACTAGTGTCTAGAAAAACATAGCTCCAACTAAAGTAAAATGCTTCACCTGGTTGGTAGTAAGAAAGGCTTGCCTAACACATGGGGTTTTGAAGAGAAAGGGGCGTATCATAGTTTCCAGATGCCAAGTTTGCGGGGAAACAAAAGAGAAACAATCACCTCTTTTTGCATTGTTAATTCACTGCACAACTATGGACCTTTTTTCTTCCCTCACAGACACAATATGGACCATGCCTGAGCAATCGACAGATATGCTGAGTTGTTGGATTAGAAGAGGAGGAAGCAAGAGCCAGAAGAGATGGTGGAAAATCATCCCACACTGTATATGGTGGAATGTATGGAAAGAGAGAAATAGCAAAAACTTTGAAGATAGGTCCAATTCCATCCATAAAATTAAATGGAATTGTATTGTATCTTTTTATTATTGGTGTAAAAAGATAGAAATAGATGAATTAGAACTAGTAGATTTGTTAGGATCTCTGTAAGTAGCATCCTCCTACTCTTTTTTTTTCTTGGCTTCTTTTTGAAGGTCTCCAACATATCCTTAGTGCTGAGGAATACAACATTACCAATTTCAAAAAGAAAAAAGTAGAAGTTAGTGAAACTTGATTTTGAGTGCAATGTTAAGCTTGATTATGAAAATTACCAATTTATGACATTCCCAAGTCGTTTTGCCAATGGAGCTTGTAAATGAGAAACTCTTGAGTACCGACCTTGCAATACTTGGGATGCGAGGATCGCCACAACTTTTTAAAGGCATGATTCCTAGTCAGAGATTACTTGCATTAGGCCTGGGCTGGTCATTAAAGCCTCATGCCTGTCGAGGCTAGATAACTTGAGCCACCTGATGCGAGTCTCCTTTCGTCAGCCAAGAGACGTTTTCCATGTCTGGTCTTACTACTCACTTCTTTTTTTCGATGAAACTTGTACCGTAAAATGTCGATATGTTATTCTCAGAGTTAGGACTTCTTTTCCTTTGGCTCTGCTTCAACTATGCTTCAATCCCAAACTAGTTTCAGTCAGGATATGAATCCTCTATATAATTTGCTTTATTTGACTCAGTGTCATTTCAATTCTGGAATGATAATTAAGAAAATGTTCTCTTGTGCTCCTTTATCTGTCCATTCCCACCCAGCAGCCCTTTATGGAGGTAGCAGATTAAGGGTGAAATAAGTAGCCAACATTTAATGCTAGAGAATTTTGGGTCATCATCCATTATGTCCGACCGGGTGCCTATATGTGATGATAAAGATTTCCTAGGATTGTTGTTTCTTGACTGATAAAGAATTTCTCCTATAAATTCTGAGAACTCTGTACTGCCGTATTTGTTTTCTTATTTGCATTTGAGCGTTTTTACCTCCATTGACAGCCTATTTCATCGCCTTTGGTCCTCCACCAATTAAGACACACCCAAGAAGAAATCTAGTTTTTCTTAAAAGCATGATAATGGTGGGTAAACAGTGCTAGAAGAGATCTAACTTTGCTCAAACTTGGAGCAAGCAAAATATTTTCTAGCTTGATGAAGAGTGCTTGCCATGAAAAATTGAAAAAATACACATGCTAATGGTGTCATGTTTGCTGACCTTCTAGAAAGATAAACAAAGTATGCTCCACCAATTAAAGAAAGACACACCCAAGAAGAAATCTAGTTTATCTTAAAATCTCGACAAAAGTGGCTAAACAGTGCTAAGAGATATCTAACTTGCTTAGACTTGGAGCAACTATAATATTTTCTAGCTTGATTAAGAGTGTTTGGCATGAAAAATTTTAAAAATACACACGCTAGTGGTATTATTTTTGCTGACATTCTAGAAAGATAAATGAAGTTTGTCCTCCTTTTTCTCTAATCTTTTACTGGGAAAAAGTATTTTGGTATTTTGTTATATTATATCATCACTCCTTCACTGCTTTTCAAGGTTTTGAGGATTGGGCTTTTTATCAAAATGGTTACTGAATAATTAATTTGTAGGACTGCTTCTTCATAGGAAACCGAGCATTTGCAGACAATCAACTATATATTTTTGCTGTTCTATTTTGATTCACCTTTTACTATTTGAAAGTTTATGTTCCAGAAAAACAAAATTAACTGAGAGAGCCAGAGAGTTGAGCGAGAAAAGTGGTCATGGTGATGTAGTAAAGAAGGTGTGGGTGGGGTAAAGAGTGGGAAGAAGGGCGGCGCGCATCCAGGAGGAGGGTGTGTGTGTAGAACAAAGACGGGAGGCAATGCAGATGGAGGAAGAGAGAATGGGAGTTCCTGAGGATTGCACTGAAGTGAAAGGAGGGGTCTTGTTTGTGAAATCATGTTATTCTTTAAGAAGAGTGACTCATTTTTGCTTGATGTCGTCCAATCTACTACTCCGTGCTAGTATACCTGATGTTCCTTTCCATTTGGTCTGTCCAAAAATATGATCCTTCGTTAAATGAGAAGTCTCTGTTCCCATCATTCAAACTAATAAAAACTTATATTACTTCCAACTTTTTGACATCTTACCAACTACCTGTTCCACTTTTCACATTCCTAACAATTGTCTAGAACACTGCCCTAGAAAACTCAATTTAGTAATCTATTCAAATGGTGCAGGTTCTAGAATCTAGAGTATAAATTCAGCATGATAACATAATCAAGATTACAGATGCTTGTGATTACATCTTTCTACCAATATGTTATGGTTTTGGTCTCTATATTTTTGCAGTGTAGTAAAGTTTATTTATTCGAAAGAGCTTTTATAATTTCCTCATAACTCATTTTCTCCCATCTCAGGACAATCTTGAAGCACAAGTAGTAACCTCAAATGATGACATTTTGGGAGATGCAATCCCACAAGATCAGCAAAATTATTTACGACAGTTCTGTTATCAAGCACTGAAAATGACCCCAGGGGTAGGAATTTTGCAGTTGGTTCTTTGGTGTCTTTATAATTATTGCATGGGAATTTATATATGGAGATTTCCTGTATCGTTTATGTGCGTTACTTTTTATTTTCTGATCTTGCTGTGGACTCACTTCCTATTGTGCAGTTCTGGATTATGTAGACTACTGCAAAATATATGTGTCTGCTGTTTCAATTCTAGATCATAAATCCTTTTGGTGTATTTGCCTTTCAGGGTAGAGGCCCACAATTTCCTGGTTCACATCCAGTCTCTCTTGACAGGTTTGGTTCCAGTCCTTATTTGGAGAACTTTAACTTCATTATATTTTTTTGGTCTAGTCCGGCGTAACCTTAGGTTTAGGATATTACGCTTAACCATGCATACAAGAGGCCTCTTTTCACCCACATCTGAAAGAACAAGGAAATTATCACAGTTGGTCTCACCTAAATCAGAATAAAAACTGCATAAAGTTAATTTATCAAAAGGGGAAAAGGTTCCACATAAGTTGATACATGACATTTATCTGCATTTCCTTGATATGTGGAGATGACAGTAGAAACTGTTGCTGTGTGACAGTAAAACTGGGATACTGTGAGCTTTGTGAGACTTGTAAATATGGCTCCTGCATAGCCTTCGTGCTGAAATTTATATACTGCTACCATTTACAAAAAGCTGGTGCTGTGTGATGTAATGTGTTAATTGTCTTTAACACACGAATAATGCTGTTATGTTTCGGACTTCTTTCATCACGTGGATGTGATGCAGTAGCGATACATTTCTGGCCAGTATGTGATTTCAAACTTTACATGTGTTTGAACAGATATTTGGTTTAGGTGTTTCTAATTAGTTGAGGACTTCCAGTTGGCTTATCAAGCTTAGAACTGCATATCTGAGTGTGAATTCCAATATTTGTTTTGTGTGATATTGCTTTTTAATGTAAGTGTGAAGACATCAAAGCCTGAAGTATCTATGTTGCTGAAGAATGAGTTATCCTCGACACCACTGAGTTGGATTAATTAAAAGCAGGGAACATGTTGATTTGGAAATAAATTTTATCTTGGTTGACTTCCACAAGATGGCTAATGCACACAAGAGATATAACAACATTGACCAACTTCTTGTTCAAGGGTATCTGATCAGTGATCAAGAAAGGATTCAAGTGGAAATAGTGGAGTTTTAGCTGAACTTATACTCAGAGAATGTCCGGTGGAGACCTGCCAGCAGCTTCACAAATTGCCCAAGGCTGACAGTGGAGGAAATGGAAGATTTAGAAAGGGCATTTGAAGAGGAGGTGGTACTGAAATGCCTAAAGCAATGTGCAATTGATAAAACACCCGGTCCAGATGGGTTTACAATGGGGTTCTACATCAAGTGTTTGGAAGTAGAAAAAATGATATCATGAAGACCTTCCAGAATTTCTACGAGCAAGGAAGGTTTGAAAGAAGTTTCAATGCTACCTTCATAGCTGTTATTCCAAAGAAAAAAGGTGCTAAAGAATTAAGAGACTTCAGACCCATCAGTCTGATAGGTAGTATTTACAAGCTATCCTCCAAAGTGCTTATTGAAAAGTTGAAAAGAGTGATGGCTAAGCTTGTGGACTCACAACAACTGGACTTCATCAAAGGAAGACAAATTATGGATGTTGCCGTCATAGCAAATGAAGTAATAGACTCTAGGGTGAACTTGAAGAAACCCGGAATCCTATGCAAATTAGACATTGAGAAAGCATATGATCATGTCAATTGGGGTTTTCTTATGGATCAGCTAGAGAAGATGGGATTTGGATGCATATGGAATCAGTGGATTAAATTTTGTATCTCAATAGTGAACTACTCTTTACTTATTAATGGTTCACCAGCAGGTTATTTTAATTCACAGAGGGGCCTAAGACAAGGTGATCCTCTATCAATCTTTTTGTTCCTCTTAGTCATGGAGGGACTGAACAACATGATTAAGACAGCAAACAGGGAAGGTTGGTTAAGAGGACTTGAGGTTGCTAGAGCTGGAAGGGATAGCTTGAAGATAATTCATCTTTAGTATGTAGATGACACTTATATTCTGTGATGTTGAAGAAGAGCATCTCTAAATACGAGACTGATCTTGGTAATATTTGAAGGAATGTCAGGTTTACATGTTAACTGGAGGAAAAGCTTCTTATACCCGGTTAATGAAGTGCCAAACATGGAAATCTTAAAGATAGATCTTAGGGTGTGAAGTGGGTGCTCTACCAACTATCTGCCTTGGATTGCCTTTTGGGGCCAAGTCTATGTCTATGGAAATTTGGAATGGGGTGATCGAGAAATGTGAGAGAAGTTAGCAAGGTGGAAGTCCCAATATCTATCCATGGGTGGAAGATTGACCTTGATAAACTCTGAGCTTGATGCACTTCCACCATATATGGTGTCTTTATTTCCTATCCCACCAGGAATCATCAATAGGTTGGATAGCATTAGGAGGAAATTTCTATGGCAAGGGAACAAAGACAGGAAGGGTTACCACCTAGTCAAATGGAAGGCAGTGATCAATGAGAAAAGATTTTGGGGATTGCGGATCAAAAATCTGAAGAATCAGAGTAAAGCTTTAAGAATGAGCTGGCTATGGAAATATTAAAATGAAAATCGAAGTCTATGGGTTAGGGTCATTAAAGATAAATATGAGGAGAAAGATATTGGATGACTAAGGAGGTCACTACTCCATATGGTGTTAGCTTATGGAAATCTATCCGAATTTTGTGGAATGAATTCAAAGTTAATACAATAATCAAAGTGGCAGATGGAGTTAAAACTGGCACGAAGCAGGCAACATGGAGACATTATTCCTAGATATTTATAACTCAGTTTTACATCAACAGAGCACAATAGCAGAATTGTGGACACATCAAGGGTGGAATTTTGTGTTCAGGAGACGCCTCAATGATTGGGAAATACCAAGAGTAACAAAATTCTTCAGCATCATTGACCAATTTAGTGGTTTGAAGGCTGGACAGGACATTCTACAGTGGCAGGGAAATAGTAATGAGACTTTTAAAGTAAATTCAGCCTACAGGAAGATGAACCAACCAAACCAGCCGATACTTAGATGGCCTTGGAAACACATTTAGAAAGCCAAAATCCCACACAAAGTAGCTTGCTTTGTCTGGTTGACACAAGATAATTTGATGAAAAAGGGGATCCCTTTATGTTCAAGATGTTTTTTCTGTGGGGAAACTGCAGAAACAGTGGTTCATCTATTTATACATTGCAAGGTCACAAGTCAACTATGGAGATTATTCCTATGTCTCAAAAACATATCTTGGTCCATGCCAGGGAAAATCACAGAAGCATTACACAGTTGGGAAGAAGCAGGAGTTCATGCTAAAAACAGAAACAACTGGAGGATTGTATCTGCAGCTATATGGTGGACAATATGGAAGGAGAGGAACCTTAGAGTCTTTGAGAATATGGAGAATACTATAGAACAAGTCAAAATGAATTGTATTTTGACTTTATGTTTTTGGTGTAACCAAATATACTCTAATGATACTGTCTCTATCATTGATTTCTTAGACTCATTATAAGGATAGGATAGTAGATTTTGAGTTTTTTTGTAAATATGGTTTCAGTACATGGGTTGTACCGTGCTACAGAAATAGAAATAGTTACCTATGTCAAAAAATGCTAATTGACATATGAAATACAACAAACAATATAATAATCCACCACCATGATTCAATTAGTTAACAATAATATGCTCAATGGTTGATTTGAAGCTTGTTACTGAATATGGGTCCAGTGATCTTTTTTCTTTGAGATGGGTGAAGTTTGTTTTACTGCAAAGTTTGTTACAGTGGCATGTAACAATGTAAAATCACTTGTGAAAGTGATTATCATGATTATTTCTTTATCCTCTTCAGGTGTCTAGTTCTTGCTTTCTTCAGTTTAAGCCTTAAGTTGTCTAATGTGATTATTACAGCATACTTGGTATAGAATAAAACTTGGTTGTTATTTTTGCTTTATTTGCATAAAGTGCTTATTTCGATACTCTTCTTTTCTTACTATGAGACAAATAGTTGAGTGCTGTTCAGTTTTAAAATAAATAAATAAAAATCCAGTTTTGAAAAATAGTTAGAGTGTTGTTTCAGCACTTATTAAGTGCCTAAGTAGGCTATTATAATTGGATTTTGGCTGGTTTATCTGAGTGATTTTGGCTTATGATAGAAAATGGACTCTGCCATTTCCTAGGTTTTTTGCTGATCATGTATGTATTTCTGTTGTTCTAATTGCTGTTGGATTCATTATATTTTTCATAGAATTTTGGATGACAGGTTCAGTGCTAGTTTTACTTTTTCATAGGGAAATGTAGTCTTCATGCTTGAGCTCTTACAATATCATTTGGTGCTGAGAACAAAATCCTTTATTTTGTTTTCTTTTCCTCCTAGGAACTGGTCAAGCATTTTTCTACCTCTTGATTTCTTACTTATTCCGTTTATTCTGCTTCTTATAATCAGCCATTAGGAATCTTTGCCTAAACTTCATTAGTGTGTTTGTCTCCCGGCCATGAATGTCCCTTGGCCATCATTTGTTACTGCAGAAGTCATGGACTTTCTCCCAAATATTTTTACCTGTATTTCTGCAAATGTTGCAACTAAGCTTTTCTTTGAAGTCTCTTCACAATAGCTTATATTCTCTTAACCCACATTTTATTGTTTTGTTTTAGTTAGATCTGATCCTGAAAATAAAGTAACTACTTATCAGAAGAGGGGTTTTGGTAGTTCATGAACTTCCAAGTTTTTGGGATGTTCAAATGATCAGACTGAAATACTTCTTGATTCTTGTGACCTGCCAAATAGGCAGAAAGACCCATCTTTTTATTTTGGAATCAATTACCTTAGTTGGGTGGATGTATGTGGCTTCAACAGGGACCGGGATATTATGCTTGCAGAGCATGAAATAGGTTTGTTTTGTTTGTTCTGCTAATATTGTTTTATTCTGCATGAAAGCTTGTCCATCAAATGTTCTGAGTAGTTGATGTATTTTTTTAGATCCCTTGTACAAATTTTACTCATGGATAATAATCTTGTCGTATCTTCATACCTGAACCTCATATGGACTCAGACATTGATATTAATATATTCTCTGAGTTAAACTGGCTAGCTGCCTTACAAACCATGGTAGCATTCCACACAAAGCAAGGAAGGTGAAAATCCATAAATTAAGATTCATCCAAGGTAATCGTTGTCATGATGTGCAGGGAAAACTTGCAGTTATTAAGGCAGCGTTACTACTATGCTACATGGAAGGCTGATGGGACACGGTATATGATGCTGATCACGATGGATGGCTGTTTCTTAATTGATAGGCATTTCAACTTCCGGAGGGTTCAGATGAGATTTCCTTGCAGACACACTAATGAAGTATGCTAACGTCCAGTTAGCTGTTAGGGTGTTCTGATCTTTTTTTTCCCTTTTATGTCTCACTATTGGAAATTATCTGTATATATGATTTATTATATGAAATTCTCATATTTTCTCCCAGGGTTTAGCTGAAAAGACCCACCACTTCACTTTACTTGATGGAGAGATGGTAGTTGATACTTTGCCCGACACACAGAAGCAGGAAAGGAGATACCTAATTTATGATATGATGGCCCTGAACCATGTGTCTGTCATCGAGGTTGGATTCTTCGATATGAAACCACCTTCCTTTCCTTCTTGAAAAATTTATGTTAGCTATACGCTTAGGGGTCTTTTGGTTGTCTTT
Organism: Solanum bulbocastanum; assembly: GCA_037074985.1. Classification (NCBI taxonomy): domain Eukaryota; kingdom Viridiplantae; phylum Streptophyta; class Magnoliopsida; order Solanales; family Solanaceae; genus Solanum; species Solanum bulbocastanum. Next base: position 19,249,802 of record CM073607.1, on the reverse strand, counting down.
GAATATTATGTGTACATTGTTGTTGTTCATTCTCTGTTCTATAATTTTACAGCGACCCTTTTATGAACGGTGGAGAATGATTGACAAAGAAGTGATTGGTCCAAGGAATTATGAACGTCAACATATATACCAGAGTAGAAACCCTTACTATAGATATGAGTTGGAGCCTTTCAGGGTATGTTTTATCAAAATTGGAATATATTGTAGTTATTTTCTCGTTTTATTTGTTCTGCCTAAGTGGCTACTGATTTCTCAATGTTTATCAGGTGAGGAGGAAGGATTTTTTTCTGCTCTCTACTGTCACAAAACTTCTCAAAGAATTTATCCCAAAGCTTTCACATGAAGCTGATGGTCTTATATTTCAGGTGCTAAAGAGTTCCTATACTGAATTGCTTCTTGTTCTAGTGTTGTATTGGATTTTCTCCTGAGGAGTCGATTTCTTACATCACTTAAGATGATTCCAAGTTATATAACATGTATGTTTTGGCTGCTATGTTGGAAAACTCTGTGGAAGTGGTTTCCAACCTTTATCTACGTTTGCTGTTATGTTGCAGATAGAATTACATCCTCTTGCATGTTATTGCAAATGACATGTTTATGCTAACAGTGATGGAGATGCATAAATCATACAGATGAATTTAGGTTCTGGATACTGAGCCACCCTGTTTTCTTTCTGTGTTAGGGTTGGGATGATCCTTATGTTCCTCGCACGCATGAGGGTCTCTTGAAGTGGAAATACCCTGAAATGAACTCGGTTGACTTTCTGTTTGAGGTTGTATTCTGATCTCCTAGTGAATAGAGCTGTTGCTATTTCCTCCTTATCCTTTTGGTTTCTTATTGTTGTTATGCACCTACACCTTACCTGTCAATATCATTTATTTCCATGCTTCAAGTATGTTGAGATAGCTAAGCTAATAAAATGAAGAGCTTAAGGTTTTAGGCGAGATGATCACAAACATAATATTAAGGCAGGCAATGGTCCTTAGTTCTAGTCTCGCTGTCACCCATTATCAAAAAGATTTTCCACATGCTTGGTCCATGAAAAAGAATCAGACCCACACGTCAGGGGATGTGTTGAGATAATTTAAGTTATCAAAAGAGTGTTTTCTCTAATAGCTAAGGTTTTAGATTGATGCTTTCATCCTTCAACAAGGCAGACTATCCTTTGTGAAGTGGATCATGTTTCATGCTCTCCTATTGGAATTAAGTGTGATTATCTCTAATCATATGGCAGGTGATCGATGATCGTGAATTGCTTTATCTACATGAACGAGGGAAGAAGAAACTAATGGAGGGGAGTAGAGTTGTTTTCCCAGGTCAGAAATCCACAGTTATGTTAGTTATATACTTGTGGTGTCATGCAGGTATGTTTCCCTTAATTGGGGTTAAGTTGGGAGTATAAGAGACTAATATCATCTACATCCGTACTTGTTAATTTTTGCAATTATTTTTATAACTGTGAACTCGTTTGGTTTTTATTGCTGTCTTGTATACTTTACTGACCCTGGTGGATTTTATTTCTTATTAAAATTGTTTTGTGGGAGAATTGGATGCAGTGCTATTATTTGATGGAGTTAAAACCTTTTAGAGAATGATCTAAAAAGTTAAGGTGGCTAATTCACTCCTCTTGCAACTGTCAAGATTCCTTTTTGGTGCTTGTGAGGTGCTAAGTAGTACTCCCTCCGCTCCCTTTTACTTGGCTCATGTTGACTTAGCACCTTTTGGGTCTGTTTTACTAATTTCACATTTTTAGTTATGCTTTGGAAATCTAAGTTTGACTACTAATACTTTATGTAATTATTTAATGATAAGGGTAATATTGGAAGAAAATAATAAATCTCTTGATTTGCGACAAGTAAAAAGGAAAATCTATTTTTAGTACCAGGGACAAGTAAAAAGGAAAATCTATTTTTAGTACCAGGGACAAATAAAAAAGGAACTGACAACTGAGGGAGTAGTAAGAATATATATAAAAAATCTAGAGATACTTCTTGCTGTGACTAAAAACTTAAGGCCAGGTTGCTATTTCACAACTGATCCTCCTTTCTAATCCTACTCTCTTGTAATTTCAAGATGCATATTCTTCTTGGCCAAAAAAGAAGTAGATACATTTTCTTGCTTTTATTTTTTGGTCTGTTAAGGCTTAGTGTAAATAGAATGTGGATTTTCCACAACTTGAAATTGGATCAGTTGCTAAGGATAAAGAGGTCAGACATATTAGTTTGGATTATTTGGATTGTTAGAATAAGATTTAAATGAATCAAGAGGCAGTAGAAGCTTTTTTTGCAATTTCAGGAACGTAACCATGGAACCACAGAAATTCCTCGTCACATGTGACTGAACAAGATGAATCCAAATTTACACTATGTTTGGATCATTGTTACCCATTGTATTGTATTGTATCGTTACCATACCTACAATGTTTGTTTTGATTGTTACTTAAAATGTATTGTATTATTAAATTTTGTTGTTACGTAACAATGAAAACCCCCATTTTATGGAACAACCGATTTGGTGTGTTACCATTGTTACTTAATTTCTTTTTTCAATTATATCTTACTTAATATTTCATAATACTATTTTACCCTTTATCCCATATTATTTAATTCTAGTCAAACCTCCTACCCTAGAATAATTAAGGATATTTTAGTAAATTTATAAATGACAATACAGAATGATACAATCAAACCAAACAATAAAAATGTTATTAATGTCAACAAACAATACAGTCTAGCCAAACATTGTATCTACCATACCATACAGTACAATAGAGTACAATACAAAACAATACATTATGAAACAACAGGTTACAATAATCCAGACAGTCTCTTTGCAAGTGTAAATTTCTGACTAACCAGACCATCCTAGTCAGAGTAGGACATGCACCATGCGCCTCTCAAGCTTTTCACTTGATTTCAACAATTATGTTTCTTCTCTTGGTCTTTATAATGATCTTTCCAATGGTTGGTCCTTGTTGCTTTGTGTTGGTGAGTTGCTGATTCCAGTGACGAGGTTAAGGGACATCCAGGCAAATGTCTAATCTGTTGTCCTATTAGTGTGGCATATCTAAGGCATCTCTTGTGCTTTATTTGTATCCCGTGTACTTGTGTTATTTTTGCCCCCCCCCCCCCCCCCCCCCCCCTCTTGGTATTTTACCTTTGGCACATATCCTGAAATGTTGGGCTCTTTCATGTTTTAGATGGTTCTGATCCATCAGCCTACTCTGATAAAATAATAGAGTGCTCTTTTGATACCAATAACCAAAAATGGATATGGATGAGGACCAGAGTTGATAAAGGAACTCCGAATGATTACAACACGTACAGAAAGGTATTTCTATAATGACAATAAAATTTATGCAGGTGCTTTGTTGATACGTAGACTTTTAGTTCATTAGAACCTTTTCCATATTTTGTCATCTTATACATAGATTATGGTCCCTGAATGAGTAACTATGGTTCCTGTACAAAAATTCAGGTGATGAGAAGTATTACTGACAACATCACTGAAGAAGTGTTGTTGAATGAGATTTATGAGATCATTCGACTGCCAATGTATGCGGATAGGATACAGAGTGATAGCAAAGCTCATGTACGACGTAGATGAATGAATTAGTGGAAGCTAGTGATCGTATTGGAGCTTAGTTGTGTTCATGTATATCAAATAGAAGGGTATTTACGAGCAGCCTTAGTCCCTAGGCGTGTTTTGTGTACTATACTGGGTTTGTTGTATGGATCCAGTTGGCACACTGTAAACTTAGTGGTCCATGTCCATGACTCGGGCCTTTTGTTTTTTTCTTTGTTAGCGATAAGGTGATCTTGTATATTAGTTGTTTTAGTTTGCCTTTTTTTTTTCCTGGTTACTGTAAAGTTCTCCAGTAGTAGATAAAAACTTCAAGCAATATGTTATCTATTCCCTTGTGAATATAAGTTTGTTCTACTAGAAATTTCCAGTTTATCATTTGCCTTTGTTCTTCAGTATAGTCAGATTGACTATTAAAATTTTAATTGGAAGGAGGAAAATTTTGTCATGTGGTATTATTTTCTTATTAATCTGTTATCAAGGAATAAACTTTTTTTGTATTCGAAAACAATTTAACTTTAAAGCTGTTTGCTGTTTGCTGTATGCTTAATGTCATTTTTTTTTTTGGTTGTACTATGTTTAAAATCTAGATATATTTTGTATTATCGACATTAGAATAGCTAAGGTCCCAGAGTATTCTCTAGGAATGCAAAACAAGTGAATAGTAGGGTGTGTTTGGTATGAAGGAAAATGTTTTACTAAAAAATAACTGGTTTTTGACTTTATTTTCTTATGCTTGTTTGTAGATAGAAAATATTCTAAATGTTTGATTTGTAAATGAAAATTGAAAAACATTTTAAAGAAAATCTCTCTTATTTTCAACCTCAACTTTCAAATTGGGATTCATCCATATTTGACTTGCGACCTAAACTTTTGTTTTTGAAATAAACGAAAATTTAATTTCGTTTTTTTTGTGTGTGTGTTTTGGGTTGTGGGTGGGGGTGGGGTGGGGGGGGGGGTTGTAGGGGAGTTTACAAAAATATTTTTTTTAAAATTTGAAAATAATTTTCAAAATCTTTTAAATTATTCTTTTTGGTTGTGGTGGGGTGGGTGGGCGGGGGGGTTGGGACAAAATAATTTGATTATTTTTTTAAAAATGTAATTTTTTAAATATTTTTTTTTGAATGGGGAGGGTGTGGGTACGGGGTGGGGGGTAAGAGAAAAAAATGTAATTGTGAAGTTGGTGGATAGTTTTGAAAAATGTTTTTCTTAGTTTTTAAAGAAAATCATTTTTCTTAAATTTGAAAAAAATTTAAGCCAACTAAACAGAAAATTGAAAAACAATTTTCAAAAATGTTTTCCATCATACCAAAACACCCATAGTAATCATAAAATCTGAGACATTATTTTTCTAGCGATGATGTATTAACTTATTTGTTGAGACCTAGCTGTTGGAAAATGTAATCTGGGCCACGAATTCACATTATAACTATTTAAGATTAAATATATCTTAGTATATAATGTGTATTTTTTATTTAAGATCACGAAATTTATTTTATTTAAATATATTTTTAAACGATATGCTTTAGTCAGACTGAAAAATTGAAAACTAATTGTTGGTGAAATGAGAAGAGCATTAGTCCTCCGTAAGTGGTGGAGAGGAGAAGTCTGATTAATCTTTTCAGCAATTACTACCATACAATTCCAACCAAAATATACAATCATTTTTCAATACCCTCTGAAGGGGTAACGCTGTGTCATCTACACATATTGACTCAGAAATTAAAGTTTACGGGTTTAAAATTCTAATTTTTGTAAGTTATTAGGTTTTAAATTAATAATTTGTACATATTCAATAAATTTTTTACTACAAATTTATAGTTCGAATCAAAGAAATTGAACTCGATCGAACACGTAATCGATTTACCCCTGATCTTCGAATCGAGAGTTAATTAAGCCTTTTTCAATTTTTTTTTTTTAGTTTAATCATGTATTATTTGAAGCTCCTGTTGATCCTATTAACTTACATTCACGTCAAATAGATCAACTAATTTGAATTGATTTTTACCAAAATTATGAACACCCCTAGTGGCGCATATGAGTCAACTAAAATAATAAAAATACATACAAATCCCATTCACAGTCCCATAGACTTAACAAAAAACGCAAAGAATTATAGCTTTGAAAAACTTTTTCCACATTGAATAAATATATTTGGTGAGAAACTTTAAAGTCTTCTACTGAATGAACCAAAAAGACTAACATATTAAATAGTTTCTTTGATATTTTCTCTGCTTCTTCTCCTTTTATAATTTCTTCTAACTTCATACTTGTTGATTCATATCCATCTTAACAAGTTGCTTAATTGAAAATGCAAACTCTTCACTTGCTGTATTTTTTCTTAATTCGCTTCTTATATCTTATAAGGAAATGGGATTTTCTTTTTGTTTCCTCTCAATGTCTTGATGATCAAAAGTCATTGTTGATACCATTAAAATGGAGCCTTCAATATGATTCTAGTTTGTCTACCAAGTTGGTGCGTTGGAGCGACAACACAAATGAATGTTGCAATTAGGACGGGGTGAAATGTGACCTCTCTGGTTATGTATAGCCTTGGAACTAGATAATGAGTCTATTTCCAGTGCAATTGAGAATTCAAGTGCTCTTTTAAGTCTTAAGTATCTTGAGAAGCTAAATTTGACTTACAACAGGTTCGACGTTGATATACCTAGAGTTGTGTATCGATTTTTGATTTTAAATATTATCGATTTGGTTTTATCAATTTTTTATTTTAAATATGCTAAATCAATAACCAAACCAAGAAGATATTTGTTATTGGTTTTCGATTTATCATCTTTTGGCCTTTAACAGTTCGGTTCAACAAATATATGACTTGTCCACTAATTTGATGCGATATAGGAGTACATCGAAACAAGAAAATCATACTAAATTGCAACAATAAAGACTAAAGTAATACTAAAACCTAAAGGGTAAACGCATGTTGTCCCTAGATTCTAAAGAGGGCAACATAGCAAAATTTCAGAAGTTCCAGGTGCCATCGACGGAGACCAACCACGGCCCATGAAGTCGACCACGGACTGTAGGTCTGGTTCGTGGATAGGCACCCAAAGACTACCTAAAAGTCTTAGAACAATGGCCTGACCAATGGACTGTCGGTCAGACCACGGTCCGTGGACCATGACCCCCAAATTAGAATTTCTGACCACGAACGACGGACCAATAGGAAGGACCATCGGTCAGACTACGATCCCTCGATTGGGGTCCATAGGTCGTGGGTCGGCAGTTATTATTAGGGGCTGTTGGGTCTTTTCCTAATTATTTTATCTCTATACTACGTCGTTTTTCCTATGACTAAAACCCATATATAAGTGATTTAACCCCCAAATTAATTCATTCAATTCATTCTCCTAAAATTCTAAAAGAAGCCCAAAGTTCTTCCCCAAATATTTCTCTCTCTAGAACTTGAAAAAGTAGAAGGATTGAAGCTAGGGCTCAAGGTCAAGTCTCCAATCTCCATTGTTGTAGACTTTGATAAAAAGGTATGATAGCTTTATTCATCCATGGAATCCTTATATCCATGGAGCCCTTAAGTTCCCCAATTGAAAAGTAGGAATTCCCTAATTTGAGTTAGGATTTTCTTCTAAGTTGTGGGTCTTTATGAATGTTGATCCAATTGAGTGGATGATGATTGTTTATACATGAATTGAGAGGATTCTATGCTTTTCATGATGAATTTCCATGTTCCCATGCTTAACCCATGTTTCTAAGATGAAATTGATGTAAATGAGTTTTACTTCATGAAAGGAAAATTTATGGATTTAGGTGTATTCTTAAATGATAAATAAGGTATATTATGAATTGCTTTGAGATTGAAGTATATGTGATAGTTATGCTATGAATTACTTTGAGAGTGTAACATATATGATGAATTGTTGATTATTGATGTAATTGTTGTGGAAGGGATCATTCCCACATGATTTTCTTTTGTATGAATGTGAAATACTTTCTCACATTGAATGATTCTAGGTTGAAAAGATTGCTCACCTAAAATGAATCGAAGCTAAAGACTAAGAAATTGATGAGGCTAGAGGCAATTATCCATGACCTCTAAATGAGAAGGATATGAGGCGATTATCCATATTCCTTATAATAGAATAAGAGGCGATTACCCTTATTCCTTGAAGTTAAACAAGAGGCGACTACCCACGTTCCTATAATGTGAATTGGACAAGAGGTGAGTACCCATGATCCTTTATAGAAAGGCAAGAGGCGAATAACCATGTCACATGATGTTGGACTAGAGATGAGTATCCATGATCCTAAAATATGTTGGACTAGAGGCGATCCATGATCCTATAGTAAGAGGGACAAGAGGAGACTACCCATGATCCCAAAGTAAGAAGGACTAGAGGCGACTACCCATGTTCCTTTATAGTAAGGCAAGAGGCAATTCCCCATGTCTATAAAAGATAAGCTAGACTATGTTATGATAGGTGATGATCTTGAATTGTTACTTGAGTTGCCTTCCATGATGAGTAAGACTAGTGGAGGATTACCCAGGTCTTGGCTAAGTATGAATTGAGGTTACTTCAAGAAGTATTCCTTATATGTTGATATGATCTATTATGTGCATTGATTATGCTTTTGGACTTATGTTGTCTAACTCTTATGTTTATGTTATGTTTTTTTAAGCTACCATAATTAGTACATTTTTGTACTAACGCATACTCTTGTCTACATTTCTTATCCAAATATAGGGTCCGACGTTCCCGACTCTCATCCCCGTGGCTAGGATCCATAGTAGAGGCAAGGTTGAAGATTGGTGAGTCCTCATAGCAGTCGAGGATTTGACCACCATTTCTCTTATGATTTTTTCATTTTATGTTTTGAACATTATTGTATGGGCTAAGCCCCAAGATTCTATTATATTAAATGGTTTTTGAGACAAGTGTATTAGACTTCCACTTTATTTTATAAAACTTTGGTATTATTGCAATGTTTTTAATCTTATCGATTTTCTATTATCTTGACTATGAATGCTAAGTGGATTATATGAGGCCTCTCGGGGTCTTGTATGCCATGTTACATCTAGGGGGTACCCCTGGGTCGTGACAATAGAGATGCCAGAGTTAAGTAGTGTGAATTGTGTAGGGTCTTTACAGTTCTAGTCTAATATAATGATTATATTAATCTTTTTTGTTTGATATTTATGCATGACTAAAGATTAAAATAGTAAATTATTATATTCTTAATGGGTCCAATAACCCAGTATTAAAAAATCAATATCAATCCGATAACCCAATAATATTTTTAATAAAATCATTAAATAGCCGTTAACCCAACAACAATAAAAAAAACACCACTTTTTCGGTTCGATTTATTGATCAATTTGATTTTGCTACACCCCTAATTATACCAGCTGGTATGTACACTTTAGTCAACTTGAAGTACCAGAAATTATAGAATCCTGGTTTCCTCAGAAAAATTCCTATTAAGTTGTCAAAATTAACAAAATTAGTTACTCTTTGACTCTCAACTCTCCTCTTGACACTTAAATTTGAGAGTCTTTATTTTATTGAGAACATAACAGAACTTAGAGAGCCTCACCTTGATGGTGTCGATCTTTCAGCTTAGAGTAACGAGTGGTGTTGCGTGCTTATCCAATTTATGGCCCTATTGATGATTCACTTTCCAAACTTCAATTTTTTCCAGTCATCTATTTAGAACAAGACATCCCCCTACCATAGTTCCTGAATATTTTGCCAAATTCTCCAACTTGACTACCTTGTCCCTCAGCTTTTGTAATCGAGCATTTCCTGACAAAATCTTTCAGGTGCAAGCTTTAAAGATGTTGGATTTGTCAAATAACAAGATTCTAAGTGGCAGAATCCCAAACTTCCCTCAAAGCGGATCTTTCAGGACGATATCACTAAGCAACAACAAGTTTTCTGGTTTATTACTAGAGTCCATTTCAAACCTTGAGAACTTGTCCAAGTTAGAGCTCTCCAATTGCAATTCCATTGGACCAATACCATCCACAATGGAAAAAATTTACAAATCTTGTTTATTTAGGTTTCTCATTGAACAACTTCTCTGGTTCTATCCCATATTTTTAAGGGTCCAAGAAACTCGCCTACTTAGACTTGTCGTATAATAGTCTAATGGGTCTCCTCTCTCTCCAACTCATTTTGAAGGACTTTTAGAGCTTTTCTACATGAATTTACGGAACAACTTACTTAGTGGGATCCTTCCTGGATATATCTTTGAGCTTTGATGACTTATATAGGTCCACCACACACTATAGGACCAGGTCCTTGTCACACTTTAATGTAGTAAAAACTAAAGTAAAAAATAAGAACAACAATGTGTTTTACATGGAAATCTCCTTGCTCAAGGGAGGAAAAACCACAACCTGATAACACTCAAATGACTCTCTAAAAGAATTCCAAAGAGTGGGTGGTTGTCATCTATAAAAATACCCAACTAAGAGTCGGGGTAGAATCCCACAAGGAATGGTGCAGGGTTAAGGATTCAATTAGTGAATTAAATCACAACTAATCTTAATGTTGTGAACATAACAAATGGGTGGATGATTCCACCAACTTTAACAACACGATTTTAGGAACACAATCGCACCAATATTAAAGCAAATGAAAATTCACGAAGTTAGGCGACTCTAGGGGTGTGTGGATTGAATATTGATATCATTAGGGGTATTGTAGAAATTGTTAATACAACTAGTTAATTGAAGATAGGCTTGGTCATCTTCAATGAAGATAATCTTCTTTCAATCTCCTATCATTCTTACATAGAATCTCCCTTCGATCTCATCTACACTCTATTCAAAGAACCCAATACCTTGAATTTATAATTAAGTATAACTAATATTGCAAATATCAAACAAATTATCCACTCATATTGATCTCTTTTGAGCACAAATGTGAGATCGAAGATAAAATTAAGTTTCCCACCTTAATTCTTAAATTAATCATACGGTAATAGTTCAAATCTCCGATTAACAACTATAAAACAGAGAAATTCAACAAACCAACAAAGTTAAATCAACACCCAACCCCATAATCACACCCCAAAAAATTGGGGTTTTTGCCGCACATCACAAAGTGTGAAGAAGTTATACCTTGCATGAAATTATCTATGGGTAACTTGAATTTAAGCAATTACAAGAAAACCCACTTTAAATTAAACGTCAATTTAGCAAATTTAAGATTATCAATTCACAAACCCCAAAAACTAGAAAGTGTTTATATCCAATGAGGAGTGTTTCTCTCTCTACAATACTCATAATTTTTCTCACCATTTTTGAACCCCTTTTTGTCTCTCATTTGAGTTGTTTATAGTTTCTCAAAATTTGGCCCAAAACTCAATGTACTTCTCACTCGGCGACATTAGTCGGGCTCGCCGATATCATTCAGCAAGTCGCTAATCATGCTTTAGTTCGCCTTTTTCTGTCTTGCTCCAAGCTTCAGGTGTTCGAACACCATTTGGTAATCCCATACAAGTCTTATTTTCTCATTCAGAGATTTTCTAATTATCACCTTTGTTTGCCTTTTAAAATTCCATTTTATCATCCGACATTATCAAATTCGGTGGCGTTCACCCTATTTGACTTTTGCATTTGGCGCATTGCCTTTTCTATATGACTTTGCCAACCAAACTTGAGAAATAAGCCCAATGTACTGTTAGTTTGGGTAGTATCATGCTCGTTAGGTGATTCACCCTTCTTTTTGGGCTATATTTAGAGTGTAATTTACACTTCTTACATTTTTGGCCATTCCTTCAAACATTCATCCTTGACTTGTCCCTAAGCCTTCATAGCTGAAAATATCAAGATATAATTAGAATAGGACATAATTAGGCATTGAGAACACTATTATTGAGCTAAATAGTCCTCAAATGAATGCAAATCTACCGCTCATCAACACCTCCAACTTAAGCTTTTGCTCTTCTTGAAGTAAATAAAGAACACAATTAGATCAATAAGGGTATTTACAACAATATTTAATGAGAGCTAACATGAGGGTGCCACTCCAAGACTAATCTCAACAATATGCTTCACTCTATCAGGATAAAAAAGCTTTAATGATGACTAGTTGGTTTCAACACGATCTCACTATAGCTTCTTTTCTAATGCAGACCATGTTGCAGTAAATGAATTCAATTGTCCTCACCTCAAGAACGATTATGTGCTCTCACAAAGCATATCAACAAAGAAATAAGGAATCAATGCAACTCTCACTCTCTCAAAAGAGAAATGCATGCAAGCTTCATCCCATTAATTTTCCCATATTTTCCAATCATCACACAACCTAATTCATGAAAGATCTCAAGGGCCTTTTAGGCTTGTACTGGGATTGAGGGTTAAGGTATGGTCAATATGGCTTAGTGACTTCACCTTTTCAATGCATTGTTTCAATCATCTTCATCTCTTCTCAATTTCTTTTCATTCTTTTTCATTTGAGAACTCGGTCTTTGACTTTTCACTCATATTATTTTGAATCCCCTTTATTTCATAACTTATCTTTTTCATTTCCATTTTTCAAAATGTTTTCATTACAATGACTCTTTCTCCCTCTCTTTTTAATGAGGAGGGGTTCCTTCTTTTTGTAACAAACTTCAAAGTTGAGTCTCATTTCATCTTTCTTTGACCTTCATTTGGCTTTCATTCCTCCTTTCTTTCCACACCCCCAACTTAGGCTTTTGGCCTAAGTTGGCTATTCAAACATAACAATGCTTCAAAAAGAATTTTGGGTGAGAAGGTAGGGACAATTTGGCTCAAGAGGTTTTATTTTTGTTTGTCAACAAATGATTTAGGCTCAAATTGTGCCAAAATGGATGCACACCCTCACAAGGTAGTCACACAGGATGTAGAAATTTGGGTTCACTCTTAGAATTGTTGTCCAAGATCACACCTTACATTTACCAAGGTTTAGACAATTAGACTAGGATTCTACACACATGCTTTCAAGTGAGAACTCACAAAACATGGCATTTCAAATACATTAATTTAGCACAACCCAAAAATATCAAAAACGTAAGTGTGATGTTCATTGCATAACTCATATCAAAACGAAACTAGTCAACAAAAGATTTAAAGAGATTTCTCAAAAGTGCAACCAAATCAATTTCATTCTCGTGAAACCAACACTATATATCAAGCTCATTATGAGAACTATTCAAGACATCAATATTGAATGCAATAGATCCTTGAATTATTTATCAATGAAAACTCAAGCATTTCACGATTTTCAAAACTCCTGGGGGTAGTTGAAAAATTGAAAGAATGATGCTAATAGAGAACAACTAATTGAAACACTATAAAAAAAACAAACAAATAAAAAAAGGGAATCTTGGCACAAGTGCCCTCCCCCCACTGAAAAAGAAAATGCATTGTTCTCAATGCAAGAAATGACATGTGTAAGCTTAGATAGAGGAACTCCCAGAATGATTTTAAGATGGAGCTCGCCGACTCATTCGATAGATTGCCAAACAGGGGATGTTTACCGAATGCGCCTCTAGCTTATGAGAATTTATCCTCCGTTTCAGTGGGCTACAACACGATCGCCTAAAGTTAATCAGTGAATCACCAAAGTCCATTTTCATCACCGGAAGTTCTAGTGTATCCCTCAATTTTCGCCCCTTAATAGGTGAACTACATCGGATTCAATCAATCATACTGGTACATCGAAAAATTGGGATATAGTCCTCCAAAATGGACAATGTGCACCTAAAGTTGAGAAGCCCATCAGGCGAACTCGCTGGAGATTTGCACAACAGTTTCAGAGGATAGCCAAGTTCCTTTCTTAATCACCGATCTTTGCTCAAGTCCTGAACATGTAACACCAACATTATTGAAAACAACTAATGATTGGGTTATCTCCCAAGAAGCGCCTAAGTTAACGTCACGGCAGGACATGGATATGCCTTTAAGAATTGTCCAAGTACACTACTTCAGAAACTCGCATATCAGGACCTTTCCCAATGTATACCTTCAACCTTTGACCATTGACTTCGAATCACCCCCTTTGCATTTTTAATTTCCATTGTTCCATTTTCATTCACTCTTGTGATTGTGTAAGGACTTGTCTACTTTGACATAAGATATTAGGGAAGAGTTTCAACCTTGAATTGAAAAGTAGGACTAGCTCCCCCACTCTAAACTCACTAGGCAATATTTTTATATCATTCCACCATTTAACCTTATCTTTATAGAGAGCGGAGCTTTCATATGCTTGTAGCCAAAATCCATCCAACTCAAGGATTTGATGAACATGATTCTTTGAAGCCCCTTTCTGATTCAAATTGATCCTTTTCAATGCCCATAAAGCTTTGTGCTTTCACTCAATCAGAAGATGACGGGCCTTCCCAAACACTAAATTGTATGGAGACATACCAATAGGACTTAGATGCCATGTGTCACGACCCCAAGTAGCCCCTATGCGTAACATGGAGTATAAGACGCCGAGAGGGACCATACAAGCCACTTAGATTTCATCATACTAGAAATAAAAACAGAATAAAGGGATTTAAAAGACAGTTCAATATATCAAAGTCTTATAGAACATAGCAGAAATCTAAACATCGTCTTAAAGACATATAGTACATAAGAATGAATATAGGTATGGCCCGTACATCATGTTCCAAAATGGAAAGTAAGGAAAGACTAAAAACAATAAATGTTCGATCCTGAAAGCATAAGGACTCACCAAAGCTCGGAATCTCCTCAACAAACTCTAGCCACAAAACTAGGAACTCGGATAGTTGGACCTTACATTTGGGGAAATGTAGGCAAGAGTATGCATTATTAAAAAATATGTACCAAGTATGATAGCCATGTATAAAACATTTGAAAACATACTTAAAGGGGATACCTTTATGCAATGCAATGATCAAGCTAAAACATGAGATAAAAAGTTAGAAAACATGAGTTATAAAACATGGTTAATGCACATAATCATCATCTTAAACATGTATGAGATACTTCCTTGAAGTAACCTTAGTTCATCATAACTTGCTTGTGGTAGCCTTAACCAACATATAAGACTATGAGAGCTATTATCATGGAATCCAATGTCTACCCCACACCGTAGAAGGGTTGTCCTCCTTTCCAATGTAAGGACCATGAACTTCTAGCTTATGTGGATCCACTAGCTAATGTCATCTAGATAATCCTATGTTGGAACATAGTTTATGGGACACGGATAATCACCACTTGTCAACTCGGTACTAAGCTTACTTCCACGGAATAGTTCTTAATAATATTCATCTTTACTCTTAAAGGAAAATGGGTAATCTCCTCTTTTCCTTACATCATATGACATGGATAATCACCTCTTGTATTTCAATTAGAGAGCATGGGTAATCACCTCTTACCTCAACATTAGAATAGCTCCTTAACATTTGTTCATTTTAGATGAGAATACCTTTCAACCCTAAGAACCCTTATTATGTGATAAAACCTTTCACAAATCATGCTTTCATGTGTATGTGAGAAAACCTTTAAAAAACACAACAACAACAACATCATTGATACTTACCTCTCAAATCATCCTTAAAACATTTACATCAATTTCATAAGAACATGCATAATTCCATAATTCACCTTTTATAGTTCAAAATCCACTTTCAATCATCAATATCTAGAAAACATGGGATAGACATGGGTTCATGGAAATTCATCAAAAAATCATGTAACTATATCAATTCATGCTTTGATAGATAATAAAATAATCAAAATAAATCAATATTTAAAGGAACCCATGACATGGAAGAAAACCCTAACTCAATTGGAGAATTCTAACTTTGCAAATTGGAGAATCTGGGAACTCCATGGAGGAAAGGGCACCATGGATGAAAATTATCATACCTCAATGCCAAAATCTTAAATTCAATGGGGAATTAGAGACTTGACTTGAAACCCTAGGTTGATCCCTTCTTCTTCAAGCTTTCTATAGAGAGAAATATTTCGAGAGGAAGATTTGTTCTTCTTTTATAAATTTGAGAGAATAATTTCAATTGGGGAAATTTGAGGGTTAAAACACTTATGCAGATATTTAGGTGAAGAGAAAAACGACATTATATTAGGCTAGAATAACTAGGAAAAGACCCAAAAGGCCCTAGAAAAAATAACTGTCGACACCATCAACATTGATGACTTACTATCCATGGTTCCACTAAGGGACCGTCCTGTTCGTCTGTAGTTTGGTGTCAGAGATTCAAAAATTAGGACCTCCAATGACGGGACCTACCCAAAAGCCATGGTCCAGTCAACAGGCTGGGGGTCCCAACTGTGGTCCTCAACTTTCAACCTCAAACTCTCAGAATGTTTGGGACTCACCTATGAAACCTATTTACGACTCGTGCATTGGACAACGCACCGTCCTGGTGAACCGTTGAAAAGTACTAGAACTTGATATTTCTTAGAAAAATTGATTGGCCAACCATAGACCCAACCTATGTTACGTGGGTCGTTCAACAGGCAGTGGATGGCATTGTAGGAATTGGCACCAGATTTCTGAAAACTAGAATTTTTCTATCTTCTCGAATTCAAGGTGTTATATTATCTTCCCCTTGGAATCATTAGTCATTGAATAAGGTTCAAGACATCATACGGAGGGTAGGAACTTAAACCTAATAGCCCAACATGAATGAAATCACATAATGCACATATTCGAGGATGAAATATCAACTCCAAGTTAAAGCATGTTTAAAACATCATATCATGAAGTCTATATACAACTCATACTCAATGCACATAAAAATGTGTAAATTAATCAAGTTGAATCATTTTTTAAAAATTTAAGAATTTTCATGAACATGCATAAATGAGGAAATCATGCAAATAACTAAGACAAATGACACCGAAAGAGTAAACCATAAGGAACATCAATACCTCAAGCTAAAGCTACTTTTTTATTTCTCAATTTCTTGACTTGCTGGTCTAAGATCTCAATCGGTTCTTCGTCATGCAGGTCGGATCACCTACACATTTCTTTAACATGAAGACATGGAAAATTGGATGCACTAATGCCAATTCATTAGACAATTCAAGTTCGTAAGCAACCTTACCAATATGCCTCAAAATCTAATATGAGCCTACATAACGTGGACTAAGTTTCCCTTTCTTACCAAACCTCATTGCACCATTCATGGGTGAAATTTTTAAATAGAACCAATCATTAACATCAAACTCAAGATCTCTTCTATTAACATCAGCGTAGGACTTTTGTCAACTTTGAGTTGCTTTTAACCTTTCTCAAATAAGCCAAAATTTCTCCACTGCCTCATGTACCAACTTGGGGCCTATCAAAGCGACCTCACCCACTTCACTATAGGAGGTCTATACCTCCTACAATACAATGTCTCAAATGGATCCACACCAATACTGGAGTGATAACTACTATTATATGCAAACTCAATCAATGTTAAAAGGTCATCCCAATTACCCTTGAATCAATACCCCAGAAATCTAATGACCTAAGTTAGAGCCTAACATGTAGTCTAGTGTCCTAAATGAGTTAAACATAAAGATAAGAGTCGTAAAATGACTTCCCTAAGTTAGTACCAATGTTTTAGTCCTTAAATATCAAGGCATGGCCCCCCAAGGATCCTCAAGGGTCCTTAATGAGGGCCAAGGGGCTGCTCAAAAGCTGTCCAAAAATAGCATCATCCACGAATGGGGAACCCACGAATCATGGGTTGACTCATGCCCCGTGGATGGGAGTCGTGAGTCAAGACTTAGCCTCCCCAAACTTCCTTAAAATCTCCAAGTCTTAGTCACAGACCATGCTTACATAGCACGGTCCGTGGACCATTCCACACCCCGTAGATAGGGGCTCGTGGATGAGTCCTGGGCCAAGGCCAAAAGACCGGCCTCAGACCTAATCCACGAGTGACCAGTACAGTCTGTGGATCCATCCACGCCCCGTGGATGGGAGTTGTGGATGGGGTCTGCAATGCCGTCAAGAATCTTGGCCAAGGGTCAAATAAATTAGGTAAACTCTTTTAATTATTAAAAGGAAGGAATGATTTAAATTAGTTATTTAGACATATATAAGTATATATTAACTATTAACTAACTCTTTTAACTCATAGCCCACAAGATTCAAAACATAACCACCTCTTATCTCTCAAAATATTCTCTCTCTAGACTCCATTGAAAAACATCAACAAGGTCAAGCTAGGGTTCAAGATTCATACTTTCACTCAAATTTCGTGGGGAAAACATCAATTAAGGTATGGGAGTCTTGATTCATGGAACACTCTTCTTCATGAAGCCCTTTAACTCTTGATTTTGAAATTAGTAACTTGTTCAAAACTAGGGTTTTCATTCTAGCCATGGGTTCTTTCTAAAAATGATTTCATTATGTTAATTGACCTATATTATGGATGATTTGATGTTTAATGGTGATTTTTATTGTAAAATTCCCCATGAACCCATGAACACCCCTAAGACCCCAATTTCATGAATTGTGATGGGTGTATTGATGCAAGATGATTACTATCAATTGTATCTATGTTAATTTAGTATGTGAATCTTGTTTTATTCATGCTTGTAGTAGTAATTCTAAGTGTGATTGTGATACATGATTCATGACCCTTGAAAGAGTAAATTGCTAGGGTTTGTACATATTGATGAAAGGTTATTCTTCCCTTACCCCTACAATTAATTATGTATGAATTGTCTAGGATGATGATAATGATGTTGTGTTGATTGAAAGTCTATTCTCATGAAAACACTATGAATGTAATGTGAAATTTCTACTCACATACTAATGTTGATTCTAAGGCTGAAAGTATATTCTCACTATATTAAATCTACGAGCTATTTTATGAGTTATATTGAATGAAGGGCAAAGTATTCCTTCACACATGTAAATGCAATTCAAGACTAAATATGTATAATTGGGAAACAATGCTTAGCATCGAGTGGATATGATCAATGAGGTAGATGCCCTCCCGTCAATACAATAGGCCGGGTCATCTAAGCTATTCTCATAAGATGGAAACTCCTCTGCCAATATAATAGGTCGGGTTTTTAGAAGAAATCTCCCCATCAGTTAACTATATGCCCACATAGGAGTTTAGATAGTGGATCCACCTAATAGATATACATTTAGTTCTACCTTAGGCAAGTAGGACACCTTCTTTCGGTGTGGGGTTACATGACACCGGATTCCATGTAGCTCACATGGTCTATGTCAGTTATGGCTATTCTTCCCTATATGGAAAGAAAATGAATAAGACATGAACTATACCTATGACTTCTTGGTCAGTTTTACTTTCACTTTTACATTGCACAAGTAGACTTAGTAGGGTGTTATGGGATGGTTCCTTTATGTTATGATGAGATATGAATGTATGCATGTATGTTGAATGGATAGTTGATACGAATGACTTCCTTATGTTCAAGTAATGGACATGACTATTCCCTTGTTTATGACTATTGATTTTGATGAGGTCTATAGATGACATGTATGACTAAGGTAGCTTCAAAGGGATGCTTAGTAGGGTTGATATTATGGCATGTCAACCATACATTGCACAAGTGTTCCTAAGGGGTTGCAAAGGTAATGGTTCTACTATGTTATGAGCATAAATGTGATTATGGCTTGTCTTTTACATTGAAAGTGCATGTTGATTTCCGAACTTGACAAATGCATACTTTTCAACTAAAATGTCCTTTTTATCAAATTTCAAGGATTTTATGCATGCTTCCATACTTCATACATATTATGTGCTAACCCCTATTTCTTTTACATTTTTGATAAATGTAGGTTCCGGCTAGGTGACTTACACTCTCCTTTCTTGAAGAAAACTTGGGTTGCTTATCTCCAAGTTGGTGGTGAGTCCTCAAGTTCGAGGAGGGATTATCCATTTCTTAGTTCCTATTGTACTTCTTAAATTGAGACTTTTATTGATGTAAAGGGCTAAGTCCCAAACTTTGTATTCTAATGTTTTAGATGGATAATGAGACAAGGTCTAGACTCTTATGATTTTCTTCTATGAAAAAGACTTGTATTGTAAAAGTTTTAAATTTTCCGCATCATTACCATGTCTTTATGTTATGAATATGCTAAGGGCTTGTATGATACTCCTTCGGGGTCAAATACATTGTGTTACGTCTATGGGGTACCCTTGGGTCGTGATAGTACGCCTCGCTTGCTCGTTGGTTTGTGGATGAAAGGCCGTACTAAGTTTAACACGAGTACCATGACCCTTTTGAAAAGATCTCTAAAATCAAAAAGTGAATTCGGTACCACAATAGGAGATAATGGATAAAGGCACTCCATTCAGCTTTACCATTTCTTTCAAGTACCACTTAGCATAGTCCTCTGCCTTGATGGGAATTAAATGAGATGATTTCATCATTCGATCTATAATAACCCAAATCAAGTCATATTGCTGTCGAGTGCGAGGTAAGCCAACAATGAAATCCATATTCAAATCATCTCACTTCTAAGTAGGAATGCTAATATCTTAGGATAAACCTCTCGGTTTCTGAAGCTCAGCTTTCACTTGTTGACAATTGGACACTTAGCCATAAATTCCTCTATATCCTTCTTCATCCCATTCCACTAATAGATCTCCCGCAAATCACAACACATCTTGGTGGCTCCCAAGTGAATGGAATATTGAGAAATATGAGCTATCTATAAGATTTGTTCTCTTAAGCCATCAACATTAGGAACAAACAAATGACCTTGATATCTAAGTGCTCCATCTCCCCCTTGGGAGAAAGCCTCTACGGACTTTTTAAGCACCATTTCCTTTAATTCAACCAAAGTTGGATCAATACCTTGCTTGGCCTTCACATCCGCCACAAAATACGATTCTGTACCACTGTGAACCATAACACCTCCCTTGGTAGAGTCCACTAACTACACACCCAACTGGGCCAATCTATGAACCTCTCGAACCAACTTTTTTTTATCATCCTTGTTATAGAATATAATAGGTGTAAATATTATATCTTTCATAAATAGCTAACTTAATTAAATGAGAAGATTCTTAGTTGATTTCCTTGATTTACTTTGATTACTTTCCTTTCTTAGAAGTATATGTATTTATATAAGTACCTTATCTTCATGAATATAAAGATACAAGCCATTCTCCATATAATATAAGTTACATGGTTTCATAGCAACTGTCTAAGTTTGGATTTTGGCTTTGCCGGAAGTCACCGAGACATAGCCGGAAGCTACTGTGGCTTCGAGGAAGTAGTTGAGAGACCTATCTTTCACCATTAAATATGGACACCATTTATGTGTAAGTGAAATTGATTGTCTAAGAATACTAAACCATTTTGTGGCATCTAGGTTTGGATTGAAACTCGAAAATCTGAAGCTCAATTGTTTGCCTTTCTCAAGTTAAGCTGGTGCTTTAAAATTAGGGAAATTCAAGAAGGGTGCTAAGAATATTTTTTAGAGATCTGTTTGTGAACTCAAATCTAAAGTTTGAGTCATTCTGGAGCTGTTTCGATAAGGTTATTTTGTCGTAACTCAAAACTTTCAAATGCAGTATCAAAGAAGGCGACTTGTCTATCCTTCTAATTTTTTAGGTTGCTATCCAAAAAATCAATTGGCTTCTCAGACATTGCTTTCTTTTTGGGTCAACATCCCTTTCGTTTCTGATTTTTCGGCCAAATTGGTCTTAGAGCGGTCATATCTGGTTAGTTATTTTATTTTTGTGATTGTATTGTTCTTTTTAGGGATTATAGTTTGTTTGGTACTTATTGGTTTCTCCACCAATTCATTTTGGTACCATTGAGTGTTTTGTTGGGAATACGATTGACCCTAATCAGGGAACTCAAAGGTCTGATAAAATGATTTTGATTTTCGCAAAGGAGTTTGCTGAATTCTCTCGATATAAAAAATTATTGAAGGAATCTATTTCAATTATTGCCTTTACCGAATTAGATAAAACATGTCTAATCACCTCTTCAATTAAATGGATGATTGATTTAGGTGCCTCAAATCACATGACCGTTAATCCAAACATTTTTACTAGTTTTCAGTAACAAAGAGCTCTCTCTGTGGCTACTGTAGCTGATGGATTAACTTGTAACAGTGTTAGATATGGGACTGTTAAACCAATCTCCACTTTTACCTTATCATCGGTATTAAGTCTACCAAAGTTGGCCTTCAATTTGATTTCTATTAGCAAAGTTATCAGAGACCTTAATTGTTAGATTTCGTTCTTTTCGGATCATTGTTTGTTTTGTGATCTTAAGACGAATCAGGTTAATGGTAAAGGATATGTATTTGATGATCTCTATATTTTGGATGAATGGGGGCCTCAATTTGTTGCATGCTCTAGTGTTGTGTCTCTATTTGAAGCACATTGTCAATTAGGACATCCTTCTCTACCCTTGCTCAAGAAGATTTGTTCGCAATTCCAGAATATTTCTTCATTACACTATGAGTCATGTCGATTTGCAAAACATCATCGCAACTCATTAAGTCCAAGGGTTAATAAGCGGGCTGAGTCAGCTTTTGAGTTGGTTCATTCTGATGTTTAGGGACCATGCCCTGTCATTTCCAAAACTAGGCATAGGTATTTTATTACTTTTGTGGATGATTTTTCTTGTATGACTTGGATTTATTTCATGAAGAGTCGTTCAGTGTTTACTCATTTTTGTGCCTTTTATGCTGAAATCAAAACACAATTCAATGCTTTGGTAAGTATTCTAAGGAGTGACAATGCTAAAGAATATATGTCTGAATCATTTCAATCATACATGAGACAACTCGGCATTCTCCACCTGTTTTCATATGTTGATACACCCTCTCAAAATGGAGTTGCTGAGAGGAAGAATAGGCATCTACTTGAGACAACTCGAGCACTTTTATTCCAAATGAAGGTTCCTAAACTATTTTGGGCAGATGCAGTCTCTATGACTTGTTTTCTGATTAATCGTATGTGATCCATTGTTCTTGCTGGTAATGTGCCTTACAGCATTCTGTTTCCAAACAAGTCACTATTTCTCGTAGAACCTAAGGTGTTTGGAAGCACTTGTTATGTTTGAAATGCTCGATCATCTGTCACTAAGTTGGATCCAAAGGCATTGAAACACATTTTTTGGGTTATTCTCCTCTTCAAAAGAGGTATTGATGTTATTCTGCTGAACTTGGAAAATATTTGATATCAACTGATGTGGTATTTTTAGAGACTACACCTTTCTTTTATGCACCTCCCATTTCTACAAGTCAGGGGGAGGAAAATGAGTGGTTAGTCTATGAGGTCACTCGCATTTTGCAGAAGAATCAAATATTGTCCCTTTAACTCTCAGATCATCTATTGAGGATCAATCGAGTATTGTATCATTAACTTCTGCACCATCTAAGGTAGTAAGACCTCCAGTTGTACAAGTTTAATCAAGGAGGTGAGAGGCCAATGATACATGTCCTGCACCAGTCCCTTTGTCATTAGATCCTCATTCGTTTGATCTTCTAGAAGATCTTGATCTCCTTATTGCTATTCGCAAAGGTACACATAGTTGTAAATCTGCATACTCCATTGCTAATTTTGTTTCCTATGGTCATTTATCCCCTATGTCTAGATCTTTGATTGTTTCTCTAGACTCTATCATTGTTCCTAAGAAATTTAAGGAAGCTTTAAGTCACACTAGATGGTATAATGATATGCTAGAGGAGATACATGCACTAGATAAGGGTCGCACTTGGGATTTGGTGGATTTACCAAAATGAGAGAAGGCAATTGGATGCAAATGGGTACTTGCAGTTAAAGTTAATCCAGACGGCTCTGTGTTTAGACTTAAGGCTCAGACTAGTGGCTAAAGGATATGCTTAGACTTATGGAGTGAATTATTCAGACACATTTTCTCCGTTTGCTAAACTCACTTCTGTTCACTTATTTATTTCCTTAGCTGCATCTAAGAATTAGCAGTTGCACCAGCTTGATATCAATAATGCAGTTCTTCATGGTGATCTCTAAGAAGAATTGTATATGGAGCAACCACCTGGATTTGTTGCTCAGGGGGAGTATGGGAAAGTTTTTCACCAAAAAAAATCCTTGTACGGTTTGAAACAAAGCCCTCGTGCTTGGTTTGGCAAGTTCAGTGAAGTAATTCAGAAATTTAGGCTGAAAAAGAACATGTGTGATCACTCAGTCTTTTATAAACCATCAACAGTTGGCATTATTCTTCTTGTGGTACATGTTGATGACATTGTTATTACAAGAAGTGATTATTCGGGGATCTCAAGTCATTCTTGCATACTAAATTCCAAACAAGATTTGGGACAACTAAATTATTTTTTTGGGAGTAGAAGTAACTAGAAGTAAGAAGGGAATCTTTCTATCTCAGAGAAAGTATATCCTTAACCTACTTGTGGAAACTGGAAAGTCCGCAGCCAAAGCTTGTAGTACTCCAATGATCCCTAATATACATCTGACCCGAGATAATGGCAGGTCCTTTGATGATCTAGAGAGGCATAGGAGGTTGGTAGGGAAACTAAACTATCTCATTGTAACACGTCCAGATATTGCTTTTGCAGTGAGTGTTGTTAGCCATTTCATGTCTACATCTACATTCAAACATTGAGAAGCCTTGGAACAGATCTTATGCTACTTGAAAAGATCCCCTGGACTTGGCCTTTTATATGGTAACCATGGACATACTCACATTGTTTCTGATGCTGATTGGGCTGGATGTAAAACCAATAGATGATCTACTACTGGTTATTGTGTCTTTGTTGGTGGTAATTTGGTGCATGGAGAAGTAATAAAAAAGGTGTTGTATCGCGATCCAGTACAGAATCTGAGATTATGTGGATAAATCACATATTGATAGAAATTAGAATAAGACATTCTACACCAACAAAACTCTGGTGTGATAATCAAGCTGCTCTTCATATTGCCTCAAATCCTGTGTATCATGAAAGAACAAAGCATATCAAGGTAGATTGTCAGTTTATTCGTGAGAAGATCCAAGATAACTTGATTTACACGTATATAAAGACAGGAGAGCAACTAGCTGATTTGTTCAATAAGACGTTAAATGGAGCTCGAGTTAATTATATTTGTGACAAGCTGGGCATGATCAACATCTATGCTCCTGCTTGTGGAGAAGTGTTATAGAATATAATATGTGTAAATATTATATCTTCCATATATAGCTAACTGAATTATAGATGCAGATTCTTAGTTGATTTCCTTGATTTATTTTAATTAGTTTCCTTTCATTGAAGCATATGTATTTCTATAAGTATCTTGTATTGATGAATAGAAAGATACAAGTCATTCTCCAAATAATATAACTTACAATCCTCAATATGAGCAACACTTCCCATAGATAGTCGACTGAGAGCATCCACCACCACGTCTGCCTTTCTGGGGTGATAGAGAACACTCATATCATAATTCTTCAATAACTCAAGTCACCTTCTTTGGCGAAGATTTAGATCCTTATGATTAAACACATATTGCAAACACTTGTGGTTATTAAAGACATCCACGTGAACACCAAACAAATAATGCCTCCAAATCTTTAAGGAAAAAACAATCACTGCTAGTTCAAGGTCATAAGTAGGATAATTCTTCTCATAAATCATAAGTTGTCTTGAAGCATATGTAATGACTTACCCATTTTACATAAGCACACATCCTATACTAATTCTCGAGGCATCACAATAAACAACAAAACCATCGGTCCCTTTTGATAAAGTCAACACTGGAGTGGAAGTAAGTCTATCCTTTAGTTCCTACAAACTCTTTTCACATGCTTCAAACTATATAAAGTTAGCCTTCTTTTGAATTAATGCTGTCAATGGAAAGGCAATTGAAGAAAACCCCTCAACAAACTTTCTGTAGTAACCAGCCAAACCCAAGAAGCTTCTAATATCCAAATGGGATAGAGGTCTAGGAAAAGTCTTAACTGCATCCGTCTTCTTAGGATCTACCTCAATACCCTTACTTGAAACAATATGACCAAGAAAAGCAAGAAACTTAACCAAAACTCACATTCGCTAAACCTCACAAAGAGTTGTTGGTCCTTGAGGACTTGCAACCCAATCCTTAAATGATTAATGCGATCATCCTCACTGCTTGAATGAATCAAAATATCATCAATGAACACAATCACAAATATGTCAAGGTACCGTTTAAACACCCTATTCATCAAATTCATAAATGCCGCCGTAGCATTAGTCAAACCAAATGACATTAATAAACACTCATAATGATGATATCGAGTTTGAAAAGTCGTCTTCGCAATGTCATCCTCTTTGACCCTCAATTGGTGATCCGACCAAAGGTCAATCTTGTAAGAGTAACTTGCTCCTTATAGTTGGTCAAACAAATAATCTATCCTTGGGTGATGGTACTTATTATTAATGGTCAAATTTTGCAACTGACGATAATCAATACACATATGAAGTGAACCATTTTTCTTTCTTACGAACAAAAATGGAGCACCCCATGGAGAGATACTCGGTCGGATGAACCCTTATCCAAAAAATATTTCAACTGCTCTTTTAACTCTTTTAGCTTTGCCGGAGCCATTGGGTAAGGAGGAATAAAGATAGGTTGCATATCTGGGTGAAGGTCAATACCGAAGTCTATTTCCCTTTGGGGAGGAATATCAAGTAAATTATATGGGAACACTTATGAAAAATATTTCACAACAGGGACCGACTCAAGAGCAGGGGTTTCAGAATCCATATCACTCACCCTAACTAGATGGTATAAGAAACATTTAGAAATCAAGAACAAACTGACCCTTAGGCATAAAATTTCCCCTTTCTATAACACCTCAGAATATAGTAGGCTAAGCAAGGGGCTAAGTGTCAAGTCAAGGGCTAGATATTTGATCTTGGGAAACCTTCACGTGGACCCATATGAGCTATGAAGGGCACCACGAGGCATGATGTTTTCCATGGTGGCTCAAGTAGCTAGGCAAGGGAGGATCAAATCCCACGAGCACCTTGATGGCTCGTGGTGGGCATCACGGCTCATAGTGGTTTCCATGAAGGTGAGGCAGTGAGCTCTCCTAGACTACCAAAAATCTAGACCCTCCATCCATGAGCCACTTGATGGCTTGTGAAGGCCTTGACGGGCCATGGAGAGGGTCGTTTAGGGTGAAGGGTTTTAAGTGTGGTTTGCCAAGCCACTATTCTAGGACCACAATTCGTGAGAGCCACCACCGCTCGTGGAGCCTGGCATGAAGTGGCACAGTCCAGTGAAAGTTTAGGAGCTTTTAGGTCTTTTTTGATCTTAATTAAATCAAAGTTATGTCGTTATACCAAAGCCTAGAACCCTTGTATAAGTGATTAACCCCAAAACTAACTCATTCAAGTCATTCTCTCAAAAACCAAAAGAAGAATGAAAGTTCTTCCTCTCAAAATATTTCTCAATCTAGAACTTAGAGAAGAAGAAAGGGTTCAAGCTAGGATCAAGGCTAAGTTTCCTTTCCTTAAGCATTTGTGCGCTTTGATATCAATATAAGATGAATTTCATCTATAGAATCCTTTCTTCTATGGAGCCCCCAATATTCCCTAATTGAAAAGTAGAAATTCCCCAAATTGAGTTAGGGTTTTCTTCTAATGTTGTGGGTCTTGATAAATGTTGATCCAAAATGATTGGGTTATGGTTTTTTATGCATTAATTGATAGAATTACATATTTTTAGGATGAATTTACATGTATCCATGCTTAACCCATGTTTCTAAGTTGAAATTGATGTAAATAGGTTTTGATCCATGAAAGGGGAAATTGTGGATTTAGATGTATTCTTGTAGGATAATAAGATACATTATGAGTTGCTTTAAGATTGAAGCATATATGATGATTATGCGATGTAGTGCTTTGAGAGTAAAGCTTATGCTATTAATTTTTGATTATTGATATAATGGTTGTGGAAGGGTTAGTTCCCACATAAATTGCTTATGTATGAACGTGAAAGGCTTTCTCATATTGAATGATTCTAGGTTGAAAGGATTTCTCACCTAAAATTAATCTAAACTAAAGACTAAGAAATTGAAGAGATTAGAGGCGATTACCCTTGACCTCTAAATGAGAAGGATATGAGGCGATTCCCTATATTCCTTAAAATATGATAAGAGGCTTACCTTAATCCCTAAAGTTGGACATGGAGGCGAGTACCCATGATCGTGTAATAATGTTGGGAATGGAAGTGAGTATCCATGACCCTTTATTGAAAGATGTGGAAGAGAGTACCCGTGTCTTATGATGAATGACATAGAGGCGAGTACCCATGATTTATTATAAAATGACATGGAGGCAACTACCCGAATTAAATGATGATGGACATGGAGGGGAGTACCTATGATCCTTTATGTAAGGCAAGAGCTGACTACCCATGAGCCTTTATAGAAAGGAAATAGGTGATTCCCTATGTCTATAAAATATAAGTTAATTATGTTATGATACGTAATGAACTTTGATGATGGCCTAAGGTTGCCTTCTATGATGAGTAAGACTAGTGGAGGATTACCCATGTCTTGGCTATGTAGGCTTTGAGGTTACTTCAAGAAGTATTCCTTTATGTTTAAATGAGCTATTATGTGCATTGATTATGCTTATGGCTTATGTTGTCTAACTCTTATATTTATGTTGATGTTTATGCAAACTATCATATTTAGTACATTCTTGTACAAATGCATACTCTTGCTTGCATTTCTTATCCAAATGTAGAGTCCGACGTTCCGACTCATCCCCATGGCTATGATCTCTAGTAGAGGCAAGGTTGAAAATTGGTGAGTCCTCATAGCATTCGAGGATTTGGCCACCATTTCCTTATGTTCTTTTGATTGTAAGTTTTAAACATTGTTGTATGGGCTATGTCTCAAGAATCTTTGTATTAGATGTTTTGAGACAATTGTATGAGACTTCCACTTCATTTTTTAAAGACTTTGTTGTTGTTGAAAAAGTTTTAAATTCTACCGATTTTCTATTATCTTGACTATGAAATCTAAGTAGCTTATATGAATCCTCTCAGGGTCTTATAGGCCATGATATGTCTAGGGTGTACACCTGGGTCATGACAAACTTAGTAATCAGAGCACAAGGTTTAGAAAGGTTTTAGGGTGTCTGAAAACAACGTCTAGTAGAGTCTTGTTCATGATTATGTGAAGCGCACCACATTTATGAATGACAGGCTACAAGATGTTTAGTAAACTTCACTTCTTCATTTCTCTAAGTCATGCAATAGAGTTTAAAATTCTATAAGGTCTCTCTCCTAATCCTTATCCGATGGTCTATATGATATGACTACTCAAAGAACTTTTGCTAGAAGGACCGAGAGAGAAGAGATTTGTCAAGAAGCTCCCCCTTAAGCTCTGGTTTATCCTTTGGCTGAGCAAGTGACTAATGCAGAGTTTAGGACTAATTTTGAAGTGTTGGCTCAAGCTGTGATGATCCAAGCCAATAGGGATGTTGTGAACCCAAATGTGGGTACATCGACATCTGGAGTGAGGGACTTCACTAGGATGAATCCTCCAGAATTCTATGGTTCTAAGGTTGAGGAAGATCCTCAAGAGTTCATTGATGAGGTTTACAAGGTCTTGACTATTACGGGAGTGACTCCGGTGGAAAAGGTGGAATTGGCTGCTTATCAACTTAAAGGTGTTGCTCAAATTTGGCTCAACCAAAAGAAGGAAGCAAGATTGGTAGATGCAGGTCCCCTAATATGGGAAAGTTTCAAGTCTGATTTTCTTGATAGGTTCTTTCCTCTTGAGATGAGGGAGGCTAAAGTGCTTGAGTTTATCAATGTACGACAAGGAAATATGAGAGTAAAGGAATATGTTTTGAGGTTCACTCAATTGTCAAAATATGCTGCTCTATAGTTGTAGACTCTAGGGCAAGGATGAGCAGGTTCATTTCAGGTGTGTCCGAATTGGTAGTGAAAGAGTGCCGTATGGCTATGCTTTTCCATGACATGGATATTTCTTGTCTTATGATTCA
Source organism: Solanum bulbocastanum (assembly GCA_037074985.1). NCBI lineage: Eukaryota > Viridiplantae > Streptophyta > Magnoliopsida > Solanales > Solanaceae > Solanum > Solanum bulbocastanum. The sequence goes on along the minus strand of CM073607.1, from coordinate 19,220,301 downwards.
TGCCCAACAAATTGAAGAGGAGAAACTAAAAGAGAGGTCTAGAGAGACAAAGAGGTCTAGAATCGGTGATGGTAATTTCTCTCATGCTAGATTCATAAGAGATCAAGAAGAAGAAGATTGTGAGTCCTCATAGTATTCGAGGGCTCAACCATATATCCTTTATTGTCTTTACTTTTATGTTTTAGACTTATGTAAGAGCCATGTCCCTAAGATTGTATTCCAAGAGTTATAATCCAAGTGTTATAGATGGTTTGAGACATAGTGTCATAAATTCTCTTTCATTTTATAGGAGTCTTCGATTGTAAAGAAAAGTTTTAAATTCTGAACTACTTTCCTATGCTTTTATGTTCATGTATGCTATGAGACTTATATGAGACCCCTTCGGGGTCAAGTACGCGGTCACATCTAGGGGTTCTCTCGGGGCGTGACATGATGTTGTCATGAGCATGATGTGTGTTGGAGTAGGAAATTCCTCCAATGTAATGACAAATGTTGAAGTTATGTTGCATAATGAGTTTGTAGATGTAGTTCCTACCTTCTTGTTTTGCTTTGAGCTTATTGATGTGGAGTTGAGGTTTCCTCCTAGTTTTGTGCATTTTTTTATGATGTTGCGTGCATGATGGGCTGCTAGACTTAAGTCGTTAACCCCTTAATGTCTTTTAAGTGTCATTCGAGGATGAATGTTTCTATGTGGGGGATAATGAAACTAGTGCCTAACTAGTGTGTCTTGGATTTGGTGTGAAGTTTGACGGTGTTTAATGTTGTTCCGAGCTTTGGTTAAGGGGTTTAGGGGTCAAACTTCAAGGTATGACTCCCCAAAAGTTGTCTCTCTAGAAAACTCTATTAGAGGTGAAGACTTCAAGCTTCCAAGGTCATGACTCCAAGTTTTTCAAGGGATTTTCGTGGGATTCTTCCATTAAAGGTATGGTGGTCTTCATCCTTGACTTAGTTTATTTCAAGGAGCCAATCTCAAAAGTGATTTCAAGTCTCCAATGTTTTATCATAAACCCTAGATTTCAATCTATGCATGGGTTCGATTCTAAATGATTTTCAAAGGCTTTATTGCATTGATTTATGAATAGATTCTAGATTTAAAGATGAATTAAGATGATTTCTTCCTAAAATCCATGTTTTCCCCTAATTTCCTAAATTGTGATTTGTGATTGGGAGTTGATTGATTATGTAAGTATGTTGAATTTTTGATGCTTATATTGAATTAAGTGATTGAATCATGTCATTTTGATTAGCTATTATAGTACCTTGGATTTATGGATTGATGTTGGTTCTTAGCCTTCATGGGCAAGTTATGATCAAATTACATATTGAAGTAGAATTGTGCTTGATCTATTGATCCACTTGAAAGGTGGAGGTGTTTACTTACTATGTATATTGTGGTATTGAATTGATGGATATATTCCTTGTACCTCTATATATGAAGGTTCTATGAATGATCACGATGTAAAGTATCTGTGTGTGATTTCAATGAATGTATAATGATCATGTTTAGAATGTAAATGTGTTATGATTAAATGTTATTTCTCAATTAACACCCATGAATGATGAGGCTATATGTGAAAGGTGATTCTCACATACACACACACTCATGGATGATTAATGAATGAAGTTCTATGATAATGTTAATGATGATGGGTTAACTGAAAGGCTATTCTCAATTGTACTCTAATGAATGATAATGACTTATTGTGAAAGGACTTTCTCACAATAAGGGGATTCTTAGGTGAAAGGCTATTCTCATATTTGAATATGAGCTTTCTAATGAATGAATGTTGGGTTTGGGTTGGATACTCATCCGGGAGTTGAGGTGGAGTGTCTAATAACAATATTTTATCCCATAATGAACTAATGTAATGAATGTAATATACTCCATGGGGAATAATACTAAGCACCGAGTGGATATGAATTGAGATGGATGCTCATCCGGGAGTTAAGGTAGAGTATCTAGTAACAATCTCTTGAGATGAACTGTGAGTTGAGGAGGGGTATCTAGTAGCAATCTCCCTATCTCATAACTATGTGCTCATATAGGTGTAGCTAGTGGATCCACTTAAACTATAAAACAATGGTCCTACCTTAGGCAAGTAGGAATCCCTTATCTGGTGAGGGTGACACCGGGATTCCATGAATTGCTCATATGGTCTATGTCGGTTAAGGCTTACCCCCACAAAGAATGTTAATAAACTATGGCTTCTTAAGGATGCACTACTTAGTATGGGTGGTGGTATGGGATGCCATCTATGCATTGCACAAGTAGGCTCTGAGGGAGGTTGTGGTGTGTTCCTTTATAATGTTAAGTGTAATGAATGTGCTCTTATGATGATGTTAATGAAGAATGTTGATCTAATGTCTAATGAATGAAGATGCTGTTAATGAAATGAAGCCAATGAAGAATGTGACTTATATTTGAATGAGATGATGCATACTATACTTGGATTGTATTATGAGTTACTTCCTTGTTATGACTTGTTGTATATTAATGTGCCTTGTTTAGGGTGATTTCAAAGGAGTACTTAGTGTGAGTAGAAATTTGGGATGCTACTTGCGCATTGCACAAGTATGACTTAGGGTTATCTTAGGTGATGATCCTTATGTGTTGACATGACTTATGTAATGTTTGGGTATCTTGTGTATGAGTATTGTATGAAGGTGGAAAGGTTAAATGGTGAGTTCACTTTTGGTGACCTTAAAGTGGTACTTGGTGTGGATAGTGGTATGGGACGCTATCCATACATTGCACAAAGTATAGCTTGAGGGTTACTTGAGGTGAAGGCTTAATGTGAAGGTAATGGTTTATATGATGATTGAGTTCTAATGTGGATTAAGTGACTTATATATATGGATTATGTCTCTAATGTGGTTAAATGACTTGTAAGTTGATTATGTCTTATATTATGCCTCTTATACTTATGTTTATGAATGTTTTCTCAAAATGACATATATCATGACTTTCAAATAAAATGTCCGTTTTAAGCATGTTTTTGCATGGCTATCATACTTAGTACTTAATTGTGCTAACCCCATTCTTATTCATGTTTTACTACAAGTGTAGGTTCTGGCATTTGAGTGCTTTTCTCTAGTGAGCTTGGAATTGAGTTCCCCAAGACTAAGTGGCATGTCCTCATAGATCGAGGACAAGTGTTTAGATGTTCCTTTCTTGTCATGTAATAGACTATGGTTAAGATTTCAATTATAAAGGGTTGTGATCTTATTTTGTTTTGAGTATGTTGTTTAGATGGCCATGTGAGACGATTGACTTCCGCTTGCTTTTAAGGTTTTCGATTGTTGGATTTATAAAAGAAAAGTTTTAAATTCTGCACCATTTCTAAGTAACTTATGTTATGAATGCTATGAGGCTTATATAAAACCCCTTTGGGGTCGAGTACGCCGTGGCGCTTCCGGGGTATAGAATTGGGTCATGACAAAGGGCCCTCAAGTTCTCCTAAGTTCAACCAAGAAAGGGTGTCAAACCCTAAGCCTCAAAGAGATGGTAGTGGGGTTTTATTACCGGGATGTGGTGAATCTGATAAAAGGCATGAGAGTAAAAGCTTAGTGGGTTCCAACGTTTGTTTTTATTATGGCAAGATAGGCCATAAGATAAGGCATTGTCCTACAGTTGCTAGAAATGAGGTAAATAGTTGTCGTAGATCTCAACCCTACCCTTCATCCGATCCAATTGGGTTAGGTACAAGTGCCCCCAAGCAAAAATAGGTTCTATACTGTTCAAGCTAGAAATGAACAAGAGTGACCTACGAATGTAGCTACCGGTATGCGTTTTATGCTTTATTAGATTTCGGTGTTGTTTGGTAATGTAACTTGATATGTTAGACCTTAAAGTTGTCTTTAGTATGAATGATGTTTAGAAGAGTCCGTATAGGCTTACTCCCAAGGGGAAATGGTATGTTTAGATAGCAAGGTCATTGTATGTTTATGTGTTGCCATGATTTCCTTATATGATGCATGTTCATGAAAGATTCTGATTTAAAAGAAAAAAAATGAGTTTGTATGGTTATTTCCTCATGTTTTAGTGCATTGAGTATGATTTACCTATTTGACTTTATGAGATGAACATATGAGCATGCCTTAGTTTGGAGTTGAGAGATTCCTCCTTGAATAAATGCTTTTTGAGAGTAAATTTCATATGAGCTCCATGAGTATATGTTGAGCATGATATAGCTAGGAGATGGTAGTTCCTCCTTGAACATAAGTAGACGTAGAACGTCATGCATTTTGGGTTGTTAGATGTAGTTCCTACTCCCTTGTGTTGTATTGAATATGTTTAGCTTGAAGTAGAAATTTTCCTCCTTTGTTTATGTGCATTGCATGTATGATGGGTTGCTAGTCTAGAGTCGTGACCTTAATAAGTGACTAGAGTGTCATTCGAGCACGAATGTTCCCAAGGGGGAGATATTGTAACACCTCGTAGTTTTGTAGGTCAATTAGAGTTTGAAGTGAGCGTTAGATTCATAAATTTGACTTGCCGTACTTAAAATGAAGGGTTAGGGGTGAAAAAGTCAAGGTACAGCTCCCCAAGGACCAACCAAGGGTCTTTGAAAATGACCCTAGAGCAACCCCCTAGAATCTGCCCCAAGGCAGTGCACCCATGAGGGGACCCACGCCCCATTGGGGGGTCCACGCCTTATGGATAGTCTCGTGGGTTAGGGTCCTAAAAGGGGACTTGCAGACCACCACCCATGGAAGACTAGCATGCCCTGGGGGTACACCCATGGCCCGTGGGCATGGTCTCGTTGGCGAGGTCGTATGATCCTTTAAGTCGGTTTAAGTGATGGCTTATGGAGCTTTTCGGAATTAATTAGAGGTTAAATGGTGTCGTTTTATATTAGTTTGGGCCACCTATATAAAGCTATTAGACCCCTAAATACATTGATCCTAGTCATTATTTCAATTCACCAAAAAGAACCCAATTCCCTCCAAGAAATTGTCTCTCTAGAAACTGAAGAAGAATAAGAATAAGAAGGGTCAAGTTAGGTCAAATTCCTCCAATCTTCCAAGATTTGTGAGGGATTTGCATCTAAGGTATGCTAGCTTATTCATCCATGGATTCTTTCATCCATGGATCCCCCTAGAATTCCCCCAATTGTGAAGATGAAATCCTCGCTCCTTCCAATATTGTGGGTTAAGTTGAGTATGAATCTATTTGAGTGGATATTGATTGTTTATGATTGAATTAGTAGTGAATCATGATATTATAATGAAATTATGACTATAATTTCTTAAGAATGAAGCTTGTGACTAGAATGTCTTGTTATCTAGATATGTATGATGATTGTAAGCAGTAAAAGCTTTGAGAGTAGGGCTTGTAGTCATAAATGTTGACTTCTAAGGTTTGAAGGTAAAGCTAATAGGATGAATTCTCTATGTTAAGGCTTTTAAAGTAAAATCTATAAGAGAATTGAAGACTAATGGATAGAATTGTGGTGGAAGGCCTTTACCTACCTAATCTACCTTATGAATGATAGATTGTATGAAGTGATAAAATCACTTGAGTTATGATGGAATCCATGTCTAATGTAGTTATTCTAGATGTGTTGATTTGATATGAGTTTTGAATTCTAAGAGGGCAAGATATGATATTATGCATGTTTTATGAATCTATGAATATGCTTGTGAACACTTTGAGGGTGAAGTGTCTATGATCATGATATGTTGTTGTGTTGTTGAAAGTATATTCTCATATACACACTCATGCATGACTATGATATGATATGATATGAAAGTTTCTCTCAAATAGAATGATTCTAGGTTGAAAGGTTTGCTCACCTAAAATGAATCTAAGTCCAAGGACTATGAAATGTGATGAGGCTTGAGGTGATTCCCCAAAGACCTTTGTATGAGTGAAATGTGAGGTGAATTCCCTTATACCTACATGTATGAACATGAGGTTATTTCCCATGTCAAGATATGAGAAGTATGTGGTGACTACCCTTAATATATGACGTCTAAGGCAAGGCAAGAGGTGAATAACCATTAGCCTATAAAATGATATGGAGGCGAATACTTATATCTTCTCACGATGGACATAGAGGTGAATACCGATGATCCTTATAAAGTAATGTGGATGTGAATACCTACATTATACCTTAATATAAACATGGAGGCGAATACCTATGACTCCTTAATATGAATTATGTCATGAACAATGAATTGTATGGATTGTAGCTTGATAGGCCTTCCGTGATATGTATGATTAGAGGTGATTCCACTTGTCCTTTATGATTCCATAATATGATTGACTAAAGGGGAGAGATTCCCTTGTCTATGAGAACTAAGCTAAGGATGAGATCAAAGGTTGGTAAGTATGATTACGATGGCCTAAAAGTGCACTACAAAAAAATGCTCAATTTATGGGGGTTATTTTGATCTCTCTAAAGTAAAATGCTACAAGTGTGGTAAACTTGGGCATATTGCTCCAAATTGCAAGTTACATCCCAAAAAAATCATTGAAGATAATTCAGTACGACATATTGCTAGGAGGATCTCCGTTCAAGAAGGCGATAAAGAAAAAATGATTCAAGATTATCTGGAAGAAGTAAGAAAAAATTTGCTTCAGACAATAACTCAAATAGATAAATCAGACACTTCGATGAGGAGTGAAGCCAGTAATGAGATGGACGATTCACAAAGGGCGGAGTCAGAACATATGCTGTCGGCCACCGAATTACTAGAAGCGGAAGATTTTTTGCCGCAAATGAAAGCCTTAGAAAAAGGAAAAAACGTGAAGGAAGCATAGACATGTGAAGACATGTGAAGAGCAGGCCCACTCAACAGTAAAAGAACTGTTGAAACAGTAGATTCACTGTTTATGGACCCAGATGAGGGCCCTCTTTGTACTGTACATAGATGCTTTGTGTTTCTTTTCTTTCCTATATATAGATGTGAGTTTATGTGGAGAGGGGCATCAGAAAAATTTAGCTCTCTCTTTTGTTTCTTGTTTTTAAGTTTGTAAGTCTTGTGTGAGTTTGCTGAAGTACTATTCCGGCTATTACTTAAATAAATCGGTCAGTTATTCCAAGTTCTTTTGGATCTTGAAGACGTCCTTTATAAGGTATTTATTTTCTTTTAAGTCTTTTAATTAGTATGTTTCTCCTAGCCAGGACTATGTCCGGCTAAAGATTATCTATGTCGAATAACTAACTTCTCTCCTGTATAGACCATGAACGGATCTAAGCTCTATTTATATATAAAGGAATTTTAGTATGGATTTTCGACTTGGTTCTGAGATCGAGGTACAGTCGAATTTAGCACTACTCTTATTGGCTTTGTCTTAGTGACTTCGCCTGGCAAGCCGTAGTTTTAGCCCGAAAGATGAGTTTTGATAAGTATGGCACTCTATACCCGGTCAGAATCGCCAGGCACATGGGCTCAATAAGTAGTATGTATTAAATTCTGACAGACCCTTTGCTCGGGTAAAAGGTCTACCATGCAGTCTGAAAACTATGCCAAAATTCTTGTATATTTCGATTCTTTCGCAGGCGGACTACCGCTAGCTTAAGGATGCTTGACTTGCTTGATCTATGACTGGGCGGACTACCGCCAGGTCCTTGATCCTGTAAAGATGGTATCAGAGCCAAGAACTTTTCATGGAATATCTATGAGATTAGAGGTGAACTATTCGACATAGATCTTAGTCTTTCACTATGGATCTGGGAGATACAAGTACTAAAAGTACTAGACTAGAAGAGGTCGATATACCTCATAATCTTGACTTGTTAAACAAGTGGACAATTCCTGAAGTCCCTATAAAAACTATTTATGATTATGGTTGGTTTGATAAACTATCTTCAAAATAATTGATTAAAACAACTGAGCAGTCTCTTGCTTTGAATTCTTCTGAACAGACTATTCGCTTATTAAATGAACGAGATGTGATTTTTTATAAAAATTAGTATAATTTCCTGCATATTGGTATGGTTCAAATTGCCTTTAAACCTTTAACTCTTAAAGGGTTGCCTGAGACTTTTCTAGCTGCTCTTAGGGATGCTAGAAATTTAAATTTTCGTCAGTCTCTTATGGGTTCGATTGAATCTACAGTGGCTTATGGACCAGTTTATTTTAATACGCAACCTAATTTGCAGTTATCTCTTACTGATGCGAATATTCTCGATGCTCTATCATTAAATGTTAAAACTCATGGTTATAACTATGCGCCTGGTTCAGAACTTATCTGTTTATCTTACAGAATTTATTTTAAGTTACTATCCACTCTTAATCCTAAATGTAAAATATATGATATTTCCAATCAAACTATTTTGGTGGTAACTAATTTTGCAAGGTCCAAGGTCACTACTAGAAGACCTATTAAGTGGGAAGAAATAGATTTCCCCACTTCGTGGACTCTAAATTCGGTTATATCCCCAAATCAGTTGACCGATGCTGTTACTAATTCTGATCTTTCGCATATTTCTCAAAATCCCGATGGAAGGATTAGTATACAATTTGCAGATTAGTTTGATATTCTTTAATCTTTTCCTTAATAGAGTCTATAAGCTCTTGACCAACTAAATGTTTGGTCTTAGGATCAATTTTTAACAGTTTGTCCCATAAATTATTATAATAATTTCTGTATAAGCAAGGAATATTTTCCGCATTGAATCCTACTTCGGGAGTCCATTTATGAATCCATGGGATTGAAAATTCAATGAAAAAATAGATTTGATCTATTCTTTCTATCCAACACACGTGATCTTCATGATATAATCGATTAAGATCCGGAGAGACTTTAGTCCATTCTTTGTATAAGTTAAAAAATGATTCTGGCAAAATCTGCGTAGTAGGACCGTGGTATGACCACCAATTTATAAACTAGTTAGGAATTATATCAGCGAATATCTTCGCACATACCTTTATAAACCAAGTATGTTTATGTTTGTCATTGTTGTAACATAACGCTATATCAAACGCTCGGATATAATCCCAATATGTGAAATTCATTCTTGAATTATTAAGACTTATTTGTCTTTCCTTCATAGCGGACATACCCCAATCTTCAGCAGATATAATCTTTTTAATAATGAATTTAGAAAAGTTATAACTCTTCTCTTGGGTATTACCTGTGCTGAAGTGCTGAAAATCTACACTCCCTGTGCTCATTAGAATTTCTTCATAATAAGATCGAGTCTTATATGACTCTCCTGGAAAATATAATCCGTTCACTAAGCTTCTTTGGAATATTTTCCAAGGTTCACCTTTCCTCTGCAGATCAGAATTTTCTAAGAGAAATATTATCTCTCTTTTGGCAATTTTTCATAGGACTTAATATCATCAGGGTCCTCCTTTATTATCGAAACAAAAGTATCTTTTTGTTTCTTTCCTTCTAGATAGGCCTGCATATGTGCATATAATGGACTATCTTTCAGAATATCTTCCAAACTTACCAATTGCTGTGAACTGGATGACGATTCCTCTTGAGACGAAGTTCTTTTATTAAGTATCATCTTCCTTCCCGTTGGTATCACCTGAGAATTTGAGTCGGATCGGTATGACGATCCTTGTGATGATCTGGTTCCATAAGAACCATAGTTGCCTCTACTCGGGGCTGTTCTTCCCCTTCCTCTTCCTTTGATATGAACCCAGGGTGGATCCATCCTGCAAACATAACACCAATTATTAGTCGAATCCATAATATTCATTACAATAATGTACTTCATCATCAAAGTTGATGATCTGTTCGATCATATGAATTGAAAAGTCATCTCTAAGCATGTCATCTATAATTTTCCACAATATTTCCCTCTTCATATCTTGATTGAGAGGAAGAACCTTTAGAATAGTTACTAAGGTCTTATTAGTAAAAAATGGAGAAAATAAGGTCATTTTTACAACAAATATTCTCTGGATAAAAAATCCGGTAAAGAGTTATCAACTCCTTTTTTATACTGAATATCGAAATAGAAAGGGGCTAATTGTGCTTGCCACCTAGCGAAAATTAATTTTGAAGCATCGTGCTTAAAGTCTTTGTCAAACATAAATTTGATTGATTGAGCGTCAGTTTTTATCAAAAACTTTTGATTGTATAAATCGTCCTGAAATTTGAGAACGCATTTAACGATAGTTAACATTTCGTGTGCTACCGTCGCATATTTCTTCTGGGCTTCGTTCCATTTCCCAGAATGAAATCTAATCAAATATTCTTTCTTATCATGAGGATTAATCTGTTTAAGAATTCCTCCATAACCGATATTTGACGCATCTGTCTCAATAATTTTTTGCCAAGTAGGGTTGGCTAGTGCTAAGCAAGGAAGTGATTTCACTCTTCTCTTAATGTCCTTTACCAAATTGGTAAGAGTCTCATTCCAAAGAGACTTATTATCTTTCTTCAGTCTGTCATATAATGGAGCTAAATCTCTAGAAAGATGTTTGTAGAATGGAGAAATATAATTCAAACTTCCCAGAAATCTCTGTAGTTGAGTTCTATCTGTAATGACATCAGGATATTTATCAGCAAAATCGATAGCTCTTTGAATGGGAGTAATCTTCCCTTGACAAATCTGATGCCCTAGAAATCGAACATTTGTTTGAAACAAACTCATATTTGGTTTAGAAATAACTAAGCCATTTTGAATTACAACTTTTTTGAAAATATCAAGGTGTTTGATATGTAGTTCAAAAGTTTTAGAAAATACTAAAATGTCATCAATATAGACGATAATAAATTCCATATAAGGGTTAAATATATCATTCATAATTTTCTAAAATTCAGAAGGGGCGTTTTTCAAACCAAAAGGCATGACATTCCATTCGTATTGTCCAAATGGGACACTGAAAGCAGTTCTATAAGAATGTTCTTTGAAAATCTGTATTTGCCAATATCCTGATTTTAAATCAAATTTTGAAAATATATTGGCATCATATAATCTTGATAATAAATCCCTCTTATTAGGAATAGGGTACTTGATCCACTTTAAGTGTTTATTCAACGGTTTATAGTTAATCACTAACATCGGAACACCTCATTCTCTTTCAGCCGCGTTATTAACATGGAAGACTGTGTAAGACCAAGGAGACTTGGAAGGTTTTATCAAACCCTTTTGCAGTAGATTATCAATCTCATTTTTGCAGAAATCTACTAACTCTGCATTCATTTGACAGGGCCGAGATTTAGTAGGGATATCATCCTCTACAAATCCTTCTTCATATGGAAGAGTCACAATATGCTTTTTGCGATCCCAAAAAGCGCTAGGATGATCTGCACAAGTATCTACAGCCATCTGCTCAGAAATCAATTTGATTTTTTCTTTTACTTTAGCAGATTTCATCGAATCTTCAATGTTCATACTGAATAACTCCAATTGTAATGAGTCCATATGGCTCTGCTTCATTTTTATTAAAGCATTAATATCTCTAGTTACTAGATCTGTAACAAAAGAATATGTTATCTCATTGTCCTTGTATTTTGCTGAAAAGCCTTTCTCATCGATTCCTGTAAAAGGATAAATTGCATTTATAAAAGGAGTTCCAAGTATAATTGGAGGGTTTAGTTGATTCTTAACCAGGAAGAAGAAGTGCGGAATGCAGACTTTATTCTGACAGATCTTCACATTAGATAACTTATACTCTATATCTAGAGCATGACCTGAAGCAGATTTTACTAAATGAGTTATTTTTTGAAAGTATTTAGTTGGGACTAAACCTTCCTGAATACAGCTAACATCTGCACCACTATCAATCATTGCAATGTTAGTAATTGAGAAATTATTATCAATTAAACTAGTACATTTAATATACCATTTATGAGTTGTAACAATCTGCATCATTCATAAAAAAGAATCTTGCTTAGGATCAGAACTTTCAAGCTGAAGATTATCACTTTCAACCTGTTTTCCTTTATTTTTTGAAAATCGATCTTCGTCAGTATTATTAATCTCAATCTGAGTAATATGGTGATCACAAATCAACTGACTTTGTTTAAGGAATTTGATTTCCTTTTTCAAGTTTTCAACCTCAACTTTTTAAATCATCAAAAGAGGAATCTTTTCCAATAACATTATGTTTTTTTGCAATACGATCCTCTACCACTTTTAAAGAGTAAGGACTTTCATAGTGAAAATCATTTAAATCAGTATTTCGTTTTTCAAAAATTTTTGAAGAACTAGTTTCATTTGAAACGGCCAAATTAATAATTTTCTCACGAAGCCTATTATCAGTGACTTCTTTAAGAAGTTCAATCACATTGTCAGAAGTGATGGTGTTTAAATTGAAATCTTGAAATTGGGATTGCAATTTGTAGATCTCGTCGTCTTCACAGGTGCAATCATTACCCTGACAAGTAGTACAGGCATTAGTATGATTATTATCATCAGATTCAGAGGAATCAAATAATTCTATATTAGAACCTGTATCTGATTCATAATCATCTTCGGAACCTGAAGTGTATAACATACTGTATATCTTGTCATAAGTGTCATTTTCAAGTTCCAAAATTTTCAACTTGTGTAACTTGCAATTTGGAGCAATATGCCCAAGTTTACCACACTTGTAGCATTTTACTTTAGAGAGATCTCTCCCTGACCTATCTTTAGTAAATCTTTTAGATTTACGATGGCTTTTTCTAGCCTCTCGATCTTCCTTAGATCTATGCCTTCGCTTAGATCTTCTCCTTCTTTCCGAAGAATCTTCGTCTTTTGACGATCTGTAGTAATTATCTTTCTTCGGTGTGGGATTAGGTAAACCAAATTGTTCACAGAAATCTCCCAACTGATACCGTTCTTTTAGCTTATCCATCTTAAGCTGTCTGGCCATTTTAAGTTCATTACACAGGTTTAATCCTTCCTGTGTACATACTCCTATAATTTTTCCGTAACTTAAAGCGGCATAAGGTATATCAACTTGATTTCCTCTTAGAACTTTTCTAACTCGTTCTGCAAAAAGAGGAGGAAGTCCATCAATAAACTTAGCTTTCCAATATTGATGCTTATTTTCGGGTAGTTCCATAACCCTACTGAGATAAGTATCTTTATACCATCTGAAATAAGCCAAAGTTTGACATCTCAAACCGTTTAGCATAGTTCTTACTGTTTCATGCTGGCTGGTAAATCTACCATTAAAATGTTCCAAAATAGTAAGGATTAAGGTGTAAACCGCATCTTCTCTGTTTTTTACCAATGCCATTCCTAGATTATCAAATCCTTCGTCATCTGCTATTGCATTTATGATCGAAGCTTTTTCTTCCGTGGTAAGATAATTATCCCACCAACCTCGGAGTTGACCCGTAAAACCTGCAACAATCATCTTGCAAATAGTTCTATCAGTGTTTTTAACACTTTTACAAATAGTTGAATACATCAACATCCGATGTACCATAATAGTTAACTGTCGATCTATTAACCCGTCTAAGTTCCATTCATAAATCTCAGAACCACTATAAGACGTATTTGTCTGATTCCAATCTCGTTCTTCGATCAAGACATCTTGAGGAGTAGGACGAGGATAGTAGTATGTGTTCATACTTGGTTTTGTAGCGTAGCTGCTATTCTTCTTGGGATAACCTCTGAGTTTATTAACTTCTGAAGTCTCACCTGGTATTTCAGACGATAATTCCATAGGACCAACATTCAATCCTACAAGCTTTTTAGCCGCAAGTTCTTCGATATCTAATTTAGAAAATTTTTCGCTTAGAAGATCCTCTAAGTTTTTTAGAGAAGTTGGTTTAAAATCAGAAATTTCAATTGGTCGTTGAATAAATGTAGAGACCACTGTAGGACTATTAGACGAAGTTGAAGCAATATCAGTTTTTGCTTGAAACTCAGTTTTGACTATGCCCGTCTTAATATCTTTTATCAAAATAGTTAAATTATCAAGTTTTTTGTCAAGAGAACTTATATGCTCTCCTAACACTTTAACATAAAGACTTAAATAATTATTTTGAGTGATCAGTTTATTAATTTCATTAATACTGATTGAGGCAATATCTTCCTCAATAAATTTTTGAAAAGCAGAAAAAGTAATACCAGTATTATTTGGTAAAACAAATGTTGACTGAGGAGGATATATAGCCTTCAAAAGATTACCACTTCCATCTTTATAAGTTCTTTCAATTACGTTAATATATAATGGCAAATAAGTGGTTATAAACCAAGGAACAAAATACATAATTTGATTATGCAACGCACAAGTTTCATAAAACTCTTAAGAAATACAATTTAAATCTTCTGTGCTATAAGCTTCAAAGAACCAAGTTTTAAACCGATTCCATTTCTCATCAAAAAATTCTTTTTGAATATGTTTTCTTGCCAGTGATCCTGGACTAAAATCAATTTGGTGTGAAATCATTAAGAATCGTTTAAATCAAACTCCATTTCAGAAGCAGTAGGGATCTCCTTATCAGATCCATCATTATTCACTTGTACTATATTTGTCTTTGGGTCGATCCTTACCTTTTCGACCACAGAGTTTCCATCTGAATCCATAGTATGTAATGAAGCAGCCCTATTTCGAGCTGGACCATAAATCGGATCAATCGGAGAAATATGGTGCATCGCAGGCAAAAGTCGACGACTAGACAAAGAATGTCTCATACTTACGGAAGACATAAGCCTGTTATCATTAAAGGACTGCCTATGAGGGGCATAGCTATTATCTGCAAATTGTATACTAATCCTTCCATCGGGATTTTGAGAAATATGCGAAAGATCAGAATTAGTAACAACATCGGTCAATTGATTTGGGGATATAACCGAATTTAGAGTCCACGAAGTGGGGAAATCTATTTCTTCCCACTTAATAGGTCTTCTAGTAGTGACATTGGACCTTGCAAAATTAGTTTCCACCAAAATAGTTTGATTGGAAATATCATATATTTTACATTTAGGATTAAGAGTGGATAGTAACTTAAAATAAATTCTGTAAGATAAACAGATAAGTTCTGAACCAGGCGCATAGTTATAACCATGAGTTTTAACATTTAATGTTAGAGCATCGAGAATATTTGCATCAGTAAGAGATAACTGCAAATTAGGTTGCGTAGTAAAATAAACTGGTCCATAGGCCACTGTAGATTCAATCGAACCCATAAGAGACTGACGAAAATTTAAATTTCTAGCATCCCTAAGAGCAGCTAGAAAAGTCTCAGGCAACCCTTTAAGAGTTAAAGGTTTAAAGGCAATTTGAACCATACCAATATGCAGGAAATTATACTAATTTTTATAAAAAATCACATCTCGTTCATTTAACAAGCGAATAGTCTGTTCAGAAGAATTCAAAGCAAGAGACTGCTCAGTTGTTTTAATCAATTGTTTTGAAGATAGTTTATCAAACCAACCATAATCATAAATAGTTTTTATAGGGACTTTAGGAATTGTCCACTTGTTTAACAAGTCAAGATTATGAGGTATATTGACCTCTTCTAGTCTAGTACTTTTAGTACTTGTATCTCCCAGATCCATAGTGAAAGATTAAGATCTATGTCGAATAGTTCACCTCTAATCTTATATATATTCCATGAAAAGTTCTTGGCTTTGATACCATCTTTACAGGATCAAGGACCTGGCGGTAGTCCGCCCAGTCATAGATCAAGCAAGTCAAGCATCCTTAAGCTAGCGGTAGTCCGCCTGTGAAAGAATCGAAATATACAAGAATTTTGGCATAGTTTTCAGACTGCATGGTAGACCTTTTACCCGAGCAAAGGGTCTGTCAGAATTTAATACATACTACTTATTGAGCCCATGTGCCTGGCGATTCTGACCGGATATAGAGTGCCCTACTTATCAAAACTCATCTTTCGGGCTAAAACCACGGCTTGCCAGGCGAAGTCACTAAGACAAAGCCAATAAGAGTAGTGCTAAATTCGACTGTACCTCGATCTCGGAACCAAGTAGAAAATCCATACTAAAATTCCTTTATATTTAAATAGAGCTTAGATCCGTTCATACCATCTTTACAGGATCAAGGACCTGGCGGTAGTCCGCCCAGTCATAGATCAAGCAAGTCAAGCATCCTTAAGCTAGCGGTAGTCCGCCTGCGAAAGAATCGAAATATACAAGAATTTTGGCATAGTTTTCAGACTGCATGGTAGACCTTTTACCCGAGCAAAGGGTCTGTCAGAATTTAATACATACTACTTATTGAGCCCATGTGCCTGGCGATTTTGACCGGGTATAGAGTGCCCTACTTATCAAAACTCATCTTTCGGGCTAAAACCACGGCTTGCCAAGCGAAGTCACTAAGACAAAGCCAATAAGAGTAGTGCTAAATTCGACTGTACCTTGATCTCGGAACCAAGTCGAAAATCCATACTAAAATTCCTTTATATTTAAATAGAGCTTAGATCCGTTCATGGTCTATACAGGAGAGAAGTTAGTTATTCGACATAGATAATCTTTAGCCGGACATAGTCCTGGCTAGGAGAAACATACTAATTAAAAGACTTAAAAGAAAATAAATACCTTATAAAGGACGTCTTCAAGATCCAAAAGAACTCAAAATAACTGACCGATTTATTTAAGTAATAGCCGGAATAGTACTTCGGCAAACTCACACAAGACTTACAAACTTAAAAACAAGAAACAAAAGAGAGAGCTAAATTTTTCTGATGCCCCTCTCCACATAAACTCACATCTATATATAGGAAAGAAAAGAAACACAAAGCATCTATGTACAGTACAAAAAGGGCCCTCATCTGGGTCCATAAACAGTGAATCTACTGTTTCAACAGTTCTTTTACTGTTGAGTGGGCCTGCTCTTCACATGTCTTCACATGTCTATGCTTCCTTCACGTTTTTTCCTTTTTCTAAGGCTTTCATTTGCGGCAAAAAATCTTCCGCTTCTAGTAATTCGGTGGCCGACAGCATATGTTCTGACTCCGCCCTTTGTGAATCGTTCATCTCATTACTGGCTTCACTCCTCATCGAAGTGTCTGATTTATCTATTTGAGTTATTGTCTGAAGCAAATTTTTTCTTACTTCTTCCAGATAATCTTGAATCATTTTTTCTTTATCGCCTTCTTGAACGGAGATCTTCCTAGCAATATGTCGTACTGAATTATCTTTAATGATTTTTTTGGGAAGAATAGTTTGATATTCTTCAATCTTTTCCTTAATAGAGTCTATAAGCTCTTGACCAACTAATTGTTTGGTCTTAGGATCAACTTTTAACAGTTTGTCCTATAAATTATTATAATAATTTCTGTATAAGCAAGGAATATTTTCCGCATTGAATCCTACTTCGGGAGTCCATTTATGAATCCATGGGATTGAAAATTCAATGAAAAAATAGATTTGATCTATTCTTTCTATCCAACATACGTGATCTTCATGATATAATCGATTAAGATCCGGAGAGACTTTAGTCCATTCTTTGTATAAGTTAAAAAATGGTTCTGACAAAATCTGCGTAGTAGGACCGTGGTATGACCACCAATTTATAAACCAGTTAGGAATTATATCAGCGAATATCTTCGCACATACCTTTATAAACCAAGTAGGTTTATGTTTGTCATTGTTGCAACACAACGCTATATCAAACGCTCGGATATAATCCCAATATGTGAAATTCATTCTTGAATTATTAAGACTTATCTGTCTTTCCTTCATAGCGGACATACCCCAATCTTCAGCAGATATAATCTTTTTAATAATGAATTTAGAAAAGTTATAACTCTTCTCTTGGGTATTACCTGTGCTGAAGTGCTGAAAATCTACACTCCCTGTGCTCATTAGAATTTCTTCATAATAAGATCGAGTCTTATATGACTCTCCTGGAAAATATAATCCGTTCACTAAGCGTCTTTGGAATATTTTCCAAGGTTCATCTTTCCTCTGCAGATCAGAATTTTCTAAGAGAAATATTATCTCTCTTTTTGGCAATTTTTCATAGGACTTAATATCATCAGGGTCCTCCTTTATTATCGAAACAAAAGTATCTTTTTGTTTCTTTCCTTCTAGATAGGCCTGCATATGTGCATATAATGGACTATCTTTCAAAATATCTTCCAAACTTACCAATTGCTGTGAATTGGATGACGATTCCTCTTGAGATGAAGTTCTTTTATTAAGTATCGTCTTCCTTCCCGTTGGTATCACCTGAGAATTTGAGTCGGATTGGTATGACGATCCTTGTGATGATCTGGTTCCATAAGAACCATAGTTGCCTCTACTCGGGGCTGTTCTTCCCCTTCCTCTTCCTTTGATATGAACCCAGGGTGGATCCATCCTGCAAACATAACACCAATTATTAGTCGAATCCATAATATTCATTACAATAATGTACTTCATCATCAAAGTTGATGATCTGTTTGATCATATGAATTGAAAAGTCATCTCTAAGCATGTCATCTATAATTTTCCACAATATTTCCTTCTTCATATCTTGATTGAGAGGAAGAACCTTTAGAATAGTTACTAAGGTCTTATCAGTAAAAAATGGAGAAAATAAGGTCATTTTTACAACAAATATTCTCTGGATAAAAAATCCAGTAAAGAGTTATCAACTCCTTTTTTATACTGAATATCGAAATAGAAAGGGGCTAATTGTGCTTGCCACCTAGCGAAAATTAATTTTGAAGCATCGTGCTTAAAGTCTTTGTCAAACATAAATTTGACTGATTGAGCGTCAGTTTTTATCAAAAACTTTTGATTGTATAAATCGTCCTGAAATTTGAGAACGCATTTAACGATAGTTAACATTTCGTGTGCTACCGTCGCATATTTCTTCTGGGCTTCGTTCCATTTTCCAGAATGAAATCTAATCAAATATTCTTTCTTATCATGAGGATTAATCTGTTTAAGAATTCCTCCATAACCGATATTTGACGCATCTGTCTCAATAATTTTTTGCCAAGTAGGGTTGGCTAGTGCTAAGCAAGGAAGTGATTTCACTCTTTTCTTAATGTCCTTTACCAAATTGGTAAGAGTCTCATTCCAAAGAGACTTATTATCTTTCTTCAGTCTGTCATATAATGGAGCTAAATCTCTAGAAATATGTTTGTAGAATGGAGAAATATAATTTAAACTTCCCAGAAGTCTCTGTAGTTGAGTTCTATCTGTAATGACATCAGGAAATTTATCAGCAAAATCAATAGCTCTTTGAATGGGAGAAATCTTCCCTTGACAAATCTGATGCCCTAGAAATCGAACATCTGTTTGAAACAAACTCATTTTTGGTTTAGAAATAACTAAGCCATTTTGAATTACAACTTTTTTGAAAATATCAAGGTGTTTGATATGTAGTTCAAAAGTTTTAGAAAATACTAAAATGTCATCAATATAGACGATAATAAATTCCATATAAGGGTTAAATATATCATTCATAATTTTCTGAAATTCAGAAGGGGCGTTTTTCAAACCAAAAGGCATGACATTCCATTCGTATTGTCCAAATGGGACATTGAAAGCAGTTCTATAAGAATGTTCTTTGAAAATCTGTATTTGCCAATATCTTGATTTTAAATCAAATTTTGAAAATATATTGGCATCATATAATCTTGATAATAAATCCCTCTTATTAGGAATAGGGTACCTGATCCACTTTAAGTGTTTATTCAACGGTTTATAGTTAATCACTAACCGCGGAACACCTCGTTCTCTTTTAGCTGCGTTATTAACATAGAAGGCTGTGCAAGACCAAGGAGACTTGGAAGGTTTTATCAAACCCTTTTGTAGTAGATTATCAATCTCATTTTTGCAGAAATCTACTAACTCTGCATTCATTTGACAGGGCCGAGATTTAGTAGGGATATCATCCTCTACAAATCCTTCTTCGTTCAATTGAATCTACAGTGGCCTATGGATTTTTTTTTTTTTTTTAATTATTATTATTATTATTATTATTATTATTGTTATTGTTATTGTTATTGTTATTGTTATTGTTATTGTTATTGTTATTGTTATTATTGTTATTATTGTTATTATTGTTATTATTATTATTATTGTTATTATTGTTATTATTATTATTATTATTATTGTTATTTTTATTATTATTATTATTGTTATTTTTATTATTGTTATTATTATTATTATTATTATTATTATTATTCTTATTCTTATTATTATTGTTATTATTATTGTTATTATTATTGTTATTATTATTGTTCTTATTATTGTTCTTATTATTGTTATTATTATTGTTATTATTATTGTTATTATTATTGTTATTATTATTATTGTTATTTTTATTATTGTTATTATTATTATTGTTATTATTATTGTTATTATTATTGTTATTATTATTGTTCTTATTATTGTTCTTATTATTGTTATTATTATTGTTATTATTATTGTTATTATTATTTTTATTATTATTGTTATTATTATTGTTCTTATTATTGTTATTATTATTGTTATTATTATTGTTATTATTATTGTTCTTATTATTGTTCTTATTGTTGTTGTTATTATTGTTGTTATTGTTGTTATTGTTATTGTTATTGTTATTGTTATTGTTATTGTTATTGTTATTGTTGTTATTGTTATTGTTATTGTTATTATTGTTATTGTTGTTGTTGTTGTTGTTGTTGTTGTTGTTATTATTATTATTATTATTATTATTATTATTATTATTATTATTAGTATTGTTATTAGTATTATTAGTATTATTATTAGTATTATTAGTATTATTATTAGTATTATTAGTATTACTATTACTATTATTACTATTACTATTATTATTATTATTATTATTATTATTAATATTATTATTATTATTATTCAAAATAATAAGTAATTTTACTAAATAACACATTTAAAGCAAATTAAATTTCACTAAACAAATTTATATTAATAATCTTCATAAATTCAAATTCACATGAAATAAAAGTAATACAAACTTGTGAATAATAATTCCAACATTACAATTTTAAATATTTTAATATCCACATGAAATAAACATAAAAAAATTCTATAACATTTGTTTGGTGATTTAAGTTGTTGTCGTCCAATCTTTTTATCCAAAGTGACACAAGCTTTCCGCATCAGGCTGAAACAATGAAAATAATATATATAATTAGATAAACATATATTGATACACCTATATCTTAGCACATCTTGATAAAAAAATTAAAATTCAATCATATTGAAAGCAAATCATATAAAGCTTTGATTTTACAAATAATTGTAAGATAATGGATGAAATAAATTTACTTTGATGTTCTCTCTTACACACAAATAAAGTGAATAATAACAACTTTATGATTATTTCTACATAAGTTTAAACTAGGTTTATATTTTCCAAAATCATATAATGATGCTCATTCTGTTTAACATATTAGTTCAAGTATTTCTCACTTCTCTTAATCTATAAGTTATACTTTCCTCTTTGACCTTAGTTTTTTCTTTCATTTACCAAAAAGTAGCTATAACTTCGGCAATCTATCGTATTGAATAAGAAAATACATAATTTTGAAGTTATATTGATATTAATCACAATCTACTATGAAAAATTTTCCTTTATTTTGTATTGTCAGATCCAATCAAGAATTAAATGATTACCTGATTCATAGCTAAACAAAAATAAAAATAAGATTTACCATATATCAATCAAAAATTGGGTGCGGAGGACTTTACGATGTAGTGAGAATTCAAACAAATCCTAAAATATGTAAAATCATTGATTCATTAAGTTTAACAACTTGCAAACTATAAAATGTTCAAATAATAATATGAATTTTAAATTCTAGTATGAATCATCAAACTCATGTAACAAAAAATTAACTTTGTATTCAAATAATTAATTATTTTTCATGTATTCCACTTTGCGAAGCCTACAATGAAAAATATAATTAGCAAAACCACATATACAAAAGATGAACCAAAAAGAGACGTAAATAAGAGTGAAAGGCAATAGGAGAGAGGAGAGGGGAAGGTGTGTGTTTTACCTGGTAATGTGTTAAGGGGGGAAACAAATGAGTTAAAGAGAAAAAAAAGGATTTGTGTGTGGTTTACGTGGGATTTGGGAATGGGTGGGAATTGGTGGTTATTTGATTAGGTTTAAAGGTTTTAAGGGGGAATTATGGTCTTTAGCCTTTTTTTTTAATTTTGGAGGGATATGTATTAAAATTTTGGTTGAATTGGGTCTAGATGAAAGATAAAAGAATGTTGTGCATAAAACAAGCTTTTATTTTTAATTTTTATTGAAAAGTAAGAACTATTAATTAAAATGTTTCACCTTCAACTAGTATTATAAATAGCTTAAATAAAGTTAAAATACAAAAAAAAAAAAAACAAATATAAATAAATCTTACTATAGATTTAGTATCCGAATTTTCTTATATATATATATATATATATATATACATTATTTTCCTTAGTTTTAAAAGTTATAAAATTCAAATTTTTGTGTTACGAGACAACCAAAATCTCTAAATAATACAAATTAAAGTATTACGATATAAGATAAAAATGTTTAAGTCAAATTGCATATGCCAAGTACAAAAATTATTCGAAGAATTTCTTAATATATAAAAGAAATAGAGGATAAAAATATCACAATCAAGTTAAAATGATGAAGGAGAAGGATGTGTCGTGTGTGTGTGTATATATATATATATAGTGAAATTAACTTCCAAAATTAAATTTTATATATTATATATTTTGAAAAAAATAATAAAATAATATTATATATATATATATATATATAAAATAATTTCTAAAAGTAACGAATTTAATAAATTTTTGGGGGTCGATAATCGCGATAAACAATATTAAATTGTGGCAATTTTTTAACCTTCTTAATAAAACTACCACAAAAATATTAATATTGTGGTGGTTAGAATAAAATATCACACAATGAATTATTAGTGGGATTTCTAAAAACTCCCACAAGTTAATCGCCAAAAATTGAGCTTTTTTTGGTAGTGGTGGTACATAGTATGGATGAGATTATGGGGTTTTATCCATGCATTGCACAAGTATGACTTAGGGTTACTTGAGAAGTAGTTCTCTTATGATATTAAGGTTTAAGTATTGACTATGTTATGAATATGACGTATCTCCTATGTTTATGGACCATGCCTTATGATGAAAAATGCTTACATTATGTCTATGTTGGAGATTATGCCTATGATCATGTTATTATCATTTATGTTTATGGCGTATGTTTTATGTTGGCTAACACTTATGTTATGCTCTTATGATGTTATTCTAGCTAACATATTTAATACATTTTGTACTAAGGAATACTCTTGCCTACATTCTTATCAAATGTAGGGTCTGACAACATTGAGTTCCATTCTTATGGCTAGGTTCCAGTAGAAGCAAGGAGTTGAAGACTTGGTGAGTTCTCATAGCATAGAGGACGTGACAACCTTTCCATTATGTTCTTTCTTTTATGTTTAGACTATTATATGGGCTGCATCCCAAGAGTTATTCAAGTTGTTTTAGATGATTTGAGACAAAGTGTTAAGACTTCCGGTTGCTTTTATAAAGACTTAGATTGTAAAGAAAAGTTTTAAAATTTCCGCATCATTTCTATGTACTTTATGTTATGATATGCTAAGTGATTTTTGTTAGGCCTTTCAGGGTCTGGTATGCCATGTTTCATCTAGGGTGTATCCTTGGGTCGTGACACTTCATTTGGACAATTGTAAGCAAGAGTATGTGTTAGTACAA
This sequence comes from Solanum bulbocastanum, assembly GCA_037074985.1. Taxonomy (NCBI): domain Eukaryota; kingdom Viridiplantae; phylum Streptophyta; class Magnoliopsida; order Solanales; family Solanaceae; genus Solanum; species Solanum bulbocastanum. The sequence continues at coordinate 19,196,731 of CM073607.1, read as the reverse complement.
AAAGATGTACCAAGTATGATAGATATGTATAAAATATTTAAATCATGCTAAAAGAGGACATTTCATGACATGCAATTGACAAAACTAAAACATGATATAAAAGGGTTAGGAAACATAAGTCATAAAACCATGATCAATGCAAGCTAACATCATTAAAGTTTTTGAACACATGAGATACTTCTTGTAGTAGCCTTAGTTCATTATTAATATGGGGGATTAGCCTTTACCAACATAGAGACCATGTGACATATAACATAATATCGTGGTGTCTCCCACATCAAAAAAGGTTGTCCTACTTGTCAAGGTAAGGACCATGAACTTCTAGCTTAGGTGGATGCACTAGTTGATGTCTATCTAGACAATCATCCTATATGGGCACATAGGTAAGGGATAAGAAGATTGCTACTAGAAACCCGACCTCTACTAACGAGAGATCTTCCATCTCAATATCCTCTCGGTGGTAAGCATAAATCCCATGGAATAGTCAATTCTTAATTGTTCTTATTATCCATGGAAAGACACATCATCTTACCGATCCAAGATAAGTCATTATCTATGGAAAGGTATCATTCAATAATCAATCCAAGTAGGTTTCATTATGATAGCTGTTAATATTTAATTCAATTAGGTGAGAAAACCTTTAAACCTTAGAATCCTTAATATATGAGAAAATCTTTCACATCATGCTTTTATGTGTTTATGAGAATATCCTTTCAACAACACAACAATAGCATCATCATTGATACTTTACTCTCAAAATATTGTTAAAACATTTGCATAGATTTCATAAGAAAATGCATAAGTCCATAATTTACCTTACAAGGTCAAAACCCACTTTCAATCATCAAACTTTAGAAAACATGGGTTAGATATGAATTTCATCATAAGTTCATGTAACTCTATCAATACGTGCTAAATTTAAAAAAACTCTTCCTTCATCATCCAAATCCTACATCATATGATCATAACTAGAAAACATAGGGATTACATAGGTTCATGGGGGAAATCATCATAAAAATCATAGTATTTCAGTAATTCATGCATAAGAGATCATAATTAGATCATTTAAATCAATAATGAAGAGAACCCAAGACAATTGAAGAAAACCCTAACTCAATTGGCATTTTCTAATTTTGAAAATAGAGGAATTTGGGAACTCCATGAAAGGAAGGAATCCATGGATGAAAACTATCATACCTTGAAGAAAAATGCTAATCTTCAATGGAGGAATTGATTCTTGACTTGAAACCCTAGGCTGAATCCTTCTTCTTCAAGGATTCTAAAGAGAGAAATATTGGAGAGTTCATCTTTTTGGTGAATTTGAAAAGAATGAAGTGAATGGGCATATTTGGGGGTTGAAATCACTTATATATGGGTCTTAGTGAAGGATAAAATGATGTAGTATAGGAATAACATAATTAGGAAAAGACCCAACTACCCCTGAACTTAAAATCCAATCACCATCCTTGGACCACTGACGACGGACCGTGGTTAGGACGACGGGCCGTCCTGCATGACTGTCTTATGTGGTTAGTAGGTTGAATTCTGGACAGTGAACCATGGGCCCTTACCACAAAACATGATTTGACCTACGGTCTGTTGGTCAGGCCGTGGTCTTGAGCCTTAAAAACCTCCTTAGGCAGGGCCATCCACGGACCACACTTACGGTTTGTGGTCCCATCCATGGGCCATGGGTTACCCTCGTGGGTCACCTGCAACTTTCTAAAATCAGCCATAATGCCCTCTTTTGGATCCGGGGTGTTACAATATCTCCCCATTGGGATAATTCATCCTCGAATGAGATTCAAGCTGGTACGAAAAGAGTAGGAAAGGAAGTAACAACCTAACTTACAATGTAACTTCATCTAAATGCATATAGCCATGGAGGAACTATCGACTCAAAGCTAAGACGTTATCAATACATCATAAGAGGGGTGAAACTAACTCTAACAGCCCATCATGTATGCAATGCATATATCCGAGGAGGATATATCAACTCAAAGCTAACATCCAAGGAGGAAACATTAAATCCAAGATAAAATCATGCTCAAGTGCATATATCCGAGGAAGAAACTTCAACTCCAAGCTAAAGACATGCTCACAACATCATATCAAGTAGTCTACATGCAATTCATACTCATGTGCACAAAAACATGTAGAAATCAATCAAATTGGCTCCTTTTCTCAAAAATTGAAATTTTCATAAATCATTCATAGTAAGGAAATCATGGAAACATATAAGACACATGACTCCAAAACAAAGAACAAACCATGAGAAACTCAATACCTCAAGCTAGAGTAGGAGTATAAGGAAAGAGATGAGGATATTGAGACATCATATCGGCCTCGGCCTCCTAAGTAGCACTCTTAACTAACTGATTCCTCCACAACACTTTCACGGAATATATTTCATTATTTCTTAACTTCTTGACTTGCCGGTCTAACATCTCAATCCAAACATCCTCATAAGAAAGATTCTCCCTAACTCCCAAACCTTCCAAGGAAACAATGGATGTTAGATAAGCAACACATTTCTTCAACATAGAGACATTAAAAACTGGATGCACCGATGTCAACTCATTTGGCAAATCTAGCCATAAACAACCTTAGCAACACATCCCAAAATCTGATATGAGCCTACATATCAGGGACTAAGCTTCCCTTTCTTACCAAACCTCATTAGACCTTTCATGGGTGAAATTTTCAAGTAAACCCAATCATGGGAATCAAACTCAAGATTTCTTCTTCTCATATCAGCATATGACTTTTGCTGACTTTGAGCCGTTTTCAACCTTTCTCTAATAAGTCAAACTTTCTCTATGACCTCATGTACCAACTCGAGACCTATTAGGGCTAATGCACCCACCTTAAACCATCCTACATGAGATCTACACCTCCTACCATATAATGTCTCAAATGGAGCCATATCAATACTCGAGTGATAACTATTATTATAAGCAAACTCAATCAATGGCAAGTGGTCATTCCATTTACCCATAAAATAAATTACACAAGATCTTAACATATCTTCGAATGTTTGGATAGTACGCTCTTCTTGCCCATCGATTTGGGGATAAAAATCTTTACTAAGATTAACACGAGTATCGAGTCCCTTTTTGAAATCTTCCAAAACTGAGAAGTGAATTAGGTATCACGATTGGAAATAATGGACAAAGGCACTCCATGCAACTTTACCATTTCTCTCAAGTACAACTTGCCATAGTCCTCCGCCAAATAGGAAACCTTGACGGGAAGGAAATGAGCTAATCTTGTCATTCGATCTACTACAACCCAAATCAAATCATGTTGTCGCCGGGTGCGAGGCAAACCAAAAAGGAAGTCCATATTTAAATCTTCCCACTTTCAAGTAGGGATGCTAATATCTTGGGACAAACCTCCGGGTTTCTGATGCTCAACTTTTACTTGTTGGCAATTTGGACACTTAGCAACAAATCCCACAATATCCTTTTTCATCCCATTCCACCAATAGACCTCCCGTAAATCACAGTACATCTTGGTGGTTCCTGGGTGAATGGAATACCACAAACTATGGCTTCTGACAAGATTTGTTCCCTCAAGTCATCAACATTTGGAACACACAAATGACCTTGATATCTAAGTACACCATCTCCCCCTTGGGAGAAAGCCTTAACGGATATCTTAAACACCACTTCTTTCAATTCTACTAAAATTGGATCAAGACCTTGCTTGGCTTTCACATCCGCCACAAAAGACGATTCAGAACCATTGTGAACCATAACACCACACCTGGTGGAGTACACTAACTTAACACCTAATCAGACCAAACTATGAACATCTCAAACCAACTCTTTCTTTTCTTCTTCAATATGAGCAACACTACCCATAGATAACCGACTAAGAGTATCTGCCACCATATTTGTTTTTATCGGGGTGATAGAGAACACTCATGTCATAATCATTCAATAATTCAAGCCACCTTCTTTGGTGAAGATTTAGGTCTTTCTGATTAGAAACATTTTGCAAGATCTTGTGGTTGGTAAGCACATATACATTCACACTATATAAATAATGCCTCCAAATCTTTAAGGCAAAAACAATCGCTGCTAATTCTAGGTCATGGGTAGGGTAATTCTTCTCTTGAATCTTGAGTTACCTTGAGGCATAGGCAATAACTTTCCCAATTTCCATAAGCACATACCCTAGCCCAATTCTCGAGGCATCATAATAAACCACAAAGCCATCTGTCCCTTTCGGTGAAGTCAACACCAAAGCATAAGTAAGTCAATATTTTAATTCTTGGAAACTCTTCTCACATAATTCGACCATACGAACTTAGCCTTCCTTAGAGTCAAAGCTGTCAGAGGAGAGACAATTCAAAGAGAATCCATCAAAAAATCTTTTATAGTAACCGGCTAAACCCAAGAAACTTCTAATATCCAAAAGACTAAGAGGTCTAGGCCAACTCTTGACCACATCTGTCTTCTTAGGATCTACCTCAATGCTTTTACTTGAAACAATGTGGCCAAGAAAAGCTACAGACCTTAACCAAAACACACACTTGCTAAACTTTGCAAAGAGTTTTTGGTCTGTAAGAATTTACAACACGATCCTCAAATTATCTATATGCTCATTCTCACTTCTCGAATAGATCAATATATCATCAATGAACAAAATCACAAATATGTCAAGGTATTGTCTAAACACCCTATTCATCAAATCCATAAACGCCTCCAGAGCATTAGTCAACCCAAATGACATTACTAAAAATTCATAATGACCATACTGAGTTCGAAAAGCCGTCTTGGGAATGTAATCTTCTTTCACCCTCAATTGGTGGCAACCCGATCGAAGATCAAACTTAGAGAAGTAACTTGCTCCTTGAAGTTGGTCAAATAATTCATCTATCCTTGGAAGATGATACTTATGCTTAATGGTCACATTATTAAATTGACGATAGTCAATACATATATGAAGAGAACCATCTTTCTTTCTAACGAATAAAACTAGACCACCCAGTGGAGAGATACTCGGTGGGATGAAACCCTTATCCAACAAATCTTCAATTCTTCTTTCAGCTTCTTAAGTTTTGACGAACCGATTTGGTAAGGAGGAATATAAAAAGGGTTGCGTATCTGGGAGAAGGTCAATACCAAAGTCTATTTCCCTTTTAGGAGGAATACAGGGTAAATCATGGGAACACTTCTAGTAACTCTTTAACAATGGGGACCGACTCGAGAGTAGAGGTTTCAGAATCCACATCCCTCACCCTAATTAGATGGTAAATGTAACCCTTAGAAATCATCTTTCTAGCTTTAAGACAAGAGACAAACTGACCTTAGGCATAGAAATTTCCTATTTCCACTCTAGGACAGGCTCATTTAGGAACTGAAACTTGACTACACGAGTTCTATAATCAATAGAAGCATAACATGAGTGCAACAAATCCATACCCAAAATAACATCAAAATCTAGCACATCAAGCTCTATCAAGTCAACAAGAGTAACTCTATGGGACAAGGAAACATAACACTTTTTATAAACCTTCTTAGCCACAATAGAAGCACCAGCAGGAGTAGAGACATAAAAAGGATCTAACAATACATTCAGAAGAACATCAAAACTCATAGCCATAAACGGCATAACAAAATACAAGGTAGCACTGGGATCAAATAAAGCATAAACATCAAGTTGGAAAAATTTTAACATACCGATAACCACATCGGGAGAACCCTCTTGTTAACCATGATTTTGAAGGACATAGAATTGGTTTTTCTTAGGAGCATTAGGACTCAAACCACTAGGAAGAGCTTGCTTGCCATTTCTTCCTTTAGTCACAGGCATTGGGAAATCCCTCATTTCATTACCATTTTTACCACAACTGAAACAACCATCAATGCCAGCTAGGCATTTACCCTCGTGCTTCTTTCTGCACTTAGTACAAGTAGACATAGTAAATGAAGATCCACTACCATTCCCGCCTTGAGGCATAGAGTTAGACACCCTATTTTTTTTGAACTTAGAAGGAGCATTGGAGGAACCTTGAACGAAAAACTTTTGTCGAAATCTAGGGCGACCATGTCCATCGGACCTTGCATGAGAGAAATTACCATAATCGATTTTAGTCCTCTTTACCTCTCTAGACTATTCCTTAAATTTATCCTCTTCAATATGTTGTGCATGAATCATGAGACGAGATATGCCCATGTTATTAATGTGCAAGGAAGTATGACACTCTTTAACCACTATTTATGGCACACCCAAAACAAACTTACTCATCCTTGCCCTTGAATCGGTAACCATTGTTGGAGCATATTTGGATAATTGAGTGAACTTTAGCGCATATTCCCTCACACTCATACTTACTTGTTAGAGGTTAATGAACTCATGCACCTTGGCTTCCCTAATCTCAAAGGGAAAGAACCTATAAGGAAAAACGACCTTAAACTTCTCCTAATCAAGAGGACCTGCATCTTTCAGTCTCCCTTCTTTCCATTAGTTATACCATAATTGAGCCATACCTTTTAGTTGATAAGCAGCCCAATCCGCATTTTCCACTGGCGTCACTCCTATTATCATCAAAACCTTATAAAACTTATCACTGAACTCTTAAGAATCTTCCTCAACCTTAGAACCATGAAACTTCGGAGGATTCATCCTAGTGAACTCTTTCACTCTATATGCCGCCATACCCATATTTGGGTTCATAGGAACCGTAACCTCCCTATTTTCTTGGGCCATCACGGCTTGAGCCAATATTTGGAAAGCAGCCCGAAACTTCACATTAGTCACTTGCTCGGTCAAAGGATCAACCGAAAGTTGAGGAGCTTGGGGAGGAGCTTCTAGTTCCGCATTCTACCTTATGTTCCTTCTAGCAGAAAATCTTCGAGTAGCCATATTCCGTAGAGCATCAGATAAGGATTAGGAGAGAGACCTTATAGAGTTAAACTTTATTGCATAACTTTAGAGTAATGAAAAAAGTGGAATTTACTAATAATTTTGTAGCTTCTAATTCATAAATGTGGTGCGCTACACACTAATGAATAAGACTCCACTTGAGATTGCTTATGAGACATCCTACGACCATTCTAAACCTTGTGCTCTAATTACAGAGTTTGTCAAGACCCAGGGGTATAGGATGCAGAAAGACCCCATACAAGCTACTTAGAGTTTATAACATAAGAAATAGAACAATAGAAGTAAAATAATAATCCAAGTCCAATTGTTTTATAAAACAAAAGGGGAAGTCTAAAACACTTATCTCAATTGCCATCTAGTACAATAGAATGAAATTGGGCCTAGCCATACATCATGTCCAAAATTGAAATACAAGAAGTAAACTAAAAAAAATGAAAATCCATCCTCAAAGCATGAGGGCTCACCATAGCTCAGAAATCTCAAAATCAACCACTAGCCACGAAACTGAGAAACCTGACTATCGGACCCTACAATTGGGGAAGTATGCGTTAGTACAAAACAATGTACTAAGTATGATATCTATGCATAAAACATTTAAATCATGCTAAAAGAGGACATTTCATGACATGCAATTGACCAAGCTAAAACATGATATAAAAGGGTTAGGAAAAATAAGTCATAATACCATGATCAATGCAAGCTAACATCATTAAAGCCTTTGAACACATATGACATACTTATTGAAGTAACCTTAGTTCATTATTAATATGGGGGATTAGCCTTAACAGACATAGAGATCATATGAGCTGTAACATGATCCCCCGGTGTCTCCCACACCGAAAAGGGTTGTCTACTTGCCAAGGTAAGGACCATAAACTTCTAGGTTAGGTGGATCCACTAGCTAATGTCTATCTGGACAATCATCCTATGGGGGCGCATAGGTAAGGGATAAGGACATTGCAACTAGAAACCCAACCTCTACTAACATGAGAGCTTCCATCTCAATATCCTCTTGCTGATAAGCATAAATCCCAGGGAATAGTCAATTTATACTTGTTCTTATTAGTCATGGAAAAGAACATCATCTTTCCAATCCAAGGTAAGTCATTTTCGATGGAAAGGTATCATTCAATAACCAATCCAAGCTAGGTTTCATTAGGATAGATAATAATCTTTGATTCAATTAGGTGAGAAAAACTTTCAACTTGAGAATCCTTACTATGTGAGAAAATTTTTCACATCATGCTTTTATGTGTTTATGAGAATACCTCTCAGCAACACAACAACAAAATCATCATTCATACATTACTCTCAAAGCATCCTTAAACCATTTTCATAGATTTCATAAGAAATTGAATAAGTCCATAATTTACCTTTCAAGGTCAACACCCACTTTCAATCATCATTATTTAGAAAACATGGGTTATATATGGATTTCATCTTTAGTTCAGTTAATTCTATCAATACGTGCTTAATTTCATAAACCTTTCCCTTCATAATAAAAATCCCACATCATATGATCATAACTTGAAAACATGGGGATTACATGGGTTCTTGGGGGAAATCATCATAAAAATCATAGTATTTCATCAATTCATGCATAAGAGATCATAATTCGATCAATTAAATCAATAATGAAAAGAACCCATGATAATTGGAGAAAACCTAAGTCAATTAAGGATTACTAACTTTGAAAATAGAGGAATTTGGGAACCCCATGAATGGAAGGAATCCATGGATGAAAACTATCATACCTTGAAGGGAAATGCTAATCTTCAATGAAGGAATTGATTCTTGACTTGAAATCCTAGGGTGAATCCTTCTTCTATAAGATTTCTAGAGAGAGAAATATTGGAGAGTTCTTCTTATTGGTGAATTTGGAGAGAATGAAGTGAATGGGATAATTTGGGGCTTGAAATCACTTATATAGGGGTCTTAGTGAAGGGTAAAATGACAAAGTATAGAAATTATACAATTAGGAAAAGACCCAACTACCCTTGAACTTATCTCCCATCCGCCATCCACGGATCACTGACTATGAACCATGGTCAGGAAGATAGTCCATCCTGCACAATCGTCGTTTGTGGTTAGTGGGTTGAATTATGGACAGTGAACCACATGTCCAACCATGGACTGTGGTCTGACCTACGGTCCGTTGGTTAGGCCATGGTCCTGACCCTTTAAAACCTCATAGGGTAGGGCCATCCACGAACTACGCCTATGATCTGTGGTCCCATCCATAGGCCATGGGTGGCCATCGTGGGTTGCAGCCGACAAATTTTTGAAATCAACCATAATGCCCTCTTTCAGACCCGGAGTGTTACAAACATTTATGGATTTGATGAATAGATTGTTTAACAATACCTTGATATGTTCTTAATTGTGTTCATTGATGACATATTGATTTATTCAAGAAGTGAGGATGATGAAATAAATCATTTGAGGATTGTGTTGCAAATTCTCAAGGACCAATACTTCTTTGCAAAGTTTAGCAAATGTGAGTTTTGGCAAATGTCCGTAGCTTTTCTTGACCATATTGTTTCAAGTAATGGTATTAGGTAGATCCTAAGAATATAGATGCAGTCAAGAGTTGGCCTAGATCTTTATCCCCTTTCGATATTAGAAATTTCTTGTGTTTAACTGGTTATTATAGAAGGTTTGTGTAACACCCCGGATCGGAAAGAGTGAACATAACAACTTTTCAGCAAGTTTCACGTACTATCCACGGTGGCCAACAATGATTCATGGGTTGGACAACAGACCATAGGTGGGTCTATGGAGAGGGCCACCAAAAGTTCTCAAGGCCAGGTCCACGACTGGACTTACAGATGGTAGGTGGGTCCACAGTACTTGGTCCAAGGGTCCGTAGGTTAGGGCCAAACTCTCTAACAACGAACGATGATTGATAGGATGGATCGTAGGTCCATCCATGGTCTGTTAGTTGGGGTGTTGGATTTTTGAGTGTTGGCTTAAGCCATGACAGCCCAAGCCAATAGAGATGTCGTAGTCCCCATGAACCCAAATGTGAGTACGGCGGTGACAAGAGTGAGGGACTCTACAAGGATGAAAGTTACAAAATTTTATGGCTCTAAAGTTGAGGAAAATCCACAAGAGTTTATTGATGAGGTCTATAAGATACTTGCTATTATAGGAGTGACTCCGATAGAGAAGACATAATTGGCCGCCTATCAACTCAAAGGGGTTGCTTAGATTTGGTTCAATCAATGGACAGAGGTAAGGCCCGAAGGAGCAGGTCCCGTAGAATGGGAAAGGTTCAAAAGTGCTTTTCTTGATAGATTGTTCTTCTAGATGTAAGAGAGGCCAAGGTACTTGAGTTCATTAACCTTCAGCAAGGAAATATGAGTGTGAGGGAATATGATTTGTGGTTCACTCAATTGTCCAAATATGCTCCTTCTATTATGGCGGATCGTAGGGCTAAGATGAGTAATTTTGTGTTGGGTGTGTCCAACATGGTAGTCAAAGAATGCCGCACCACTATGCTTGTCCACAACATGGATATTTCTTGTTTAATGGTGCATGCCCAATATGCTGAAGAGGAAAAGGATGAGGAAAGATGTAGGGAGGCAAAGAAGGCAAGAACAGATAATGGTAACTTTTCACATTCTAGGTCCGATGGATGGGGTCGTTCAAGGTTTCAACAAAAGTTCTCTCAAAAAGGTTCTTCTAATGCTCCTCCAAGGTCTAACAATGAAAGGGTGTCTAACCCTAAAACCTCAAGGAGATGGTAATAGGTCTTTGATGCATACTTGTACGAAATTTGGAAGGAACCATAAAGGTAAGTGTTTAGCGATGGTTACTTTGGGTGTGGAAAGACGAATCACAAGATAAGGAATTGTCCTTCGGTTGCTAAGAATATATGAGATACTCATCATAGGGATCAAACCTACCCTTCATCCAGTCCAAGTGGTTCGGGTGCAAATGCTCTTAAGCAAAATCGATTTTATGCTCTCCAAACTAGAGGTGATCAAAAAAACTCTCCGGATATGGTGATCGGTAAGTTAAAAGTTTTTCAATTTGATGTGTATGCTTTACTTGATCGGCCACTTTGTCCTTTGTGACATTTTTGTGGCCATGAGGTTTGATGTGCTCCCCGATGTGTTATTACAACCTTTTTCTGTCTCTAACCCTGTTGGTGATTCTGTGGTGGCTAAGAGGGTCTATAGAAGATGTCTTGTCTCCTTATCCCATAGAGTTACTATTGTTGACTTGGTAGAGCTTGATATGTTAGACTATGATATTATCCTTGGTATGGATTGGTTGCACTCTTGTTATGCTTCTATTGATTGTGGAACCCGGGTAGTCAAATTTCAGTTTCCAAATGAGCCTATCCTAGAGCGGAAGGGGGAAAATTCTAAGCCGAAGAGTCAGTTTATCTCTTCTCTTAAAGCTAGAAATATGATCTCTAAGGGTTGTTTGTACCATCTAGTTAGAGTGAGTGATATTGATTTCGAAACCCCTAGTCTTGATTTAGTCCCCGGTGTTGGGTAATATAGTCTGTATTTGGTTCTTTTATTTTTGTGGCTCTGGGGTTTTTATTTAAGTACGTTTGGATTTTGTAAATATTTTCTGTATAGGTACGGGTAATATGGTTATATGTATTCTTTTGTTGGGCTAGGCTGTTTCTGTATGTCGTAGTTTGTGGAGTAGGTACGGATTTTTGTATCTTTGGTGCTGTATATGGTTTATCAAAAAGCTTGTTCATATTTGTATTTACATAACTTTTTTCTTCTGTAGCTTTTTCTTTCCTTGTAGCTCCTGATGTACCTGCAGCTGTATTTAAACAAACATTATGGGTTTTATGGAGTTTCCCAACGTCTCCTTCTAGGTCTGGAATTTTATTGTCTTCCGATCGACGTAGCTCCGCATGTTTAACGTCATGCTGCTGACTGCTAGCTTGCTCTGTTAGCTTCTGTATCTCACCATCCATACTATCCACTTTTTTACAAAGTGTAGTTAGGAGGTTGAGTATTTGGTCCATTGTATTTGTTTGTTCAATATCTTTTCCTTGAGAGGTGATCTGCAATCACATTCTTGTCAGTTTTTATAATTTCAATTGTAAATGAAAAGTTTAATATATTTACTACCAGTCTTCTTATTTCTTTTGTTGTAACTGAGTCTTGTACCTTTTTAGTTATCCACCATTTTACCTGTGTATTATCTGTTCTAACAATAAATTTGTTATATACAATATATGGCTCAAAAGCTAATAAACATTTATATAGGGAAAATAATTCTTTTCTATTTATTTCCCATTTTATTTATGGGTCTGTATATGATCCGAAATAATATCTACAGTGATGTTCTATTTTTTCATTTAGATATTTATATTTTAGTACTCCTCCGTAACTATGATCACTAGAGTCTGTTTCTACTATATAAGTAAATTGTCTATGTTCATCTGGAAAGTATAATTTTGGTAAATCTTTACACATTATTTTTATTTTCCTGATATATTTTTTATCTTGTTCATCAAAATGATATTCTATGTCTTTCTTTAATTTTTTCTGTAATGGTTTTAAATTTTCTGCTAATTTTGGTATATATTCTCTTACTTGATTAACTAATCCTAAAAATGATTGTAATTTTTTCTTAGTATCTAGTAATTCTTCAGAATTACATATTTTTTGTACAATATGTGTTTGCATTTTTACTCTATTTTTATCTATTTGTATTTCTAAGAATTCTATTTGATTTTTCATAATTTCAACTTTCTTTTTTGATAAGCTAATTCCTGATATTTCTATGATATGTATAAATTTTTCTAATAATTTTTTATGTTCTTCTTTTGTTCTTGAATATAATAATATGTCGTCTATATATATTATACAATTTTCTAGTTGGTTAAAATATGTATCCATAAAATGTTGATATCTACCTGGTGCGTTTTTATATCCAAATGGTAAAACATTTCATTCGTAAAATCCTTGTGGTACAGTAAATGCGGTTAAATGTTTAGATTCTTCTTCTAGTTTTAGGTGGTAAAATCCTGATTTACAGTCAAATTTGCTAAAGTAATTATATCCTTGTATTTGTCGTACTTTTAATATTTTATTAGGTATAGGGTAATTATATGTTTTAGTTTTTGCGTTTAGATTCCTATAATCAATAACCATTCTACTTTTACCTCTTTTTTTTCACTATGTTTATTTACTATAAATGCTGGACTGTTATGTTTACTATTGCTTTCTTGTATATACTTATTTTCTAATAGTTCATTTATATGCATTTTGAATTCTGATTGATCTTCAAAATTATATCTTAATGGTTTCTGTGTTATTATACTATTTTCATCTATTAGTTCAATTTTTACTTTTGTTTTGTGTTTATCCCATCCTTGTAATGGGTTTTCATTATATAATGAGTTTAATTTATCGTTTATTGCTTGTATTTTATCTATTGTGAATATTATAATTTTTATTTTATGATCATTATTTGTTATATTTTCTAATTTCTGGGTAATTTTTTCACTTCCTTTTATCCATGGTGTATTTTTTCTGATTTTATTATTAACTCTTTTTGCTCCTATCTTGTGATTACATATGGTAGTGAACCACCAATGTGTTTTTGTTATAGTATGTGGATATAGTTTTTCTAAAAAAGGCATTCCTAATAATATATCTTTATTTGTAAATTCATAACTATAGATTTCATCTATTAATAATATTTTATCCCATATTTGTATTTTTATACTTTTAGCTTTATGTGTTATCATGCTTCCTTCATTATTAAATCTTGTTACTATTAACGGTGTTTTTAATTTTTCCCATTTACTATCTGGTAGACAATTATGTTTACACATATTTGCTTCTGCTCCTGTGTCTATCATAGGTGTGTAATATCTGTTATAGTATTCTTCTATAATTATTTTTGCTAAAATGTATATTTTTGTCATTATATTAGGATGTTAAAATGTTATATCATATAATTGTTCTTCTAATGACTACTTTCTTGTTTTCATAATGTATTGTTAGTTGTTTATCATCTATATTGTATGGTTTAACTGTTTCTAGCCATTTTATTCCTAAAGTAATATTATTATTTCCTTGATGTATTTTAAATTTAATTTTTATTGGTATTCCTCCAATAATTAGTTCTTGTTCAGTAGTTTCTTCTATGTTTACCAAAGCTCTAGGTAATTTTGTGTTTATATTTTCTCCTGTAATTATTTCATGTTCTTTGACTAGTTCTCTTATAATTTGGTTTTCTACTTGTCCTGTATTTATATTTATTAAATATTTTCTTTGGTCTAGTATTCCTGTGATATAATATTGATATGGTTGTATTTCATCTTTATTTTGTTCTAATAACTTAGGTATTAAGTCTCAATCTAATCTTCTAGATGTACTATTTCTTGATGATGAAGGTGTGTCGTAGCTTAATCTTTTAGATGTACTTAATCTTTCTTTTACTATCTCTAAATCTTCTTCAATATCTATTTCTTTATAACTTTAATCATTATTATCTATTACTGTAATTATTTTATCAAATGGATTTTCGATTTTGATCTTTTAAATCTTATTTTTTGCTATTATTTTATGCTTTGTAGTTAGTATGTATAAATTTTTACATCTTGCTGTAAATATTTTACTTCCTGGTGCTAGTTCTATGCCTGTCATTTTCCAGTATAGTACTAGTGATTTATCTATGTTTTTGTCTTCTATTGCTACTGAATAATTTGCACTTATAATAAATTTAAATTTTTGATATATTAAATTTCCTCTAAGTGCACTTATTATGCTTTTTTCTATAGGTTGAATTATTCTATCATCTGCTAAATATAGTTCTATAGGTGTATCTATTCCTTCTCTAAAACATGCTTTTATCAATATTTCTGTTGCTCCTAAATGTACATATTTTATCAGATTTTTTAATTTTAAATCGTGAATTTCTTTATTAATTATTTTTTTATTTATGATAGGTATTTTAGCTTTTCCTTTAATATATTTACAATCTATTACATGTTCTTTTTGGCTTACTACATAATATTCATCGTGTTGTAATTTGAATAAGTTTTTTAATCTTGGTATTTCTAATATCTTATCTATGCTTAAGTCTAATTCGTTTCCTTTTATTTGTTCAAACATATTATTGTCAAATATTATTTTTTGTTCTGTATATTCATTATCTTGATATTCTTCTTTACTTATTATTTTTATGTCGCTTTCAGTCATAATCATAATCAGAAGATGATTCTATTTCTTCTTCTAATTCAATATCTGTTATTTCGTATATGCTATCTTCATTTTCTAATTCATAATCTAAATAATCTATCTGTTTATATTTATCGTTTTCTATTTTTACCTCTGTTATTTGTTTTTTCTTATAATCTTTTGGTAATTTACAGTCTCTAGCTAAATGTCCTAGTTTTCCGCAATTATAACATTTACATTCTGTTATATTTTTCTTAATTCTATGTGGTCTTTTTTGTTTATAATTTTTTATATAATATCTTTTTCTTGGGATTTTATTTTTATATTTTGTTTTGAAGTGTTTATACTTTTTTATTCTTTTCTTTTTATATGGATTTTTACATCCAAATTGAGGTGCTAACTTGCTTTTACAATATGCTAGGTTTTTCATTAATATTTTTTCTAATTTTAATTCTTCCTTATGTTTTTCACATAATTTCATAAACCATTGTTGTAAGAATTTTATTCTAGCTCCTAGTGTATCTACTGTATTCGATTCTTCCCAATCTTTTATTATTTTTGAACTAAATGGTTCTGGTAATTTTGTGTAATATAATTTTCTTATTTCTTTACTTTCTTCATTTGTATATATTCATTTATAGTAATATTCTCTAAATGCACATGTATATTCATCTATGTAACTCATTTTACATATTGCTAATTTATTCATTAAATTTCTGTTTATTATTTTATCTTTCTGTTGTTCTTCTATTTCTGTTGTCATACTACCAAATTCATTTCTAATTGATATTTCATATTTATTTAGTATATCTATTGCTGATGTTGCTATTTCATTATTAGATTTTGTATTATTTCGTAGTGTTGCTAAGTTTGTTGTTGTTAAATTTTGTAACCATATTTTTGCTGTTCCTATAAGCGTTCTTTCTATATACCCTGGGGCATCTATTATTGATATTTTTTTATCTATTAATTGTTTTGATATATAGCCTATCCATAGTTGAATTGTTTTATTTGTATCTGCTACACAGTCTAAATCTAAGAAATTATTTTGATCTGTAGTTTGTCTAGGTATCCAATTTTTATTTAATCTTTTATCCCATAGAACTTTATCTCTTCTTTCTTGTTCGTAAGTATAATATGTTGGGGTTATATCCATTCCTGTTTTAGGATTTGAAGTACTAGGTTTTTCATCTAAATTTCCTACATTTATTTCTATATTTTTATCTTTTTCTATAAGCTCAGTATATGTTTCTGAATATGATTCAGAATTAATTTCTGAAATATTATCATTTTCTTCTTCATTTATTTCATCTATTCTTAACTCGTCTATTTTTAATTCAGGTAATTCTTCTGTTTCTTCCAACATTGTTTTCATTTTTTCTATTTCTTGATTTAATTTTAATTCTTCAGTTCTTTTCTTGTACTCTTCTTTTGCTTTTAATTTTTCTTCATATAGTTGTTTAAGTCGTTCTAATTCTTTTTGTAATTCTTGGATTCTAGTATCTTTTACTTCTTCTATTTGTTTAATTTCTTTTTTAGCTTGTTCTCTAATTTTTTCAATTTCCTTTTTTCTATCAATTTCTTTATTTAATCGTACCATTGTTGTTAGACTATCTTCTAATTTTGCTGATTCTTTATCTGGCATTAAGTATAGTTGGTTTCCTATTTTTTTATATCTTCGTTCTAAGTTTGAATGTATTATTTTTATTTCTAGTCCATCTTGACTTTTATATATTTTTTCTTCTATAACATATTCTTCTTTATTCATTATAAATCGTGTTGATATTTATATTCTAAGTGTTGTAATTGTAGATCTAATAAAAATATTGTTTTTCTTTGTGCTTTTATAGATTTTTGACATACTCCTGCCCATATATTATCTTCTAGTCTGTTTTGTGTAAATTCTATTTCCTGTTTTATTTCATTAATTTTTTCTAATAATTGTTCTCTATAAGTTTTATCCATTATAATTTTCTGGTGAAAATATCTTTTCATAATATTCTTGTTTCTTTATCATGAGATTTCGTATTTCTTTTGTATTTTCTGAAATATATTCTAAGTATTCCATATCTTGGGTTCTTCGATATGTTATAATATTATTTATTAGAAGTTTATTTAGTAGATCTAAATTTTCCATAGTTTGTAGCCAATATGTTAAATATTCGTAGTTTATCATTAATCTGAATATGAGTCATATAATTCATATATGCTTTGAATAGTTAGTTCATGCCAATTTTGTGTTATTAATTCCATTATTTGGTTTATTTCTATCATTTCTTCAGTAATTAATAGGTCATAAATTTTTCTTTTTACGTCAATATTAATTGTTCTAAGGATATATAAAATAAGTATTTTATAGTTATAATCTTCATCTAGCAAGTATGTATTCATCATTTTCATGATTTCTAAACAATTTATTCCTTCCAACCTCTTTATTTATTATTATTATCAATTATCAGATTATATTAAAGTTATCCTGAACAAATTCTTTTGGTCACTACTAAGACTTTTTGGCTTCAATCAGTTACCCTAACAGCGCCTTCAACAAGTTCGTACTTCCCCTCAAACGGCTTCTCTCTTGCCTAACTGGGTTTTCGTTTTCGGATGGCATAGTCTGGGCTTACCTATTCTCAGCCTACCTTCGTTCATAGCAAACTACTTCGAATTCATTCAATATAACAATACTATAACATGATAATTATCAAATAATAATCAAGAGATTATCAGGAATATGAAAGTTTAGCTATTCATATTGAAATATGAACATACCTCTGTTTGTAGATTTTCTGGAATTGATTCCTTTATAGCTTCGTGGTTGTTGTTAGATTTCTCCATTTAGATTTTTTCTTATCTAGCTCTGATACCAATATAGGGGGTTGCGGAATTTGAGAGAGAAATGAGAGAAGTGGGAGCTGAGGGATTGATTTTCCCTTTCTCCTTATCTTTATTTATAGGCAAAATTTACATAACTACTATTTATGAACAGTAGGTGACTTCTACTATTCATGAATAGTGACTGACTCTTACTATTTACACAGTAACCGACTCTTACTATTCACATAATTGACATTTTATTATTTATGAATAGATAAGGGTTTTATCTGACCAAGTATCTCTTCGTGGGGTGCTTCAGTTTTGTTTGTTAGAAAGAAAGATGGGTCCTTTGTTATGTGGATTGATTATATTGGCAGCTAAACAAGGTGACCATTAAGAACAAGTATCCTCTCCCAAGGATAGATGAATTACTTGACAAACATTAAGGGCAAGTTATTTTTCTAAGATTGATCTCCGGTCGGGTTATCACCAATTGAGGGTAAAGGAAGAAAATATTCCAAAAATAACTTTTAGAACCCACTATGGTCATTATGAGTTTCTAGTGATGTCATTTGGTTTGACTAATGCTCTGG
Organism: Solanum bulbocastanum; assembly: GCA_037074985.1. Classification (NCBI taxonomy): domain Eukaryota; kingdom Viridiplantae; phylum Streptophyta; class Magnoliopsida; order Solanales; family Solanaceae; genus Solanum; species Solanum bulbocastanum. Next base: position 19,178,256 of record CM073607.1, on the reverse strand, counting down.
CGACATTTATGGACCTGATGAATCGAGTGGATAATATCTTAACATGTTTGTGATTGTGTTTATCGATGATATTTTGATCTATTCAAGAAGTGAGAAAGAGCATATTGATCATTTGAGGATCGTATTGAAAATCCTCAAAGCCCAAAAACTTATTGCAAATTTTAGCAAATGTGAATTTTAGTTATGGTTCGTTGCTTTCTTAGGCTATATTCAAGCATGGGTATTGAGGTGGATCTGATTAGGACAGATGCGGTTAAGAGTTGGCCTAGACCTCTATCACCGATAGATATTAGAAGTTTCTTGGGATTGGCCAGGTTATTATAGAAGATTTGTTGAGCAGTTTTCTACAATTGCCTCTCCATTAACGGCGTTGACTCAAAATAAAACCAAGTTTATATGGTTGGATTCTTGTGAGAAAAGTTTCCAAGAATTGAAGGATAGACTCACTTCCTCTCCAGTGTTGACCTTACCGGAAGGTATGGATGGCTTTGTGGTGCATTGTGATGCCTCTAGAGTTGGGTTGGGATGTGTGCTTATGCAAAATTGTAAGGTGATTGCCTATGCCTCAAGGAAACTTAAAGTCCATGAGAAGAATTATCCTACTCATGACCTTGAATTAGCGGCGATGGTATTTGACTTAAATATTTGGAGGCATTATTTATATGGAGTTCATGTTGATGTGTTTACCAACTACAAGAGTTTACAATATGTTTTTAGTAAAAAGGACATGAATCTTCGCCAAAGAAGGTGGCTTTAGTTATTGAAAGATTACGACATGAGTGTTCTTTATCACCCCGACAAAGCTAATGTGGTGGCGAATGCCCTTAGTCGGTTATCCCTGGGTAGTGTGGCTCATATTAATGAAGAAAAGAAAGAGTTGGTTTGATATGTGCATAGATTGGCTAGATTAGGTGTTCAACTAATGGACTCCACCAAGGGTGGTGTTATGGTTCATCATGGTTTCGAATTGTCTTTTGTGGCGGATGTGAAATCAAAGCAAAGTCTTGATCCAATTTTGGTAGAATTGAAAGAGACAGGACTTAAGAAATCCGTTGAGGATTTCTCCAAAGGGGGAGATAGGGTGGGGTACTTAGATACCAAGGTTGTTTATGGGTTCTAAATGTGGATAACTTGAGGGAATATATTTTGATAGAAGCTCATGGCTCACGGTATTCCATTCACCTGGGAGCCACAAAGATGTACCATAATTTATGGGAAGTCTATTGGTGGAATGGGATGAAGAAGGATATTGTGTTATTTGTGGCTAAATGTCAAAATTTCAAACAAGTAAAGGCTGAGCACCAGAAATCGGGAGGTATATCTCAAGATATTAGAATTCCTACTTGGAAGTGGGAAGGCTTCATATGGACTTTATAGTTGGTTTGCCTTGCACCTAGTGACAACATGAATCTATTTGGGTGGTAGTAGATCATATGATGAAATCGGCATATTTCCTTCCCATCAAGGTTTCTTATTCGGCGGAGGACTATGCAATTGTGTATTTGATAGAGATGGTAAGGCTAAATGGAGTGCTTTTATCCATTATTTCCGATCATTGTACGCAATTCACTTCTCAGTTTTGGAGATCTTTCCATAAGTTCTTGGCACTAAGGTTAAGCTTAGCACAACTTTTCATCCACAAACCAATGGGCATGCGCAACGTACTATCCAAACTTTGGAGGATATGTTAAAGGCTTGTGTGATTGACTTCAAGGAAAATTGGGATGAACTTTTACCTTTGATTGAATTTGCCTATAATAATAACTATCACTCAAGTATCGGTATGGCTCCATATAAGGCTCTTTATGGTAGGAGGTGTAGATCTCCTTTCGGTTGGTTTGAGGTGGGTGAGGTTGCCTTGATAGGGCCTGAGTTTGTTAATGAGGCTATTGAGAAAGTTTGACTTATCAGAGAAAGGTTGAGAACATTCCAAAGATAACAAAAGTCTTATGCTGATGTGAGGAAAAAGGATATAGAGATTGAAGTTTATGATCGGGTCTACTTGAAAATCTTACCTATGAAGGGTATAATGAGGTTTGGTAAGAAAGGGAAGCTTAGTCCCAGATTTGGAGGTTCGTATCAAATTTTGAGATGTGTTGGTAAGGTTGCTTATGCATTAGATTTGCCAAATGAGTTCGCAACCGTGCATCCCATTTTCCATGTCTCTATGCTTAAGAAGTGTGTTGGAGATCCGACATCCATAGATTCCCTAGAAGGGTTGGGAGTTGATTAGAAACTTTCATATGAGGAAGTTTCGATTGAGATTTTGGACCGGCAAGTTAAGAAATTATGAAACAAGGAAATAACTTCCGTGAACGGTTTATGGAGGAATAAACTAGTTGAGGGTGCTACTTGGGAGGCCGAGGCTGATATGAAGTCCTGATATCCTCATCTTTTTACTTCTACCCCTTTTCTAGCTCAAGGTAATGAATTTCCTCTTGGTTTGCTTTATGATTTGAAGTCATGTGTGTTTTATGTGTTTCCATGATTTCCTTATGATTATACATGTTCATGAATTGCTTAAGTTTTGAAAGAAATGACTTATGAGATTTATTTTCCTCTATTGTTGTGCATTGAGTATGAATTGCCTATAGACTTCATGAGATGAATTGTTGAACATGCCTTGACTTGGAGTGGAGATGTCCTCCTTGAATATGTTCTTTGAGTATAGATTGCATATAGACTCCATGAGATTGTGCTAAGCATGCTTTTAAGTTGGAGATGGTAAGTTCCTCCTAGAATGTAAGAAATTTGAAAATTTCATGTGTATTAGGTTGTTAGATGTTGTTCCTACACTCTTATGGTGCATTGAGTATGTTTGGCTTGGAATTGATGTTTCCTCTGTAGTAGTGTGCATTTTGATGAGTTGCATGCAAGATGGGCTATTAGTATTGAGTCTTTTCATTTAGAAACGTTCTTAGAATCTTATTCAAGGACGAATGATCCCAAGGGGGAGATAATGTAACACCCTGGATCTGAAAGAGGGAACATAGCAACTTTTCAGCAAGTTCTAGTGCCATCCATGGTTTGTGGGTTTGACCACAGACCGAAGGTGGGTCCGTTGAGAGGGCCACCTAAAGTTCTCCAGGCCAGGTCCACGACTGGACTCACGAACCATAGGTGGGTCCACGGTTAGTGATCTAGGGGTCCTTAGGTTAGGACTGAACTTTCTGACAACGAACAACAATTGACCAGGACGGACCATAGGTCTATCCATGGTCCATCAATCAGGGTCTTGTGGTCGATAGTTATTTTAAGGGCACATGGATCATTTATGGTTTTAAATAAATTAATGTGGTGTTGTTTTACCTAAGTCTAGAACACCTATTTAAGTAATTTCAACCCAAAAAATCCCCCACTCAAGTCATTCTCTCAAATCTCAAAAGAAAACCCCAAACTCTCTCGTAAATATTCTCTCTCTAGAAGGTAGTAGAAGAAGAAGGAAGAGATTGAAGCTAGGGTCAAGTCAAGTCTCCCATCTTCATGCTTTTGTGGTATTTTTTACTAAGGTATGATGGCTTTTCATCCATGGGATCCTACCTCCCATGGAGTCCCCTAGAATTTCCCAAATTATGAAGTCTAAATCCCGAATTCTAGTTAGGGTTTCTTCCAATGTTCTGGGTTATGATGAATATTGATCCAATTGAGTGGATTATGAATGTTTATGATTGAATTGATAGGACTACATTTTTTTAGGATGAAATTACATGTACCCATGTCTATTTCATGATTTTAACCTAGAATTGATAAACTAGGGTTGATGCCTTAAAGGGAAACTTTATAGGCTAGGGTTGTCGTTATAGGATTTATGAATTATGATTAAAATTGCTTGAGATTGAACATATGATGTTAATTGCTTGAGAGTAAAGAATAGATGATGATCACGAGATGTAGTGCCTTAAGAGTGGGGCTTAGACTTTTAACTATTTATTTTTAATATTGCAATGTGGAAGTGATACTTCCCACAATGAATTGCTATGCATGATTGTATAAATGTACTAGGTTTACTCACATGAATGATTCTAGGTTGGAATTATTGCTCACCTAAAATGAATCTAGACCAAAAGACTATGTAATTGATGAGGCTATAGGCAACTACCCTTGACCTCCTTATGAGAAGGATATGAGGGGATTTCCCATACTCCTTGGAATTGAACAAGAGGTGATTCCCTATGATCCTAATATGATGAATGGACATGGAGGTGAGTACCCATGATCCTTAGGAAACGATGTGCTGGCGAGTACCCATGTCATGTAATGTGATTGTGGAGGTGAGTACCCATGATCTTAAGGTAAGTAAGGCAAGAGGCGAATCCCCATATCTTTAAAAGTAAGTATGACTAATGTGACTTATGTTATGAAGATGATTAGCTTGGAGTGTTGCTTGATATGCCTTCCATGATGTAGGTATGACTAGAGGCGGATGACCCAAGTCTTGAGAGTAAGGTTAAGTAGAGGTTGCTTGTGAAGTATTCCTCCTTTATTATGATGATGACTTATTTTCTTGATTATTCTTATGGTTTATGTTGACTAACCATTATGTTTATGTTGTTTATGCTAGCTATCATATTTAGTACATGTTTTTACTACTGCATACTCTTGCCTACATTTCATATAAAAATGTAGGGTCTGACGACATTGATTCTCACACTCGTCGCTAAGTTCATAGTTGATCAAGGAGTGAAGATTTTGTGAGTCCTCATTGTATTTGAGGATGTGATCACCATTTTCTTATGTTTTTTTCCTTCATGTTGAAACTATTGTATGGGTTGTGTCCGAAGATTTATTCATGTTGTAAGTAGATGGTGTGAGAGAATTGTATTAGACTTTCGCTCGTTTTATAAAGACTTTGATTGTATTGAAATATTTTAAATTTATGCACCATTTTCTATTACATTATGTTATGATATGCTAAGTGGCTTGTATAAGGCCCCTCGGGGTCTTATACAAATTGTTACATATAGAGGGTACCCCTGGCTCGTGACAGTTTTTAGGGGTTTTCTTCGATTGCCTCTCCATTGACAACTTCGACTCAAAAGAAGTCCAAGTTCATATGGTCCGAATTGTGTAAAAAGAGTATTCAGGAATTAAAAGATAGACTTACTTTCGCTCCGGTGTTGACTCTACTAGAAGGAACATATGGTTTTGTTGTTTATTGTGATGCCTCGCAATTTAGGTTAGGATGTGTGGTTATGCAAAATGGAAGGGTTATTGCCTATTGTTTAAGGTAACTTAAGGTTCATGAGAAGAATTATCCTACCCAAGATCTTGAATTATCGATGGTGGTTGTTGCCTTAATGATTTGGAGGCATTATTTGTATGATGTGCATGTAGATGTTTTCACCAACCACAGGAGCCTACAATATTTGTTTAATCAGAAGAGTTTGAATCTTCACAAAATGAGGTAGCTTGAGTTACATAAGGATTATGATATGAGTGTTCTATATCACTCCGGTAAGGCGACTATAGTAGCGAATGCCCTTAGCCAATTATCAATGGATAGTGTTGCCCATATAGAAGAAGAAAAGAAAGAATTGGTACGAAATGTACATAGATTGGCTCGATTGGGTGTTCGGTTGATAGACTCTACCAAGGATGGTGTTATGGCTCATAATGGTTCAGAATCCTCTTTTGTGATGAATGTGAAAGCTAAGCAATGTCTTGATCCAATATAAGTAGAATTGAAAGAAGCGGTGCTTAAGACGTTCATAGAGGCTTTCTCCCAAAGGGACGATTGTGTACTCGGATGTCAAGGTCGTTTGTGTGTTCCTAAAGTTGATGAATTAAGGGAACATATCTTGTCAGAAACCCATAGTTCTCGATATTCCATTCACCCAAGAGCCAATAAGGTGTACCATGACTTGCAAGAGATGTACTGGTGGAATGGGATGTAAAAGGATATTGCGGGATTTATGGCTAAGTGTCCTAATTTCCAACAAGTGAGCATCAGAAACCGGGAGGTTTGTACCAAGACATTATTATCTGTACTTGGAAGTGGGAAGATTTAAATATGGACTTAATAGTTAGGTTACCTCGCACTCGGCGACAACATGATTCAACTTGGGTCATAGTAGACCGAATGATGAAATCAACCCATTTCATTCCCGTCCAAGTTTCTTACTCTAAGTTATATTTGACGAATATGGTAAGGTTGCATGGAGTGCCCTTGTCCATTATCTCCGATAGAGATTCTTAGTTTACTTCTCAGTTTTGGAAATCTTTCCAAAAGGGTCTTTACACTAAAGTTAAGCTTTGCACGACCTTTCATCCACAAACCAATGGGAAAGCGGAGAGAGCTATCCAAACTTTGGAAGATATGTTGAGAGCATGTGTCATCGATTTCATGGGAAATTCGGATGAACATTTGCCATTGATTGAGTTTGCTTACAACACTAGCTATCACTCTAGTATTGGTATGGCTCCATTTGAGGCTCTTTATGGTAGGAGGTGTGGATTTCAAATAGGTTGGTTTGAGGTGGGTGAAGTTTCCTTGATAGGACCTGAGTTAGTTCATGAGGCTATGGAAAAAGTCCGACTTATTAGAGAGAGGTTGAGAACTGTCCAAAATTGACAAAAGTCCTATGCCAATGTTAGAAGAAAAATCTTGAATTTGATATTCATGATTGGGTTTAGTTGAAAATCTCTCCCATGAAAGGTGTAATGTGATTTGGGAAGAATGGAAAGCTTAGTCCCTGTTATGTAGGCCCATATCATATTTTGAGACGTGTTGGAGGTTGCTTATGAGCTTGATTTGCCTAAGGATTTGTCATCAGTACATCCGGTTTTCTATGCCTCTATGTTGAAAAAGTGTGTTGGAGATCCGACATCTATAGTTCCCTTAGAAGGTTTGGGAGTTGATCAAAATATTCCTTATGAGGTAGTTCCAGTTGAGATTTAAACCAACAAGTTAAGATGTTGAGAAACAAGGAAGTTGATTCGGTGAGAGTATTGTGGAGGAATCATTTAGTTGAAGGTGCTACTTGGGAGGCCGAGGCCGATATGATGTTCGATATCCTCATCTTTTTCATTTTATTCCTACTCTTGCTTGAGGTAATGAGTTCCTCATGGTTTGCTCTTTGTTTTGGTGTCATGTATTATAGATATTCCCTTGATTTCCTTATATTATGCATGTTCATAAAAAACTTTTGTTTTGAAAGAAAATGAGTTTACATGATTGATTTTTCTCTTGTTGTTGTGCATTAAATATGAGTTGCCTATAGACTTCATGAGATGAATTGTAGAACATGCTTTAGCTATGCATTTGAGTATAGATTGCATATAGGCTCCATTAGATGATGTTGAATATGCTTTTAGCTTGGAGATGGTAGTTCCTCCTTGAATATGAGAAATCTTGAAATTTCATGCATATTGGGTTACTAGGTCTAGTTGCTACCTTCCTCATAGTGCATTGAATATGTTTAGCTTGGAGTCGATGTTTCCTTCTTGATTTTCGCATTTTGATGAGATTGCATGCATGATGGGTTGCTAGTATTGAGTCTTTTCTTTCAAGAGGTGTCTAGGATTCCATTCAAGTACGAGTGTTCCCAAGGGGGAGATAACGTAACATCTAATAGGCTAAACAAGGGGAAAAGTGTCAAGTCAATGGCTAGAGATATGAGCCTGGGCAACCTTCACGTGGATTCGTATAGGCAATGAAGGGCACCATGAGGCATGGTGCTTCTCGTGGTGGCTCATAGTAGGTAGCCAAGGGAGGCTCACCTTCCACGGGCAGCTTGACTGCTCGTGGTGGGCACCACGACTTATGGTGGTGTTGTAACACACCGAATTCAAAAGAGGAAAACATAGCAAAGTTTCAAAATTTTTAGGTGCTAGCCATGGAGGCTAACCACGACCCTTGGGTAGGACCACATACAGTAGGTTGGTACGTGGACTAGGCACCTAAAAGCCATCCAGAGGCCTAGGAACCACAACTTGACCAATAGATAGCCAGTCAGACAATGGTCCATGGTCTAGGGTCCGTGGTCCAAAACCCCTGAATCATGTTTCTGACGACCAACAACTGCTGTGCAGGATGGGCCGTCGGTCAAACCATGGTTTGTTAGTCATGGACTGTCGTTGGTAATCCGACAGATATTTTTAGGGGATGTTGGGTATTTTTCTAATTAGTCTAGACTAGTACTATGTCGTTTTGCGTATGTCTAAAACAAATATATAAACTTTTTAACCCCAAAGTTCCCTCAATAGAAATCATTCTCTCAAATTTGTAAAAGAAGAACAAGTCTCCTCTCCAAAATATTTTTCTCTGTAGAACTTGAAGTAGAAGAAAGAGTTGAAGCTTGGGTTAAGGTCAACTCTCCATTCCTAAAGACATTGTGGGCTTTCATATCAAGTTATAATGGCCTCTTATCCATGAAATCCTTGTATCCATGGAGCCCCTAAGATTCCCCAATGGAAAAGTAGAAATTGCCCAATTTGAGTTAGTGGTTTCTTCTAGGTTATGGGTCTTTGTGAATATTGATCTAATTGAGTGGATTGTGATTGTTCATTCTTGACTTGATAGGATTACATGTTGTTAGGATGAATTTTACATGTGAAATTGATAAAGATGGGTTTTGATCCATGAAAGGAGAAATTATGGATTTAGATGTATTCTTATAGGATAAATACGGTACAATATGAATTGCTTTGAGATTGAATCATATATAATGATCATTATATGTATTACTTGAGAATGAACCATATGTTATTAATTGTTGATTATGATGTAGTTGTTGTGGAAGGGGATAGTTCCCACTTGAATTGCCTAGGTATGAATGTGAAATGATTTCTCACATTGAATGATTCTAGGTTGAAAGGATTGCTCACCTAAAATGAATCTAGACTAAAGAATAAGAAATTGGTGAGGCTAGAGGCGATTACCCTTGACCTTTAAATGAGAAGGTTATAAGGCGATTACCCATATCCCTGAGAATAGAATAAGGAACGATTACCCTTATTCCTTGAAGTTGAAAAGGAGGCAACTACCCACATTCTTAAGATATGAATTGGACAAGAGGCGAATACCCATGATCCTTATAGAAAGACGAGGGGCGAATACCCATGTCACATGATGTTGGACTAGAGGCAAGTACCCATGATCCTAAAGTAGGTTGGACTAGAGGTGAGTACTCATGATCTCAATGTCTAGAAGGTCTAGAGGCTATTACCCATGTTCCTTTATAGTAAGGTAAGAGGCCATTCCCCATATCTATTAACGATAAGATAGATATGTTATGATAGGTGATGAACTTGGATTGTTGCTTCAGTTGCCTTCCATGATAAGTAAGGATGAATTATGGTTACTTCAAGAAGTATTCCTTTAATATTGAAATGATCTATTATGTGCATTGATTATGCTTTTATGACTTATGTTGTCTAACTCTTATATTTATGTTGATGTTTATTTAAGCTATCATATTTTGTACATTTTTGTACTAACACATACTCTTGCCTACATTTATTATCCAAATGTTGGGTCCGACGTTTCTGACTCTCATCCCTGTGGCTAGGATCTATAGTAGAGGCAAGGTTGAAGATTGGGGATTCGTCATAGCATTCGAGGATTTGGCTGCCATTTTGCTTATGCTTCTTTTCATTTAAGTATTGAACATTGTTGTATGGGTTGTATCCCAAGAATATATTGTATTAGATGGTTTTTGAAACAAGTGTATTAGACTTTCCACTTCGTGTTATAAAGACTTTGATAGTGTTGAAAATGTTTTAAATTTTACCGATTTTTAATTATTTTAAGTATGAATGCTAAGTAGCTTATATGAGGCCTCTCGGCATCTTATATGCCATGTTAAATCTAGGGAGTACCCTTGGATTATTAAAATTTTGGTAATCAGAGCACATAGTTTAGAAAGGTTTCAGGATGTCTCAAAACCACGTCTAGTAGAGTCTTATTCATGAGTGTGAAGAGCGCCACATTTATGAATGAGAGGCTATAAGATGTTTAGGAAACTTCACTTCTTCATTACACTAAGTCATCTGATATAGTTAAACTCTATAAGGTCTCTCTCCTAATCATTACCTAATAGTCCCGAGGGAGAAGATGTTGGTCAAAGAGCTTCTCCTCAAGATCCGATTGACCCTTTGGCCGAGCAAGTGACTAATGCCAAGTCTAGGAGATGATTTAAAGTGTTGGCTCAAGCTGTGACGAACCAAGCCAATAGGAAAGTTAAGGTCCCTGAGAATCCAAATTTGAGTATAATGACATCTAGATTGAGGGACTTCACAAGGATGAATCCTCTAAAATTCTATAGTTCTAAGGTTGAGGAAGATCCTCAAGAGTTCATTTATGAGGTTTATAAGGTGTTGACTATTATGGGAGTGACTCCTGTGGAAAAGGAGAAATTTTTTGCTTATCAACTTAAAGGTGTGGCTCAAATTTGGTTCAACAAATGGAAGGAAGCAAGACCGGTAGATGTGGGTCTCCTAGAATGGGAAAGGTTTAAGTCAACTTTTCTTGATAGGTTCTTTCCTCTTGAGATGAGGGAGGCAAAAAGGCTTGAGTTCATTAATCTCCAACAAGGGAACATGAGTGTGAAAGAATATTCTTTGAGGTTCGCTCAATTGTCAAAATATGCTCCTTCTATAGTTGCCGACTCTAGGGCAAGGATGAGCAAGTTCATTTTGAGTGTGTCTGAATTAGTAGTGAAAGAGTGTCGTACGATTATTCTTGTCCATGACATGAATATTTCTCGCCTCATGGTTCATGCCCAATAGATTGAAGAGGAGAAACTCAAGGAAAGGTGATAGTAATTTCTCTCATGCAAGGTCGGATGGACATGGCCGTCCTAGATATTGATAAAGGTTTTCCGGGCAAGGTTTCTCTAATGCCCCTAGGTTCAACAAAGAAAGGGTGTCTAACCCTAAACCTCAATGAGGTGGTAATGGGTCTTCTTTCCCTAATTGTGCTAAGTGTAGAATAAAGCATGAAGGTAAATGTCTAGCAGGTTCCAATGATTGTTTTGGTTGTGTTAAATTGATCACAATATAAGATATTGTCCATCAATTGCTAAGAATGAGGGATATAGTTGTCGTAGGGCTCACCCTATCATTTATCTGATCCAAGTGGTTCAGTTTTGAATGCTCCTAAGCAAAATAGGTTCTATGCACTTCATACTTGTGGTGAACAATAGGGTTCTCCTGATGTGGTTACCGATATGTTGAGATTCTTTCAACTTGATATTTATGCTTTACTAGATACCAGTGCAACCTTGTGTTTTGTGACGCCATATGTGGCTTTGAGATTTGATATACTTTCTAATATATTGTTAGATCCTTTTTCTGTCTCTATTCCTTTTGGTGGTTCTGTGATGGTAGAGACGGTATAAAGGAAGTGTCCTATCTCTTTATCTCATAGATTTACTCTTGTTTATTTGGGAGAGCTTGATATGCCAGATTTTGATGTTATTCTGGGTATGGATTGGTTGCACTCTTGTTATGCTTCTATTGATTATAGAACCTGTGTAGTCAGATTTCAGTTCCCAAATGAGCCTATCTTAGAGTGGAAGGGGGAAATTCCATGCCTAAGAGTCAGTTTATTTCATGTTGTAAGGCTAGGAGGATGATTTATAAGGGTTGCATGTACCATCTATTTAGGGTGAGGGATATGAATACCGAAACCCCTTCCCTTGAATCGGTCCCCGTTGTTTGTGAGTTTCTTGAAGTGTTCCCAGATGATCTACTCGGTATTCCTCTAGAAAGGGAAATTGACTTCGATATTAAACTTCTCCCAGATAAGCAAACTATTTCTATTCCTTCTTATAAAATGGCTTCGGTAAAACTTAAGGAATTAAAGGAATAATTAAAAGATTTGTTGGATAAGAGTTTCATCCAACCAAGTATCTCTTTATGGGGTGCTGTAGTTTAATTTGTTAAGAACAAAGATGGTTCAGTTCATGTGTGTATTGACTATCGACAATTGAATAAGGTGGCCATTAAGAATAAGTATCCTCTCCCAAGGATGGATGACTTGTTTGACCAACTCCAAGGAGCGAGTTACTTTTCTAAAATTGACCTTCGTTCGGGTTATCACCAATTGAGGGTTAAAGATGATGATATTCTGAAAATGACTTTTAGGACCCGGTATGGTCATTATGAGTTTTTGGTGATGCCGTTTAGTTTGACTGATGCTCCGGTGGAATTTATAGATTTGATAAATAGGGTGTTTAGACAATACCTCGATATGTTCGTAATTGTGTTCATTGATGATATGTTGATTTATTCAAAAAGTAAGGATTACCACCCCAATAATTTGAGGATTGTGTTGTAAATTCTCAACGACCAATAACTCTTTGTAAAGTTTAGCAAATGTGAGTTTTGTCTAAGGTCCGTCGCTTTTCTTGGTAATATTGTTTCAAGTAAGGGTATTGATGTAGATCCTAAGAAGATGTATGCGGTCAAGAGTAGGCATAGACCGTTATCCTTTTCGGATATTAGAAGTTTCTAGGATTTGGCAAGTTATTACAGAAGATTTGTTGAGGGATTTTCCTCCATTGCCTCTCCATTATAAGCTTTGACTCAAAAGAAGGCCAAGTTCAAATGGCCCGAATTAAGTGAGAAGAGATTTTAAGAATTGAAAGATACACTTACTTCAACTCTGGTGTTGACTTTACCAGAAGGGACATATTTTTTTGTTTATTGTGACGCCTCGAGAAATGGGTTAGGATGTGTGCTTATGGAAAATAGGAAAGTTATTGCTTATGCTTCAAGGCAACTTAAGGTTCATGAGAAGAATTATCCTACCCATGATCTTGAATTAGCGGCGATGGTTTTTTCCTTAAAGATTTGGAGGCATTATTTGTACGGTGTGCATGTAGATGTGTTCACCGATAACAAAAGTTTGCAATATGTGTTTAATTAGAAAGATCTTAAACTTCGCCAAAGAAGGTGGCTAGAGTTATTTAAGGATTCTGATACGAATGTCCTCTATCACCCCGATAAGGCAAATGTGGTGGCAGAATATCTTAGCCGATTATCAATTGGTAGTGTTGCCCATGTGGAAAAAAATAAGAAATAATTGGTACGAGATGTACATAGATTGGCCCGATTGGGTGTTCAGTTAGTATACTCTTCCAAAAGTGGTGGTATGGTTCATATTGGTTCAAAATCGTCTTTTGTGATGAATATGAAAGAGAAACAATGTCTTGATCTGACCTTAGTGGAATTGAATGAAGTGGTACTTCGAAAGTCCGTCAGGGCTTTCTTTCAAGGGGAAATGGTGTACTTAGATATCAAGGTCGTTTGTGTGTTCCTAGTGTTGATGACTTAAGGGAAAAGATCTTAGCAGAAGCCCATAATTCTTGGCATTCCATTCACCCAGGAGCCACCAAGATGTATCGTGACTTGTGGTAAATCTATTGGTGGAATAGGATGAAGAAGGATATTGCAAGATTTGTGGCTAAATGTTTGAACTGCCAACAAGTGATAGTTGAGCAGCATAAATCGGAAGGTTTATCCTAAGACATTAGTATTCCTACTTGGGAGTGGGAAGATTTGAATATGGAATTCATAGTAGGGTTGCCTCATACTCAGCGACAATATGATTCGATTTGGGTTATAGTAGACCGAATGATGAAATCGGCTCATTTTATTCCCGTCAAAGTTTCTTATTCGGCGGAAGACTAAGCTAAGCTCTATTTGAGGGAAATGGTAAGGTTGTATGGAGTGACCTTGTCCATCATCTCCGATAGACGTACTGAATTTATTTCTTAATTTTGGAAGTCATTCCAAAAGAGTCTTGGCACTAAAGTTAAGGTTAGCATAATTTTTCATCCACAAATCGATAGGAAAGCGGAGGGAACTATCCAAACTATGGAAGATATGTTGAGAGAACGTGTCATCGATTTCAAGGGAAATTGGGATAATCACTAGCCATTAATTGAGTTTTCTTATAATAATAACTATCACTCTAGTATTAGTGTGGCTCTATTTGAGGCCCTCTATGGTAGGAGGTGTATATCTCCTATAGATTAGTTTAAGGTGGGTGAAGTTGCCTTGAGAGGACCCGAGTTAGTTCATGAGGCAATGGAAAAAGTCCAACTTATTAGAGAAAGGTTGAGAACTGCCCAAAGTCGACAAATGTCCTATGCCGATGTTAGAAGAAGAGATCCTGAGTTTAATGTTTATGAATAGATTTACTTGAATATCTCACCCATGAAGGGTGTGATGAGGTTTGGGAAGAAAGGAAAGCTTAGTCCTTATTATGTAGGCCCATATCAGATTTTGAGATGTGTTGGTAAGGTTGCTTACGAGCTTGAGTTGCCTAATGATTTGGTATCGGTGCATCCGGTTTTCCATTTCTCTATGTTGAAAAAGTGTGTTGGAGAGTCAACATTTATAATTACCTTAGAAGGTTTGGGATTTGATGAAAACCTTTCTTATGAGGAAGTTCATGTTGAGCTTTTAGATCAATTAGTCAAGAAGTTGAGAAGCAAGGAGGTTTCTTCTGTGAAAGTATTGTGGAGGAATCATTTAGTAGAGGATGCTACTTGGGAGGCCGAGGCTGACATGATTTTCGGATATCCTCATCTTTTTCCTTCTACTCGTACTCTAGCTTGAGGTAATGAGTTCCTCATGGTTTACCCTTTGTATTGGTATCATGTGTTTTAGATATTCCCATGATTTCCTTATTTTTATGTATGTTCATGAAAAACTAGTGTTTTGAAAGAAAATGAGGTTACAAGATTGACTTTCCTCATGTTGTTGTGCATTGAGTATGAGTTACCTATAGACTGTATGAGATGAATTGATTAGCATGCTTTAGCTTGGAGATGATATTTACTCCTTGGGTATATGCTTTTGAGTATAGATTGCATATAGGCTCCATGAGTTGATGTTGAGCAAGCTTTTAGCTTGGAGATGGTAGTTCCTCCTTGAATATAAGAAATCTTGAAATTTCATGCATATTGGGCTGCTTGGTCCTATCTTCCTTATGATGCATTGAGTATGTTTAGCTTGGAGTCGATGCTCTTCTTTGGTTGTGTGCATTTAGATGAAATTGCAGGCACGATGGGTTGCCAGTTTAGAGTCCTTTTCGTTTTGTGATGTCTAGATTCTCATTCGAGGAAGAATGATCCCTAGGGGGAGATAATGTAACAATCCAGATTTGATAAAGGGAAACATAGCAAAGTTTCATAAATTTAAGATGCCAGCCACAGAAGCCAACGACGACCTGTAGCTAGGACCACGGACCGTAGGTGGGTCCGTGGAAAAGGCACCTAAAAGCTTTCTAGAGGCTTAGGATCCACGGCCCGACCAATGGACCGTCGGTTAGACCATGGTCTGTGTTCAAGGGTCTGTGGTCCAAGACCCCAAAATCATGTTTATGATGACCAACGACGACCGTTCACGATAGGCCATCGGTCAAACCTTGGTCTGTCAGTTGTGGTCTGTCGTTGGTGATCCAACAATTATTTTTAGGGGAAGTTGGGTCTTTTCCTAATTAGTCTAGCCTAATACTATGTCATTTTGCCTTTGTCTAAAACCCCACTTTTAACCCAAAATTTCCCTCAATAGAAATCATTCTCTCAAGTTTGTAAAAGAAGAACAAGTCTCCTCTCCAAAATATTTCTCTCTCTAGAACATGAAGAACAAGAAAGAGTAGAAGCTAGGGTCAAGGTCAAGTCTCCATTCCTCAAGCATATGTGGGCTTTGATATCAAGGTATGATGTCTTTTCATACATGGAATCCTTGCATCCATGGAGCCCTTAAGATTCCCCAATTGAAAAGTAGAAATTCCCTAATTTGAGTTAGGGTTTTCTTTTAGATTGTGGGTCTGTGTGAATATTGATCCAGTTGAGTGTATTATGATTGTTTATGCATAAATTGTTAGGATTACATGTTTTTAGGATGAATTTTACATGTTCCCATGCCTAACCCATGTTTCTAATGTGAAATTGATGTAAATGGGTTCTGATCGATGAAAGGAGAAATTATGGATTTATTTGTATTCTTATAAGATATATAAGGTACATTATGAATTTCTTTGATATTGAAGCATATATGATAAGTATTGCTTGAGAATGAAGCATATGTAATGAATTATTGGTTATGATTTAATTGTTTTGGAAGGGGATAATTCCCACTTGAATTGCTTATGCATGAATGTGAAAGGCTTTCTTACATTGAATGATTCTAGGTTGAAAGGATTGCTCACCTAAAATGAATCTAAGCTAAAGATTATGTAATTGATGAGGCTAGAGGCGATTACCCTTGACCTCTAAATGAGAAGGATATGGGGCGATTACCCATATCCCTTGGAATAGAATAGAGGCGATTACCGTTATTTCTTGAAGTTAAACAATAGGTGACTACTCACGTCCTTAAGATATGAATTGGACAAGAGGCGAGTACACATGATCCTTATAGAAAGACAAGGGGTGAAGACCCATGTCACATGATGTTGGACTATAGGTGAGTTCCCATGATCCTAAAGTAGGTTGGACTAGAGGCGAGTACCCATGATCCCAATGTCTAGAAGGGCTAGAGGCGATTACCCATGTTCCTGTATAGTAAGGCAAGAGGCAATTACCTATGTCTATAAAAAATAAGCTAGATATGTTATGACAGGGGATGAGCTTGGATTGTAGCTTGAGTTGCCTTCCATTATGAGTAAGGATGAATTGAGTTAACTTCAAGAAGTATTCCTTTTATGTTGAAATTATCTATTATGTCCATTTATTATGCTTTTTTGACTTATGTTATCTAACTCTTATGCTTATGTTGATGTTTATGCAACCTATCATATTTAGTACGTTTTTGTACTAACACATATCTTGTCTACATTTCTTATCTAAATGTAGGGTCCAGCATTCCCTACTCTCATCCTTGTGGCTAGGATCTATAGTAGAGACAAGGTTGAATATAGGTGATTTCTCATAGCATTCGAGGATTTGGCCGCCATTTCTCTTATGTTTCTTTTCATTTTAGTACTGAACGTTGTTGTATGGGTTATATACCGTGAGTTTGCGGTATATTTGATGTATTTCACTTAGAATTTGTGTGAGTCTTGGGCTGTTTGTTATTAGATATAATGGTTTTTATGTAATCTTTGCAGGAAGTAAGTTCGGAAGCGGTTGAGAGAGAAACGAACTGAAGTGGTAGTAGTAACAGTTGATGGAGCCGACCACGGATCATAGGTCCAGTGACGGGCCATAGGTGATATAGTGTAGATGTGATTTTACGGAAGTCTGACCAAGTGTGGAACCATGGAGGCAAAAGACGCCCTGTAGAGTGAATGACAGACCGTCGTTTCAGATCAGAAAGTTGATTTCCACTACTTGAACCACAGAGGGATAGGATGGACCATAGTCCAATTCAAGGTCCGTAGGTCGCAACCGTCGTTTGAAGACCCTAAAATGTTTTCTAAGTGCCGAACCATGGATCATAGGCTGATCCACGTTCCGTAGGCCGTGTCATCAATCGAAAGAGCATCTGAACCAATTTTCCTATTTTGTTTAGTGTTTGTCTACTATAAATACTTGTCGTAATTTCCGTTTTCAACATTAGACATTATTGGAGAGTTTTGTTTATGTCTTTTGGCATTATTTTGCAAACACTTTGGCACTTTAATTCCGGAAGCTAGTTTATGCAATTTGCACTTTGAATTTTAATTCAAGATTTCGGTAATCATCTATTCTAATTGTAAGTTCATGATTTCTTTTAGTAACCTAAATATGAATTGTGAATTCTCAAGCATGACTAGCTAAATGCACAACTAGGGTTGTGAGAACCATGAACAATTTACAATGTTTGACTAATAATTAAGTAATTCTTGAATAGCATTTATGCATGTATTGTTAATACTTTCATTTAGAAGTCTTTTTAACTTAGGCCAATGTTAGAAATCGTCTCGTTCCTACTTGCCTTACCAAAGGGGTAATTAATGAGAAAAGAATTAAACAACAGAGATTTAGTTAAGGATTTGATGCTATCTAATAGTCTGAGTTTAATCAGTTGATGTGAGGGTTAACACCCAACCCAATTGATACGAGGGCTAATCTGGGGTAAACGTAAGGGTTAGTAAATCACACACCTATAGACTTACCAAGTTGCGAGGTGAAATTCCCTACTTGGATTACCAATCACTTAGGGATATTCAACTCATCAAACTTGCATGTATAACAGTAGGATAATGTTACTATTATTTGGAATACTACGTTAAAAACTTGTGGGGAACACATATACCCTAGGTTTCATCTCATATTGATATCTCAAACTGCGAATCTTGTTTAATTGTTACTTAATGATTCAAATCAACAATCTGTTATGTTATTTACAAATCCCCCACTTTTTGTTACTTTTCTCAGAAATAGTTTGACTAAACAGAGATAAGTGTGAGTTAAGTTTAAGTCTAAACCATATTCCTTGTGGGATCGACCCTAAACCAAAAGTTAGATTTTTTATTTGGCAACGACCGCTTATACTTCTTTTGGGAGGTGTAATTTGGGTGTATCAAATTTTGACGCCGCTGTCGGGGAATATCGAGTTTAGATTAAACTAGTTGCATTGTTGAACTTTAGTCAAGCATTTCTTGATTTTATATTTTTTTAATCTTTGTTTTCTATATGTTTCAACTTTAGTGTATGCCAAGTACATAGAGTCAAGGAAATTCTCCGACGCCCTACGATCCAGAATTAAGGAGAATTTTGAGAAGAATGGTTGGAAGAGGTATAAATCTCGAGGTACACAGTGATCCCATAGGAGAGGGTCAAGGGGATAGAGATGATGTTCGACCTAATGGAGTTATGACTGTTGCCGTTCAGGTTCAAGGTGGTTATCTAATTAGAAATGCAGAGAGGGAGCAAAACCAACCGGCATCGAGGTTTCATGATAACTACATGGTTGACTATGACTCTGTTGGATCAACTTGTGCTATCATTCTTCCCCCACTACCTCCGGGACATACATTTGTGGTGACAAGCAGTCTTATGCAAATTCTTACAACAAGGGTTGTTTGCTGGGTTACCTTCAGAAGATCCATATGCTCACATGGTTAAATTGACAAGTGTGTGTACGAGTAGTGTGGGACGACCAGACTTGGATATGAACATTATAGGTTTGAGAGTATTTTCTCTTTCGTTGATTGGAGATGTTGTTGTGTGGTTTTTTAAGCTTCCATACAATTTAATATACAGATGGGACCAACTGCACAATGTGTTCACGGCTAGGTATTTTCCGGTGTCTAAGAAGTTAAATTTTAAAGATAGACTAAATAAGTTCACAACACTACTTGGAGAGTCAGTAAGCAGTTCATGAGATAGATTCACCCATTCATGAGGAGTGTGCCGAACCACCATATAGATGATGAGTCACTAAAGGAGTACTTCTATAGAGGACAAGACGACAATGGAAAGGCTATGCTAGATACTGCTGCTGGAGGATCTTATAGGGAGTGCCCCTTTGAGTAGATTGTTGAAAAGCTTGAGAGGATCTCCTAGAATAGTAAGGCATGGAGCACGAAAAAGGCAAATATTGGTAGAAGCACGTTTGCTGTATAAACTTCACCAAGTCAATCCAATGATGACATTTATGAAGAAATAGCTCAAATGAGGACATAAATTAGCTGGGTATTAAAGAATGTGAGTGGAAGTATAGAAAAAGTGAATGCGGTAAATTATCTAACTAGCACTACACTACCGGCAGTTGAGGAGGATGCGAATTTGGTTAATGATTAGATGGAGGGTTTTCGAACCAACACCTAAGGTTCCAACTCGGATAATTGGTGCCAAGGTCAAGGAAACCATGGTCAGAACTATGGCATCTACAACTGTGATGGAAACTATGTCCGATATGGGAAATACAATCGTGATAGCAATTACAATCAAAACAACTACGAAAAAGAAATGAGAAGGTTGGGCCCTATGTTTCACCTGGTAATAATAGAGAGGCTGGTAACAATACGACTCGTATTAAAGATATGATCCAAAAGATGACGAAGAGATTTGATATGACAGATGAAAATATAAAGGAGATGCAAAATGATATATATCTAGAATTGGTCAGAAAGTTGATTCTCGTACAGTGTTGATCAAGTAACTTGAGTAGAAATTTAGTCAATTGTCCGCTACTGTGAATCTACGCCAGCCTAGAGTACTTTCTAGCAACATCATCTAAAATCCAAAATATGATGGGCATCCATGTCAGTTACTATTCACGAAGGAAAACAGACTATAGACCCCTCATGCCGCCTGAGGTTGAAATAGTGATACAAAAAGAAGAGGATGAGAATGAGGTTACTGAAAATCGAATAGTTGATACAGAGAAGGAAGCTGAGGTGACCCAAAAATTTGTTCTTATGCCTAGAACTCCACCTCCATGCCCACAAAGGTTAGTGAAAAAGACTGAAGAGGGAAAATATTACAGGTTCATTGCTATGTTAAAGCAACTGTCTATAAATGCCTGTTGATAGAAGCTTTGGAACAGATGCCTGGGTATACGAAATTAATGAAAGACTTGATAACCAAAAAGAAGGCTATTAGTTTTAAGAATGAAGAGAAGCTGTAACATTGTAATGATATTGCTACTAGGCCACTTGTGCAGAAGAAATAGGATCTTGGAGCTTTGACTATTCCTTATACCATTGGCATATTACACTTTGCAAAAGCTTTGTGTGACGTGGGTGCCAATATTAATTTGATGCCATTGTCGATTTATATGAAGTTTGTTCTAGGAGCTCCAAAACTGAATGCAATGCGTTTACTCATAGCTAACAGAACTGTGAAGAAGCCTATTGGAGTGCTACAAGATGTCTTTGTAAAAGTGGAGTCATTCATTTTTTTGGCAGACTTTGTGATACTAGATTGTGAGGTTGATTTTTAGGATCCCATCATCTTAGGGAGACCATTTCTTACTATTGGGTGTGCCGTGGTCGATATAGAGAGAGGGAAGATGTAGTTTCGATTAAACAATGAGGAGGTAACTTTCAACATCTATAGGTATATAAAGCATGACAGTGATCTTAAGTCGGTATCAGTGGTAAATCATACGGTGGAGCAAAAATCTGAAGTGTCCATTGAAGATAGGTTAGGTGTTGAGGCACTAACAACTGTGATGATGAATTTTGACAGTGATGGTACGAAGGACTATGATGAGCTAGTTGCTGCACTTAATAGATTGGAGTTTTGTTTCAAAAAAAATTGGTTGGAGTTAGACATGAAGAATTGAGACACCCCACCGACAAAACCATCTGTTGATGAGCCTCCAAAACTAGAACTTAAAGTTTTTCCATCCCACTTATGGTATGAATTCTTGGGACAAAAATAACAGTTTGCCAATAATCATTGCTGCTGACTTTACTGAAGGGAAAATAGAGGCCTTGGTATCGATGCTGAAGCGGTTTAAGAGGGCTATAGCATGGACTATTAGGGACATTATTGAGATTCCACCAGGCATTTGTTCTTAAAAAATCCAACTCATATCGGACATCAAGCCAAGTATTAAGCATCAAAGGATATTGAATCCCCCAATGCAAGAAGTTGTGAGAAAGGAGATCATTAGGTGGTAAGATGCTGGAGCCATATATCTAGTTGTTGATAGTTGTTGGGTATTCCAAGTTAAGTGCGTGCCAAAGAAAGGTGGAATTAATGTTGTTCCCAATGTTAAAACTGAGCTTGTTCTAATGAGGCCGGTGACTGATTGGAGAGTGTGTATGGACTACCGCAAGTTAAATGAATGGATTGAAAAAAGACCATTTTCCAATGCCGTTAATGATCATAAGCTAGATTGTCTCGCTGGTACGGGTTGGCATTGTTTTCTAGATGGGCATTCGGGCTACAATCTGGAAGATCAAGAGAAGACAACCTTCACTTGTCCTTATGGTACTTCGCATTCAAAAGGATTCCTTTTGGGTTATGTCATGCTTCAATGACCTTTCAGTGTTGCATGATGTCGATATTTTCTGATATGGTGGAGGACACAATCGAGGTATTTATTGATGATTTCTCTGTAGTAGGTGACTAGTTTGATGACTGTTTGGCACATCTTTCTGAGATACTAAAATGGTACGAAGAGTGCAATCTTATGTTCAACTAGGAAAAGTTCCACTTTATGGTGAAAGAGGGTATAGATCTGGGTTATCGAATTTTGTAGAAATGTATTGAGGTTGATAGAGCTAAAGTTGAGGTAATAGAAAAACTTCCACCACCCATCTCTGTGAAAGGTGTTAGAAGTTTTATTTGGCATGTAGGTTTCTACTGGAGGTTCATAAAATATTTCCCTAAAATTGCACACCCATTGTGAAAGCTACTTGAAAAGGAGTGCAAGTTTGATTTTGATGATGCTTGTCTGAGAGCATTTGGAGAGCTAAAAGAAAAGTTAACTTCGGAACCTATTATTATTTCACTGGATTGGGGACAACTTTTTAAAGTGATATGTAATGCAAGTGGGGTAGCACTTGGTGTACTATTAGTACAGAGGCGAGAGAAAATTCTTCATCCAATTTACTATGCCCGCAAAGCTCTGAATGTGGCTCAAAAAAACTATACTATGACTAAACACAAACTGCTTGCTATGGTTTTCACATTCGAGAAATTTAGATCCTATTTGCTTGGTACAAAGGTGATAGTACATACTGATCATTCTGCATTGAGGTATCTGATGGCTACGAAGAATGCAAAACCAAGGTAGATTAGATGGGTACTTTTGCTGTAAGAGTTCGATTTTGAGGTAAAGGATAGAAAAGGAACAAAAAATCAAGTCGCTGATCACTTGTCCAGATTAGAGGAGGAAGTTATGACCAAGCTAGAAGATATAATTGAGATAAATGATGCGTTCCCTGGTGAGCAAGTATTGGCTGCTTCTTATGATCTTATCCCTTGGTTCGCTGACTTTGCTAACTACATGGCAAATAATTAGGTGCCGTCGGATTTATCATTCCACCAAAGGGAAAAAGTTCATGTCGGATGTGAAGAAATTCTTATGGGAAGATCCTTACTTGTTTCGTGTTTGTGTTGATGGGATTATTCATTGCTGTGTGCTCGAGGTTGAGATGATGAGTATAATAGAGGTGTGTCATTCATCGCCTATTGGTGGGCACCATAGTGGTATCCAAACTTACCATAAAAATTCTGCAGTGTGGGTATTACTGACGCCTAGTATCCACCAAGATGCTCATGATTTTGCCAAGTCTTGTGATCGATGTTAACGTGAATGAGGGATTTCAAAGAAGCAAGAACTACCAATGAACTCAATGCTAGTGATTGAGCTATTTGATGTTTGGGATCTTGACTTTATGGGTCCTTTTGTGAGTTTGAATGGGATGAAGTAAATTCTTGTGGTAGTTGACATTGTATCGAAATGGGTGGAAGAAGTCGCGCTTTCAAACAATAAGGGAAAGAGTGTTACCACATTCCTAATAAAGAATATCTTCTCCAGATTTGGTACACCAAGGGCAATCATAAGTGATAGAGGTTCTCACTTTTGTAATAAGTTGTTCAAGGCATTGCTCAAGAAGTATGGTGTTCGTCATAGAGTAGCAACCCTTTATCATCCACAGTCGAATGGGCAAGTTGAAGTTTCAAATCGCAAGATGAAGCAAATCGTTCCAAAGACCGTGAATGCCAACATAACTGATTGGTCAAGAAGGCTTGATGATTCTCTATGGGCATATCACACTGCATTCAAAACTCCCATATGTATGTCCCCCTACCAACTTGTATATGGGAAGTCTAGTCAAATGCCTGTAGATCTAGAGCACAAAGCGATGTGGGCACTCAAGAAGCTGAATTTAGATTGGGGAGCCGCATCGAGTCAAAAAATGAAAGAGATGAATGAGCTTGATGAGTTTCGCCTAAAAGCATATAAAAGTTTAGCCTTGTACAAGGTGAATATGAAGAAATACTATGATCAGAAGATTGAAAAGCATGAATTTGCTTTCGGTGATCATGTGCTATTATTTAACTCAAGATTGCACTTATCCAAATGGACCTGGCCATTCAAAGTAACTCAAGTATTTCCACATGGAGCAGTTGAACTTGAGAACGAGGAAGGAATGAGGTTCAAGGTAAATGGGCAGCGAATAAAGATGAACTTGGGGCAATCTGAGAGTGTCAGTGAGGTGATAGAATATTGGGGTTTTACTGAAGTCTAAGTAATCAAAGTGACTGCGTCATGCCGTGACGTTAAATCAAGAGCTACTTGGGAGGCAACCCAAGATGTATAATCTAGCCAACTATAGGAGTTTTCTTTTCGATATAGGGAGTTTTTCTTAAATTTGTAGCTTTCTAGATATATTTGTATTAAATTTGAGTTTTAATGTTTGCTAGATAATGACAGAATAGGGTCCGCGTATAAAATGTGTGTCCAGAAAAGTAATGTGATCAAATCAAATATTAAAGGCTACAATGCTGTAGAAAAGTAATGAGATAACAATAAGGAGAGAAATTCTTGGGATGTGATTGATTATAGGCAAATTAGATATAGGGGTAATTGAAACTACTATAAATTAGATAAATATCAATGGGTAGGTAGGTCTATAACTGAAATAGCTTTCTCTCAAACAACTATTCCGCTTCAAGTGATTTATCTCGAACATTAACAAGCATAACAATTAAGAATAGCCCATAATCTTAATACAACTTCTCTCTTGAGCAAGATGGTTAGGATTGAGTTTAGGATTCACTCTCTCGAACTGAGCCCAAATCAACCCAATACCTACAAATCATTAATCAGTAATCTTAGTTCTAAAACCTCTCTTTCGAGCAAGCTAAGAACACAGATAGAATTGCATTTGCAACTATAATTAATAAATTAAACCTCAATTAATGATTAAACCCACTTCAATATAGCATTTATACTTGTAATTAACAATACCCATAAACTAATTAAACCCATAATCACCTGATCACACCCCGAGAATTGGGGTTTTAGCCGAACATCATGAAAAGATAAAAACAGTTACCAAATCGATTAGCCATCAACTCGGTAAGAGGAATTCAAGCTTTACAATGCTCCAATTTGATGAAAAATCGAAACCCACTTGCAAAATCTCCAAGTTGAGTCTCAAAACCTTCAAGTTTACTAAGAACTCTATTCTAGATTGAAAAACTCTAAAGTTCTAATAAATTTCGGTAAAGTTCGATGGTAAATTCATTGTTCAAAACTAATTTATAGTCGCCAAAAATAACACACGAAGGGCTACTCGGCGAAGTAAGTTGGGCTTGCCGAACCCCTCTGTGAGCTACCCTTTGACCTCTTCAATACCTTTTCGCCTTAGCATTCAGCATCCTTGAGGTCTGTAATCTTTGAGCGATCTATCTTTGCTTCACGGAACTTCTCAGCGATTCACTGACTGCTCCTTTTTATCGCTGACTTGGTATTTTCCTTCAGGGCTAGTCACCCTGGAACTTTAGGTGGTCAGATGAGCAACTTGGCTACACGCTAAGTGCTCTTGGTGATCCTCAGGCCTGCCCTTCTTTATTTCTTCACCTTGTTTTATTCCTTTTTGCTTGTTAGTGTCCATGCTTTGTTCCTCAATCTATGTACCTGATAATCAAGGATTTAAAATCAGTTTATGGCACAAATTAAGTGAGGACACTAAATCTATAAAAAAACATAGCCCTAAATGAGTCCAAATCCAGGACTCATCAACATCCCCAACCCAAACTTTTGTTTGTCCTCAAGTAAAACTCAAGTTTAGTAGTTAAAAAAATATGTCTCAAGTAGTGCTGCATAACATTCAATAGGTTTGCACACAACAAGACTCAACGTACTCATGAAATGATCAATTGTGCACTTAAAGATTCAATTGTGACTCACCATTATCAAAATCCTCAAGTTCGCAATACTTGGTTCGAATGCAAGTTCAAGCTGAACAAAGGTACTCAAATACCCTCATAACAAGGATGGTTCCATATTCACACACAATTCTTCAATAATTTGTAGTTCCGGAATTAGATACGACTCTCACACTCACAAAGATGAACACATACATGACTTCACCCTTAGGTTTGCCCTCATTTTCCAATAAACACTCGCTTAAGCTCACTCAAGATCTCAATGGTATTTTCAAGGCTTGTAACGGGGCTGAGTGTAAAGGTATGATCATTTAGGCTCAGTGGATGCTACCCCCATGAAGTGTGGCCTGAATATCACATTTCTCCTTTTATTTAACATTGCAAACATGCATGTAATCCACCCCATTATTCAACTTCTTATGAATTACCGGACACCCCATTTCTTTTGCAATTTTCATCACTTATTTTACCAAATTTTCATTCTTTTTCTTTGATTTTTTTCTCTATTTATTTTACTTGGAGAGGTTCCATCTTTTTCAAAACCATACTCAAAGGGGGATTTTTTTACACTTCTTTATTTCCTTCTCTTTTCACCACAACCCAACATAGACTTTTGGCCTAAGTTAGCTATTCAAACAAACCACACTTAATGAGAGTTATGGGTGAATGGATAAAGAGGGGTAACAATTGTTCAAGTTTCTTCCAAGAAAAGGGATAAAGCTCAAGGGGGATCAAGCAAGGTTCACACATCTCACAAGGTTGGCCAAAATGAGGTATATAGTCAAATTGTTTTCACTCTTCAAAATTGTTGCTTAAGATCATTTCAAGTGCTTGCATCACTTAGTCAACCACACCAACAGGACAAATTCTAGGTGTCATCACACAATGTTTAAAGTAAGATCATCACACAAAGCATTGGAACCAATATCAAACGAGACTCCACACTTTCTAGCTAGTGTGCAATGATCATCACAAGAAACTCATTCGATAAACGGCTAGTCACAATGAGATGCTAAAAGTCCACTCATTGTCTATGCAACTTCATTTGGCCTCATTGTAGCCGTACATTCATTTGGTTCAATTAAGAGCACTATTTAAGTCATTGGTATTGATCATCATCGACACTCAAATTTGCACAAGAACAGCCACAATCACACACAAAAGAGGTGGCACAAAATTTTCAAAATAGGTCAAAAACCATTTCCATTCAAAACAAGGAGCCATAAACTCAACCATCCAGAAGATTAAAATCAAAACACATATATAGATTAAAACCCAATATTTACAACAAAATGAAAACACAAGAAGTAGGTACAGAAATACCTCACCCCACCCACAAAAGAAAATCAGTTGTCCTCAAATGAAACTAAAAACATAAATATCAGAAAAACAACAGAGAGGGAGTTAAAAATTGATCTTGTCTACACAATCGCTTCGTCTGTTGGAGTATCAATGCCCAGGGTCACACTCGGGACTTGGGCATCAGTGCTGGGAATAACATCAATATTGGCTCTACTGGAGCCTATTATGAAATTATCCCTCAACGATATTTGAATGGCTACATGCACCATAGCCTCCCCAAACTCTGTCAGGCCCTCATATGTAGTCTCCTCCTGAAAACCAAGCTACTCCTCATCAGTCTCAGTCTCGGACTTTGCGGCTATATTATTAGTTCTAACCTCATCTCTGCTAGTAGCCGGAGGCACAATAGCATGGGCTGGATTATCAGTGTCTACGTCATCAGGGTAATACTCCCCGGCAGCGGATCCATATTTGATTAATGTTTCAAACATACCTCGTCGAATTCTAGGTACGAACAATCGTTAAGTAGTATAAAACCCAATAAATGAGTTGGGGTCAAATCCCATAGGGAGTGGTTCAAATTCAACGAGAAGTACAAATGTGATCTAATCAAATATTAGAAAAGAAATTATAAAAAAGAGATTGAAAAATCTCCAAATTGAGTCTCAAAACCTTCAAGTTTACTAAGAACTATCTTCTAGACTGAAAAACTCTAAAGTTCTAATAAAATTTGATAAAATTTTTGATACGAAATTAACTGTTCAAAACTAATTTATAATCGCTGAAAATAAGCCACGAAGGGCTACTCGGTGAAGTAAGTCGAGCTCACCGGACCACTCGGAGAGTTACCTTTCGACCTCTTCAATAGCCTTTTCACCTTAACATTCAGCATCCTCGAGGTATGTTACTTTGTGTGATCTATGAGGGCTTGGCTTCTCCTGCAGGACTTGGCTTTCTTGGAACTTTAGGCGGTCAGATGAGCAACTCAGTGACATGCCAAGTGCTCTTGGTGATCCTCAGGCTCTCCCTTCTTTATTTCTTCAGCTTGTGTTATTCCTTTTTGCCTGTTAGTGTCCTTGCTTTGTTCCTCAATCTATATACCTGAAAATCAAGGATTTAACATCAGTTTATGGAACAAATTAAGCATTTGAGGACACTAAATCTATAAAAATAAAGCCCTAAATGAGTCCAAATGCAGGACTCATCAGATACCCATCGACGGATGGTAGGTTGACCCATAGATTGTCAACACGATTTTATGGGTCCATGTTAGGGTTACAGTTTACATAACCCGGACCCCAAACAAAATAAAAACCCTTCATTTCAAACACCCCCCCCCCCCCCCATTTCCCTCATTCCCCAACTATTTCAGACTGTTAAAATTCCCAATATTCATCCATTAATCCCCACATTCACTCCATAAATTCTCTTCATTCCATTTCTATTTCCCCATTCTCTCCCAAATTTGCCCAAACCCATTTTCTCTCCGAATTTCCTCCTCTTCCACAAAGCATCTACGTCTGGGTTCGATGTCAAAATCTGAGTAAGAAACAAATGAATCACTGCTCTGCGCGCTCACCAAATTTGTTTACTTCTAAGGTAACTGATTTCACCAAAACTTTGAATTTTTCATTGTTTAAACTTGAAGTCACAAAGTTGAACTCGACCTCGGGTAGTTAATTGCTTGCATATTTGTTAAAATCTAGTTTATATACTGTCCTTGAATCTATGGTATGTTAGTGTGTTGTTAATTTCAATTGAATAAGTGGGACTTAAGGTTTCATTGTCTCTGTCTTGGAAGTCGAATTTTGCATAATCGAAACCCTAAGGATGATAAACTACCACATAATATGTTGAAATACATGTTTAGACTTAATATAGTTGTTGATTGTTGTGTTGAATGTGTTGAATGAATAGTGGAATCACAAGCCTGCACATCACTAGTCGACGACCTCAACCCAGATTGTAGGTCAACCTACGGACACTAGGTCGTGGCCCATATATCAAATGCACACAAAATTTGGCCAAGTTATGAACCACGGTGTGGACTACGGTCCGTCGTTTGACTGGAAGACCATTCTGCACATCCGTAGTTCCCCATCAGAAATTCAAAAATGTGATTTCCTAACATAAGGAGGATATCCACGGTCCTTCGTTTGATTGACAGTCCGTAGATACCCACTGTGGTTCACAATAATAGCTAATGCCTAGAAATTTTTAATTTTTTTGTCTAAGTCCAAACTATTTTCTAAAACTTTTTCTTAGGTCTTTTTTGTTTTTTAAGTACTAAAGAGTCTTCCACAGGTACCATGGCACCAAAAAAACCCCCCGTGTACTCCAGGAAGGGCAAGTCCGAGTCTGTTGCCCCATCATGAAGCTTGATCGGTAAGTCTAGTGGGGACGAATATGTCCCAGAGACTACTAAAAGCTCCCCTACTACCCCCGACCATACGGAACAGGAGCATGTAGGTCATCACATCGAGTGACAAGGTCGAAGACACTGCCCCTAGTCTTAGGAGGGGGCCACACCTGTAGGAGAGTCACAGTCCGTCTCCGAGTCACATTTCGGCTCTAGTTCCAGTAGTATTTCTACTTCGTCATTCGATGCCACTAAAACGGGCGATGCCTAAGGCCCACACATGACGAGATCCATCACCTAGAACCATAGAGTCGAATAGATGGTCCATTGAGGGGCAGAATCATATATATATTGACGGGAAGGCACTGAATGATCACAGGAATGTTTCCCGTTCGATTGCTAAGAAGCACTAGGTTTTGACAGAGAGCCTGTCACGACCCGAGGGTACACCTCAGATGCAACACGGCAAACTTGACCCTGAAGGGGTCTAATATAAGCCTTATAGCATTCTTGAGCATAAGAACATAGGAAAATAGAGAAGAATTAAAAACTTTCATTACAATCGAAGACATTTTTATTAAAAAGCAAACAGAAGTCTTTCTAGACTTTGTCTCAAACCATTTAATACTTTGAATACAACAATGGGACTTAGCCCATATAAAAGCTTCAACATAAACTAAAAGATATAAACAAAACATAATGGGGTTTGCTCTCTAAACTATGAAGACTCACCAAGTCTTTATCTTCAAGAACCTTAGAAATCTATTCATCAAGCATAGAACACCAATATCTCCAAACCCTACACTTTGGTAAAAATGGAGAAGAAATATGGGTTAGCACATTAGATGTACTAAGTATGGAAGCCATACAAAAACCATGCTTAAACATACATTTTCTTTGATAGTCATGATATATGTCATTTTGATAAAACCTTTATGAACATAAACATAAGAGGCATAATATTCAACCATAAACAACATTCAAGTCATACTTTCACATTTGAACATAATCAACATAAAATCATTACCTTGACATTAGCCTTTACCTCAAGCGACCCTCAAGCTATACCTTTTGCAATGTATGGGTAGCGTCCCATACCACCACCCACACTAAGGTACCACCTTAAGGTCTCCAAAACTGAACTTAACATTCATCCTTTCAACCTTTTCACAATAAATCATATGAGAGACATAAACATTACATAAGTCACATCATCACATTAAAACCAACATCTAAGATAACTCTAAGTCATACATGTGCAATGTGGAAGTAACATCCCATACTACTACTCATACTAAGTACTCCTTTGAAGTCACCATAGACAAGGCCCATTGATACTCAACAAGTCACAACAAGGAAGTAACTCATAATACAATCCAAGTATAGCATGCATCTTCACATTCAACATATAAGTATTTAAGTCACCCATACTTCATTAGATTCATTTAGAACACCTTCATTCATTAGACATTAAGCCAACATTCTTATAAACATCATCATAAGATTCCATTCATTTCATTTGACATTATAAAGGAACACACCATGTCTCCTCCCAAAGCATACTTGTGCAATGCATATATGGCGTCCCATACCACCACCCACACTAGGTAGTGCATCATTGAGAAGCCATAGTTTCATTTATATTCTTTGTGGGGGTAAGCCTTAGCCGACATAGACTATGAGAGCTTGACATGGAATCCCGGTGTCACCCTCACCGAATAAGTGATTCCTACTTATCTAAGGTAGGACCATTGTTATTTAGCTTAAGTAGATCCAGTAGCTAGACCTATGTGGTCACATAGTTATGGGATATGAAGATTGCTACTAGATGCCCCACTTCAACTCACGGATGAGCATCCATCTCAATAGGTTGCTACTAGATGCCCTGTTATAACTCATGGATGAGTATTTACACCAATTCTTATCCACTCGGTGCTTGGCATTATTCCCCATAGAGTACTTGAGATTCACTACATTCGTTCATTAGTATGGGATAAGAGATTGCTACAAGATAACCCACCTCAACTCATGGATGAGCATCTATCTCAAACCCAACATTCACTAAAATGGGATATATGGATTGTTACTAGACACATCGCCTCTACTCCTAGATGAGTACCTATCCCAACCCAACATTCATTCATTGGAAAGCTCATAGATTCAAAGATGAGAATAGAATTTAACTTAGGAATCTAATATTGTGAGAAAGTCATTTCACAACATGTCTTTTCAATCATTAGAGTACAATTGAGAATAGCCTTTCAATAAGTACTTCATTATTAACATTATCATTGAACTTCATTCATTCTTCATTCATAGTATGTGTATGTGAGAATAGCCTTCCATATATCATCCTCATTCATACAATAGAGTTCTAATCATGATCGTAATACATTCATTTAACTCACACACATACATACTTCACATCATAATCATACAAAGTAGTTAAACACCTCCACCTTTCAAGTGGATCAATAACTCAAGCAAAATTCTACTTCAACATGCAATTTAGTCATAATTTTCCTTTTCAAGGCCATGCTCACAAATAATCAACTCACCAACAATTCACTATAATTAAGGCATACTTAAAGATAGAATTCAATAACCCAAGCAATGTATACAAATTCCGTTCATAAGCCTTCATAATCATCAAACCCACTTCATAAAGGTACAATTTAGGAATTGAGAGAAATCATGGGTTCATAGAGTATTTTCATCGTAAATCATCAATTAAACACCAATACAGTAAAATTTGTCAATAGAAATCATTTGAAAATGTTTGATGAAAGAACCCATGAGATTGAGTAAAACCCTAGGTTTTTGATAACTTGAAGTCACCTTGAAATTGGCTCCTTGAATGGAAAGTTAGACAAGGATGAAGACTAACATACCTTTACTAAGAATCCCCAAGCAATTTGAGGAAGAAGCACCTTGTAATCACCAAACCCTAGCTTCAATGGCTCCCTTCTTCTTTTCCTCTATTAGAGGATTTCTAGGGAGAGAAATATTTGAGAAGAGATGGGTTTAATTATAATTCTATTTGGAGTGACTAAATTGAAGAGATTTAAGTGTAAAAGGGTTTATATAGTTGCTAGGAAAGGAATAGAATAATGAGGACTCAACTTCGGAAAAGGACTATGGACCTTTAAAGTTGTAACTTAAAATTTCCCCTCTTTCACGACTTACCTCGCCCATTTGCCCCCTCTTGGCTCGCCAAGGGCACTAGGTGACTCACCAAGTGCACCCTTGGCTCGCCTAATTTTCCAGTGAGGTCCCAAATCGGGCAATTCACTAGGTGATCTAGAGGGGGAAAAGGGTGACACACCAAACTGGTTGGCGAGCTAGGAGTTAGCTCACCCTTTGGTCTAGCACCTTGGCCAATGGTGCAGTCCACTTGGCGACCACAAGAGCCCAAGGGCTACTCGCCCAACCCTTTGGGCGAATAAGTACACCCATCGCCAAACAACCCCTCAAAGAACATGGTTCTTTGGATCAAACTTGCTAGTCTATGCCCTTACTTGCACCCAAGGCTTCTTCCTTACTCAATGAAGTCTAAAACAGCCTGGACATCTACTTAAAGTCACACTAACTCACATAATGAGGCTCTAGTTTAACCTATCAATTTCTGAGTCGTTACATTATCCCCCAGTTAGGAACATTCGTCCTCGAATGAAACTTTAAACACATTAGGGGAATAATGACTTTAGACTAGAAGCCCAACAATCATAAAATATCAATATAAATGCATAATCATAGGAGGAAACATCAACTTCACATCAATAAGTTCAATGAAACATAAGCAAGTAGGAACTACATCTACAAACTCATTATTCATCATACTTCATTTCTCATTTCGTTGGAGGAACTTCCTTCTCCAACTCATATCATGCTCATCATAACATCATTAGGCAAAATATACAATTACTCACAAAAGCACATTAGGCATGTTCAACATTTCACCTCTTGAAGCATCTAGACAATTCTTATCAAATGCATATCAATATGAGGAACATAAATCATGAAAACTCATTTTCTCATATATATAAGAATTCAACTAGAACATTCTCATCATAAGGAGACCATGGAAACACAATATAACACATGACTCCAAAAACATGAAACAAGCCAAAAAGGAACTCTTTCTCTAAGGCATGAATAGGCACATAAAGAAAGAGGTTAGGATATAGGAACTCTCAACAACCTTACTACTCAACATACCATCCCCCCACTTAGGAGAAAACCCAATTAAGTCTTATCATGAACATAACATAGGAACCTCAATAAAACATTCATAATTTACAAGAAACCATCAACATATCGGTGCTCTTAAACTAGGAAGTTTCTCATGTAGCAACTCTTGCTCACAAACAACCTTACCAACACCACTCAAAGTCTCATATGAGTCTACCACACTGGGTCTAAACTCCTCAGCTCATTACACCTTATATGGTGAGAACATCAAGTAAGCCTAACTTAGGTGTTGTCTATACAAGCTCTTTTAAACTTCACTTCTTTCCATTCTAAGGTCGGAGCAAAACATCACTAAACCTTCAGACTTATCATACCTAGGCATATCTAAAACACCACATTTCATCAATTCTTTCAATATACCTCAAAACTCATCTTGACTAAGTCAGATTCCACCAAAAACACACATAACCAATAGGCAACCCATTCATACTAAAGTTACACCATAAACTATCATCTCAACTCCATCAAGTCGCATAGCCATAGTTGGCATCACAACCAACCCTTCCTTTCCCTCAACCCTTGTAAAATAAGCCTTTCAAGTGGTCATACTCTAAAGGCCATCACATAACAAATAAGGGAAAGACATTATAGAGTTAAACTCTATGGTACAACTAGAAGAACAAAGAAGTGAAACTTTCTTAACATCGAATAGCATCTTATTCATAATGTGGCGTGCTACACATTATATACAAGACTCTCCTAGGTGTGGTTTGAGACAACCTAAGACCATTCCAAAATCTTGTGTTTTGATACCATGTTTGTCATAACCCACCCGGGGTACACCCCGGATGCAACACGGCATACTCGACCCCGAAGGGGTCTAATACAAGCCTCATAGCATTTTTGAACATAAAAACATAGCAAAATAGAGAAGAATTAAAAAATTTCATTACAATCGAAGACATTTTTATTAAAAAGCAAGCGAAAAGCTTTCTAGACTTTGTCTCAAACCATCTAATACTTTGAATACAACAATGGGACTTAGCCCACACAAAAGCTTGAACATAAACTAAAAGACATAATGGGTTTTGTCCTTGAAATTAGGAGGACTCACTAAGTCTTCATCTTCAAGCACCTTAGAAACCTATTCATCAAGCATAGAACACCAATATCTCCAAACCCTACACTTTGTTAAAAATGGAAAAGAAATATGGGTTTGCACATTAGATGTACAAAGTATGCATGCCATGCAAAAACCATGCTTAAACGAACATTTTCTTTGGTAGTCATGATATAAGTCATTTTGATAAAACCTTTATGAACATAAACATAAGAGGCATAATATTCAACCACAACCAACATTCAAGTCATACTTTCACATTTTAATATATTCAACATAAAACTATTACCTTCACATTAGCATTCACCTTAAGCAACCTTCAAGCTATACCTTTTGCAATGTATGGGTAGCGTCCCATACCAGTACCCCCACTAAGGTACCACCTTAAGGTCACCAAAAGTGTACTTACCATTCATTATTTCCACATTTTCACAACAAAACATATAAGAGACATAAACATTACATAAGTCACATTATCACATTAAAACCAAAATCTAAGATAACTCTAAGTCATACTTCTGTAATGTGAAAGTAGCATCCCATACTAATACTCACACTAAGTAATTCTTTGAAGTCACCATAGACAAGGCCCATTCATACTCAACAAGTCACAACAAGTAAGTAACTCATAATAGAATCCAAGTATAGCATGCATCTTCACATTAAACATATAAGCATTTAAGTCACCCATTCTTCATCAACTTCATTTAGAACACCTTCATTCATTAGACATTAAGCCAACATTCATATTAACATCATCATAAGATCCCATTAATTTCATTTAACATTATAAGGAACACACCATGACTCCTCTCAAAGCCTACTATGCAATGCCTAAATTGCATCCTATGCCACCACCCACACTAAGTAGTTATCCTTGAGAAGCCATAGTTTCATTTATATTCTTTGTGGGGGTAAGCCTTAACCGACATAGACCATGAGAGCTTGACATGGAATCCCAGTGTCACCCTCACCGAAGAAGGGATTCCTACTTGCCTAAGGTAGGACCATTGTTCATTAGCTTAAGTCGATCCACTACCTAGACCTATGTGGGAACATAGTTATGGGATAAGGAGATTGCTACTAGATACCCCACCTCAACAAAGGGATTAGCATCCATCTCAAGAGGTTGCTACTAGATACCCTACCTCAACTCACGGATGAGCATCCACCCTAATTCGTATCCACTTGGTGCTTGGCTTTATTCCCCACAGAGTACTTGACATTCATTATATTCATTCATTATTACGGGATAAAAGATTGATACTAGATACCACACCTCAAATCATGGATGAGCATCCATATCAAACCCAATATTCGCCAAAATGGATATAGGGATTGTTACTAGACACTTCGCATCAACTCCCGGATAAGTATCCATCCCAACCCAATATTCATTCATTGGAAAGCTCATATATTCAAAGATGAGAATACCCTTTCACTTAGGAATCCCATATTGTGAGAAAGTCCTTTCACAACATGTCTTTTCATTCATTAGTGTACAATTGAGAATAGTCTTTCAATAAGTACTTGATCATTAACATTATCATTGAACTTCATTCATTCTTCATTCATAGTGTATGTGTGTGAGAATAGCCTTTCACATTTCATCATCATTCATACGATAGCCTTCTAATCATGATCATAATACATTAATTTAACTCACACACACATATACTTCATATCATAATCATACATAGTAGTTACACACCTCCACATTTCAAGTGGATCAATAGCACAAGCACAATTCTACTTTAACATGCAATTTAGTCATAATTTGCCCTTTCAAGGCCATGCTCACAAATAATCAACTCACCAACAATTCACCATAATTAAGGCATATTGAAAGATACAATCCAATAACCCAAGCAATGCAGAAAAATTTCATTCATAAGCCTTCATAATCATCAAACCCACTTCATAAAGGTACAATTTAGGAATTGAGAGAAATCATGGGTTTATAGAGTATTGTCATCATAAATCATCAATGAAACACCAATACAATCATAATTTGTGATTATAAATAATTTGAAACGTTTGATGAAAGAACCCATGAGATTGAGTACAACCCTAGGTTTTTTGATAAGTTCGAATTTCCTTGAAATTGGCTCCTTGAATGGAAAGTTAGACAAGGATGAAGACTACCATAACTTTACTAAGAATACCCAAACAATTTGAGGAAGAAACACCTTGAAATCACAAAACCTATGCTTCAATGGCTCATTTCTTTTTCTCCTCTAATGGAGGATTTCTAGCGAGCGAAATATTTGAGATGAGATGGGTTTTCTTTTAATTCTATTTGGAGTGACTAAATTGAAGGTATTTAATTCTAAAAGGGGCTATATAGTTGCTAGGAAAGGAATAGAATAATGAGGACTCCACTTAGGAAAAGGACTAAGGGCCTTTAAAGCTGTAACTTAAAATTTCCCCTCTTTCACGACTTACCTCGCGCATTCACCCCTCTTGGCTCGCCAAGGGCTCTAAGCGACTCCCCAAGTGCACCCTTGGCTCACCCAATTTTTCAGTGAGGTCCCAAATTGGGCTGTCCACTAGGCGATCTACAGCGGGAAAAGGGCGACACGCCACGCTGATTGGCGAGCTAGGAGTGAACTCACCCTTTGGTCCAGCACCTTTGCCAATGGGGCAGTCCACTTGGTGACCA
Organism: Solanum bulbocastanum; assembly: GCA_037074985.1. NCBI lineage: Eukaryota > Viridiplantae > Streptophyta > Magnoliopsida > Solanales > Solanaceae > Solanum > Solanum bulbocastanum. The sequence continues at coordinate 19,140,880 of CM073607.1, read as the reverse complement.
CAAGAGCCTAAGGGAAAGTTGCCCAACCCTTTGGGCGATTATGTACACCCATCGCCAAATAGCCCCTCAAAGAACAAGGTTTCTTTCGCTCAAACTTGCTAGTCTATGCCGTTGCCTGCACCCAAGGATTCTTCCTTACTCAATTAAGTGTAAAAAAACCTAGACATTGACTTAAAGTCACATTAACTCACATGGTAAGCCTCTAGTTTAACCTATTAATTTTTGAGTCGTTACAGAGCCTCTATACTTTGCCTGACATCCATTCTCTATTCCAATAGGACAGGTGTAACTGGATGACTGAAAATCTAATCTGATATAGTAAAGAGATGGTGCAAGAGTTTTATGCATCATATGTAGCCACCATGACTAATGCCTTGCCACCACGAGCAAAGGCTCTAACTAGCCACCTCTACTGACCACCATGGTGTGGGTCCTCCTACTAAACCTTTCTGAGACTACCATCTACCATTTTATTTATGGCTCGTCCCACGCTTATCCTATCAATGTGGCGGAGTATGACTTTTGGGTAGAGATCATCCAATGCTGAGCATTTTGAAGCCCCAAGCAAAGGGAGTCATTTCTCTGTTGGACGACCTAATATATTGCTAAGGTGGGAGAGGGAACTTAGTGGGTGCGGAATAGGAAGTTGCCTATCAAAAAGGCAACCTGGAGTGTTAGGGCTAAATTCTGGTGGTCCATCATTCGCCATAGGGTGACCCCTACACAGGCAGTCAATGTCGTCACTTGGGATTGTGCGGTGATGCTTGCTATATTACTGGATGGGCAAGAGGTTAATTTTTCTTAAATTATTCTTTCTTGAGATTCATGAGAGGGCCTTCTGGAGGATCACTACTTTACCCTTCCCATGACTGATCTTCCATTTGTCAAGAGAGTCTACTGTGCCAATCTGGCACTATGATAGATTGTTCGAGGTGACCAAGACTGTGGATGACACAAACCCCACTGCCCCACGTCGGAGTACATCAGTTACAGTTCCTCCACTGGGGGCTGACTTAGTTCGAGAGGTTGAGCAGGTCGAGGCAGCCCATGCTGAGGAAGCTTGTATACCAGCCACTACAACTTATGCACAGGCTCCCCCTTCCACCGCCACTATTCAGGCTGCTTGCTCATCAAAAGCCACTCATTCTTTGGGGACCACTTTAGTTCCTCAGGCCCGAGTCCAGATGTATGAGACCTAGGTAGCCACTTACTGTAGTATATGGGGCCTTGGATGCAACAATATATTGAAGATTCTGAGGCACGAATTGAGCGGATGATGGATGCTAAGATTCAGGTAGTACATAAGCAGTTAAATAAGTTCGAGCTTCGAGTACTGGAGAGGCCAGGATTCACCATTGAGATTACTTCTTTCCAGACGGAGTAGACTAGGCTCCATTCTGATGTTGGTGCTTAGCTAGCCCCTGCTGAGATTGTACTTGAGTATAAAACCTCAGAAATTAGTAAGCTAAACTAGAGCTAAATGTGAGGGTTAACGTCAAGAGCCAAGGTAGTAGGCTAGGGCAGCCTACCTTGGAGTAGCCACTGCACAACCTACCATGCCTTCCACCACGGCTCATGTTCAAGACCACGACCCTTGGTAGAGCTCGTGGTAGGCTAGGAAGTAGCCTCTCCAAAACTTCCCAAAATAAGCTCCTCTTCATGAGCCACTTCACAGCTCATGGTGAAGACCACGACTTATGGGAAGGCTCATGGAGGAGAGTTGGGTGTGCGAAGGTGGAGAGGAGTTATCAAGCCACCACTTCAAGGCCTACGAGAGGGACTAAGACTCATGCCAAGCGCCACGACTCGTGGATTTCGTTGTGAAGGTTCCTTAGTTTTATGGGCTAAAGGCCCTTTTGCAAAGCCACTGTCTCAAGGTCTAAGAAGGGGACCGTGGCTCGTGGTCATGACCACGGGTTGTTGTCATGACCATGGCTCGTGGGACCCCACGTGGCACTCGGGCAACTTACTTTAATTGAAGGGTGTTTTGGGTAATTTTGGTTTTAGTCCAACTTGAGTGAGGTCATTTTGCCTTAACTTAGGGTCACTATATAAGTCTAAAAAACAATCTACATAACTCATTATTTCCTAAAACCAATAAATACCAAAGTTCATCCTGTCAAAAAAATTCTCCCTTTAGAAAACTCAAAGAAGAAGATGAAGAAGGAGATTGAAGCTAGGATTCAAGAAGCAAGGTTCTTCATATCAATTTCATTGGAATTTCTTGTTGAGGTATGGTAGTCTTAATCCATTGACCGGAGCACCACATGGAGTCATACTCGGTCAAATAAAACCCTTGTCTAACTGATCCTTCAATTGTTCCTTCAACTCTTTTAACTCAGCTGTAGCCATTCTATAAGGCAAAATTGAGATAGGTTGTGCATTTGGAAGAAGGTCAATACCGAAGTCTATTTCCCACTCGGGAAGAATATCGGGTAGATCATCTGGGAACATTTTCGAGAAATTATTTACAATGGGGACCGACTGAAGAGTAGGGGTTTGAGAATCTACATCCCTCTCCCTAACAAGATGGTAAATATAATCCTAGAAGATCATCTTTCTAACTTTGAAACATGAGACAAACTGACCCTTAGGCATAGAATTTCCCCCTTCCACTCAAGGATAGATTCATTTGGGAATTGAAAATTGACCACAAGAGTTCTATAATCTATAGAAGCATAACATGTATGTAATTAGTCCATACCCAAGATAACATCAAAGTCTAACAAGTCAAGCTCTACCAAATCAACAAGAGTAACTCTATGAGATAAGGAAACGAGACATCTTCTATAACCACCAAAGAATCACCAACAGGGGTAGAGATAGAAAAAGACTCTAATAAAACTTTCGGAGGAACATCAAACCTTATTTCCACATAGGGCATCACAAAAGATAAAGTAGCACCATGATCCAACAAGGCATACACATCAATGAGAAAGCCTTTTAACATATCGGTCACTATATCCGGGGAGCTCTCTTGGTCACCTCGAGTTTGGAGAGCATAGAAATGGTTTTCCTTGGGAGAATTAGAGTTCGAACCACTAGAAGGAGCTTGCTCTCTCTTCCCTTAGCCATAAGCACCAGGCAATCCCTCATACTATCATACTTTCTCCCATACTTCACATAAGTAGACTTAGTTACATAAGAACGCCCGCCATTACCCCTTTTCGGTTTAGAGTTGGACACCATATCCTTGTTGATCCTTGGAGTAGCGTTAGAGGAACCTTGGTTGGAAAACCTTTGTTTAAGCCTTGGTCGACCTTGTCCATCGGACCTAGCATTGGAGAAGTTCCCATCACCGGTCCTAGATCTTTTCACCTCCCTATTATTTTCCTTAAGTTTCAATTCCTCAATTTGTTGGGCGTACACCATAAGACATGAGATATTCATATCATGACGGAGCATTGCTGCACTACATTCTTTTTCTACCATGTTGGACACGCCCATCAAAAACCTCTTCATCTTAGCCCTTGAATCAGCCACCATAGTTGGAGAATACTTGGAAAATAGAGTGAACTTTAGGGCATACTCCTTCACACTCATACTTCCTTGATGAAGGTTAATGAACTCTTCCACTTTCGCTTCCCTCAACTCTAAGGGAAAGAATCTATCCAAAAATGCCGATTTAAAAAATTTCCATTTTATGGGACCCGCTTCTACCTACCTCACCCCCTTCCATTCATCATTCCATACTTGAGCAACGTCTTTCAATTTGTAAGCAGCTAACTCCGCCTTTTCTTTAGGATTCAACCCCATAATAACAAGTACCTTATATACATCGTTGATAACCTTTGAGGATCCTACTCCACCTTGGAGCCATGAAATTTGAGGGGGTGGTTCATTCTTGCAAAATTCCTCACTCTGGAAGCTACCAAATTCCCATTAGGATTCACAGAAGCTACAACATCTATATTGGCCTAAGCCGCCAAAACCTGGGACAACATTTGAAAAGCATACCTAACCTCCACATTTGTCATATTCTCAGCTAAAGGATCAACCAGATCTTAAGGAGAAGCTCCTTGTTCCACATTGTCACCCTCCATACTTCTAGCATATAACCTTCTAGTATTCATATCCTGAAGAACATAGGGCAAGGATTAGGAGAGAGATCTTATAGAGTTAAACTCTATGGTACCACTTAAGAGTAATGAAAGAAGTGGAATTTCCTTAGCATCTAATTGCTTCTCATTCATAAATGTGGCACTCTTCACACTCATGAACAAGATTCTACTAGACGTGGCTTATGAGAAATAATCCTAGAATCATTCTAAACCTTGTGCTCTAATTACCAAGTTTGTAATGACCCAGGGGTACCCCCTAGATGTAACATGGCGTATAAAACCCTAAAGGACTCTATACAAGGCACTTAGTTCTCATAACATATGCAATAGAACAATAAGAGTAAAAAGGCATTTTCAAGTCTAAAATGTTCATAAAAGAAATACGGAAGTCTAGACACTATGTCTCAACATAGCCATCTATTATAATGTTAGAATGAAATAGGGAATAGCCCATACAATATGTCCAAAAAGGAAAATACATGAAACGAACCTACAACATGTGAAAAAGCCATCCTCAAACCATGAGGACTCACCAACAAGCTCAAAAGATAGTCAAGTCCAAACACTAGCCACTAGAATGGTCACCTCGAGAATCGGACCCTACACTTGGGAAAAATGTAGGAAAAGTATGCGTTAGTACAAAAATGCATTAGGTATGATAGCCATGCTTAAAAATATTGAACATTCTAAAGGGATATTTCATTTGAAAGTATGCAATTTATCAATTTAAACATCAACATAAAGATAGTGGAAAAGAATAAGTCATAAACATAGTCAACATACTCATCATCATCATAAAAGCCATTGAAAACTCATATACAAAGCTTATTGAATAACCATAGTTCATAATTCATATTCTTGTTCTTATTGTGGGAACAAGCCTTAACCGATATGAGACCATGAGAGCTTGACATGGAATCCAATGACTCCTACACTGAAAAGTGTTTGTCTACTTGCCTAAGGTAGAACTGGTAGCTTTAGCTTAGGTGGATCCACTAACTAAATATCCTATAGGGTCACTTAGTTTATGTGATAAGGAGATTTCTACTAGAACCCGGCCTTGACTCTCGTGAGGGCTTCCATCCCAAGATATTGATTCTAAGAACCCGGGCTCAACAAACATGGGGGCTCCCATCTTATATCAATATCCACTAGATGGTAAGAGTTTATTCCCATGGAGTACATATTAAGTCATGACTGAATTCATATTTATGGAAGAATGTCTTGACATTCAATCCAACATAATTAATATGATAGCTCTTAGATCATGTCCGAACAACTATCACCATCCATGACCTATTTATGATGGCTATAGAGCTTTTGATTCAATTAGGTGAGAAAAGACTTTCAACCTTAGAATCTTCATATTGTGACAAAACCTTCCACGTAATACCATAGTCATGCAGAACTGTGTATATGAGAATATCCTTTCAACAATACAACATCTACATCATAATCATAGACACTGCACTCTCAAAGTGTTCTTAAAGCATATACATAAACTTCATAAAATGAGTAATTCTCATACTTTGGTCTTTCAAGGTTCAAAGATCATATCTAATAAAGACATCTTGAATTACTACATTAGATATGAATATCATCATAATTCAATCAACCCAATCACTTACATGCATAATTTCAAAACATTCTTCTTTCATCATCGAGCCCACATCACAAGATCATAATTAAGAAATAACGGGGTTTCATGGGTTCTTGGGGATACAACATAAAAACCATAGTAAATTAACAATTCATGCATAATATAACATAATTCAATCATTAGAGTCGATTTTTAAAGGAACCCATGACTTTTGAATCAAACCCTAACATTTGGGAATTTTGATATTAAAATTAGGGTTTTGAAGGTGCTCTATGGATGAACACTATCCCTGGATTAAGAGCAACCATAACTTTAAAATGAATCTTAATGAAAGTATCTGAAGAACCATGCTTCTTGAACCATAGCTTCAGTCATCTTCTCCTTTGTTTTCTTCTTCTTCTTCTTCTTCTTCTTCTTCTTCTCCTTCTCTCCTTCTCCTTATCCTTCTCCTTTTCCTTGTCCTTATCCTTCTCCTTTTCCTTGTCCTTATCCTTCTACTTCTCCTTCTCCTTCTCCTTCTCCACTTTCTTATTCTTCGTCTTCTCCTTCTTATTTTTTCTTCTTCTTCTTCTTCTTCTTATCCTTCTTATCCTTCTTCTCCTTCTTCTTCTTCTCCTTCTCCTTCTCCTTCTCCTCCTTCTCCTCCTTCTCCTTCTCCTTCTCCTTCACCTTCTCCTTCTCCTTCTCCTTTTTCTTCTCCTTCTCCTCGTTTTCCTTCTCCTTTTCCTTCTCCTTCTCCTCCTTCTCCTTCTTCTTTTTCTTCTTATCCTTCTTCTTCTTCTCCTCCTTCTTCTCCTTCTCCTTCTCCTCATTCTCCTCCTCCTCCTTCTTATTCTTCTTCTTCTTCTTCTTCTTCTTCTCCTTCTCCTTCTCCTTCTTCTTCTCCTTCTTATCCTTCTCCTTCTTCTTCTCCTTCTTCTTTTTCTCCTTCTCCTTTTCCTTCTCCTTCTCCTTTTTGTCCTCCTCTTTCTCCTTCTCCTTCTCCTTCTCCTTATTCTTCTTCTTATTCTTCTTTTTCTCCTTCTCCTTCTCATCACCATCCTCCTCCTCCTACTCCTTCTCTCGTGCTCCTGCTCCTGCTCCTTATCCTTCTTCTCCTTTTCCTTCTCCTTCTCCTTCTCCTCCTCCTCCTCCTCATCATCATAATCCTTCTCCTCCTCCTCCTCCTTCTTCTTGTTCTTCTTTTTCTAGAGAGAGAATTTTTGAGAATATGAACTTTTGGAAATTGATTTGGGGTTTTGGAAAAAATGAGGATAATGGGTGTAAATTTTGGTTAAAATAACTTATATAGGTTTATAAAACTTAGGCAAAAGGTCCTTACTTAAATTAGACTAAAACTGGAGTCACCCAAAACATCCTTCACTTAAAGTAGACTTCCCAGGTACCACGAGGGGCTCCACGAGCCATGGTCCCCTTCGTGGATTTGAGGCAGTGGCTAGGCAATAAGTGAATTTAGCCCACAAGACCAAGGTAACTTTATGAGGGGCTCCATGAGTCGCGGTGGTTGCCACGAGTCATTGTCCCTCTTGTAGGCCTTGAGGCATTGGCTTGACAATTCCTTTCCACCCTCAGACACCCAACTCTCCTCCACGAGCCGCAAAGTGGCTCGTGAAGAGGAGCTTGTTTTAGGCAGTTTTGGGGAGGCTACTGCCTTGCAACCACGGGGCGTGGTGGGCAGTTCCTTGGCTAATTTTTAGCAGCTTTTGCCGTTGCCCATTTTTATTGACTCTTGCCCTTCTTCCTTGACGTTAGCTCTCACGTTTAGCTCTATTTTAGCCTATCAACTTACGGGGTATTATGAATCCCAATGTCTTTAAAAACAAGTATAACTAATGTGAAGTATGATTATGAAGATGAATAGATTTTACTGTTGCTTGAGGTACCTTCCATGAAGTAAGTTGACTTAGAGGTGATGACCCAAGTCTTGACTAAGAATGAGTAAGGTTACTTGAGAAGTATTCCTTTGTTATTATGATATTGATGTATGTTCATGATTATGTTTATGGTTTATATTGGCTAACCATGATTTTTATGTTGTTTATGCTACATATCATATTTAGTACTTAAGTGTACTAACGCATACTCTTTCCTACATTCTTTTCAAATGTAGGGTCCAGCAATGTAGATTCTCACACTCGTGGCTAGCTCTCTTGTTGATCAAGGAAGTGAAGATTTGGTGAGTCATCATTGTGTTCGAGGATGTGATCACCCTTTTACCTTACGTCTTTCTCTTATGTCTTGAAATATTGTGTGGGCTACGTCCAAAGACTTTATTCATGTTGTTTTTGATGGTTTAAGACAATGATATTAGACTTTCGCTCGTTTTATACATGACTTTGATTGTGTTGAAATGTTTTAAATTTTCACACCCATTTCTATTACTTTATGTTATGAAATGCTAAGTGGCTTGTATGGAGCCTCTCGGGGTCTTATATGCCTTGTTACATTTAGGGGGTACCCCTGGGTCATGACAAACTTGGTAATCAGAGCACAAGCTTTAGAATGGTTCTAGGATGTCTCAAACCACGACAAGTAAAGTTCATAAGTGTGAAGCATGACACATTTATGAATGAGTGGCTACTATATGGTTAGAAACTTCAATTCTTCATTCTCTAAATCGTGCCATAGAGTTTAACTCTATAAAGTCTTTCTTCTAATCCTTACCCAATGGATTTTAGGATATGACTACTAGAAGGGATAATGCCTAAAGGATTGAGGGAGACAATGTGAAAAAAGAGGTTCCTCCCTAAGCTCCTCATCAAGCTCTGATTGATCCTTTGATTGAAAATGTGACGAATGCGAAATTTAGGTCGGCTTTCCAAGTGTTGTTTCTAGCTATGACGGCATAAGAAAATAGAGAGGTGGTAACCTCCATGAACCCAAATATGGGTACGGCGGCCGCAAGAGTGAGGGACTTTATAATGATGAACCCTCCCAAATTTTATGTCCCCAAAGTTGAAAAAAAATCCTCAAGAGTTTATTAATGAGGTCTACAATATACTTGATATCATGGGAGTGACTTCGGTAGAGAAGGTGGAGTTAGCTGCTTACCAACTTAAAGGGGTTGCATAGATTTGGTTTAATTAGTGAAAAGAGTCAAGGCTGGAAGAAGCGGGTCCCATAGAATGGGAAAGGTTCAAAAGTACTTTTGTTGATCGATTTTTCCCTCTTGAGATGAGAGAGGCCAATATACTTGAGTTCATCAACCTTAGGCAAGGAAATATGAGTGTAAGGGAATATGCTTTGAGTTTCACTAAACTATCTAAGTATGCTCATTCTATTATGGTGGATCGTAGAACCAAGATGAGTAAGTTTGTGCGGGGAGTGTCCTACTTGGTTTTCAAAGAGTGCTGCACCGCTATTGTTGTTCATGACATGGATATTTCTCACCTTATGGTGCATGCCCGACAAATTGAGGAAGAGAAACTCAAGGAAAGATCTATAGAGGCAAACAGGGCAAGGGTCGATGATGTTAACTTTTCACATTCTAGGTTCGGTGGATGGGGTCGTTCAAGGTTTCAACAAAAGTTCTTCGGGAAAGGTTCTTCAAATGCTTCTTCAAGGTATAACAATTAAAGGGTGTCTTACCCTAAATGTCATTGAAATTGTGGTAATAGGTCCTCAATGCCTATTTGTGTTAAATGTGGGAGAAATCATGAGGGTAAGTGTCTAGCGGGCTCCAATGCTTGTTTTAGGTGTGGTAAGACGGATCAAAAGATAAGGAACTGTCCTTCTATTGCTAAGAATGAGGGAGATACTCGTTGTAGGGCTTAACCCTACCCTTCTTCCTGTCCAAGTGGTTCGGGTGCAAGTGCTCCTAAGCAAAATCGATTCTATGCTCTCAAAAGTAGAGTTCATAAAGAGAACTCCCCAAATGTGATGATTGGTATGTTAAGCTTTTCAATTAGATTTGTATGCTTTACTTGATCTAAGGGATACTTTGTCTTTTGTGACTCTTTATGTGGCCATGAGGTTCGATGTGCTCCCTGATGTTATTAGAGCCTTTTTTTGTCTCTTCCCTGTTAGTGATTTTGTGGTGGCTAAGCGGGTCTATAAAGGATGTACCATTTTCTTATCCCATAGATTTACTCTTGTTGATTTGGTAGAGCTAGATATGCTAGATTTTGATGTTATCCTTGGGATGGATTGGCTACACTCTTGTTATGCTTCAATTGATTGTAGAACTAGGGTAGTCAAATTCCAGTTTCCAAATTAACATATCCTAGAGTGGAAGGAGGGGGGGGGGGGGGAATTATATGCCTAAGAGTGAGTTTATATCTTGTCTTAAAGCTAGAAGGATGATTTCTATGGTTGTTTGTACCATCTAGTTAGGGTGAGGGATATGAATTTCGAAACCCCTAGTCTTGAGTTGGTCCCCATTGTGAATGAGTTTTTGAAAGTGTTACTATATTATCTACTCGGTATTCCTCCCAAAAGGGAGATATTATTCAGTATTGACATTCTCCCAAATACGCGACCTATTTTTATTCCTCTTTATAGAATGGTTTCGGTGAAACTTAAGTAGTTGGAAGAACAATTGAGGTATTTATTGGATAAGGGTTTCATCCGACCAAGTATCTCTCCATGGGGTGCTCCAGTATTGTTTGTTAAGAAGAAAGATGGTCCCTTCATTGATTATGTGCAACTGAACAAGGTGACCATTAAGAACAAGTATCCTCTGCCAAGGATAAGGATAGATGATCTATTTGACCAACTTCAAGAGACAAGTTATTTCTCTAAAATTGATCTTCGGTCGGGTTATCACCAATTCAGGGTGAAAGAGGAATATATTCATAAAACAACTTTTAAAACCTGATATGGTCACTATGAGTTTCTTGTGATGTCTTTTGGTTTGACTAACGCTCCGACGACATTCATGGACTTGATGAACTAAGTGTTTAGGCAATATCTAGACATGCTTGTGATTGTGTTTATCGATGATATTTTGATCTATTCTAGAAGTGAGAATGAGCACATTGATCAGTTGAGGATTGTATTGCAAATCCTCTAGGCCCAATAACTTTTTGCCAAGTTTAGCAAATGTAAATTATTGTTAAGATTTGTCGCTTTCTTAGGCCATATTGTTTCAAGCAAGGGTATTGAGATGGATTCAATTAAGACGGATGTGGTAAAGAGTTGGTCTAGACCTCTATCACCGAAAGATGTTAGAAGCTTCTTGGGTTTGGCCGGTTATTATAGAAGATTTTTGAGGGGTTTTTCGTCATTGCTTCTCCGTTGACAGACTCTAATCAAAAGAAGGCTAATTTTATATGGTCGGATGGTTGTGATAAAAGTTTTCAAGAGTTGAAGGATATACTTACTTCCACTCTGGTGTTGGCTTTACCGGAAGGTACACATGGTTTTGTGGTATATTGTGACGCCTCTAGAGTGGGGTTGGGATGTGTGCTTATGTAAAATTGTAAGGTGATTGGCTATGCTTCAAGATAACTTAAAATCCATGAGAAGAATTATCCTACTCACGACCTTGAATTAGTAGCGGTCAAATTTGCCTTAAAGATTTGGAGGCATTATTTGTATGGGGTTCATGTTGATGTTTTCACCGACCACAAGAGATTGCAATATATGCTTAGTCAAAAAGATTTGAATCTATACCAACGAAGGTGGCTTGAATTATTGAAAGATTACGACATGAGTGTTCTTTATCACCCCAACTAATCTAATGTAGTGGCAGATGCCCTTAGTAGATTGCCCATGGGTAGTGTTGCTCATGTTGAAGATGATAGAAAATAGTTGGCAATAGAAGTGCATAGATTAGCCCGATTGGGTGTTCGATTGGTAGATTATGATAAGGGTGGTGTCATGGTCCATAATGGTTCTGAATCATCCTTTGTAAATGATGTGAATGCTAAGCAATGTCTTGATCCGACTTTGGGAGAATTGAAACAAATAGTACTCAAGAAGTCTGTTGAGGCTTTATCACAAGGAGGACGTGTGCTACTTAGATACCAAGGCCGTTTATGTGTTCCAAATGTGGATAAGCTTAGGGAACAAAATTCGATGGAAGCCCATAGTTTTCGATATTTTATTCACTCGAGAGCCACCAAGATGTACTGTCACTTATGGGAAGTCTATTGGTGGAATGGGATGAAGAGTGATATTGCGGTATATGTGGACAAATGTCTGAATTGTCCACAATCAAGTTTGAGCATCAGAAATCCGGATATTTAGCTCAAGATACTAGTATTCCCACTTAGAAGTGAGAAGATGTAAATGTGGACTTTATAGTTGGGCACCCGACGTCAACATGATTCTATTTGAGTGGTTGTAGATCGAATGACAAAATCGGCACATTTCCTTCCCGTTAAGGTTTCTTATTCGACTGAACACTATGCCAAGTTGTATTTGATAGAAATGGTAAGATTACATGGTGTGCCCTTGTCCATTATCTCTGATAGAGGTACCACGTTTACTTCTTAGTTTCAGAAGTCATTCCAAAAGGGGCTTGACACTAAGGTCAAGCTTAGCACAACCTTTCACCTACAAACTGATGGGCAAATGGAGAGAACGATCCAAACTTTTGAGGATATGTTGAGATAATGTGTCATCGATTTCAAGGGAAGTTGGGATGAATACTTGCCTCTAATGGAGTTCTCTTATAATAATAGCTACCATTGTAGTATTAGTATGGCCCCTTTTGAAGCTCTCTATGGTAGGATGTGTAGATCTCCTAGAGGGTGGTTTAAAGTGGGTGAAGTTGCTTTCATTGGACCCGAATTAGTTCTTGAGGCCATGGAGAAAGTCCAGCTTATTAGAGAGAGGTTGAGAACCGCCCAAAGACAAAAAAAGTCCTACGCCGATGTGAGAAGAAGAGAACTAGAGTTTGAGGTTTGTGATTGGATCTATTTGAAAATCTCTCCCATGAAGGGTGTGATGAGATTTGGGAAGAAAGGGAAACTTAGCCCCCAATACGTCGGCCCGTATCAAATCTTGAAACATGATAGTAAGGTTGGTTAGGAGTTAGATTTACCAAATGTGTTGGCAATGGTGCATCCCGTTTTCCATGTCTCATTGCTTAAAAAGTGTGTTAGAGATCCAACATACATAGTTTCTCTTCATTGGTTGGGAGTTTTTGAGAACCTTTCATATAAGGAAGTCCCAATTGAGATTCTACACTGATAAATTAAGAGATTGAGGAACAAGGAAATAGCTTCCGTGATGGTTTTGTGGAGAAACCACTTCATTGAGGGTGCTACTTTAGAGGCCGAGGACAAGGCTGATATGAAGTCCCTCTATCCTCATCTTTTTTCTCCTATTCTAGTTTGAGGTAATGATTTTTCCTCTTGGTTTGCTTATGTTTGGAATCAGGTGTCCTTTATGTGTATCCATGACTTCCTTATGATATGAATCGCTACGTTGTGACAGAAATGACTTATGTGAATTACTTTCCTCATGTTGTTGTGCATTAAGTATTAGTTGCCTATAGACTTCATGAGATGAGTTATTGAACATGCCTTGACTTGGAGTGGAGATTTCCTTCTAGAATATGTGCTTTTTTAGATTGAAATTCATATGTGCTCCATGAGATTATGTTAAGCATGTTTTAGAGTTGGAGATGATAAATTCCTCCTTGAAGTAAGGAATGTTAAAATTTAATGCATATTAGGTTGTTAGATGTAGTTCCTACTTCCTTATAGTACATTAAGTATGCTTGGCTTGGAGTTGATGTTTCGTCCTTAGTTGTGTGCATTTTGATGAGTTGCATGCATTATGGGCTGCTAGTCTTGAGTCTTTTCATTTAGAAACATGTTTGGAATCTCATTTGAGGATGAATGATCCCAAGGGGAGATATTGTAACACCCCATAGTATAAAGAGGGAACCAAGAAAAATTCACAGAAGCTATAGGTGCCACCCACGAGGGCCAACCATGTCCCGTGGTTGGATCCACACCCCATAGATGGGCACCATGTGGACATTGCCTAAGGAAGAACCACAGCTAGGTCCCATGCCCCATAGATAGGTCCATGATCCATGGTTAGGAAGTCGTGGGTCAAGGTCCTGAAAACCAAGTCCCAGAACATAAACCACGCTTGACGTGGATGGACCGGTCCGTTGACGTGGTCTCATGGGTGGGGTTTGTGGGACGGTAGTGAGGACTAAAAGGTCTTTTTCGATTTTAATTAAATCAATGTGGTGTTGTTTTTTACTACATCTAAACTACCTACATAAGCCTTTTAACCTCCAAATTAGACCCATTTAGTTCATTCTCTCAAATCCCAAAAGAAAAACTAAAAACTCCTCTCAAATATTCTATCTCTAGAAGTTGGAAGAAGAAGGAAGAAATTCAAGCTAATTCAAGTTCAAGGTCTCCAATCTTCAAGATTTAGTGGGCAAATGGACTGGTATGATGGCTTTTCATTTATGGGATCCTTCCTCCCATGGAGTCCCCTAGAATTCCCCAATTTGATGAAGAATTCCCCAAGTCTAGCTATGGTTTCTTCCAATGTTGTGAGTTATGATGATTGTTGATCCAATTGAGTGGATTGTGATTGTTTATGATTTAATTAGTTTAATTAAATGTTATTAGAGTGAAATTACATGCCTCCATGCCTATATCATTATTATGATATAAAATTGATATAGTTGGGTTGGTGCCATGAAGTGAAACTTTGTGGGTTTAGGCTAGTCCTTAGAGGATTGATGAATTATGATTAGAATTTCTTTAGAAAGAAGCTTAGATGATGATCATTAGATCTAGGACTTTGAGAGTAAAGCTTATGATATGAAATGTTATTATTGTTGAGGAAGGGATACTTACCACATGAATTGCCTAATTATGAATATATGAATGTGAAAGGCTTTCTCACATTAGTGATTCTTGGTTGAAAGGATTCCTCACCTAAAATTTATCTAGACTAAAAGACTATGTAATTGATGAGGCTAGAGAGGACTACCCTTGACCTTTATATGTGAAGGATATGAGGTGATTTCCCATACTCCTTAGAATTGAACAAGAGGGAATTTCCCTATGTTCCTATTATGATTAAGCGGATATAGAGGTGAGTACCCATGATCCTTATGAATTATGTGGAGGCGATTACTCGTGTCATATGATGTGATTGTGGAGGCAATTTCCTATGATCTTAAGGTAAGTAAGGCAAGAGGCGAATACCCATTAGCCGGTGTAAGTTAGGAAATGAGGTGAATCCCCATGCCTTTTAAAGTAGGTATAAATAATCTAAAATATGATTATGAAGATGACTAACTTGGATTGTTGCTTGAGGTACCTTCTAAGAAGTAAGTTGACAAAGAGGTGATGACCCAAGTCTTGACTAAGGATGAGTAAGGTTGCTTGAGAAGTATTCCTTTCTTATTATGATATTGATGTATGTGCATGATTATTCTTATGGTTTATATTGACTAACCATAATTTTTATGTAGATTATTCTAGCTATCATATTTAGTACTTAATTGTACTAACACATACTCTTGCCTACATTCTTATCAAATGTAGGGTCCGGCGACATAGATTCTCACACTCGTGGCTAGCTCTCTTGTTGATCAAGGAAGCGAAGATTTAATGAGTCCTTATTGTGTTGTAGGATGCGATCATCATTTTCCCTTATTTATTTCTCTTATGTCTTGTACTATTGTATGGGCTGTGTCCCATGACTTTATTCATGTTGTTTTAGATTGTTTGAAATAATGATGTCAAACTTCCACTCGTTTTATAAAAGACTTTGGTTTTGTTGAAATGTTTTAAATTTTTTCACCATTTTCTATTATTTTATGTTATGATATGCTAAGTGGCTTGTATGGGGCCTCTCGGGGTCTTATACGCCTTGTTACATTTAGGGGGTACCCCTGGGTCGTGTAGTACCACTGGGTTGTGACACTTTCAACTCTAGGACAGGCATGTTTGGAAGCTGAAACTGGACTACACTAGTTCTATAATTAATAAGAGTAGAATATGAGTTCAACCTATCCATACCAAGGATAACACCAAAGTCTACCATATCAAGCTCTACCAGATCAACAAGAGTATCTTTATGGAACAAGGAGTCTGGAGACTTTCAATAGACCCTCTTAGCTACAACAGAATCACCAAAAGGAGTAGAGACATAAAAAGGATCTAACAGCACAAATGGAAGAATATTAAACCTCATAGCCACATATGGCATCCCAGAAGACAAGGTAGTACCGAGGTCAAGTAAAGCATAAACATCAAGTTGAAAGACTTTCAACATATCAGTAACCACATCGGGAGAACCCTCTTGTTCACCACAAGTTTTAACTGCACAAAATTTGTTTTGCTTGGGAGCATCTAAACCCACAGAATTATAACCAAATGAAGAATTAGGTTGAACCCTTTGACGATTATCTCTATCATTTTTAGCAACTGAAGGGAAATCTCTTATCTTGTGGTCCTATTGCCACAATAAAAAAAAGCATTGCAACCCTGTAGACACTTGCCCTCGTGCTTCCTTCCACACTTAGCACAGGTAGGAAACATTGACCCACTACCACTTTCTCCTTGGGGATAAGGATTAGGCACGCTCTCTTTGTTGAACTTAGAAGGAGCATTGGAGGAACTTTTGAACAGAAAAACTTTGTCGAAACTTAGGACGACCTTGTCCATCGGTCCTAGAATGTGAGAAGTTACTATTACTGGTAATATGTCTCTTTGCCTCCCTAGAATTTTCCTTAAGTTTCTCCTCTTTAATTTGTTGAGCATGAACCATGAGACGAGAAATGTCCATATCATTGACATGCATAGCGATACGACATTCCTTAACTACCATTTCGGACCCACCCAAAACAAGCCTACTCATCCTTGTCCTAGGGTCAGCAATCATAGTAGGAACATATCAAGACAATTTTGTAAACTTCAAAGCATATTCCTTCACACTCATACTTCCTTGACGAAGGTTGATGAATTCAATGATCTTTGCCTTCCTCATCTCAAGGGAAAGAACCTATCAAGGAACATAACTTTGAACTTTTCCCAATCGAGAGGAACCGCATCTTTCGGTCTCCCCTCTTTCCATTGGTTGAACCATATTTGAGCAACACCCTTAAGTTGATAGGTGGAAAACTCAACCTTTTACACTGGCATTACTCCCATAATCATCAAACCCTTGTACACCTCATCAATGAACTCTTGAGGGTTTTCATCAACTTGAGAACCATAAAAATCCAGAGTATTTATTCTAGTGAGTTCCCTTACTCTATATTCTACCGTACTCACATTTTGGTTCACGGGGACCACAATCTCCCTAATGGCTTGGGTCATCATGGCTTGAGTCAATACTAGAGTAGCAGCCCTAAACTCCGCATTAGTCACTTGCTCGATCAAAGGGTCGACCAGAACTTTAGATGGAGCTTCTTGGTTCGTATTCTCTCCCGTATTCCTTCTAGCTTAAGCTCTTTGAGTAGCCATATCCTATAGAGCATGGAATAAGGATTAGGAGAGATACCTTATAGAGTTAAACTCTATGCACGACTTTAGAGTAATGAAAGAAATGGAGTTTCTTAAACATCTGATAGCCTTTTATTCATAAATGTGGCGCGCTTCACATGTATGAACAAGACTCTACTTAAAATAGATGATGAGACTTCCTAGGACTTTTCTGGTAGACCCTAGGCATAACATGCCATATAAGACCCCGAGAGGCACCATACAAGCAACTTAGCTTTCATCATACAAGAAATAGAATACAGGGATTTAAAAGACATTTCAATATATCAAAGTATTATAGAACATAGTGGAAATCTAATGATTATCTCAAAGCCATCTAGTACATAAGAATGAATTTGGGCATGGCCCGTACATCATCTCCAAAAACTAAAGCTGGAAAGACAGAAAACAATGAATGTCTTGTCCTCGAAGTATGAGGACTCACCAAAGCTCGAAATCTCTAGCTATGAAACTAGGAACCCTAACGGTCAAATCCGACGTTTGCAGAAATATAGACAGGAGTATGCATTAGTAAAAAATATATACCAAGTATGTAGACACACATAAAACTTTCGAAGCATACTTAGAGGAGATACCTTCATGAAATGCAATGATAAAGCTACAACATGAGCTAAAGAGTTAGAAAACATGAGTCATAAATATGGTCAATGCACATAGTCATCATCTTAAACATGTATGAGATACTTCCTTGAAGTAACCTTAGTTCATCATAAATTGCTTTTGGGAAGTAGCCTTAACCGACATATAAGACCATGATAGCTATTATCATGGAATTGAGTGTCTGCCCTACATTGAAAAAGGGTTGTTGTCCTAGCTAAAGTAAGGACCATAAACTTCTAGCTTATGTGGATCCACTAGCTAATGTCATCTTGAAAATACTATGTTGGTACATAGTTTATATGTCATGGATATTCACCACTTGTCTACTCGGTACTAAGCTTACTTCCACTAAATTGTTCTTAATTCTATTCATCTTCCCTCTTAAAGGAAAATGGGTAATCGCCTCTTGTCCTTATCATGTAACATGGGTAATCGCCTCTTGTCTTTCAATTAGAGAGCATGGGTAATCGCCTCTTGCCTCAACATTAGAATAACTCCTTAACATTAGTTCATTTTAAGTGAGAAGTCCTGTCAACCCTAAGAACCCTTATTATGTGAGAAGACCTTCCACAAATCATGCTTTCATGTATATGTGAGTGATGTTTGTGTAATTAAGACACAACTTCCAATGCAAATATCTACAATCGTACAATAGTAAAGTAACCCAACCAAAGGTTGTGGTTGAGTCCCAAGGGAGTGGGCTTGAGAATTAATAGAAAAATAAAATTTAGTTCTAACTAGTCATAGCTAAAAACATTTTCAAATACAAACATGTCAAAACTAAGGGGAGACGCAAGCGTCAAATATCAGTGGAGGTTTGTCACAAGTAAATAAAAACAACAAAAATGCAAAGAGTACTAATCAAGGGGGATAAATTATCTCTCGAGCAACTTACTCCGAATCAAATGGGTTCCTCTCAGACACCCAATCATCTCGGCTATCCGCCCTTTGGTAACATAGTACTGCTTCAAGGAATTGCTCGGTGACAAACCAATTGTCCATTTTTACTGCCTGATCCTTTCTTTTAGGGCTAAGCACAATGGAACAAAAGGTGAGGTAATACCTTTTGGCGACTTGCCGAATGGGTTCGGCGATTCTCAGATCTTCATTTCTTTGTTCTTTCAGTTGCCTTTGTTCCTTTCTGCTAAGTAGTGTCCATGCTTTCCCTCAAACTCCAAATACCTAAAACTGAAGGGTTTTCATGAAATATTAAGACAAAATATACATTTGAGGACACTAATTCTAGTAAAATATAGCCCTAAATGAGTCTAATTTGTGGACTCATCAACATCCCCAACTTAAACTTTTGCTTGTCCTCAAGCAAAATCAAGCTCAACTGTTCAAAAAGGAGGTCTCAAACAAAGTTGCACAAGACTCAATCATGAATGCACAGAACAAGACTCAAGTTACTTATGCAAAGATCAAATGTGCACTCAAAGATTCAAGTTGTGACTCACTAATATCAAAGAATCTCATGCTCACAATATTTGGTTCAAATGCAAGTTCAAGCTCAACCAAAGTGTTCAAATGCCCTCACATAAGAAATGATTCCATATTCACACACAATGGTTTGCAATTTAAAGATTTGGAATCCAATGCAATGCTCAAGCTCATAAAGACGGACATGATGCATAATTTCACCCATAGGTTTGCCTATATTTTTCGATCAACATTTGTTTCAGCTCACTCAAGATGAAAAAGGTCTTTTCAAGGCGTGTAATGGGGATGAGTGGAAAGGTATGGTCATATAGGCTTAGTGACTTTTATCCTTGTGAGATGTGGTATTCATAACACTTATTTTGCTCTTCCTTCATCATTTTTGTTATTGATCATAAGTCATCCCATTATTCACTTCTTATGGATTTTTGGAAACCCCATTTTCTTTATATCTTCACACTTTATTTCTCAACTTTTTCATTCTTTTTCTTTTCTTTTCACTTTTCTCATTTTTTTTTAAATATATTTTTTTAGTTTTTATTTTTTTATGGAGGGGTTCCATTTTTCTCTAAATCATGGGTAAGAAGGACTTTCTTGCACTTCTTGATTTACCTTTTCTTTGACCACACCCCCAACTTAGGATTTTGGCTAAAGTTGGCTATTCAAACTAACCACAACTTCATGAGGATTATTGGTAATGGATAAAGAAAGGTTGTGATTTCATTAAGTTTCTTCCAAAGAAAGGTAAGGCTTAAGAGGTGTTACAAAGAGGTTCACACATTCTCATAAGGTAGGCCACAAAGAGGTTTATGTCAAATTGGCTCACACTCTTTAAAGTTTCCTAATATCATATGAAGTGATAGCCTTACTTAGTCGATTGGACTAACATGGAAAATTCTAGGATCTATCATGCATGTTCCAACGTAAGCTTATCACACTAGACATTGACACTATAATCAAACAAGACTCCACACTTTCATTTTTGTGCAATGATCATCAAAAGAGACTCAATTTGATACTAGGCTAGTCATAATAAGATACAAAGAGTTCACATATTGTCTATGCAACTTCATTTGGCCTCATCGTAGTCACACATTCATGTTCGTTCGATTGAGAGAACTATTCAACTCATCGGTATTGATCGAAACCGAGACTTAAATTTTGTAAAAGAACTGGCACATTCTACACACGAGAGGTGGCAAAATTTTTTTAAAGGGTTAAAATCATTTTTTCAATTTAAAATAAAAGGAGCCACAAGCTCAAACATCCACAAAAACAGTATTAACACAACATTATAGCTCACAACCTTCCGAAATAAACTAATCTATAGGGTACATGCTTTTGATAATAAATTCGTTGAATATTTGTGAGTAGGTTAGACTATAGTGGGGATAAATTCTCTCTCGAGCAACTTACCCCGATTCAACTCGATTTCTCTTGAACACAGAGTTGTCGCATGAAGAATAGTCTCTGCCTTATCTCACTCACTCTGTCGAGCTGAGTGTGTGGGAGAAGGACTAGGGTTCACTCTCTCGAGCTGAACCTCATGTCGACCCAATCCCACTGGCCATCAATTTAGTAGTCTTAGTTTTACGACCTCTCTCTCGAGCAAGCCGAAAACACAAAGGTGAAATCGTATTTGCAACTACAATTTCAATAAGTTCCACAATAAATACTAAATCAAATCACATCTAAACACCAAATAAATCATCAACAAGCAAGATCCAATAGATAATCTAACCCATATTCACAAAATCACACCCCAAGAATTGGGGTTTTAGCTAGACATGTAAAAGAGATAGAAATTTATACCAATATGAGTTTGCATTCAAATGGGTATGAAGATTTAAGTCTCAAAACAAGCCAAGAGTGAAGAATCTACAACACCCAAGTCCAAATTCTTGGAGTTCAAACCCTTTGAATCTTCAAGTTTTTCAAAACCCTCTCCAAACTTAGAACTCAAAATAATATGTTAAAAATTCTATATTAAACATCTGATATTAAGCTATAACTGTCAATAAGTATTTATAGTTTTCAAATATCTTTGTTGCGGTGGATCATTTGACACCGTTAGTTGAGATCGCCAATCAACTCGGCAATCCACCTAGGTTTCATCACCGTCTTGCTCTATCCTTCAGTATCATCGTGTGTTGGATCATTGGGTGACATAGTACTGCATCACGGAACTGCTCGGTGACATGCCGACTATCCCTTTTCATTGCCGATTTGATCCTTTCTTTCAGGGCTCAACATATTGGAACAAAAGGCGAGGTGAAAGGAAACTTTCACGTTCGATTTTGAGGGGGAGGGGGGAGATCCTATAGAATCCTATCCCAATTTTTGTTTTGCTAGGCCCATAACTAAAAAGCCCACTTTCTTATGATTACAAGGTTTATTTGAATATGAAATCCAATCTTGGAAATACAGCATACCACTTTTTTTTTACTTGACCTTTTGGCCACTCGCCGAATGGCTTCACTGATTCTTAGATCTTCATTTCTTCATTCTTTCAGCAACCTTTGTTCCTTTTTTCTAAGTAGTGTCCATGCTTTCCCTCAAACTCTAAATACCTGAAACATAAGGGTTTTCATCAAAAATTGAGACAAAATATGCATTTGAGGGCACTAATTCTATCAAAATATAGCCCTAAATGAGTCCAATTGGTGGACTCATTAGTGAGAAATATTTTCAACAACATACCAACAAAAACATCACTGATATTTCACTCTCAAATAATCCTTAAAACATTTACATCAATTTCATAAGAGCATGCATAATTCCATAATTCACCTTTCATAGTTCAAAACCCACTTTCAATCATCAATATCTAGAAACATGGGTTAGATATTGGTTCATTGGAATGCATCATAAAATAATTCAACTACATCAATTCATGCTTGATAGATCATAAAATATTCATTTGGTGTCAAAGACTCAAAAATTAGGACCTCCAGAGACGAGACCCACCCATGGGCCGTGGGTCCCAACCGTGGTCCTCAACTTTCAACCTCAAAATCTCACTAAGTTTGAGACTCACCTACGAAATCTATTTACGGCTCATGCATTGGATGAAAGACCATCCTAGTGAACCGTCAAAAAAGTAGTGGAACTTGATAGTTTTTCAAAAAATGCCTGGCCAACCATGGACCTGACCTACGGTTCGTGGGTCATTCCATAGGCTGTGGATGACACCGTTGGAACTAGCACCAAAGTTATGAAAACTAGAATTTCTTTTGTCTTCTTGAATCCAAGGTTTTACACCATGCGATAGGCCCAAAGTGAGTTATCATGCTTGCTAAACCAATTGGTGCGGTGTACATTTACTGTTTGACTAAGATGCTCTTTATCTCTCAATTTGACATCTCACTTGTCTATTAGATTGCTGATGGTATGGCGTTGCCACTTTTTGCTTGACTCCATACTTTGAAAGAAATGCTGAAAATTGACAGTTGCAAAAATGTGAACCTCTATCTCTTAAAAGGGCCTTTGGGTCCCAAACCTTGTGAAAATATTTTTCTTGAGAAACTTTTTACTTCATTGTTTGGTATTGTCATGGTTTCCACTAATTTGGAGACGTAATCAACTACCACAAGGAAATATTTATTCCCAAATGAGCTAGGATAGGGACCCATAAAATCAATCCCCCAAACATCAAATAACTCGATTTCAAGGATTTGTGACAATGGTAATTCAAGTTTCCATGAGATACTCCCTTGCATTTGATATTGAACACAACATTTGCAAAAGGTGTGAGTATCTCTAAACAAAGTAGGCCAATAATAGGCACATTACAGAACCATGGAGGCTATACGTATGCCTCCATGATGACCACTTAGAGGCAAAAGATATCATGCTTCTAGTATTTCTTAAACCTCTACTTTGGGTATACAACACCAAATAATATTATCAACACACTGCCTGAAGTGGAAAGGTTCATCCCACATATACTTCTTCACATCAAATAAAAATTTCCTCTTTTGATGGCTACTCAAATCATCAGGTAACAATCAAGACATAACAAAGATTACAAATCAACATTATAAGGAACAAAGGGTGTTGAAATTTAACATTATCGATTCACAAGGGAAGCCATCATCAATATCTCTCTCCTCAGCTACTTTAGCATCCTCTTCTAGACATGATAGGTGATCAACTACTTCATTTTCATATCCCTTTCTATCTTTCACTTCAAAGTCAAATTCTTAAAGAAGGAGAACCCACCAGATCAATCTTGGTTTTGCATATTTCTTTGCCATTAAGTACCGTAGAGCTACATGATCAGTCTGGACAATCACTTTGGTGCCCAATAAGTCGGCTCTAAACTTTTCAAACCCATATACAATAGCTATCAACTCTTGCTTAGTAATGGTGTAATTATATTCAGAACAATTCAAGGTCTCGCAAACATAATGAATAGTATGAAAAAACTTATTTTTGGGTTTCCCAAGAAAAGCATCTAGTGCCTAGGAACTAGTGTCGCACATTATTTCAAAAGAAAGATTCCAATCGGGTGGTATGATGATAGGGGCTTTGATGAGTGTCTCCTTCAACATCTTGAAAGCATCCAAATATGCATTATTGAAAAGAAATGTGCTTTCTTTCTCAAGAAGCTTGCACAATAGAATGAAAATCTTGGAGAAGTCTTTGATGAAATGCCTTTAAGACCCAACATGACCAAGGAAGTATCACGACCCAAGGTACACCCTAGGCCTAACATAAAGTATAGGATCTAGAGAGGCCCTACACAAGCCAATTATCTTGCATAAACTAGATAAATAGAAAATCAAGAGATTTTGAAAGAAAATTCATAAAAAGTTTCTAAAATCGAAGGAGAAGTCAACACTGTCTAAAAAAAGTCCATTACATCAAGAGTGATTAGGACATAACCTTGGCATCACATACAACATCTTAAAAGTAAAGACTGAAAGCAATAAAAGTTTTGTTCTTTGAAACATGAGGACTTACCACTACTGAGTATGGACAAAGTAACTTCTAGCCATGGGAATGAGGAATCGGAGCATCAGACCCTACATTTGAGAACATTGTAGGCAAGATTATGCATTAGTGACAAAATGTACCAAGTATGATAGCAATGAATAGAGATATAAAGTCATGCTTAAGAGGACCATTCATGTCATGCAAAGACCAAGTTCAAACCATAATAAGGAGATTAGAGAACATCATAATAATCATAGTCAAATGCAAGTAAAACTCTTCATTGAAGACTTGCAAAATACCTCTTGAAGTAACCTTAGTTCATAATTATAGTTTTCGTGGGAAATTAGCCTTCACTGACATAGAGAACATGCAAGCTATAACATGGAATCAAGTGTTTACCCCACACTGAAAAGAGGTGTCCATACTTGCAAAGGAAAGAACCATCAACTTTTAGCTTAAGTGGATCCACTAGTTAATGTCTATCAAGACAACCTATGATGGCACATAGTTTATGATAAACGGGTAATCAACACTTGTCCACTTGGTACTAAGCATAATTCCTATGAAATAATCCTCAATCATATTCATCTTATCTTAAAGGGATATGGGTAATCACATCATGTCTTTTCATTAGAGGACATGGGTAATCGCCACTTGCCTCATCATTAGAATAGCTCCTTAACCTTTATTTATGTTAGATGAGAAGACCTTTCAACCTTAGAATCCTTTATTTGAGAAAACCTTTCACAACAATCAAAAACAACATTCATGCTTTGCTCTCAAAGCAACTTATATAATATTTCATCAATTTCATAAGACCATGCATATTTCTATAATTCACCTTTCATAGTTGAAAATCCATTATCAATCATCAAAATCTAGAAAACATGGGTTAAGCATGGGTTCATGCGGATTCATTCTAAAAACATGGAATTATATCAAATCATGCATAATACTTCATAAAATAATCAATTATATCAACATTGAAAGAAGAAAACCTAAATTCAATTGGAGATTTCTAACTTCAAAATTGGGGAATATAGGAACTCTATGGAGGAAAGAGGTCCATAGATGAAGAGTATCATACCTTGGAGTTCAAATTCCACAAGCAATGGTGCAATCAGAGATTTGAATTGAAACCTTAGTCTTTTTCTTCAACCTTCTAAAGAGAGGCATATTGGAGAGGATGAACTTGATCTTCTTTTAGGAATTTAAGAGAATGAATAGAATTAGGAGATTTTGTGGGTGAGGGGGGGAGGGGGAGATGGGGGAAATTGACTTAAAAGTTGATGGACTGGGTTCACGGGTGCTTTCACGACCCGTCTCGTCTACCACGACCCGTCTAGACTGCCACAACCCGTCTAACAGGTCGTGATGAAGCCCTGCCTGGAAGGCTTCACTGCACACCTTCAGGTATGACTTCATGGTACGTGAAGGGCTTCATGGGCCATTTAGCCATCCATGGTCCTTGACCAGTGGGTGGCTAACATGACCACTCCTTTGACTGCCCATAAACCTCACCACTAGCCGTCTAGGCATCTGTCAAGATTAACTTGCCCAGGAAAGTTCTGATAAACCAACCACGAGCCTATTAACAAATTGTGGTCCACTTCACTACCTATGTAGGGCTCGGTGGAGGGTTCCATGGTCCATTTTTGGCCTTTAGAGTTACCCACTTGACCCTTTTCTAGACTTTCTCGAATCGGAGTTGTTATAATATCTCCCCCTTAAGAGCATTCATCCTCGAATGAGATTCAAAATATCATGAGCAAAGTAGGATCTCCAACCTAACAGTCCGACATGAATGCAATCACAAAAATGCACATATTCGAGGAGGAAACATCAACTCTAAGCTAAAACATGTTTAGAACATCATTTCATCTGGACTATAGAAAACTCATACTCAAATACACATAAATATGAATAAATCAATCAACTAACTCATTTTTCTCAAAATTCATGTTTTCCATGAACATGCATACATGAGGAAATCATGGGAATATCTAAGACATATGAAACCAAAGGAGTAAAGCATGAGGAACTAAATTCCTCCAGAGAGAGAAGGGACAGAGGGAAAGAGATGAGGCTAATGGGATATCATATCGGCCTTGGCCTCCCAAGTAGCACCATCAACTAACTGACTCCTACAAAGAACTTTCAAGGAAGCAATTTCTTTATTTCTCAACTTTCCAACTTGTCCGCCTAAGATCTCAATGAGAACTTCTTCATAAGAAAGACTATCCTTTATGCCAAGACTCTCCAATGGAACTATATATGTTAGATCACCAATACATTTCTTAGACAAGGAGACATGGAAAACTGGATGCACCCACACAAAGTCCTTAGGTTGTTCAAGTTCATATGCAATCTTTCCATCTTGCATCAAAATATGATATGGGCCCACATAATGGGGACTAAGCTTCCTTTTCTTTCCAAATCTCATTACACCCTTTATGGGAAAATTTTTTAAGTAGACCTAATCATTCACCTCAAACTCAAGATCTCTTCTTCTAACATCGACATAGGACTTTTTTGGATTTTGAGCCGTGCTCAACCTCTGTCTAATAAGTCAAACTTTCTCCATAGCCTCAATTATCAACTCTGGACCTATCAAAGCAACTTCACCCACTTCAGACCAGCCTATGGGAGATCTACACCTCTAATAATATAGAGCCTCGAATTAAGTCATACCAATACTGGGGTGATAGCTATTATTATACACAAATTCAATCAAAGGCAAGTGTTCATCCCAAATACCCTTGAATTAAATTACACATGCTCTTATAACATCTTCTAAAGTTTTGATATTACTCTCCGCTTACCCATCAATTTGCGGATAAAAGGTTGTACTAAGCTTTACACGAGTGTGAAGACCCTTTTGGAAAGATTTCCAAAATTGAGAAGTGAATTGGGTACCATGATTAGATATAATGGACAAGGGTATTTAATGAGTTCGGGATTTTTACTTATTTAAGGCTTGAATATCATAGTTTGTTGACCTCATTTGCCTAGATTAAGCTCAAAACTAATTCTTATGTGATTTGTAGCTAGAAACACAAAAGAGCAAGGAAAGGACATTAACATGCAAAAGAGAGACAAACAACAAAGTTGAAGATCGCCAAAGCCACTCGGCGGTTCTCCTAGTGGCCACTTCACACCCTTAAAGTTATAGCATACTACCACTTGAATGATAGAAATTACGCAATGTACTATACATATCGGTGATAAGCCAATTATATTTGCAAATACGACTCAGTCCGCTAAATTTTACAACACTATCAATGAAGGTGCAAGCAAAAAAGGTGATAAAAAGAGCAAACGACGCATTGCCGAACTCATCGGCGACCTAGACCTAGGCAGCCTAAAGTTACATAACAAAAGTGGTGAGAATCCAATATAAAAATTCAATGAATAGAGGCACTTGGCGAGTCATTGACCTGTTTGGCGACACGCGACTTATCTCACTAAATGACCATGAAGGCCAACTCCTAAAAGCATATAAATTGATTTTTAAAAAGAGATCAGGGAATCTTATCATTATTAGACTTGTAACTTTTAACTGAAGAATTGTTTTTTCATAGTTTATGAAGGGTTTTCTAGTAGTTAATCATGTTTTGGAATTGAAGCATTTTAAAGACTCAAAAATTAATAAACAGCTATGTAGAATGACAGCGGTGTTGATTTCTTACTTTTTATGATCCGTGGCTAAAAGTCCCATTCTTCGAGGTGTTATTATGTGATTAGTTTTCTTAATTAGCTTATGAATGTTAGTATTTATTGATTTTATTGCTATTTTGAAGTGGATTTGATTTACAGTTGAGCTTCAATTTATGACTTGTAGATGAAATTGCAATTCTAATTTAGTATTCTATGTTTTTGTGAGAAAGAGGTGTAGATTCAAGGTTATCTATTGGCATTTGTAGTAATTTGGTTGTTGTGGCTTTAGCTCGAGAGAGCGAATCTTAACTTGATCCTACCTATCTAGCTTGAGAGAGTAGATAAATTGAGGTATTAGGCTTCTTATAGTGATATACTTGTCGAGGTTCGAGAGAACTCGTTTGAATCATATTGATTGTTCAAGAGAAAGCTATTCCATCTATAGTATAGCCTACCAACTATGTTTCAATGAATTTCAATGATTGGTAATCACCTATCTAGCAAAATCAACATTTAATTGATCACATCCCTAAGGATCTGTCTCTATTTGATTACTCCATTGGTCTTTGTAGCTGAAGTAAGTGTGACTTGAGAAATCTATTTCCCCATATGATATTCATTGTCAAACCCCTTTAATTTGATTTACTTTGTTTCGATAATTTCTATTCCTATAATCGATTGGAACACGTTTATAACTTCATAACTGAATTCTCTACCGTATCACTCTCTGTGGGATAGATCCCAACTATTTTTTGGGTTTATACTAAATTATGATTGCCTACACCTAGTATTGGATGAGGTGTAGTTGAGTGTTATAAAAAGTGGCACCGCTGCTAAGGAGTGGTGTTTAGAATTCCCTTATCGAAGTTTAGATAGTGATCCTTCTATGTTATAGTTGAATAGATTTACATTGTTTTGTGTTTTTTGTTGGCTATTTGTGAATAGATGATGAGATGACTATGAACGGAAGTAATGGTATCCATCTTGGACACCAAGATGACATGGGAAATTTGAATGATGTCAACAAAGTTCATTTGGGTGGTGTAGGTGCTATTCGTTTGCCTCTGGTCATGGGAAATACGATCTTCCATTTAACTAGCAAAATGTTATAACTATTACAAATGAAAGGCGTATTAGGAGGGATGGAGCATAAAGATCCCCATGACCATATTCAAAACTGTGTAGATGTATGTGGTCCATTCTTACTCAAGAATATTTCACAAGAATCAGTATGGCTCCGATTATTCCCTTTCTCTTTGATGGAGGAAGCAACTGACTGGTTAGTGGATTTGAGAGGGACTCCATTGTATCTTGGGAAGAACTTATCAAGGAATTCTACATAATATTGTTTCCACCCTAAAAAATAGTAAAGTTGTGAGACAATATTCAGAACATCAAGCGAGTACGGGGGACCAATTCATGAAACTTGGCTGAGGTTTCAAAAGTTGTTGCAACAGTGTCAAACTCATGGGCTTCCGGGAAATGTGATACTATAATGTTTTTACCAGAGTATAACTTAGTGAACAAAGAAGTAGCCAACCAACTTGTCCGAGAAGGGATAAAATTACATTCATTTGAAGTAGCATCTTCACTTCTTGACCAAATGACAAAGATAAACCGGGCTTGGTACCCTCAAGAGGACCAAGTATCTCCATTGAATTTCAAGATGCCTAAGGAGAAAAGTGACAAGTAGAAAGAGCGGGATGAGAATATTAGCAAGATGATGTCCTAAATAGAGTTGTTGAGGAAACAAGTGCTAGAGAGCATTGATGAAAACAAAGAGGTGAAAAGAGTGTCTAGATTTAAGGAGGGTTCTCGCTTGAACTATCTAATGTCGGGTGGGAATCAAGGTTGGAACATACTTATTGAAGAAGAAAGGAGAGGATACAATCAAAATTAGGCTGATTAGAATGACCGTTGGAAGGGAGAAGAAAATCACGAAGAGTATTATGTACAAACAAGTGAAAGCCCTACATCTAAGGGAACTTCACTAAGCCTTCGAGTGGATGAATTGTTGTCACGCATGCTAGATAAGGTAGAAGGGTCTGATGACATGCTTAAGGAAATGAAGGTTTATTTCTCATCATTGAATAATAAGGTAAATTCTCATGAGGATGCCATAAGCAACTTGAATGTCAAATGAGCCAACTGTCATCTCAATTAGAAGCCAAGCTATTTGAAAAGAGTGCAAATGAGTATACGACAAGTTCAAGGGCTGATAATGACAAAGATTTGGCCATTGTAACTCGTAGTGGTAAGTTAGCAGTTGGTTATGTGAAGGTGAATGATTGCACAAACACTTATGAAGAAGAGAAAGACACCATTGAGATAGAGAGGTCCACTCAGATATCGGAGAAAGAGATGCTCAATGAGGAGGAAGAAAGTAGGCAAAGCACTATCGAAGAGTTGCAAATTGCTAAAGAAAAGGTTGCATCATCTCGTAAGGTATTGCAACCTCTTCCTAAAATAAATCCCCCATTCCCATAACGGCTCAAAAAGCGAAATGAAGATGAGAAGTTCAAGAAATTCCTATATATGTTAAAGACACTTTCTATAAACCTTTCTTTAGTGACAACATTATTGGAGATTCCGGGATATGAAAAATTCATGAAGGAGATGGTCACTAAGAAAAGAAGCATGGACTTCAAAACAATTGAAGTTTCTCACAATTGTAGTGTCGTTATGACTAGCGATGTGATTACAAAGAAAGAAAGAGGATCCAGCAGCATTTACTATATTATGTACCATTGGTATGTTTTAGTTTGCTAAAGAGTTACATGACTTGGGGGCGAGTATAAACTTGATTACATACACAATCTTCAAATAACTTGGGCTAGGTGAACTAAAATCCAAAAAAATACGGCATCTTATGGTGGACCAGTCTATCAAATACCTCATTGGGAAACTTTATAATATATTGGTGAAGGTTGATCGATTCATTTTTTCGGCAGACTTTGTTATTTTTGATTGTGAGATTGATGTAGAGGTACCTCTTATTTTGGGTAGACCATTTTTAGCAACCGAAAGAGCTCTAGTGGATGTTGAAAGTGGTGATTTGCAATTTTAGGTAAATGAAGAGGAGGTTACTTTCAATGTGTGCAGATCAATGAAGCAACCTAGTGACATTCATGTAGTTTCAACGATTGATGTGATTAATGAAGTATTGGCTAGTGTGAGTGAAATGATGTATGTGGGTGAACCTCTTGTAGTTGTCCTTTCCAATTATGATGAGATTGAAGTTCAAGGGTATGATGAAGTGGTGGCTGCTCTATAGGGACTAGTTGTATACTCAAGAAATCCATTGAAGCTTGATGTTGATCTTAAAAATCAAGAGAGTCCTCCCGCTAAACTATCCATGGAGGAACCTCCAAAGCTTGAGCTGAAAGTTCTCCCTACTCATCTTCGGTATGTATTCTTGGGGGTAAATAATACCTTGCCTATTATTATTGTAGTGGACTTGCTTGAGTGGCCAGTGAAATTGCTTTTTAAAGTGTTGAAAAGTTACATCAAGGCAATAAGATAGATAATTGATGGTATTGTTAGTATTCCCCTGGGATTCACACTCACAAACTCCAATTGGATAGTGGATGCAAACCAAATGTTGAGCATCAAAGAGGACTAAACCCACATATGCAACAAGTTCTAAAGAAAGAGATCATTAATTGGCTAGACACAGGGGTGGTTTACCCTATTCCGGATAGCAAATGGGTAAGTCCCGTACAACATGTGCCCCAGTAAGGAGGCATCACAGTGGTTCCAAATGAAAAAGGAGAACTTATATCTATGAGGCTGGTCATCGGTTGGAGAGTATGCATGGCTACCAGAAGCTAAATTCTTGGACTGAGAAAGATCATTTTCGATGATGTTTATGGATCAAATGCTTGATAGACTCGCGGGGCATGGATGGTAGTGGTTCTTGGATGGGTACTCCAAGTACAAAAAAATTTCTATTGCACCAGAACACCAAGAGAAAACCACATTCACATGTACCTATAGGACATTCTCCTTAAAGAGGATGTCGTTTAGGTTGTGCAAATCTCCAGCGACATTCTAATGGTGCTTTCTTTCTATTTTCACAGACATGGTGGAAGACTCATTCGAAGTCTTCATGGATGATTTCTTAGTTTTGGGTGATTCATTTGATACATGTTTGGCACATCTTGGGTAGGCACTTCAAAGGTGTGTAGAAACCAACCTAGTCCTAAATTGGGAAAACTGTCATTTCATGGTTAAGGATAGTCCTAGGACACAAGGTTCATAGAAGGGATTGGAGGTAGACAAAGCAAAGATCAATGTAATTATATGTTGCCACCAACCATTTGTGTAAAAGGTATTCGTAGTTTGTTGGGTCATGCAGGATTCTATTAGAGATTCATCAACGACTTCTCAAAAATTGCACACCCATTGTGCAAGCTATTGGAGAAAGAGGTGAAGTTTATTTTTGATGATGCTTGCTCAAGAGCTTTTGAGTGTTTGAAAGAAAAGCTAATCTCTACCCCAGGATCATTAGCCCGTATTGGTGTGAACCATTTGAAGTTACCGCTCTAGTAGTTGTGTTAGGAAAAAGTGCAACAAAATCTTACATCTAATTTATTATGCCAGCAAGTCGCTAAATGCAGCACAATATAACTACACTGTTACTGAACAGGAACTACCTGTTGTAGCATATACATTTGAAAAGTTTCGGGCATACTTATCGGGCACTGAAGTGATAGTTCACACTGATCATGAAGCGTCATGGTACTCAATGGTAAAAAAAGATGTAAAGCCAATGTTGATTAGATGGGTCTTGTTGTTGCAAAAATTTTATTTTGAAGTAAAATATCTAGAGGGGTTTTAAAACCAAGTGGCAAATCATTTGTCGCGGTTAGAGACCAATACGATTGACCCCAAAGAAAGAGACCTCGTGGCTGAATTTCCATATGAAACAGTGATGAGGGTAACCCAAAGCAACACCCCTTGGTATGTTAATCTTGCAAACTATGTAGTGTGTGTAATAATTTCCGAGGGTCTAAATTTTTACCAACGACAGTGGTTCTTGTTATATGTAAAGAAATATTTTATGGAAGAACCATATCTATTTAGAGAATGTGTAGACCATATAATTCAACGATGTGTACTGGAAGAGGAGGGCAATGAAGTACTCAATGCGTGTCACACTTCACCTATTAGGGGACATCATAGTGGAGTACGAACGGCAGGAAAAGTGCTTTAAAGTTTCTACTATTGGCCATCACTATACCAAGACGTGCATTAACTTGTGAAACATTGTATACCTTACACAACCCAGGGTTACACCCTAGATGTAACATGGTGTACTAGACCCCAAAATTCCTAACACAAGCCACTTAGCATATCATAACATTAACTAAATAGATATGATGTGGAAATTTTAAAACTTTTCTTTACAATCAAAGTCTTTATAAAAGCAAGTGCAAATCTTTAACACTTTGTCTAAAAAAACCTAAAACCACTTGAATAAAACTTTGGGATGCATCCCATACAATAGTCTCAAACATAAAAGAAAGAACACAAAGGAAAGGTGATCACATCCTCGATGCTATGACAACTCTCCAAGTCTTCAACACCTTGCTCCAACTAGAAACCTAACCACAAGAATGGAACTCAATGTCGCCGGACCCTATATTTGATAAGGATGCAGCAAAAGTATATGTTAGTACAAACTGTACTAAATATGTTAGCTAGCATAACATCAAAAGAGCATAACATAAGTGTTAGCCAAGATAAGACATAAGCATAAGAGACACTAACATGGTCATAAGAATAATCTCCAACTTAGACATAATATGAGCATAAGTCACCATAAGGAATAATCCAATAACATAGGAGATACCACATATTCATAAACATAGTCCATACTCAATTCCTCATAACATAGGAGAAACTTCATAAGTAACCTTCAAGTCATACTTGGAGATACCTTTTCAAGTATGTCTTAGTTCATTTTACTCTCGAACACTATGATGTACTTCCATAAGCAAGTCTTAGTTCCTTGGATATGGAGATTGCTACTAGAAATCCACACTTCACTAGGTGAAGGCTTCCACTTCATGAGAGCTACATTGGGAAAACCAGAACCCTACTATGTGAGAGTTCCCCCTTACCTGGGAAGTTCGGACTCAACCTGGTGTAGTTCTCCTTTCAACTTGGAGCCCGGACACAACTATGTGTGAATCTTCCATCTCATTTCAATATCCACTTGGGGCCAAGCATACACACCTTAGATTACTTATTAAGCCATACTTAAAATTCATGTCTCATGGAAGGATGTCCTTGACAATCAATCAATGTTCAAGTGATTCTATCACTTTATGCATTCAAATATTCCTAAGATAGATTAGGTAGGTAAAGGCCTTCCAGCAAAATTCTATCCATAACTCTTGTATTCTCATATATACTTTACTCTCAAAGCCTTAACATACATAATTCATCATATTAGCTTTACTTCTTACAATCATCATACGTATTTGGATAAAAAGACATTCTAGTCACAAGATTCTTTCTTAAGCAAGTCTAGTCATAATTCATCATAAAGGCTCAATCTTATTCATTACTAGTCATGATCCATATTATATACTTTAATATAATTAAATTAATGTTTACAATCTTCTATTATTGAACAATTATTATACATATCATCAATTCTAGAAGATAACCTACGAATCCTCAATTTCCCTTCACAAGGCATAAATCCACATTACTTCAATTTCATCAGTTAGATTAGAGTTAACCATAGAAAACATGTAAATTCATTAGAATAACATGATTCACTACTAATTCAATCATAACCAATCAATATCCACTCAATTGGATTCATACTCTACTTAACCCACAATATTGGAAGAAACCTTAACTTGAATTGGGGATTTCATCTTCACAATTGGGGGATTTCTAAGGGGCTCCATGGATGAACAAGCTACCATACCTTGATTATAAAGTCTTACAAAGCTTGAAACTATGGAGTCTTGTTCTTGACCTAGGCTTTAAGCTTTATCTTCTTCTTTAAGTTTTAAAGAGAGAAATATTTGAGAGGAGAGCTTTTAGGGATTTGATTTGGGTCTTGGGAAATAATGACTTAATTGGGGTGGTTAAAGGGTTAAATTATCTTATATAGGTTTTCTAAGACTATACAAAACAACCTCACTTAATAACCTTGTAAATAGGAATTTCCCATTTTACCCTTAACTTGGCAGCCCACTCCCAGGTACCACAGCGGGCTCCATGAGCCATGATCCACACCATTGGCTGTAGTCCTGCCCGTGGTCTATGGACCATTGGCTAGGCCACAAGGTTTTGGCCTTCTAAGTCTAAGGAATGACCACGAGCCTTCCCACGGGCACTGGTATTCACCATTGGCCGTGAAGTGGCTCGTGGTGATATGGGAAATTTAGGCAGTACCTTAGAGAGCTACTGTCCAAGCACCATGGACCACTCCACTAGCCGTGGTCCTCACCAATGGCCGTGGTGGTGGTCGTAAAGATGAGGCAGTGCTTTGAGGCCTTGAGGCAGCCTTGGCCCTTGGTTTGGGCTTTTACCCATGGCCTTGTATCTTGCTCTTTCTCTTTGGCTCTTGTTGCCCTCACACAAAGCCCTAGTTGACCTACTGAACTACGGGGCGCTACAATAGCTCCCCCTTCAGAAAATTCATCGTCGAATGACACTCTAAGAACTTCTTATCGTCACGACTCTAGACTAGCAACCCATCATGCATGCAACTCATCTAAATGCACATAAATAAAGGAGAAAACTTCTACTCCAAGCTAAACATACTTAATGCAACACAAGGAAATAGGAACTACATCTAACAACCCATTATGTATGAAATCTTAAAGCTCGTCACATTCATATGAGGAACTACCTTCTCCAAATTAAAAGCATGTTCAACACCATCTGATAGAGTTCATATGCCATTTACTCTCAAAAAAATACAAAGCATGTTCAACAACTCATCTCATGAAGCATGAAGACAGCTTTTACACAACACACAACAACATGAGAAAATCAATCATAAAAGCTCATTTTCATACTAAATATAATTTTTCAAGAACTTGCACATAAATAAATTATGGCAACACATAAACACACCATGACCATGCTATTTAAGCAAACTATTTCCCCCTAGGGAGTAAGCCTATATGGGTTCTTCTACATATCATTCATACTAAGGAAAACTTCAAAGTCTAATAGATCAAGTAATAAAAGACCAGACAATACTGAAATCTAGTAAAACATAAAACACGTACAGGTAGCTACATTCGGAGGTCACCCTTGTTCATCTCTAGCATGAAGAGCATAGAACCTATTCTTCTATAGGGCATTCTCATCCAAACCACTAGGAGCAACTTTCTTATCCTCTCTTTCCCTAGCCTTAAGAACCAGACAATCTCTCATTTTGTGTCCACTGTTTCCACAACAATAACAACCATCCATGCCGGCTAGGCACCTACCATAATTCTTTCATCTACACTTGGTTGAAGTAGGCTTAGACAATGGATACTCACTACCTTTATCATGGTTAAACCTAGGGGTATTGGAAGAAACTTGACCGGAATATATTTGTTTGACCCTAGGTAGCCCTTGTCCCTAAGATTTTGCATTAGAAAAGTTCCCTTCACGGGTCCTAACTCTATTTGCCTCTCTATTCATTTCCTTGAGTTTGTCTTTCTCCATTTGTTGGGCATACACCATAAGATGTGAGATATCCATATCATGATTGAGCATTGCCATACGACATTTTTTTGCTACCATGTTGGACACTCCTGTAAAGAACCTACATATCATATCCCTTGAATTCGCCACCATAGATGGAACATACATGGATAGTTGGGTAAATTTCAAGGCATACTCCTTAACACTCATGCTACCTTTCTTAAGGTTAATAAACTCTTCCACCTTAGCCTCCCTCAACTCTCAGGGAAAGAACCTATCAAGAAATGTTAGTTTGAACACTTTCCACTCTATTGGGCCGCTCCTATTGGCCTAGCATCTTTCCATTTCTCATATAATATTTAAGCAACATCCTTTAATTGGTAAGTAGCTAGTTCCACTTTTCCTATCGTAATCACCACCATAAAAGAAAGTAACTTATAAACCTTATCTATAAACCTCTTAGGATCTTTTTCTACCTTGGAGCCATTAAACTCTGGAGGATTCATCCTCATAAAATCCCTCACCCTTGAAGCAGTCCTACCCACTATTGGAGTCATAGGAGCTATCATCTCTCTATTGTCTTGCACCGTCACGGCTTGAGTCAACAATCAGATAGTAGGCCTAAATTCTGCATGAGTAACATTCTTAACTAAAGGATCAATTGGAGCTTAAGGAGGAGCTTGGGGGGTAACCAATGTCTTGCTCATTCCACCTAGCTTTTGACATTGTATAAGCCATATCCTGAAACCATATGGCACAGATTAAGAGAAAGACCTACTAGAGCTAAACTTTATGGCACGACTTAGAGACTGAAGTAGTGAGATTTCCTAATCATCTAATAGCTTCTGACTCATAATTGTGGCGCGCTTCACATTTGTGAACAAGACTCTACTAGACGTGGTTTTGTGATAATTCTAAAATCATTCTAAACATTGTACTCTAATTACCAAGTTTGCCACGACCATGGGGTACAACCTAGATTTAACATGGCGTACTAGACCCCTAAAGGCCTAACACAAGACACTTAGCATATTATAACATAAAGTAAATAGAAATGATGCAAAAATTTTAAAACTTTTCTTTACAATCAAATTCCTTATAAAAGCAAGCTGAAGTCCTTAACACTTTGTCTCAAACCATCTAAAACCACTTGAATAAAACTTTGGGACTCATCCCATACAATAGTCTCAAACATAAAGGAAAGGTTATCACATCCTCGATGATATAAGGACTCACCAAGTCTTCAACTCCATGCTTCAACTAGAAACCTAGCCATAAGAATGCACCAGACCCTACATTTGATAAGAATGTAGACAAGAGTATGCGTTAGTACAAAATGTACTAAATATGTTAGATAGAACAATATCATAAGAAAATAACATAAGCATTAGCCAACATAAGACATAAGCATAAAAGACAATAATATGGTGATAAGCACAATCTCCAACATAGAAACAATATGAGCATAAGTCACTATAGGGCATAATCCAATAACATAGGATATACCACATATTCATGAACATACTCCATACTCAAATCCTCAAAACATAGGAGAAACTTCCTAAGTAACCTTCAAGTCATACTTGTGCAATGCATAGATGAGATCCCATTATCACACCTATACTAAGTACCACTTTTAAGCCATCATACCTCTTTATCATCATTTGATCTCATCCTTAGCTTACTTCTCATAGACTAGGGAATCTGTCACCTTTAGTCAATCATATCATGGAAGGCAACTATAGCAACAATCCATCTAAACATACATCATATAAGAGAAACACTACTTAGTAACCTTAAGTCGTACTTGTGCAATGCATGGATATGAGCCTATAATTGATGTTTGCATAACCAAGACACAACTTACAATGCAAGTGTCTACGATCGTACAATAATAAAGTAACCCAACAATGGCTGGGATCGTTCCTAAGGAAGTTGTTTTGAGAATTATTACAAAAAAAAAGTTTAAGTTCTAATTAGTCATAACTAAAATCATTTCCGAATATAAACTTGTTAAATCTAAGGGGTGACACAAAAGTATCAATTAATGATGGGGTTTTGTCACAAGTAAGTAAAAACAACAAGAATGCAAAAAGTACTAATCAAGGAGATGGGGTTCTTGGGATGTGATAGGAATACGGGATAAACTAAACTACTGGGTACATACTTTTAACAATAAATTCGTTGAATATTTGTGATTAGGCTAGACTATAAATGGGATAAATTCTCTCTCGAGCAACTTACTCCAAATCAAATGGGCTCCTCTCGGATACCCAGTTGCTGCATGAAAAACAGCCTCTGCCTTAGCCCACTCACTCTCTCAAGCTGACTGTGTGGGAATGAGACTGGGGTTAACTCTCTCGAGCTAAACCTCATATCGACCCAATCCCACCGGCCATCAATTTAGTAGTCTTAGTTTTACGACCTCTCTTTTGAGCAAGCCAACTACACAAAGGTGAAATCATATTTGCAACTATAATTTCATTAAGTTCCACCACAACTACTAAATGAAATCACATCTAAACAACAAA
Organism: Solanum bulbocastanum; assembly: GCA_037074985.1. Lineage (NCBI taxonomy): Eukaryota > Viridiplantae > Streptophyta > Magnoliopsida > Solanales > Solanaceae > Solanum > Solanum bulbocastanum. Next base: position 19,101,948 of record CM073607.1, on the reverse strand, counting down.
TAAATCATCAACAAGCAAGACCAAATAGATAATCTAACTCATATTCACAAAATCACACCCCAAGAATTGGGGTTTTAGGTACACACGTAAAAGACATAGAAATTTATACCAATATGAGTTTGCATTCAAATGGGTATGAAGATTTAAGTCTTAAAACAAGCAAAGTGTGACGAATCCAAGAGACCCAAACCCAAAATATTAGAGTTGAAACCACTTCAAAACTCTCTCCAAATTTAGAACTCAAAAGTAAAAGCAAAGTCTAAAAAATTGTTGTTCAAAGATAAAAATTCGATATAGAATAATAATTCTCAATGAGTATTTATAGTTTTCAAAAATATGTGGTGCAGAGGATCATCCTGTGTCGTTAGTCAAAGCTAAAAATCCGCCCTTTGGTAGGTTTCATTATCGTCTTGCTCTATCCTTCAGCATCGTCGTGTTTGGGTCATTGGGCAACATAGTATAGCTTTGTGGAATTGCTCGGTGATAGGCCAAATGCTCTTGTTCACCATCGATTTGATCTTTTTCTTCAGGGCTCAGCGCACTGGAATAAAAGGCGAGGATAAGACCTTTTGGCGACTCGCCGAATGGGTTCGGCGATTCTCAAATATTCATTTCTTCAATATTTCAGCTGCTATTGTTCCATTTTGCTAAGTAGTGTCCATTCTTTCCCTGAAACTTCAAATACCTGAAACTTAGGGGCTTTCATCAGAATTGAGACAAAATATGCATTTGAGGACACTAATTCTATCAAAATATAGCCCTAAATGAATCCAATTTGTGGACTCATCAATAATCCTATCCATAATAAGTACTCCTTTGGGTCATCATACTCGTACTTCTTGATTGGAGACTAGTCCCCCACTTTAAACCTTGGACTACTATGAAACACTTCATTAAGCATATCTTAGTTCCTCATTAATTTGAACCCAATCAGATACTTGTTTAAGCATGTCTAAGTTCATAATTATCTTGAATATTGTGAGAAACTTCTTTAAGAATGTCTTAGTTCATTATTGCTTTTCATCACTTGGAGGTACCTTTAGAAGTATGTCTTAGTTCATTTTACTCTTGAACACTATGAGGTACTTCTTTAAGCAAGTCTTAGTTCCTTGGATACCGAGATTGCTACTAGAAAACAATACTTCACTAGGTGAAGGCTTCCATCTCATGAGACCTAATTTGGGAAAACCCGGACCCTACTATGTGAGAGTTCCTCCTTACCTTGGAAGTTTGGACTCAACTAGGTGTGGTTCTCTTTTCAACTTGGAGCCTAGACCCAACTATGTGTGAATCTTCCATCTCATTGACAATATCCACTTGGGGCCAAACATACACCCCTTAGATTACTTAATATGTCTCACTTAATAGTCATGTCTCATGGAAGGATGTCTATGATAATAAATCCATGTCCAAGTGATTCTATGACTTTATGCATTCAAACATTCATAAAATAGATTAGGTAGGTAAAGGCCTTCCACCATAATTATATCCATGACTCTTCTATTCTCATATAGACTTTACTCTCAATGCCTTAACATGCATAATTCATCATATTATCTTTACTTCTTACAAATCATCATACATATGTAGATCACAAGACATTCTAGTCACAAGTTTGATTCATAAGCAAATCTAGTCATAATTCATCATAAAGGCACAATCCTATTCATTACTAATCAAGATCCATCATATATACTTTAATATATTTCAATTCATGTTTACATGCTTCTATTCTTGAACAATTACTATACATATCATCAATTCTCGAAAATCACCTATGAATCCTCCATTTCCCTTCACAAGGCATAAACCCACATTACTTCTATTTAATCAATTAGACTAGGATTAACCATAGAAAATATGAAAATTCATCATAATAACATGTTTCACTACTAATTAAATCATAAACAATCAACATCCACTCAATCAGATTCATACTCAACTTAACCCACAATATTGGAAGGAACCCTAACTTGAATTGGTGATTTTATCTTCACAATTGGGGTATTTCTAGGGGGTTCCATGGATGGAAAAATCCATGGATGAATAAGCTAACATACCTTGATTATAAAGCATTAAAGAGCTTTCAACAATGGAGTTTTGTTCTTGACCTATGCTTCAAGCTCTATCTTCTTCTTCAAGTTTTAGAGAGAGAAATATTTAAGAGGAGAGCTTTTGGGGATTTGATTTGGGTCTTGGGAAATAATGACTTAATTGGGGTGGTTAAAGGGTTAAAATAACTTATATAGGTGTTCTAAGACTATACAAAATGATCTCACTTAATAACCCCCTAAATAGGAATTTCCCATTTTACCTTTAACTTGGATGCCCACTCCCAGGTACCATGGAACACTCCACGAGCCGTGGTCCACACCACTAGCTGTGGTCCTGTCCATGGTCCATGGACCAGTGTCTAGTCCACAAGGTTTTGTCCTCCCTAAGTCTAAGGCTGACCATGAGCCCTCCTACTGGTCGTGGTCTTCACCACTGGCCATGAAGTGGCTCCTGGTGATGTGCCAACTTTAGGCAGCCCTTAGAGAGCTACTGCCCAAGCTCCATGGACCACTCCACTAGCTGTGGTCCTCACCACTGGCCGTGGTTGTGGTCATGAAGATGAGGCATTACTTTGAGACATTAGGGCAGCCTTGGCCTTAGCTCTTACCCATTGGCATTGTCTCTTGTTTCCCTTACACTAAGCCCTAGTTTACCTACAAAACTATGGGGTGTTACAATATTATTCCAAAATAAATGAGGGGTATCAAGAAAGAATGAATTACCTTTCAACCACATCCTAAAAGTCGAGTTGTTCGATGTTTGGGGTATAGATTTCATGGGTCCATTTGTGAGCTTTTTTGGAAACAAGTACACTTTGGTGGTGGTTGATTACATTTCAAAATGGGTGGACACTGTGGAATTACCCAACAATAAAGGTAAGAATGTGGTGAATTTCTTAAAGCAATATATTTTCGCTCGACCTGGTACCCCGCGTGCTATCATCAATGATGGAGGGTTTCATTTTTGCAACCGAATGTTTGTACTAACACATACTCTTGCCTACCTTTTCCCAATTGTAGGGTCCGATAGGCAGGTTTCTCCATTTTGTGGCTAGTGGTTGATTTCAAGATTCCCGAGCTTTGGTGAGTCCTCATGCTTCGAGGATGTATTTTTGTTGTCTCAGTTTACTTCTTGTATTTCAGTTTTGGACATGATGTATGGGCTAGACCCAATTTCATTGTATTGTACTATATGGCTATTGAGAGAAAGTGTTTTAGACTTCCGCTTTTCTTTTATAAAAATTATTGGACTTGTCCTATTATATAACTTATATTATTTTATTTCTTATGTTATGAATGCTAAATGGCTTGTATGGGGTCCCTCAGAGTCCTATACGCCATGTTCCCTCTAGGTGGTACCCTTGGGTTGTGACAAACTTGGTTATCAGAGCACAATGTTTAGAATTGTCATAGGATTTCTCATAAGAAACATCGAGAAGAGTCTTGTTCATGAGTGTGAAGAGCACCACATTTATGAAGATGAGGTTACAAGATATTTAGGAAACTCCATCTCTTTCAATACACTAAAGTCAATCGAAAGAGTTTAACTCTATAAAGTTTCTCTCCTAATCCTTATCCGATGTGCTACATGATATGGTTACTCAAAGATCTTATGATAGAAAGAATGTGGAATAAGAAGTTCCTCCCTAAGCTCATAAAGTTCAGGTCGATACTTTGGCCGAGCCGGTGACTATTATAGAGTTAAGAGAGTCTTTTTAAGTGTTGGCTAAAGCCATGAAGGGCTAAGCTAATAGTGAGATTGCAGTTCCCTTCAACCCAAATGTGGGTACGACAACATCTAGAGTGAGGGGCTTCACTAGGATGAATCCTTTGGAGTTTCATATTTCTAAGGTTGAGGAAGATCCTCAAGAGTTCATTGATGAGTTCTACAAAGTTTTGATGATCTTGGGAGTGACGCCGATAGAAAAGGTAGAGTTGGCCGCTTATCAACTTAAAGGTGTGGCTTAAATTTGGTATAACTAATGGAAGGAAATGAGACTGAAAGATGCGGGTCCTATTGATTGAGATAAGTTTAAAGCTGCTTTTATTGACATGTTCTTTCCCCTTGATATGAGGGAATCCAAGGCGCTTGAATTCATTAACCTTCAACAAGGAAGTATGAGTGTAAGGGAATATGCTATAAAATTCACACAATTGTCTAAATATGCTCCAACAATGGTTGTCGATTCAAGGGCAAGGATGTGTAAGTTTGTTTTGGGTATGTCCGAAATTGTGGTTAAAGAGTGTTGTATCGCCATGCTCATTAATGAAGACATTTGTCAACTCAAGATTCATGCACAACAGATTGATGAAGAGAAACTTAAGGAAAAATCTAAGGAGGAAAAAAAGGTTAAAATTGATGATGATAATTTCTCTACTGCAATGTCTGATGGACATGGTCGTCCTAGATTTCGACAAAGGTTCTCTAGTCAAGGTTCTTCCAATGCTCCTCCTAAGTTCAACAAAGATAGGGTGTCTAACCCTAAGTCTCTAAGAGGGCAATGGTAGTGGATCTTCATTTCCCATGTCTACTTGTACTAGGTATGGAATGAAGGACGAGGTAAGTGCCTAGACAACACGGATGGTTGCTTTAGTTGTGTTAAAAGTTGTCACAAAATGAGGGATTGCCTGACGCTTATGGTTAAAGAAAGAGAGGGCAATCAAGCTCCTCCTAGTGGTTCGGGTCCCAATGCTCCTAAGTAAAACCGATTTTATGCACTTAATATTGGTGGTGACTAAGAGGGTTCTCCAAATGTGGTTATCAATATGTTTAAAGTTTTCCAACTTGATGTTTATACTTTACTTGATCCCGGTGCTACTTTGTCTTTTGTGACGCCGTATGTAGCTATGAGGTTTGATATTCTTCCAGATATATTGTTAGATCTTTTTTCTGTCTCTACTCCTGTTGTTGATTTTATTATGGCTAAGAGGGTATATAGAAAATGTTCTGTTTCCTTGTCCCATAGAGTTACTCTTGTTGACTATGTAGAGCTTGATCTGCTATATTTTGATGTTATCTTGGGTATTGATTTCCTGCACTCATGTTATGCTTCCATCGATTGTAGAACTCATGTAGTTAAGTTTTAATTTCCAAATGAGCCTGTCCTAGAGTTGAAAGGGGGAAATTCTATGCTAAAGGGTCAGTTTGTCTCTTATCTTAATGCTAGAAAGATGATTTCTAAGGGTTGCATTTACCATTTAATTAGGGTGAGGGATATGGAATCTGAAACCCCTACTCTTGAGTCGGTTTCCAATTTTAATGAGTTTTTGGATGTGTTCCCAGATAATTTACTCGTTATTTCTCTGAAAAAGGAAATAGACATCGGTATTGACCTTCTTCCAAATGCACAACCTATTTCTATTCCTCCTTACCGTATGGCTCCGGCGGAACTTAATGAGTTGAAAGAACAATTGAAAGATTTGTTGGATAAGTGTATCATTCGACCGAGTATCTCTCCATGGGTTGCTCCAATTTTGTTTGTTAGAACGAAAAATTGTTCTCTTCATATGTGTATTAATTATCGTCAGTTGAATAAGGTGACCATTAAGAATAAGTATCCTCTCCCAAGGATAGGTGATTTGTTTGATTAACTTCAAGGAGCGAGTTACATATTTAAGATTGATCTTCAATTGGGTTATCACCAATCGAGGGTAAAAGAAGATGACATTCCGAACACAGCTTTTCGAATTCGGTATGGTCATTATGAGTTTTTAGTAATGTTGTTTGGGTTAACTAATTCTCCAATGGGGTTTATGAATTGTATGAATAGGGTGTTTAGAAAATACGTTGACATATTTGTGATTGTGTTCATTGATGACATATTGATCTATTCAATAAGTGAGATTGAGCATATTGATCGTTTTAGGATATTGTTGCAAATTCTTAAGAACCAACAACTTTTTGCAAATTTTAGAAAGTGTGAGTTTTGGCTAAGGTCTGTGGATTTTCTTGGTCACATTGCTACAAGTAAGGATATTGAGGTAGATCCTAAAAAAATGACTATGGTCAAGAGTTGGCCTAGATCTCTAACTCCGTCAGATATTAGAAGTTTCTTGGGTTTGGCTGGTTACTATAGAAGGTTTGTTGAGGGATTCTCTTCAATTCCTTCTTCTTTAACGGCTTTGACTCAAAAGAAGGCTAAGTTCATATGGTCTAAATTCTTTGAAAATAGTTTCCAAGAATTGAGGGATGGACTTACTCTTCTCTAGTGTTGACCTTAATGGAAGGGACAGATGGCTTTGTTGTTTATTGTGATGCCTCGAGAATTGGTTTAGGGTGGGTGCTTATGCAAAATGGGAAAGTAATTGACTATGTCTCCAAGCAACATAACATTCATCATACGAATTATCCTACCCATGACCTCGAGTTAGCGGCAGTTGTATTTATCTTAAAGATTTGTAGACACTATTTGTATAAAGTTCAGGCAGATGTGTTTACTGACCACAAGAGTTTGCAATATGTGTTTAATCAGAAAGATCTAAATACTTGCCTAAGGAGGTGGCTTGAGTTATTGAAAAATTATGACATGAGTGTTTTTAATTACCCCGACAAAGCTAATGTGGTGTTGGAAGGTCTTAGTCGGTTATCCATGGGTAGTGTTGCTCATGTTGAATAAGAACAGAAGGAGTTGGTTTGAGATATTCTTAGATTTTCCGATTAGGTGTTTAGTTAGTGACTCCACAAAGGGTGGTGTTATGGTTCATAATGGTTCCAAATCCTCTTCTGTAGAGGATGTGAAAGCCAAGAAAGGTCTTGATCTAATTTTGATAGAATTGAAAGAAGCAGTGCTTAAGAAGTCCGTTGAAGCTTTCTCCCAAGGAGGAGATGGTGTACTTAGATATGAAGGTCACTTGTGTGATCCATGTATTGATGACTTGATAGAAAAGATCTTGTTAAAAGCCCATAGTTCGCTGTATTCCATTCACGTGAGAGCCACCAAGATGTACCGTGATTTCTAAGAGGTCTATTAGTGGAATGTGATGCAAAAGGATATTCCAGGATTTGTAGCTAAGTATCCAAATTTCAAACAAGTTAAAGTTGAGCATCAGAACCTGAGAGGTTTGTCCCAAGACATTAGTATCCCTACTTGGAAGTGGAAAAATGTTCACATGGACTTTATTGTTGGCTTGCCTAGCATGGAGTGCTTTTGTCTATTATTTTTTATCATGGTACCCAATAAAATTCTCTATTTTGGAAGTCATTCCAAAATGGCGTTTGTACTCAGGTTAAGCTTAGTAAAACCTTTCATCATTAAATAGATTGGATAATGGAGCGTACTATCCAAACTTTTGAAGATATGTTAAGAGCTTCTTAGATTGATTTTAAGGATTATTGGGTAGACCATTTGCCATTGACTGAGTTTTCTTATAACAAAGCTATCACTTGAGTATTAATATGGGTCTATTTGAGGCATTATATGGTAGGAGGTGTAGATCTTCTATAGGTTGGTTTGAGGCGGGTGAAGTTTCCCTAATAGATCCCGAGTAGGTACATAAGGCCATAGAGAAAGTTTGACTTATTCGAGAAAGGTTGAAAATGACTTAAAGTCGGTAAAAGTCATATGCCAATATAAGAAGAAAAGCTCTTGAGTTTGATGTCCATGATTGGGTTTACTTGAAAATTTCACCCATGAAGGGTGTGACAAGATTTGGTAAGAAAGGGAATCTTAGTCCCCAATATGTAGGCCCAAATCAGATTTTGGGGCGTGTTGGTAAGGTTTCTTATGAACTAGCTTTGCCGAATGAGTTTCCATCGGTGTGTCAAGTTTTCCATGTCTCTATGTTGAAGAAATATATTGGTGATCCGACTTCCATAGTTTCCTTAGAAGGGTTGGGAGTTAAGAAGAATCTTTCTTATGAAGAAGTTCTGGTTTAGATTTTAGCCTGGCAAGTCAAGAAGTTGAGAAATAAGGAAATTGCTTCGGTGAACGTATTGTGGAGGATTCAGTTAGTTAATGGTGCTACTTGGGAGGCCGAGGCCGATATGATGTCTCGATATTCTCATCTCTTTCCTTCTACTCCTATTCTAGCTAGAGGTAATGAGTTCCTCATGGTTTGTTCTTTGTTTTGGAGTCATGTGTTTTATATGTTTCAATGATTTTCTTACAATGCATGATCTAATACAAGCTTAAGTTTTGAGAAATGAGTCAATTTGGTTGATTTCTACATGTTTATGTGCACATGACTATGATTTGCATGCAGAATACTTGACATGATGATGTCACCATGTCTTTAGCTTGGTGTTGAAGTTTCCTCCTTGGATTTATGCATTTGTGTACGATTTTAGCTTGGAGTGATGTTTACTCCTCGGATGTTAGCTTGGAGTTCATGTTTCCTCCTCAGATATGTGTATTGCCTGCATAATGGGCTGTTGGATTTAGTTTCACCCCTCTAATGATTTTTTGTAACGTCTTAGCTTGGAGTCGATAGTTCCTCATTGGTTATGTTCATTTAGATGAAGTTTCATTGTAGGTTGGGTTGTACTTCCTCTCCTACCCTTTTCGTACTATGTTGAATCTCATTCAAAGACAAATGATCTCAAGGGGGAGATATTGTAACACCCTAGATCCAAAAGAGGGAAAGATGGCTGACTTTACAAAGTTGCAAGTGTTGACCCATGACGGCCACCCAATGCCCGTGGATAGGACCACGAACCATACGTGTGGTCCGTGGATGACACCCAAAAAAGGGAGGAACCACGACCTAAACCAACAGACCGTTGGTGAGACCACAGTCCATGGTTGAGGCTCGTAGTCTAAGACCCTCAATTTGAGTTTCTGACCACGAACACCAGACGTGCTGGACGGTCCATCACCCTAACTATGGTACATCGTCAGTGGTTGTAGGTCATGGGCTAGCACTTAAGTTCAGGGGTAGTTAGGTCTTTTCCTAATTAATTAACTTCTATACTACATCATTTTACCCTTCACTAAGACCTCTTTATAACTGTTTTCAACCCCCAAATTAGCGATTCATTTCATTCTCTCAAAATTCACAAAAAAGAAGAACTCTCTCAAATATTTCGCTCTCTAAAATTTGAAGAAGAAGGATTCAACTTAGGGTTTCAAGTCAACTCTCAATTACTCCACTGAAGATTAGCATTTGACTTCAAGGTATGATAGTTTTAATCCATGGATTCCTTTTATTCATGGAGTTACCAAATTTCTCTATTTTCAAAGTTAGGATTCCCCAATTGAGTTAGCGTTTTCTTCAATTGTCATGGGTTCTTTTCATTATTGATTTAAATGATTTAATTATGACCTCTTATGCATGAATTGAAGAAATACTATGCTTTTTTTTTTTTTTTTAATGATTTCCCCCATGAACCCATGTAATACGCATGCTTTTAAGTTATGATCCTATGATGTGGGATTTTTATTATAAAGGAAGAGTTTTATGAAATTAAGCATGTATTGCTAGTTTTACATTAATCTATCATGAATCCCATATCATACCGTTGTTTTCTAAGTGTTGATGATTGAAAGGGGCTTTTGAGCCATTAAAAGTAAATTATGGAATTACGCATTTTCTTATGAAATCTATGCAAATATTTTAAGGATTCTTTGAGAGAAAAGTATCAATGATGATGCTGTTGTTGTGTTGTTGAATTGATACTCTCATAAACACATAAAAGCATGATTTGAAAGGTTTTCTCACATAATAAGGATTGTAAGGTTGAAAGGCTTTTTCACCTAATTGAATTAGAGATTAAGAGCTATCCTAAAGAAACCTAACTTGGATTGGTTACTCAAAGATACCTTATATGGATTGTGACTTAGCTTGGATTGGCAAGATGACGTGCCTTTCCATTGATAATAAGAATAAGTAAGAAATGACTATTTTGTGGGATTTAGGCTTAGCACCAAGAGGATATTGAGATGGAAGTTCTCTCTTTAGTAGAGACCAGGTTTCTATAAAATATATCCTTATCCCTAACCTATGTGCCTCTATAGGATGATTGTCTAGATAGATATTAGCTAGTGGATCTACTTTAGCTCAGATTTATGGTTTTTACCTCGGCAAATCGGACAACCCTTTTTCAGTGTGGGAGACACGGGGGATCATGTTATAGTTCACATGGCCTCTATGTCACTTAAGGCTAATCCTCCACATTAATAATGAACTAAGGTTACTTCAAGAAGTATCTCATATATGTTCAAAGACTTTAATGATGTTAGATTGAATTGACTGTAGTTTTATGACTTATCTTTTATAACCCTTTTATATCATGTTTTAGCTTTGTCAATTGCATGTCCTGAAATGTCCTTTTTTCAGCATTATTTAAATGTTTTATGCATAGTTGTACTAACACATTCTCTTGCCTACATTTTCCCAAATGTAGGGTCCGACAATCAGGTTTCTTAGTTTCGTGGCTAGTGGTTGATTTCTAAATTCCCAAGATTTGGTGAGTCCTCATGCATCGAGGAAGGATTTTCATTCTTTTAGTTTACTTCTTGCATTTCAGTTTTGGACATGATTTATGGGCTAGGACCAATTTAATTCTATTGTACTAGAAGGCTATTGAGACAAAGTGTTTTTGACTTCCACTTTTCTTTTATAAAAACTATTTGACTTGGACAATTATTTTACTTCTATTGTTCTATTTCTTATGTTATGAAAGCTAAGTGTCTTGTATTGAGTCCCTCGGGGTCCTATACACCATGTTACATCTAGGGGGTACCCCTGGGTCGTGACAGCTATCAACACGAAATCTGGTGTCTACCCAACACCGAAAAGGGATGTCCTACTTGCCAAGGTATGACCATAAGCTTCTAGCTTATGTGGAGACACTAGCTAATGTGTATCGAAGACACTCATGCTATGAGGGCACATAGTTATTAGATAAGGGCATTGTGACTAGAAACCAACCTCTACTAACGGGAGATCTTCTATCGCAATATCCTCTCGGAGCTAATAGTAAATCCCACGGAATAGTCATTTTCTTAACTTGTCTTTATCATCCATGGAATGGCACATCATATTACCAATACAAGCTAAGTCATATGCCATCCATGGAAAGACACCATTAAGAAACCAATCCAAGCTAGGTTTCATTGGAATAACTCCTGAACTTTGATTTATTTTAGGTTAGAAGACCATTCAACCTTAGAATCTTTTATGTGAGAAAACCTTTCAAATTCATGCTTTTATGTGAACTAGTTTTTACGCACGTGCGTTGCATGTGAATATCAAACCATATACTACACTATTTTTAAAATAATTTCAAAATTATTGAAAAAAATATTATGAATGGAATGATAAACTATAAGTTCCTATGAATAGTGGATGTAAACTTTGTTTCTATTAATACTAAATATTATCTTATCAACGTCCACAAAAACACCTAAAACTATTTATATTATAAAGCTAGATATAAATAAGGTTATCTGACGCTTCTCTATGGTCTTCAATTGAATTTATCTTTTTTCTTTTTTGTTTTAAATTTTTTCTCACTTTAAAATTAATTTTGATACATAAAAATAAAAAGTCACGCTTTAAATCTCTTAGTTACACATGTTAAATGAGCTTTACCTACCCCCTCCCCCTATAGTGCACTACTTAGTTATAATTGCATTGTTGGAGTTCTTACTTTTAAATAATATAATATAAATAAATATTGATATAAAATATAGAAAATATACTAAATTGGATGTTTATAGTTGGAAAATTATATTAATTTATCATTCATGTTATGGATTGTTAAAACTTCATTGAACTTTGAGATTCTCAACGTCTGTAAATCACACATGAGTTTTTTTACAATAGAAGAATAGAAAACATAAAAAGTCGTAGTTTAAATTTTTATGAAACTCCTCCATTTAAAGTTAACCAACAGTAGTGTGAGCACGTTCATATTGTACCTTATCATAAAAGTCACAACCCTTCTTAAAAGTCACAACCCTTCAAAAAGGTCACAACTCATCAAAAAAGTTACAACTCTTTCGAAAAGTTGTAAGCATTCAATGAGAAGAGACTTTGAATGAGTAGGGGACTTTTTTTTAATATTGTATAAAATAAATAAATAAATGTAATATTATATATAGAAGATGTACTAAATTTGGTGTTTTAAGTATAAAAAGAACAATAAAAAAACTTTTAAAAAATTTACTTTATAAATGTATGGAAACCCCTCTTTTTACAAACAACAAAGGGTAATGTATTAAAAAATGATTATTGTACCCTTATAAAAAAAAAAGTCACAACGCTTTAGAAATGTCACAACCCTTTAAAAAAGTCTAACTCATAGGAAAAGTTATAACTCTTTGGAAGAGTCAGAAACCTTCGAAAAGTTACAACTCTTCAAAAAAGTCACAGCCCTTTAGAAAATTCACAACCCTTCGAAAATGCCACAACTAATCGGGAAAGTTAACACTTTAAAAATGTCACAACCTTTCAATGTGAAAAACTATCTGCTTTTAATATAATATAATATAATAAAAATATAGTATAGTATAATATAATACAATATACTGGTGTTTTAAGTGAGGCGGGGGTTGGGGGATTATAATAATTTACCATTTATGTTAGGTAGTTCATACTTTTAAGGTAATATAGAATAGATAAAAAGATAGATATAGATTTGTATAGTTTCGATTTGATACAAAATCTAAAAAAATAAATAAGACTTTTAATTTCAGGATACGTAGAATATATAAAAATGTCTTTTAACATTGTGGTCTAAAATGTGTCCCCTCCTCACCCCCCCTCCCCCCCCCCCCACCCCAAAAAAAAAAAAAGAACATTCTATATTAAACTGAATAAAAATAAAAGTATAACAAATAAATTGGAAATATAAACATGTTTTTGATCAAATTCTTTTACTCCAGCAATTTGATGCTTTTTTGCAGCTTGAACACAAAGTTGTAGTTTTTGCAACATAAAAGCATTGAGCTTCTTAACAAGTTTAAGTTGTTGCAAAATTATATTTATGACAATGAATATGAGTGTCTATTAGTTTTCCAGATAGTTTTCTCATTTAAAGTTGAGTCATTCCATTCTCTTTATTGCATCAATTTTGGTTGATCTATCTAATTTACCCACAAAAATATTGTAATTGCATTACTGAACGATTCTCACAATCTTCCTTGTTTTAGGAAGAAGAATATAAAACATACAAAATTTAAAATATGAGAAAACCCCTTTATTTATAGACAATAAATGATCATATGAAAAGGTGATTATTGTTCCTTATTAGATAATTCACAACCCTTATGAAAAATCACAACCATTCAGAAATGTCATAACTAATAGGAAAAGTCACAACTCTTTAAAAAACGACACAACCCTTCAGAGAAGTGACTACCCATCAATGTGAAAATGTGTCAGCTTTTAATATAGTATAGAACAAATAAATGAATATAATATGAAATATAGAATTTATACTAATTGGTGTTTAATATAGTAATTTAACATTCAAGTTAGGGAGTTCATGCTTTTAAGGTAGTATAGATATAGATAGATAGATATGAGAAATCCTTTCACAGCACAACAACAACATTGATACTTTACTCTCAAAGTATCCTTAAGACATTTTACATCAATTTCATAAGCATATGTATAATACATAAAACTCATCCTTCATAGTTCAAAACCCACATTATATCATCATATCTTGTAAAGCATGGGATAGACATTGTAACACCCCATAAATTAGTTAGTTGATATAATGAGTTCTAGACTAAACTAGTGAGTTGAACTAGTGTGTTGTAGGGTCTTTTAGTAAAGTTTTGAAGTGTCGTATGAGAGTTAAAAACCAAATAAATGTCTCCCGTACATAGAGCATCATGTTTAGGGGTTAAACTTCTGGGTACGGCTCCCCAAGGACTACCCAAGGGGTCCTTGAGGAGGACCCCAAAACAGTCCCCAAAACTATCATAAAAGTGTGACCTACTACTGCGAACCACACCCCTTAGATCAACCTACGCCCCGTAGGTCATGGGCATAGGTCAGGCCTAAAATACCCTGCGGCATTTGAGCCCCAAGTCCAATTGACGGACCCAAACCATGGCCCTTAGATGCATCCACGGTCCGTGGATGGGGATCAGTAGATGCTGCCAGTTTTGGCAAGTTTAGTTTTAAGTTAGGTTTTGAGGGTTAGTTTAGTAATTAGTAATGGGTTAGGGTGGACGTTTATTTAATTAATTACCTCCTATAAGTAGTTAATATACCCTAAACTAATCACTTTAACTCATTCATCTTAGAACTCTCAAATTACTCTCCAAGAAAATCTCTCTCTAGAATAGAAGAAGAAGAAGAGAAGAGAAGAGGGCAGCAACTTTGAGAGATTTTCACCATTGATTCAAGCTTTCTTTGGGGCTTTGATTGAAGTTATGTGAAGCTTATTCATCTATGGGTTCTTCCACCCATAGAGCCCCCTTAGTAATCCCCAAATTGTGGATCAAAAACCCAATTCTAGCTAGGGTTGTTTTTACATTGTGGGTAGGGCTTGGGTGTGATTCCAATCTAGTGGATATCACCCAATTATGGTTGATTTAGCTTTGATTATTAATAATATTTTGATTTCATGTGATTTATATGATGAGCCCTAATATAAATTGATGAATGTGATCTTTGTGGGTTTATGCCATTAGAGGGAATGTTGAAGGTTCATATGTGATCTTCCTAATTCAATGTTGTGTGTTGTAATTGATCATAGTTAGGATCATCTAATAATGAATTGAACTAGACTCTATTGTATATGATTTATCTTGACATGTAAAGTTAGAATTGAACCATTATGATCAATTAATGCTAAAATCACCTAGTAATGAAAGATGTGATCAAATTACCTTGAAATCTAGGTATAAAGAAGATATTAATAAAGAAACCTTGAGAGTATGGTTGTGATCCTAATAGCTAGGGCTTTAGGGTGAAGCTAATGTGATTACATAGTGTTTCTAAGGCTTTGAGAGTAAAGACTAAAAGAGAATAGAAGTCTAGTAGGTTGAATTGTGGTGAAAGGTCTATACTCACCTAACCTGCCTTATGAATGCTTGATAGATGAAAGTGACAGAATCACTTGAGCATGGATTGATTGTCAAGGACATCCTTCCATGAGAGATGAGTGTTAAGCAAGGCTTAATAAGCAAACCTTGAGGTGTATGCTTGGCCTCAAGTTGATATTGAAGATGAGATGTAGTGTCACACAAAATAGGGTCCAAACTCCAAGAACAAAGGAGGGCCATACCTAGTTGATGTGAGGACTATCCAAGTTAAAGGGGGAACTCTTACGTAGTAGAGTGTGGGTTTTCCCAAAGTTATGTCTCATGAGATGGGAACCTTCACATAGTTGAGTTAAGATTCTTAGTATCAATCTCATATCCTATGAACTAAGACATGCTTGAGAAGTATCTCATAGTGTTCTATAGAATAATTGGACTAAGACTTACTTAAAGAAGTACCTCATACTGTTCAAAAGTATAAGTGGACTTAGACATGCTTAAGGTAGTATCTCATTGGGTCGATGCGAAGAATGAACTTAGACATACTAAAAGTAGTATTCATAGGGTTCAAGCTAATGAGAAACTAAGATGTGCTTAAGTAATTACCTCCTAGTGTTCTAAAGTAATTAGAGGAACTAGGTTCCGAACCAAGAAGTGTTAGCATGAGGACCTAAAAGTAGTACTTAGCATGTATAGTATTATGGGGTGCTATGCATGCATTGCACATATATGACTTAGGGTCACTAAAGAGAAGTCTTGAGATAGGATTAGTCTAGAGTTGCCTTTCCTAGTTATAGTTGACTAAAGGTGAGAGATTCCTTTAGTTAAGAGAATTAAACTAATAATGAGGCCAAGGTAGGGTAAATATGACTAGGATGACTTCAAGGCTATTCATAGTGTGAAGGTTAGTATAGGATGCCTTTCATGCATTGCACTAGTGTGTCTTGAGGTTCCTTAGAAGTATGGTGCCATTATGGTAGATGACTTATGACTTAACCATACATGTATACTATGATTAAGATGACTAAAAAGGGATACTTGTCTTGGGTGGTATTATGGGATGCTATTCTTGCTTTGCACTTGTATACTTTTGAGGTTACTTGAGAATGGTGATATTATGGTAATGAGGACTAAGAGTCAATTATGTTGATATGACTATGACTTATTTCCTATGCTCATTAACCATGTCTTAAGTTGACTTATGTTTATATGAAGCCTATGTGGGAGACCATGCTCTGACTTTGATAATTATGTTTATGATTATGTTATTATCTCTTATGCTTATGTCTTATATTGACTAACCATTTGAGATGCTCTTATGCTGTTGCATTAGCTTTCATACTTGAACATTTTGTACTAACGCATATTGCCTACATTCTAATCGAATGTAGGGTTTGAAGACTTGAGTTGCTTGGAAGATAGGTTTCTAGAAGTTGCAAGGATTTGAAGATCTTGGTAAGCCCTCATAGCTTTGAGGAGAACAACCTCATTACCTTTATGTCTTTATTTTCATGTCTTTAGACTTTGTACGGGCTGCGTCCCAAAGATTGTTATTCACGAGTTTAAATAGATGGTTTGAGACAAAAGTTTTAGTAAGACTTCTGCTTGTAAAGGTTTTGATTTCCCCGTATTTTCTATCATCTTATGTGAAGAATGTGCAAAGAGCTTGTATGCGACCCCTTCGGGGTCAAGTATGCCATGTTACATTTAGGGGGTATATCTAGTCATGACAGACATGGGTTCATATAGATTTATAAATATAACACTATCAAAGATACTTCATCCAATACTAAGCATCAACGATCGTCCAATAGTAATATAACCCAACAAGTGAGTAGGGGTTGAGTCCCAATAGAGTTGTTCGTAATTGAGAATCAATAAAAAAGCATGAATATGCTCAAGTCAATCATAGCTAAAACCATTTACTAAGAAAAACATAATTTAAGTTTGGGGTGACAAAAATGTCAAATATCAAAAGGGGTTTTGTATTCAATTATCAAGTAAAACAGTAAATAACACGAAAATACGAATATGGAGATTGGATTCTTGGGATGTGATTGGATCATGAGCTAAGGTAAACAACCGGATAGTTGCAATTAATAGTAACCAACTACAAATTGGTGAATAAGCTAGACTTTAGTGTGGGTAAACTTTCTCTCGAACAATCTACCCCGAATCAAATTGGTTTCTCTTGAACACCAATAAGTAGCAATGAAGAACAACCTTCGCTTTAGTCCATTCACGCTCTCGAGTTGAATGTATCGAAAAGGGTTAAGGATTCACTCTCTCAAGCTGAATCCATGACAACCCAATACCCACAGACCATCGATTCAGTAATTTTGGTTTTAAAACCTCTCTTTCGAGCAAGCAAAGAACACGAATTTAAGATAGTAGTTGCAACTACAACCCATTAAATTCAACCATAATTACTGAACAAAATCAATTTTGAACAACAAATAAACTATCAATTAACAATACCCAACAGTAAAATCAACCGTTAATCAGATAATCAAACCCCAAGAATTGGGGTTTTAGCTAGACATAGTAAAAAGGTAAAAATCGTTACCAAGTTGTGTTTCCATCAACTAGGTACGAATGATATGGTCTCTACAAAGGTCTAAGATGAAGAATCTTCAACACCCACTGCCAATTTCTCAGAAATAGAAATTGTCAAATCTTCAAAGCTAAAGAAATATCGTTTATCTATTCAGTTCTAAGCTCTAAACTTTAAAAACTGAAATAATAATATGATTCCACAAAAGATCCCCCTAAGCTAAAATTTAAACAAGTATTTATAGTTGTCAAAAAATGTGTTGCGAAGGTCTAGTCGGCGCAGTTAGTCTGGATTTCCAATTGAATTGGTGATCCACCTTTTGGTCATTTTCATCACCATTTTGCTTTTGCCTTTAGCATCTTCAGGTTCTATAACTTTGGGCGATATGGCACTGCATCACGGAACCATTGGCGACTTGCCGACTGCTCCTTTCTCTCACCGACTAGATTAATCCTCCAAAGCTAGGCACTTTGGTATATTAGGTGAGACCCTGGCCGTTCGACGACTTGCCTAAAGGGTTGGGCGATCCTTAGGGCTTCTTTACTTCGTTCTTTCAGCTGCTTTGTTCCTTTTTGCTCAATAGTGTCCATGTTTTGTTCCTCAATCCAAATACCTAAAATTCAAGGATTTACATCCGTTATTGGCACAAAATGTGAATACGAAGACACTAAATCTACTAAAATAAATCCCTGAATGAGTCCAAATTGTCGACTCATCAACACCCCCAACTTAAATTTTTTCTTGTCCTCAAGTAAAACTCAAGCAGTTCAGAAGGGATGTCTCAAATAGTCCTATAGAAGACTCAATCATGAATGCACACAATAAGACTCAACTTACTCATACAAGGATCAATTGTGCATTCAAAGACTAAAGTTGTGACTCACCATTATCAAAGAACTCAAGCTCACATTACCAAATGCAAGTTCAAGATCAACAAAGGTAATCAAATGCCCTCACACAAAGAATGATTCCATATTTACACACAGTGATTCATAATTTAAACTTTTGGAATCAAATGCAACACTCACACTCACAAATATGAAGACAATGTATGATTTCACCCATAGGCTTTCCCCTTTTTTCCAACTAACATATGTTTCAGCTCACTCAAGATCAAAAAGGACTTTTCAAGGCTTGTAACGGGGCCGAGTGCCAAGGTATGATCATTTAGGCTCAATGGCTGTAGTCCTCATGAAATGTGGTGTGAACAATAATTCCTTTCCTTTTCTTCATCATTTTTCATTCGTGCTCACAAGTCATCCCATTATTCACTTTCCATGGACTGTTGGAAAGCCCATGTCTTTTTGCATTATCACAACTTTATTCCTCAACATTTTCTTTCTTTTTCTTTTTCATTCTTTTATTCTTTTTCATCTCTTTTTATATATTGAGGGGTTCCATTTTTCTCAAAACATGGGTAAAAGGGGATTTTCTTGCACTCCTTGATTTACCTTCATTATTCACCACACCCCCAACTTAGGCTTTTGGCCTAAGTTGGTTATTCAAAAAAACCACAAACCATGTGGATTACGGGTAATGGATCAATATAAGGTCACAATTTCATCAAGTTTCTTCCAAGAAAAGGTTAAGGCTCAAAGGGTGCTCGAGCGGGGTTCATACACACAAGGTACGCCATAAAAGGAGGTATAATGTCAAATTGGTTCACACTCTTTAAAGTTGCCTAATATCATCTCAAGAGTTCACATCACTTAGTAAACCGGACCAACTGGGAAAATTCTAGGTGTCATCACACATGGTTCATGGTAAGCTCATCACACAGGGCATTAACACCAAAGTCAAACAAGAATTTATACTTTTGCTAGTGTGCAATGTTCATCACAAGAGACTCAATTTGATACTTGGCTAGTCACAGCGGTATGCATAGAGTTAACATATTGTCTATGTAACTTCATTTGGCATCATAGTAGTCGCATATTCATTTTTGTTCAATTATAAGCACTATTCAATTCATCAGTATTGATCAAAACCGATACTCAAATTTGCAAGAGAACTGCCACATTCAACACAAATAAGAGGTGGAAAAGTTTTTGGAAGGGTAAAAAATTATTTACAATTAAAAACACGAAGCCACAAGCTCAAACATTCCACAAAAAGTATTGTACACCACATTTTCAGTTCAAAACCCAATATATAAACAAAACCAATATTCACAAAAGATCACACAAAAGTAGGCCTCACCGCACCACAGAGAAAGTCATTTGTCCTCAAATGCAAACAAAAATTTTAAAAGTTGAAATAAAGTAAGATAGAGAGGGAGGTAAAGAGCGGATCATGTCTACACAGGCGCTCCAACTGTCTGGGCATCAGTGTCTGGTGCATCAGTCTAGACTTGGGCATCAGTGCCCAGAGTCTCTTTAAGAGGAACTATAGCTGTACTAGGAACAACAAAGGGAGTATCTTCTAAGGAGGCCTGAACAAAAACATCTACCATGGCCTCTTAAGTCTCAGTCAGGCCCTCATATGAAGCTTCATTATCCATCTCAAACAACTACTCATTTGTCTCTGCCACAGATTTAGGGTCAGCTGTCTGCTCAACTCTAACCTCATCTCCGGTGGTAGCCGGAGGCATATCTGGCTCATCTGGCATCTCCACCATCCCGAAGATCATGCACATGTCGGTGTATTTCAGTTGAGCCACATGTCTTTGCAACATAGCTATAGTGGCCTTTATGGTCGTCACCTCCTCGTGGCCCCTTGGCTATGCTCACACACCGCTATCCTCGCTGCAAGGGCATCAATAATAGCACTCAACGGTGTCACATGTGTGAAGGAATGCTCTATCCCTCATTCAATACAATCCATCAAAATAGCTCATAGATTCACTAAAGGTGAGAATATACTTTCAACCTTAGAATCAACATTAGTGTGTTAGTAAGACTTTCACATTACATTCATAGTGTTTTCATGAGAATTAGACTTTCAATCAACAAAATTCATCATTATCATCCTAGACTATTCATTCATCATTTAGTATAAGGGTAAGAGAAGATCACTACTTTCAACGATACCATACTTTACACATTAGTCATAGGAGATTTGCTTTCTAAGTGAATCAATAGGTTATACAGAACTTTCATCAACATGTAAACACCTATCAATTTACCCCTTTTCAAGGTCATGAATCATGTCTCACAATTACACCTAAAGATACTAAAATAGGAATGAACAAAACAAGATTCAATAACGAAATTCACATAGAAATAATTCATAGTAATCATCTTGTATCAGTACACCCATCACCATACTTGAAATTAGGGTCATGGGGCTGTTCATGGGCTCAAGGGGAATTTTACAATTAAAATCACAATTAAACATCAAATCATCAATAATATAATGCAATTAACATAATAAAAATCATTTTTAAGTAGAACCCATGGATAGAATAGAAACCTTAGTTTTTGAACAATGTAACAATTTCAAAATCAAAAGTTGAAGGGCTACATGGAGAAAGATGTTCCATGAATCAAGGTTCACATACCTTAATTGAAGAGTTGACCATAATTGTAGTTGAGAAGATGGATTCTTGAGCCCTAACCTTTAAGTTCTTGGTGTTCTTCAATGGAGAAACTCTAGAGAGGGAAATATTGAGAGAAAGATGATGTTCTTAGGTTTCTTTTTTTATTAATTGGGAGTAACTAAAAAGGAAGAATTTTTTGTTTAAAAACTATATAGACTTATTCGGAAAAGAGTGGGAAAGTATTGATTCAAGTTTAGGAAAGATTACTTAAAAGCCCTTACTTAAACTTCCATTTTTATGCTTTGCCCGCTTGAGCTCGCCCTTTGGCACCCTTGGCTTGCCAAGTCACATAAGCGAATCGTGTAATGGCCCTTAAGCTTGCCCATATTTGCAGTAAGTTCCCAAAGTGGGCACCTTACTTAGGCGATAGGGACGTTTTTTGGGCGAATGCCAACCTATTGGGCGACCCTCAACCCATCTCGCCCATTTGTTCAGTAGCATAGGCTAGGAGGGACAGCACACTATGTGACTAAGTGCACTTTGGCACATCGCCAAGTGACTTGGGCGACGATGCTGACAATTGCCAACCTCTCCAAAGAGCTACCAAGGTTCTCCTTCACCCTTCCTTGATAGTTTAGGTCCTTTCCTTCATCCTAGATGTTTGCCTTCCTCATTTTAGCTTTAGTTAGATCTTTAAACATCTTTGGAAGTTACGTAAACATTCCCATTAATCCTAACTCAACCTAGACACCAACTTAAAGTTATACCAACTCACACATGAGGCTCTAGTTTAGGCTATTGATTTTTCGGGTTGTTACAAACCTGATATGGGCCCACATAACAAAGACTAAGCTTCCCTTTCCTTTCAAACCTCATGATACCCTTCTCTAATATCGGCATGAAATTTACCTCAAACTCAAGTCTTTCTCTAATATCGACATGAGTTTTGTCGACTCTAAACCATTTTCAACCTTTCCCTAATAAGTTGAACTTTCTCCATAGCCTCATGTACCAACTCGGGATCTATCAAGGAAACTTGGCCCTCCTCAAAAAAACCTATATGAGATCTAATCCTCCTACCATATAAAACCTATAATAGAGCCATACCAATGCTTGAATGTAGTTGTTATTGTAGGTAAACTCAATCAAAGGCAAGTGATCATCTCAATTACCCTTGAAGTCCATTACACATGCCCTCAACATATCCTTCAAAGTTTAAATTGTACGCTTTGCTCGCCCATTGGTTTGTGGATGAAAATCCGTACTAAGCTTAACATGAGTACCAAGACCCATTTGGAAAGATTTTCAAAAGTAATAAGTTAATTGGGTACCACGATCAAAGATCATGGATAAAGGCACTCCATGCAACCTCACCATTTCTCTCAAATACAACTTAGCACAATTCTCCCCTGAATAAGAAAACTTAACGAGAATGACATGAGCCAATTTTGCCATTCGATCTATGATAACCCAAATCAAGTCATTTTGCCGCTTGGTGTATGGTAAACCAACATTGAAGTCCACATTCAAATCTTCCCACTTCCCAGTAGGAATGCTAATATCTTGGGATAAACTTCCCTGCTTTTGATGCTGAAGTTTCACTTGTTGGCAATTAGGACACATAGCCACTAATTCCATAATATCTTTCTTCATCCCATTCAACCAATAGAATTCCCGCAGGTCACGATAGATCTTGGTGGCACCCGGGTGAATGGAATATCGAGAATTATGGGATACTAAAAATTTATGTTCTCTTAAGTCATCCACATTAGGAACTCACAAATGACCTTGATATCTAAGCAAACCATCTCCCCCTTAGGAGAAAGCCTCCATGACTTTTTTGAGCATCGCTTCCTTCAACTAAAACAAGTTGGATCAATAACACCACAAGGGAAGATTCTAAATCCTTGTGAACCATAACACCACCCTTGGTTGAGTCAACTAGTCGAACACCCAATCGGGCCAATCTATGAACATCTCTAACTAACTTCTTTTTGTCATCCTCTACATGAGCAACACTTCCAATCAATAACCGACTAAGAGCATCCGCCACCACATTCACTTACCTGGATGATAGAGAACATGCATGTCATAATATTTCAATAGTTCAAGCCACCTCATTTGGTGAAGATTCAAATCCTTCTGATTGAACATATATTTCAAACTCATGTGATTAGTAAAAACATCTACATGAACACCATATAGGTAATTCTTCCAAATCATTTAGTCAAAATCATCCACTGCTAGTTCAAGGTCATGGATAGGATAATCCTTCTCATGAATTTTCAATTCCTTGAGGCATAGACAATGACTTTCCAATTTTGCATAAGGACAGATCCTAACCCGACCCTTCAAGCATCACAATAAACAACAAATTCGATAGTTCCTTTCGATAAAGTCAACACTGGAGCGACAGTAAGTCTATCCTTCAATTCTTGGAAACTCAATTCACATGCTTCGAACCATATAAACTTTACTTTCTTTTGGGTCAATGTCATCAATGGAGTGGCAATCGAAGAGAACCCTTCAACACACCTTTTATAGTAATAGGCTAAATTCAAGAAACTCCTAGTATCTGAAGGGGATAGAGGTCTAGGCCAACTTTTGACCACATCCATCTTGATATGATCCACCTCAATACCCTTACCAGAGACAATTTGACCAAGAAAAGCTATGGACCTCAACCAAAACTCACATTTGCTAAACTTTGGAAAAATTTGTTGATCTTTGAGGATTTGAAACACAATCCTCAAATGATCGATGTGCTCATCTTCACTTCTTGAATAGATCAATATGTCATCAATGAACACAATCACAAACATGTCAAGGTATTGTCTAAACACCCTATTCATCAAATCCATAAATACAACTGGAGCATTAGTCAAACCAAACCACATTACCAAAAACTCATAATGATCATACCGAGTTTGAAAAGCCATCTTCGGAATGTCATCTTCCTTCATCCTAAATTGGTGATAACCAGATCGGAATTCAATCTTAGAAAAGTAGATTGTCCATTGAAGTTGGTCAAACAAGTCATCTATCCTTAGGAGAGGATATTTGTTCTTAACACTAACCTTGTGCAATTGCCGATAGTCAATACACATATGGAGTGAACCATCTTTCTATCTCACAAACAACACTAGAGCACCCCATGGAGAGATACTCAATCATATTAAAACCTTATCCAACAAATCTTTTAGTTGCTCCTTTAATTCTTTAAGTTCTACTAGAGCCATTCGATAAGGATGAATAGATATGGGCAGCCTATCTCGAAAAAGGTCAATACCGAAGTCTATTTCCCTTTCGGGAAGAATACTGGGTAGATCTTCTGTAAAACTATCAAAAACTCATTAACAATGGAACCGAATCAAGAGTAGGGGTCTCAGAATCTATACCCCCCACCATAACTAAATGGTATATTGAACCCTTAAAAATCATCTTTCTAGCTTTTAGACAGGAGACAAAATTACCCTTAGGCATGGAATTTCTCCTTTTCCACTCTAGGATGGGTTTATTCGGAAACTGAAATTAGACCACATGGGTTATGCAATCAGTAGAGTGATAACATAAATGCAACCAATCCATATCAAGGATAACATCAAAATCAAGCATATCAAGCTCAACAAGATCGAAATAAGTGACTTTAGAAGACAAGGAGACAGGACACATTCTATAGACCCTTTTAGCCATAATAGGATCACCAACAAGAGTATAGATAGAAAAAGGATCTAACAACACATGTAGAAGAATATCAAACCTCATAGTCACATATGGCGTCACAAAAGATAAGGTAGCACCAGGCTCAAGTAAAGCATAAACATCAAGTTGAAAGACTTTTAACATACCAGTAACTACATCTGGAGAACCCTCTTGTTCACCACGAGTCTAAAGGGAATAGAATCCATTGTGCCTTAGAGCACTTGAACCCGAACCAATAGGTGGAGCTCTTTTACCTTCTCTCCCTTTAGCCATAAACATAGTGCAATCCCTAATTTTATGACCAATTTTTCCACAACCGAAGCCACTATCTTTGATGGCTAAACACTTGCCCTCATGCTTCTTTCCACATCTAACACAAGTAGATAATAAGAATCCACCATCGCCCCATCGTTCAATCTTAGGGGTATACACCCTATATTTGTTGAACTTGGGTGTAAAAATGAAGGAAACTTGACCAGAGAACCTTTGTCGAAACTTAGAACAAACATGTCCATCGGACCTTGGGTATGAGTAGTTACCCTCACCGATTCAGGTCTTCTTTGCCTCCTTAGGACTTTCCTTTAGTTTCTCCTCTTCGATTTTTTGAGCATGAACCATGAGACAAGAAATGTCCAGTTTATTGATGAGCATGATGCTACAACATTCTTTAACATCCATTTCGTATACTCCTAAAATGAACTTGCTCATCATTGCCCTAGGATCGACAAACATAGTGGGTTCATATCAAGAGAGTTGTGTGAACTTTAAAGCACATTCCTTCACAATCGTGTTTCCTTGAAAAAGGTTTACAAGTTAAAGTTGTAACAACTTGGAAAACTAGTAGGTGAAACTAGAGCCTCACGAGTGTGTTGTTGAGTTTGATATGGGATTTTATGTTGTAAAATGAGTTCCCGAGCTTAGGTTGAAGGGTTTAGGGGGTTAAACGTCAAGGTACGACCCCCAAGGACCAACCAAGGGTCTTTGAGGGGGACCCTAAAGCCTATCCCCCAAAGCTCCCCAAATCTGCCCAAGCTGCCAATTTAGGGCCACCTACGGATGGCACCTATTGCCAGTAGGTGGACCCATGCCCCGTAGGTGGGGGTTGTGTGTCAGGCCCCAAGATGACAAGTTGCAGCCACCATCCATGGACCTGTAGGATGGGGCGTCAATGCACCCTCTATCCATAGGTCTAGTGGCGTGGATGGCACCTAGAAATCTGCCCAAACTCAGCCACTTCAGGGGTAACTTAGTAAATTCCTAGGGTGGTTAGATTACTTAGGGATCGTTTTATTTTGATTATTTAGAGTTCTTTAAGGCTTTTTAAACTATTAAACACCCTTTTACAATTCATTATTCTCAAAATTCTAAAAGAGAAACCACCTCCTCTCTAAATAATTCTCTCTAGAAATCACCATTGGAGAAGAAGAAGTCAAGGTTTTGAGCTCAAGAGTTCATCTTTCTCACACAATTTCATGGAGTTTCTTCAATAAATGTATGATAGTTTTCATCCTTGGTTAGTTTCCATCCAAGGAGCCCCTCCAAAACATGATATCAATGTTTCCAAAATCCCAAAAGTTAGGGTTTCAATCTAAGTCATGAGTTCAAATTCAAAACATTTTCAAAGGTTTATTTATGATGGATTATGATTGAATTGAGGAATTAATGTTGATTTATGATGAAATTCCCCCATGAACCCACGATTTCCCCCAAAATACTAAATTCTAAATTGTGAATTGTGATTTGGGATTGATTGATTATGGAAGCATGTGAAGAGATTAAGTCTATATTGATTTAGTTTATTGAATTATTTCATTATTCATGCCTAAATTATAGTATTTTAGGTGTGTTGGTGAATTGTGATTCATGGCCTTAAAGGGTAAAGTATGAAGAATTGATGTATAATCATGATGATACGTATATGCTTTGTGATTTCAATGAAAGTAATGTGATCATGTATATAATGCAATTGTGTTATTATTGAAAGGTTATTCTCAATTTAACACTTATGAATGATCATGATATATATGAAAGGTTTCTTCAATGTGTTGATACATCTTGAATTGGTAGGCATAAGGCATCCTCTTCTTGTGTAGATGAATGTGATCTTGATTGATGTACCTTAAATTGGTAGGCTTAGGGAATCCTCTTCTTTTGTGACTAATGCATCTTGACTTAATGAACAATAATTGATAGGCCAATGTCATTCCTTTCATAAATGACTAATGAATTATTATAAGGCTTTGTCTTGAATCGATAGATCAATGACATTCCTTTCATAATGAGTCAATGAACTAATGTAATGATGAATCTAGAATCGATAGCCCAATGGTGTTCCTTTCATGTGGATTCAATGAGCTATCCAAATAATGTAACATGAATCGATGGGCTTATGATATTTATTTCTTGTGTGTAATAATTAACATTGGGTCGATAAGCCGATGGCATTCCTCTCAAGTACAATAATTTTAATGAGAATGAACTAATCTAATGGGATGTCGACTTAGTACCAAGTGGATATGGAAAGATGGAAGCTCTCCCTATGTTAGGCCAGGTTTCGATGAACATCTTTCTTATCCTATAACTATGTACCCACATAGGATATTAGCTACTGGATCTATCTAAGCTAAAATGTTATTAGTCCTACCTTAGGCAAGTAGACCAACCCTTTACGGTGTGGGATAGACACCGGATTCCATGTCAAGCTCAGTTAGTCTATGTCGGTTAATGCTTATTCCCATCATGTGAGATACGTGCTATGGTTACACAAAGTTCTATGAAGTGCGGATGGTAGTATGGGATGCCATCCATGCATTGCACGAGTAGGTTTTGAAAGGTCTATGGTGTGATTCTTCAATGTCTTAATGTCTAATGAAATGAATGTGCTCTTAATGAAGATAATGAGAATGTTGACTTAAATGCTTAATGAAATGATGAATGCTTTACTTGGAAATGTTATTATGAGTTACTTTCATTGTCATGACTTATGAAATGTAAATGTTCCTTATGCATGAGTATTCACTAAAGATGAAGAATGGTAAGTTCACCTATGGTGGCCTCAAAGTGATACTTAATATGAATGGTAGTATGGGATGTCATTCTTACATTGCACAAGTATGGTTTAGGGTTACCTAAGGTGATGGTTCTAATGTGTTGTAATGGTTTATATGTTGATTGTGTTGTATCTTATGCCTTTTATACTA
This sequence comes from Solanum bulbocastanum, assembly GCA_037074985.1. Lineage (NCBI taxonomy): Eukaryota > Viridiplantae > Streptophyta > Magnoliopsida > Solanales > Solanaceae > Solanum > Solanum bulbocastanum. The sequence goes on along the minus strand of CM073607.1, from coordinate 19,074,019 downwards.
AAGTTCATGATGCTACTAAAAATTGGCATATAGCATGGTTTACAACAAAAAAGTCCTTTTTAAGCATGATTTTGCATGGCTATCATACTTAGTACATTAATTGTGCAAACCCATATTTCTTCTATTTTTCTACAAAGTGTAGGTTCCGGCATTTGAGTTGATTCCTTATAGTTCAAGCTTGGGTTGATTCGTTCAAAAGCTTGTGGTATGTCCTCATGGATCCGAATTTTAATTTATGATGTATTAGATGGCCATGTTAGACAAGTAGACTTCCGCTATTTTAAATAAAGTTTTTCGATTGTATGGATTAAAAGAGTTTTAAATTCTATAGTATTTCATATGTCTTATGTTATGTATGCTATGAGGCTTGTATGAGGCTTTTTGCAGTGTCGTACGCCGTGTCTCAGCTAGTGTGTAGGCTCGGGTCGTGACAAAAGTACCATTGCCTCCCTCATCTCAAGAGGAAAGAATTTATCAAGGAAAGCAATAATTAACTTTTCCCAATCAGGAGGACCCACAGCTTCCGCCCTTTTTTCTTTTCATTGGTTGAACCATATTTGAGCAACACCTTTAAGTATGTAAGTGGCCAATTCTTCCTTTTCTATTGGCGTCACTCACATGACCATCAACACCTTATAAACCTCATTAATGAAATCTTGAGGGTCTTTCTCATCCTTAGAATCAGGAAACTCTGAAGGATTCATCCTAGATAAATCCTTCACTCTAGATGTCGTTGTACCCACATTTAGGTTCACGGGGACCACAAACTCTCTATTGGCTTAGGATGTCATGTCTTGAGCCAACAGTTGAGAACCTACCCTAAACTCCACATTAGTCACTTGCTCTACAAAAAGGTCGACCGAAACTTGAGGTGCTTGAGGAGGAACTTCTTACTCAACATTCTCTCCTGCATTCCTTCTTGCCTATGCTCTTCGAGTAGCCATATCCTCTAGAGCAGCGGTTCAGTCTTAGGAGAGAGACATTATAGATTTGAACACTATCGCATGACTTCAGAGTAATGAAAAAAGTGAATTTCTTAAACATATAATAGCCTCTCATTCATAAGTATGGTACGCTTCAAACTCATGAATAAGACTCTATTCGACGTGGCTTATGAGACTTCCTAGGACCTTTTGAAACCTTGCGCTCTAGTTACCAAATTTTTCACAACCCAAGATAGAACCTAGGCGTGACATGGCGTATAAAACCCCGAGGGGCACCTTACAAGCCATTTAGCATACATCATACAAGATTAATGGAAATCAAGAGATTTAAAAGACAATTCCCAATAGATTTTAATAAAATGAAGCAGAAATCTATCAATGTCTCAAAGCAATCTAGTACATATGAGGTGCTCGGGACGTAGCCCGTTTATAAAGTCTAAAACAGAAAAGTAAAGACAAAATGAATAAAAGCTTTGTCCTCAGAACATGAGGACTCACCAATCTTCAAAGCTCTATGAATGATCCCAAGCGATGGACGTTGAACCTATAGCATCAAGGCCTACATTTTGATAAGAAATATAGGAAAGAGTATATGTTAGTAAAACGATGCACTAAGTATGATATTCATCCATAAACCATATGAAAACATGCTAAAAGATCCTTTTCACAACATTCAATGATCAAGCTAAAAATGATGAAAGAAGTTAGAAAACATAAGTCATAAAACACGGTCAATGCAAGTTGACATCTTAAAAACTTTACTTAGATACATCTAGAAGTAAACTTAGTTGATTATTAAGGAAGATTTACCTTTAACGGACATATAAAACTATGTGAGCTATCAACACGGAATTCAGGGTCTACCCCACACCAAAAAGGGGTGTCCTACTTTCCACAATAAGACCATGAAATTCTAGCTTATGTAGATCCACAAGCTAATTTCTATCTAAGACAATCATCTTATGGGGGAACATATGTATGGGATAAGGAGATTGCTACTAGAAACCCGGCCTCTACTAATTGGAGAGCTTCCGTCTCAATATCCTCACGGTGCTAAGTGTAAATCCCACAAAATAGTAATTTTCTTAACTTTTCTTTAGCATCCAAGGAATGGTATGTCAGATTAACAATCCAACCTAAGTCATATTCCATCCATGGAAAGGTACCATTAATCAACCAATCCAAGCTAGGTTTCTTTAAAATAGCACCTTAGATTTGATTAATTTTAGGTGAGAAGACCTTTCAACCTTAGAATCCTTTATGTGGGAAAACCATTCAGATTCATGCTTTTATGTGCATATGAGAAATCCTTTCACAACACAACAACAACATTGATACTTTACTCTTAGAGTAACCTTAAGACATTTACATCAATTTCAAAAGAACATGCATAATACATAAAACTCATCCTTTATAGTTCAAAACCCACATTATAGTATCATAGTTTGGAAAACATGGGATAGACATGGGTTCGTGGGTTTCATCTTAAAATCGTGGAATTTTCTCAATTCATGCATGATAGTTCATAAAATAATCAAATAAATCAATATTGAAAGGAACATATGACATAGAATAAAAACTATAACTCAACAGGAGATTTATAACTTTATAAATTGGAGAATTTAGGAACTCCATGGAGGAAATGACTGCATAGATGAATACTATAATATCTCAATACAAAAATCTTGACTTCAATGGAAGATTAGAAGACTGACTTGAAACCCTAGGTTGTCTCCTCCTTATGCAAGATTTCTAGAAAGAAAATTATTTTGGGAGAGGAAGACTTTTTCTTCGTTTATGCAACAACCCGAAAATCTAGTTAGACCAAGCTAGAGTCTAATGGAAACTAGTAGGTGAAACTAAAGACCAACGTGTGGGCTTTTGAGTTTGATGTTTGGTTTTAGGTGGTATATTTAGTTCCCGAGCTTAGGTTGAGGAGTCTAGGCATTAAACATCAAGATACGACCCCCAAAGACCAACCAAGGGTCCTTGGGGAGGACCCTAAAGTCTAACCACCAAGGCTGCCTAAGTTCACAAAAGTTGCTAGAATTTTGTGATTTATAGATCCAATCCACGGTCAGTGGGTTGATCAACGGCTCATAGCCTTGCTCCGTAGGTCAAGGCCCCCAAGTTTAGATTTTAGACTAAAACAATGACCCCACAAGATGGGGCATGAGCCCATCCACAGACCATGGTTGAGGGTCTCGTGGTTTGCACCTATAGATTGCCTTAGACACGGCCAAATGGTGGTTAGTTTAGGAAGTTTATTTTTAAGTTTTTTTCATTAGGGGTCATTTAATATGGGTTTATTTCATGTATATAAAGTATTTTAAGGCATTAAACACCTCATTAATTTATTTTAAGCCAAGACCCCAAATCAAAACTCAAATAATTTCCCTCCCAAAATCTTCTTTCTAGACGCCATTGAAGAACAAAGGAAGGGATCAAGCTAGAGCTTAAAGAAGAGTGCATTTTCATATGAATTTGATTGGATTATAAGTCTAAGGTATGTATGCTTTTCATTCCTGGTTAGCTATCACCAAGAAGCCCCTTCAAATCATGTTTTCAAATCCCCCAATTCTAGTTTTCAATCTAGTCATGGGTCTCTTTCCAAAACGAATTCAATTATTTAATTAAGGTTTATTATGATTTATTATGATGATTTATTATTGAACTAATGTAGTACTCATGGATTTTGATGAAAATATCCCTTGGACCCATGATTTCCCCTTCTTCCTAAATTGTGAACTAACGTGTGACTTGATTGATCATGGAAGCTTAAAAATTGATTATGTTTATGTTTTTTATGTTGTTGAATCATGATATCACTCTATCTAGTATGTTAATTGTAGAAGTTAGGGCTGATCTTGATTCTTATTCTTGAAAGGCAATTTGCTAGGGTTGTATATGTTGATGAAGATTGTATATGAACTTGTTGATACACTTGAAAAATGGAGGCCTTTAATTATGATGTAGTTACTTGATGTTAGTATAATTCTACATGTATTCTTGATTAATCTAAGATTCTAGGGTTATGTCATTAAAGAGGAAAATTGAGGGCTTAGATGTGACTCTCTAAAATTGATGAACTTCTTGATGAATTGCTTTATATTAGATCACCTAAACATGAATTGCTTATGAGTGAATCTTGTAACATGAATGAAATTGATTAGGTCTTACATGATGAATCATGGTTGAGTAGTATTGAGATTTAGTTTACTTGGTGCTATATGACTATAATTGAGTAAGAATGAAACATGTGTTTAGTCTACCGTGAGAATCAGGTTCACTTGATGACTATGTGAGGTATTGCTTGAGAGTAAAGCTTGAAGCATGAAGATGACTTCTAGGGCATTAAGAGGAAAATCTAAAATGAATGAACTATGAATGTAGAGGCTTAAGAATGAAGCTATTATGCATGTTGAATTGTATAAGGTACTATTGTAGAAGGACTTTACCCATATGACCTACAATATGAGTATGAGCTTATACATGCAAATGAATGAACTATTTGAATTATGATTATATACATGTGTATTATAATAAATGTTAGATGTGTTGATGGTCTATGATCCTTGAATGAAATAAATGTTAATGCGTGATTGTGCTATTATGTACATACTTATGAACACTTTGAGAGAGAAGTGTCTAAGATGATATTGTTGTTGTTGTGTCATTGAAAGGACAATTATATACACTCACACTTCATGAATAAACATGATTATGATGTATCAATGGTGTTAATTGAAACTATAATTCTCATATGCACCTTTACACATTATTATGCATGAAATGTACATGACCAAGTTGATGCTATTGTGTTGATTGAAAGTCCATTCTAATGAGAAGACATGATCTTGGTGTGAAAGTTATTCTCACATACTAATGATGATTCTAAGGTTGAACATCCAATTCTCACCTAATAGAATCTATGAGCTATTTTATGAGTTGGGTTGAACGAAGGGTAAAGTACCCTTTCAAACATGTGAATCCAATTCAAGACTAATTATGAATAAATTGGGAAATAATGCTTAGCACCAAGTGGATATGGAAAATGAGGTAAAGGCCCTTCCACCAATGCAAGAGGTTGGGTCATCTAAGTGAACTCATGAGATGGAAGCCCCTCCTCCAATGCAATAGGGCGGATTTTTAGAAGCAATCACCCTATCCCATAACTATGTTCCCACATAGGTCTTTAGCTAGTGGATCCACGTAAAACCTAATACATTTAGTCCTACCTTAGGCAAGTAAGACACCTTCTTTCGATGTGGGGTTACACGACACCGGATTCCATGTAGCTCACATGGTCTATGTCGGTTATGGTTACTTTTCCTAATGTAATATAGATAATGAATTAGAGATGAACTATACTATGACTTCTTGGTGAGTTTACTTAGTAGGAGTGGGGTTTTGGGACTTCACTTCCACATTGCACAAGTAGACTTAGTAGGATATAGTGGGATGGTTCCTTTATACTATGATGAGATTTGAATGCATGTATGTATATGGAATAGATAGTTGTTATGAAAGACTTTCCTTATAATACAAGTAATGTACATAACTATTTCCTTATTTGTGGTTATTTCTTATGATGAGGTCTAAAGATAAAATGTATGACTAATGTAGCTTCGATGGAGTACTTAGTAGGGTTGGTATTATGGGATGCCAACCATACATTGCACAAGTTTTTCTTAGGGGTTGCTTATGTGATGATTACTTCATGATGAGATGATCTTGGTATTTTATTTTATAATATTTTATAATTAGAGGCTATGTATTGTGAAGATTTGGGCAATGTATTATGTTGCTGTTTGAGACTATGCTTGTTATTAAAATAATATCTCCCATGTTATACTGAACTGTACGTGATTTACCTTATTGGTTAGCTTTCTTTTTATGAGAAAATGTAATTCTTCCTATGAATATGTGATTAATGATATTTAGAAGTGATGGTATAGGCTCACTCTTAAGGAGGAGATGGTATGCCTAGCTAATATTGTTGTTACGTGCTTAGATGTTTGCATGACTTCTTTAGATGATACATGTTCATGAAAAATTGTGTTTTTAAAGAAAATGAGTTCATGTGAATTGTTTCCCTCATGTTGTGGTGCTTTGAGTATGAGTTGCCTATTGTACTTCATGAGAAGAATATATGGACATGTTTTAGTTAGGAGATGGTAGTTACTCCTTGAACCCGACAAGTGATGAGAATCTCATGCATAAATAGGTTGTTTAGATAAGTTCATACTTCCTTGTATTGCATTAAACATGTTGAGTTGAAGTTGATGTTTACTCCTTGAATAAGTGCACATTGTGAAGAGTGTATTTTGAGTTGTGCATCATTGTGATGTTTCATGCATGATTGGGCTTTTAGTCTTGTGTCATTAATTCCAAAAAGTGTTTCAAGTGTCATTCTAGGACGAAAGTTCCAAAGGGGGAGTAACAACCGGAAAATCTAGTAAGACCAAGCTAGTAGGTAAAACTAAAGCTTAACGTGTGAGCTTTTGAGTTTTATGTTTGGTTTTAGGTTGTATATTTAGTTCCCGAGCTTAGGTTGAGGAGTCTAGGGGTTAAATATCAAGGTACAACCCCCCAAAGAACAACCAAGGGTCCTTGGAAGTCTAACCCCCAAGGCTGCCTAAGTTCATTTGCCAGAATCTTCTGATCTACGGATGCAATCGCCGGCTAGTGATCTTGCTCCATTTGTCAAGGCCCTCAAGTCTAGGTTGTGGACTCAAACCATGACCCCACAGGACGGGGCATGACCTAATCTATGGACCGTGGTTGACGGTCTCGTGGTTTGCACCTGTAGACTACCTTAGGCACGACCAAAGGGTGGTTAGTTTAGGAAATTTATTACTAAGTTTTTTTCTTTAGTGGTCATTTAATATGGGTTTGTTTCATGTAAATAAAGTATTTTAAGGTATTAAACACCTCATTAATTCATTTTAACCGAAGACCCCAAACCAAAACCCAAATACTTTCCCTCCCAAAATCCTTTCTCTAGACTCCATTGAAGAACAAAGGAAGGGATCAAGATAGAGCTTCAAGAAGAGGGATTTTTCATATAAATTTGATGGGATTCTAAGTCTAAGGTATGGATGATTTTAATTCTTGGTTAGGTATCACCAAGAAGCCCCTTCAAATCATGTTTTCAGATCCCCTAATTCTAGGGTTTTTCAATCTAGTCATGGGTCTCTTTCCAAAACAAATTCAATGTTTTAATTCAGGTTTATTATGATTTATTATGATGATTTATGATTGTATTAATGGAGTATTGATGGATTTTGATGAAAATCTCCCTTGGACCCATGATTTCCCCTTCTACCTAAATTGTGAACTAAGGTGTGAGTAGATTGATCAGGGAAGCTTAACATTCTATTATGTTTATGTTTATTATGCTGTTAAATCAGGATATCTCTCTATCTAATATGGTAATTCTAGAACTTAGGGTTGATCTTAATTCTTAGCCTTGAAAGGCAATTTGCTAGGGTTTTCTATGTTGATGAAGATTGTGTATGAACTTGTTGGTAAACTTGTAAGGTGGAGGTGTTTAATTATGATGTAGTTACTTTATGTTAGTAAAATTATACATGTATTCTTGATTAATCTAAGATTATAGGGTTATGTCATGAAAGAGGCAAATTTAGGACTTAGATGTGACTCTCTAAAGTTCATGAACTTCTTGATGAATTTCCTTAGATTAGATCACCTAAACATGAATTGTTTATGAGTGAATCTTGTAGACATGAATGAATTTGATTAGGTCTTACATGATGAATCATGGTTGAGTAGTATTGAGATTTAGTTTACTTGGTGCTATATGACTGTAATTGAGTACGAATGAAGCATGTGGTTAGTCTACCTTGAGAATTAGGTTTACATGATGACAATGTGAGGTATTGCTTGAGAGTAAAGCTTGAAACATGAAGATGAGTCCTAGGGCTTCAAGAGTAAAAGTTAAAATGAATAAACTCTGAATGTAGAGGCTTTAAGAATGAAGATATTATACATTTTGAATTGTATAAGGTACTATTGTGGAAGGACTTTACCAATGTCATGCCTCTTTTGGGTTATGGGAAGATTGAAGAGTCGCCACCTAACGAATTAAGGCACGTTAGGGCACCTATCTAACCTATCTAAGTCTAGCTAAGGTCAACTTACCAGAGATCAGGTAAGGGTTCAAATTAACTTGAGGGGAAAGTATTAGGCATCTCTCGAGGTCCACAAATGTGGGTCCCGGCCGTATCTCATGCAATTATGTGGGGTTTACAAGTAGCATTTAAGGTCACTTCAATATTATTTATTTAATTTAGACATGTTTGCTAGGTGTAAAAATAAATAAACATTTAAGACTACTATATTTAATTAATTAGACATGCTAAACTAAATGATAACATAATATTCACCAATTAAGCGAATTTTAGTTATTTATTTTATAAGCACGCGAAACAAGGTGATATAACAAATAATGAATAAATACTTAAACAAATAATAAAGAAAAGCAAGAAGACAAAAATTACACAAGTAAATAGCATAATCAAATTTTATTTTATATTAAACTACCCCAAATAATTATAATTATAAAACATATAAAGGGATAAAAGGGAAGGAAGACTTTGACGGACTTTACAGATCAGCACTCGACTTTTATTTTCGATAGGCTTCTGTGTAGGGACAGACAAAACCAAGGTTTGTCGTTTTAAGCCTGAGTCGATGTCATCATATCCATAGGGCCTAAACTACCCCTACCCCACCACCGCATGCTTTTTGTCCTTAATGGTGTCTAGCGTCCCCGCTTAATGTCCAAGAGGCATTGGACTACTATTAGGATGATTTAGACAAAAATAAAATATATAGGCCAACCTAGACAACAAGTCAAACATGTTGGACGAGCATTTAGCACATAAACTCTCATATTAGCCTCTAAATTTTAACATTCTTTCATACAACACGTAATTTGTAAAGGTTTCATGCTAAGTGAGTGCATACAAGTATAACAGTATTATAATAGTTATTGATTAATTTCAGAGATGCATAAATTGTTACAAGGACAGAAAAAGTCATTAACGGATTTTAAAATATAGCAGGAAAGCGATTACAAATGTAGAGATTTATTTTTGAAAACAGTAGAAAATTTATTATTAATGCAGAGAATTTTTAGATGCAGAAATGCAATAACTGATTATAATGCAGAGATTAATACGTAGACCAAAGTTGAGCAAGTAGTAGATGCAGCAAATTATTAGTAGCTGATTATAATGCAGAGATTAATATTTAGAGCAGGGTTGAGCAAGTAGCAGATGCATTAACTTTAGTGGTTGAGTTTAAGTGGCAGGACAGTTAATTAAATACAGAAATTAGATAATTCATGTAAATCTCATTTTAAATAGGCAGGAGGTTATTTTACTTATTTAACATGTTGAAAATTATTAGAAACATATATACATGCTATCTAAGTGATTAACAAGTTGGTTGGTTAATTACATGCAACAATAACAGTCGGGTAGATTTTAAAGCATAATGATAATTTATTATCTTATTTTTAGTGTCAGAAAATAAATGCATTGCAGAAATTATTTACCAATGGACAGAAAATGCAGAGATTTAATTCTATTATTTAACATGCTGAAAATTATTTAATTATGCCTATGATCATGATTTTTAGGTGATTGAATGGTTATATGCATGGCTCTTATAGGCATAGTTTCTAAATATGAACATGCTGAAAATCATAATAATATTCAGAAAACCTATAAGCCTAATATCTAATATCGACTTAATATTTCAATACAAAACAGATTGCAACATTCATGTATTTATTAATCAAGTGAAATAATGAGCAATCACACATTATTCACTTTGTTATGTATAGGAGTTTAATTTAAGTGAAGCAAGGAGTTTCATACATTATTTTAGTTATTATTAATTTACGAAGGTGATCATATAAGATAATTATTATGGGCTGTTAAAGTACATGATTAATATTACACTAAAAGTGGATGATTAATGACAAATAACTTATTTTAATATAGACCGATCTTGAATAAAATTATTAGAATAGGAACGATTCATCAAAACGCAATCCTACAGGCATGCTTTTCCAGCCCCAAGTTAATGATTAATTCAGATCTTATAAGCATGATATCTAAGTCGTTTCTAATATAGAAATTACACTACTCCCAAGCATTTATTTTATATAAAAATAAAATTAATGATACAAATAACACAAAGTGATACACATGTAAAAGGTTATATATTGCTTTATTATTATATGTTGAATTTGCTAGATATATCATAGCTTTGATCTATCACATGATTAAACAAGAGTAAAAGGTCAATTTTATCTATTAGTGCTACATACTAAAAGTGACATGCGATATGCAATTAATTAGCATTTAAACAAGGATCAATTTAAAAACATTACTTAGACAAGATTAAATAAGTGATCAAGCAATGATAAATTTATTTAATTTTTTTTTAAGTTAAATCTAAAGCCGATTCATCAAATATGGGCAGCACAAATTCTATAAGCATGCTTTCTAACACAATGTTACGATAAAAAAAGTAGCAAGTAGTTCCCCACCTCCTTTAAGACGATCCCCCAAATATATCACATATATATAGTTAGAGTTACTACAAGTATTACGAACCGAAATAAATAAAATACAACAAAAAATTAATCTCGTCCCATTGCAATTCTTCAACTTGGACTTCAAGTTTAAAACCTGTTAAACGAAATATACCAAAGACAAGATCTTAAAATAATAAAGATATAAAAATTAATCACAATTCACACATGAATTCCAAATAAATCATAGAACATATAAGATCACATATTGGAAAGAAGAGGGTAAGGGATCTAACTCGGATGCTTCCGTTATACAAATTACATTAACAAAAGGGTGCTTTAGGAAAACAAAATACTAGTTTGGAAAAAATACTAACCAGTTAAGTAGATTATTTTTTTTTATCAGCAATGACGTGCTTAGCAAGATTTCCGAACCACAACAAGAAAACATCAAAAGAAGGATGAAAGTTTATTAGTTCTTATTTTCTTTTTAAGAGTAGAGATTGTTTTTTTTTTTTTAGCTATTAGAATTGTCTAAGCATGAGTGAGAATGTGTGTTGTGAATGATTGTTAGAGGTGTGATTTATATAGTGAATAGGACAAATATATTAATGGAAGAAAAATTATTTAGGAACAATTAAAATATTTTCCTTATTTCAAAGGAGCCAAAATTAGATTTATTATTAATTTATTTTTTTACCAAATATAAAAGCATCTACATAAGACAAGGATAATTTTAGGATCAAACAAATATTACTTTTCCTTATTTAAAGAAAACTAAATCAGTAATATTATATTATTTATTTTTGCTCAATCAAATATAAATTTACTAAAAATACAACATGTAAGAATCAATTCAAATTCAATTAAGGAAACTACAATCAATTAACCTTAATAAATAAATTAATAAACTAATTTTACCTTACCAAGAGCCGAAAATCTGCACAAAAAATCAACTTAGCATAAATTAATCCACAACATGACAAATCAAAATGATTAGGAAAAAACATAAGTCAAGCAATAATACATTTTAGCACAACCATCAAACAAGTAAGAAAACAGACAAAAACCAATTATGGCCTAAAAGAAATCAATTTGCAACATTGAACATGCATATATGATAACAGAATCGGTCCTTTTGATACAGATCGCTCAAATCAACAATTATCAGGTTATATCAGTTGAAGCTTACTATTCTAACTTTTTGTCACTAATAAACTAAATAAACAAAGACGTATAATGAAAGGATTGTACAAGATTTCAGCATTATTCAACAACTTGAAACAAGGATAATAATTCCGCCAACAGTATGGTTCATACGATCTCAAAATAGCTTGTTAAGATGAAAATCATAGCAATTAATCAATTGTAATTTCTAAGCACAAGATTATAATTATACACATGAATTTGGGCATGAATCTTCCAAAACCAACAGCCCCCCACCAAATTAGGGCCTTGAAATGTCAAGAATGTATATATGAACGAATTAGATTGCACATTATCAAGTTTAACCGTGGCATATATGAAGATTTGACTTTCAAAGCCTAAAAGAAGTGCATACCTGGACGAATCTGTTAAATAGATCCGTTTTTCATATACTCAAAATTTTGAAATTCTTGCCGTAGTGCACTGTCCATCCTCGCCAGAAAAAGAAAAAAAGAGAGGCGAAAGTTTGCCGGTCAGAGCTGGTTCGCCGGTTCTGCTGGTTGTCATGTTGTCGTCGGCTGGAGCTGTTGTTGTTCTCCTCGCCAGCTGTTGCTGCTGCTAGTGGATCACGACTGCTGGCCAAAGTTGCTGTCTCGTGCAGCTGCTGCTGGTCGGAGCTAGTTGGCTTGTCATGGGCTGGAGCTGCTACCGGTGGTGTCTCTCCTGGCTGCTCGATGTTGCTGGTGGTGGTTGTCCTCGTTATTGCTGCCGTCTGGCGTTAGCCAATTGTTGACCGGAGTAAGCTTCACCGGAGCTGTCTTTTGCCATTGTTGTATGCTGGCGGTTTCTACTGGTTTTGGTTGTCTCCCTTACCGGTAAAGGAGGAGAAAAAGGAAAGGGGCAAAGGGAGGACAAAAGACAAAGGGAGACGAGAGGAAGTGGAGGAGGAGCGGCGGATTTGAGGGAGAAAGAAAAAAGAATGACAATTTTTAGGGATTTGGGGTCTTTTAGGTTAGAATAGGAGAGAAAATGGGTATCGATCTCATCCGTCTATTAGAATGATATGTACGATCAAGATTCGATCTTAGATTTTAACTAAATGATAGACGGTCAAGATTAAAAGATGAGATCTTAAATCATATGGGTTGGATTTATAAATGGTCAAAATTTCAATAAAAATGGCTAGAATTGAAATGAATATGATTAGAATTGGAATAAAAATTGGAATTGAATAGGCTAGAATTAGAAAAAAATCGGCTAAAATTTAAATAACTTAGAGGGAATTTAAAGAAATTCTATCCAATTAAAATACTATAAATATTAAAATATTTTATATAATAAAAATCACTTAAAATTTTAAAACATTTGAAATAAAATATTTATTTTGAGTTTTACTAAAATATTTACGATAATTTTATTAAGCATGCATACTAAAAATATAATTTTAGACAAAATCGATTAGAATTTTAAATTCGAAATATGTTTTACAAATTACGTATTTAATTGAATAGCATTCCCGAGAAGGGTTAAAGGTCGGTCAAAATTGGGTGTCAACAGCTGCCCTTTGGTTGCTTGGGAATGAAGAATGAATTGTCAGGCAACCAACGTTGACTTAGTAGCTGATTTTGTCCGACCGACGAGAGATGCCGGTGATATCAGTTGAACTAATAGAGTTATAGAGGGGTACGACTTGGGCTGTGGTATTAAGCCGCCTACATATCTCTGGTTATACGAGAATCAGGTCATGTGTAGTTCTGGATTCAGGAGCAAATGAAACTCCTAAAGATTGAAGGAGCAGTACGATATTCGAATAGGAATGATATCAGCTTGATTGGATAAGATTATAGAAGTGAGAGGAGCATGACAGTGAGATTTCTAGTTTAAGAGCGAAGTATCCGATGAAGTGGAGGCAATATGAGTAGCCAAGGATTATTGTAAGAAAATGCAATGTCAGTAGCACAGAATTCGGTAAGGCCTGAGAAGGCAATAGAAAACAAGACAATCGTAGCTGAGAGGGCAATAATCTTATCTGCAAGTTGTCAGTCTCTGCAAATCTATATCTTGTAATAGAAAGATTAGATCATATAATAGTAAATGTAAACATGATGCAATTTCCCATATCGACCATGATATTTGCCTTAAGACTATGAAAATGATGTCTTAGGCTATGATATCTAGGGCCATGATACGCAAAAAAATTATATCCTCAGGTCATGAAAATGTGTCTGCGGGCCATGAAAATGATGCCTTTAGACTATGACACCTTTGGATAATGATAAGCGGAAAATAAATCCTTAGGCTATGATATGATTTCCACAGGCCATGAAAATAATGCCTTTAGAATATGACACCTTAGGAACATAAGTAATGAGTAAAAAAAGTATATTTGTAATTCGGGCATCTGTTGAAACTTGCAACTTGATTTGAATCTATTCGGGCTCATGCAATATCGGGCACAGTGTAATAATGTAATTCTCCAGTACAATGCAATCTTCGGGCTCATGCAATCTCGAGCACATGCAATTCGGGCACAAATGCAATCTTGGGCATATGCAATAATGCAATTCTCGGGCACAATGTAATATTCGAGCTCATGTAATATCGGGCATAATACAATTTTTGGGCACTGCAATAATGCGATTCTCGAGAATAATGCAATCTTCGGGCACGTGTAATTCTCGGGCACAAATGCAATCTCGGGCACATGTGATAATGTAATTCTTGGGCTCAAAGCGATTCTCAGGCACATGCAATTCGGGCACAATGCAATCTTCGGGCATAAATGCAATCTCGGGTACAATGCGATATTCGGGCACATGCAATCTCGAGCATAATGCAATTCTCAGGCACAAATGCAATCTTGGGCACATTCAATAATGCAATTCTAGAGCATAATGCAGTCTCGGGCACAATGCAATTCTTGATCACAAAGTAGTAGTTGATTGAGGGCATAAAGTAGCTTGGACCTTCATCTAGTTGGAAGGGTCGAGTGCCATTTGTCGGCGATTCTCGAGCTCAGAGTATTGTAGCTTCATCCTTCATCCTATAGTAGGTAGAGGTCGTTACTGAATGACGATTGTTCAGGATTGATGTAGAGTGCTCTATCATTCCATCGGAGGGACAATGGGCCATTGATTGGCGATTTGTTGGGCTTAATATAGTGGTACGCTGATCCTTCAAGCGATGTTGAAGCTGCTTATTGCATATGTACCTGTATTTTCTGCATTCAAAGAGAAATAGTTAAAAGGGGAGGTTGATTTGTATCCCTAATTTGGCACAATATGCTCCTTTGACATCTGCCAGAATGTCTTTTGAAGTGTTGGCAAAAATTTTGAGGTCCCTTCAAAATTTTCTTCCCCAATATCATCACTTGTTAGAAATTATCCATCTTATGGTCTTTTTGAGACTCTTTCAAAAATTCTACACCAAATACACAGTCAAAAGGAGAAAATGGAATTTTTATTATGATAAGACTGAACTCCATAGGAGCACCTACGCATCCCCTCTTAAACGGGAATCAGGTCTGATGTAGTTCCAAATTACAAGAGCATAAGACATTAAACTGAGCATTTTTAAGCAACACTGAAATAATAGATTTTGATCAACTTTATTGCCCATATGGTGACATGGGTACTTTCCTTGTCTGGATGTAGAAAACTTGAACTTAAATGACGTAAGCCTTATTTGGAGACTTGTTTAAGTAAACTTCCATCATGTTCACTGTTAGGATTCCTTTGGCACAAGGTCTGTCCAGTGTCTGCTTTTATCCTCAATCAGTTGTTGAATCTTGCCTCTTAGAGCATGACATGTTTCAGTAGTATGTGCTTTCATCCATGAATGAAATTCACAAATCTCATTTGGGCCATACCCCTTGGATTGAGTATCTGGATTTTTGGCAGGGATAAGTGCCACACAACCAGCCATTTTAAGGATTTTATAGTGTTGGTCAAAGGATTCAACTAAACAAGCATAAACTTTAATGGTCTTCTTCGAAACATTGAGTAGGTTTTTACGAATATGTGGTTGAGTGAGTATTTTGACATTGTGGACAGGATATGCTGGTTGTTGATATGGTAGATGAGGCTTTTGGGATGGAGGTATTTGATATGGATGAATTTGAAATGGTATGAGAGGCGTGTGATGCCAAGGAACTTGGTGTAAAGGAGTTTCATATTGAGGAGCTTGCATGACGGTATTCTGCAGGCACGGAGTGAGATATGGAGGTCTAGAAGAATAAGAAAGATGTTGAGGAGGATATTGGTAATTTGGAATGTGAGTGTTCCTTGGAGGCATATGAATCCTTTTGGAAAGTGGATTGGCTTATGACGAGCTGCTTATCCATGTCTGTCTTCAAAGTGGGATTGGAGGAGAGTAACAGCTTGGCCCACTCTCGCATACCACATATCTCTTCCTCTAAATTCTTTATTTTCTATTCTAAACTTGGGGTCGACTTGTTCAGAGGATGCTTCTTTTCGATAGTCTTACTCATAACCTTCTCATTAGTCACTTTCCTCTTTCCTTTGCGATTCTCAGTTGGAAGAGAAGGAAGAGAACCCTTTGATCGTGTGTGGTAAACCATGGTCTACAATTAAACCATTGGAAAAGGGTAAAAACAAAAGCAAAAGCAAAATAAAAATCAAGTTAGAACGTTGCATAAATTGATATTTCAAACATATTGTTGTAAAATAAATGCCCTAAATGCGAGGAGCCTCGTTGAGCCAGAGGTAGGCCTAGGACAACATATAAGTGATGCACAATGATTAATTTAAGCCTTATTTTCCAATTGGAGTTTAGCTTAGAGAAAAAATAAACAAACTTCATTTATTGTAAAATTTGAAAAATACACCATAATTGAAAACAAAATGGAAATACCAAGGAAAAAGGGGTAACATGAGGGAAATCATCCTAAATTCTCAAAATCTTGAAGGTATCGATTCCAAGAGCTTGGGGCCAATTGATTTCTTGTATAGGGAATGACTTCATGCCCGATCCTCAATATGTTGTGTAACCGCATGTTTTCCCTTTCATCAGTAAGTCTATGGTATCCTTCCCCACTCAATTCTCTATCTTTAACCTCTTTTAGGAGCCATATGTAATACTCACGTGTGCATAAGGCCTGCCGTTCACCCATAGGAATGGTCAACACCCACTCCCACCTTTGAAGTATGTTGTGGACTTGGGGTTTATCTAATCCAAATTCATACTTAAACTGCTCCATGTCAGACCGGAGTGGTATTACTTGAGTTTGCCCAAATTGGCGGAGTACTCGAAGAGGAACGTATGGTTGAACACCCTTTAAACCAATAAGCTTAATGAAATATCGGTCATCGCCTTTTACTATTGCAAGGGGTGGTCAACCAATAGAGCTTCCATTGGATGCGGCAGCTCTCGAGCTCTATCAAAAATATCTGCCATTCTACAAATCCTACAGGGGTGGTGAAAGCTACCATTATTCTTGGATGATTATCAATCTTGTTGCCATAACCAAGAAAGATGTCTATCGTGTCGGGCCATAGGCAGAAGTGTTCAATAGCCCATAATTGCAGCAAAAGGTTGCATCCATCAAAAAATATTTTTCCGTTGATGCATGTAGACAGACTTTTCATTATTTTTGCTAGGATCATGGGCACTATAGTTTTTCTAGGTTTGCCCTCTCTTTGGGCTAAATCTCGGACCACATAACCCAAACTTGTGTCGATTCTCACCCTTATTTTAGGAAAAACCAGATATCCTAATAGGGCAATAGCAAAGGCATTTAGACGATATATTTCCCATTTTTCAACGAAGCACTCAAACTCATCACGAAAAGAATGATAACTATCTTCTCGACCAAAGCGTGTATACAGAAAGTCGAAGTGGATCCACACAAGATCTAAGGAAGGCAAGGTTGGATTTGCCTTCATTCCCTGACTTTTTAAAAACTCCCTTAATGATGGCTTATATGGTACCATCATTTCACACTCGTGGTATGACAAATCGATGAAACTACTTATCTCTTCAATCGTTGGCACCAAGTCAAAATCCAAAAATTTAAAAACCATCCTAACAGGGTCCCAAAATTCCAGCAAAGCCCTAATCATGTGAGGGTTTGGTATGACAAAGATGAGGTAGGTAAGACCACCCAACAATTGACAAATCTCTCTTTCACGGTCTCTCTTAAGATCAATCCACCAGTTCTTTAGCTTGTAGTTTACCTCTACGACCATTTGTGGGTTTAGGAATGTCATGACTCTGCAAACAAAATAGCAGATAGATTCTCAACTCCATTTTGGCAAAGTTTGGCTTAATTTAATAATCATGATCACATAAATATGCAATTTGTCTAAAGGGTGTTGTGGCCCTTTAGACGATAGGGTGGCTACTAATTACGTGGATTGACACCAAGGGTCAAACCGCCTAGGGCTTATGCAGCATGTATGACCTAATTAGATTTCTAAGAGTTGGCTTGACACGGACTAGAAAGGAATTCTATGAGAGAAGGCTCGTGGTTTCCCGGTAGTAAAACTATCCATTCCATCCACGCATATGCCGACTCTCTATAAATAGGTGTTTGAAAAGAATTGGAGTAGTTGTGAGAGGTGCAAAGGCACAACATCACGGTAACAAAATAAAAAAGAAAGAGAGTCCCAATTGGGGGAAGTATGAGCAGAATGCCAGTTTATTAAAGCATTAAACATTTAGCATGTAGATGGAAAGTAGTAACATATAGACAGTTATAGAAAGCAGTAAATAAATAAATAAATACATAAATAAACATGCAAACATATATAAAAATTAAGCATATAAGGAAAGGAACAGAGATTAACATGAAAATAAACAATATAAGAAACACAAAAAGACAGCTAACAACTTGACCTGGTAATGACCCAACAAGCAATAAAGTAAACCCCACAAAAACATGAAACACGCAATGGTTAGAACCTAAAATCCCCAGCAGAGTCACCATTCTGTCGCACCCTATTTTTCTCAAAACGGTTTTTAGTGCACAACCTAACAACTCTTTTGGATTTTGGGAAGATTGAATAGTCGTCACCTAACAAATTAAGGCAGGTTAAGGCACCAATCTAACCTATCTAAGTCTAGCTAAGGTAAACGAACCAGAGATTGGGTAAGAGTTCAAATTACCTCAAAGGGAAGGTATTAGGCATCCCTCGAGGTCCACAAATATGGGTCCCGGCCATATCTCATGCAATTATGTGGGGGTTACAGGTAGCATTTAAGGTCGCTTCATTATTATTCATTTAATTTAGACATGTTTGCTAGGTGGTAACAATAAATAAACATTTAAGACTACTATATTTAATTAATTAGACATGCAAAACTAAATGATAGGATAATATTAACCGATAAGCATGCGAACTAGGTGATTTAACAAATAATGAATAAATACTTAAGCAAATATTCAACAAATAATAAAAGAGCAAGAAAACAGAAATTAGACAAGTAAATAGGATAATCAAATTTTATTTTATATTAAATTACCCCAAATAATTATAATTATAAAACATATAAAGAGATAAAAGGGAAGGGAGACTCTGAAGGACTTTATAGACTAGCACTCGACTTTTATTTTCGATAGACTTCCGTATCGTGACAAGCAAAACCAAGGTTTGTTGTTTTAAGCCTAAGTCGATGTCATCATATTCATAGGGCCTAAACTACCCCTATCCCACCACCGTATGCTTTTCAACCTAAATGATGTCTAGCATCCCCGCTAAATGTCCAAGAGGCATTGGACTACTATTAGGATGGTTTAGACAAAAATAAAATATATACCCACCTAGACACCAAGTCAAACATGTTGGACGAGTACTTAGCACATAATGTCTCATATTAGCCTCTAAATTTTAACATGCTTGCAAACAACACGTAATTCGTGAAGGTTTCATGCTAGGTGAGTGCATACAAGCATAATAGTATTATAATTGTTATTGATTAATTTCAGAGATGCATAAATTATTACAAGGACAAAAAAAAGTCATTGACGGATTTTAAAACATAGCAGGAAAGAGATTACAAATGCATAAATTTATTTTAGAAAACAATAGAAGATTTATTTATTAATGTAGAGAATTTTTAGATGCAGAAATCCAATAACTGATTATAATGCAGAGATTAATATGTAGAGAAGAGTTGAGCAAGTAGCAGATGCAGCAAATTATTAGTAGTTGATTATAATGCAGAGATTAATATTTTGAGAAGGGTTGAGCAAGTAGAAAATGCATTAACTTTAGTGGCTGAGTTTAAGAGGCAGGACAGTTAATTAAATGCAAAAATTAGATAATTCATGTAAATCTAATTTTAAATAGGCAGGAGGTTATTTTAGTTATTTAACATGCTGAAAATTATTAGAAACCTGTATACATGCTATCTAAGTGATTAACAAGTTGGTTGGTTAATTACATGCAACAATAACAGTCATGGCAGATTTTAAAGCATACTGATAATTTATTCTCTTATTTTTAGTGTCAGAAAATAAATGCATTGTAGAAATTATTTACCAATGAACAGAAAATGCATAGATTTAATTCTATTATTTAACATGCTAGAAATTATTTAATTACACCTATGATCATGATTTCTAGGTGATTGAATGGTTATATGCATGGATCTTATAGGCATAGTTTCTAAATATGTACATGCTGAAAATCATAATAATATTCAGAAAACCTATAAGCATGATATCTAATATCGACAGAATATTTCAATACAAAACAGATTGCAACAATGATGTATTTATTCATTAAGTGAAACAACGAGCAATCAAACATTATTCACTTTGTTATATTGAGGAGTTTAATTTAAGTGAAGCAAGGAGTGCCATACATTATTTTAGTTATTATTAATTTACAAAGGCGATCATATAAGCAAAATATAATTAGCAGTTAAAGTACATGATTAATTTTACACAAAAAGTGGATGATTAATAACAAATAACATATTTTAATGTAGACCGATCTTGTATAAAATTATTAGAATAGGAACGATTCATCAAAATGCAATCCTATAGACATGCTTTTATAACCCCAAGTTAAAGAGTCCTTAAGTTCTTATAAGCATGATATCTAAGTCATTTCTAAAATAAAAATACACTACTCCCAAGCATTTATTTTATATGAAAGGAAAATTAATGATACAAATAACACAAAGTGATAAACATGTAAAAGGTTATATATTGCTTTATTATTATATGCCGAATTTGCTAGATTGATCATAGCTTTGATCTATCACATGATTAAACATGAGTAAAAGGTCTATTTTATCTATTAGTGCTGCATATAAAAGTGACATGCGATAGGCAATTAATTAGTGTTTAAACAAGGATCAATTTTAAACATTACTTAGACAAGATTAAACAAGTGATCAAACAATGATAATAATTATTTTTTTTTAGTTAGATCTAAAGCCGATTCATCAAATACTGGCCAGCACAAATTCTATAAGCATGCTTTCCAACACAAATAAGTTACGATAAAAAAAAGTAGCAAGTAGTTCCCCACCCCCTTTTAGACAATCCCCCAAATACATCACATATATAGAGTTAGAGTTACTACAAGTATTACAAACCGAAATAAATAAAATACAACAAAAAAGTAATCTTGTCCCATAGCAATTCTTCAACTTGAACTTCAAGTTCAAAACCTATTAAATGATATATACCAAAGGCAAGATCTTAAAATAATAAAGACATAACAATTAATCACAGTTCACACACGAATTCCAAACAAATCATAGAACATATAAGATCACATATTGGACAAAAGAGGGTAAGGGATCTAACTCGGATGCTTCCATTGTACAAATTACATTAACTAAAGGGTGCTTTAGCAAGACAGAATACTAGCTTGGACAAAACACTAACCAGTTAAGAAGATTATTTTTTTATTTTTTTTATTAGCAATGACGTGCTTAGCAAGATTTCCGAACCACAACAACAACACAGCAAAAGAAGGCTCAAAGTTTATTAGTCCTTATTTTCATTTCAAGAGTAGAGAGTGTTTTTTTTTAGCTATTAGAATTGTCTAAGCATGAGTGAGAATGTGTGTTGTGATTGATTGTTAGAGTGTGATTTATATAGTGAATAGGACACATATATTAATGGAAGAAAAGTTATTTAGGATCAATTAAAATATTTTCCTTATTTCGAAGGAGCCAAAATTAGATTTATTATTAATTTATTTTTTTACCAAATATAAAAGCATCTACACAAGATAAGGATAATTTTAGGATCAAACAAATATTACTTTTCCTTATTTAAGGAAAACTAAATCAATAATATTATATTTATTTATTTTTTCTCAATCAAATATAAATTTACTAAAAATACAACATGTAAGAATCAATTCAACTTCAATTAAGGCAAGTACAATCAATTAACCATAATAAATAAAATAATAAACTAATTTTACCTTACCAAGAGCCGAAAATTTGCACAAAAAATCAACTTAGCATAACATAATCCACAACATGCCAAATCAAAATGATTAGGAAAAAGCATAAGTCAAGCAATAATACTTTTTACCACAACCATCAAACAAGTAAGAAAATAGACAAGAATCAATTATCGCCTAAAAGAAATCAATTTGTAACATTAAACATGCATATATGATAACAGAATCAGTCCTTTTGATACAGATCACTCAAATCAACAATTATTCGGTTATATCAATTGAAGCTTACTATTCTAACTTTTGTCACTAATAAACTAAACAAAGAAAGAGGTATAATGAAAGGATTGTAGATTTCAGCATTATTCAAGAACTTGAATCAAGGATTATAATTTCACCAATAGTATGGTTCATACGATCACAAAATAGCTTGTTAAGATGAAAATTATAGCAATTAATCAATTGTAATATCTAAGCAGAAAATTCTAATTAGACACATCAATTTGGGCATTGCTCTTCCAAAACCAGCATCCCCCACCAAATTAGTGTCTTGAAATGTCAAGAATGTATATATGAACGAATTAGATTGCACATTATTAAGTGTAACAGTGGCATATATGGAGATTTGACTTTCAAAGCCTAACAGAAATACGTACCTGGACAGATCTGTTAAATAGATCCGTTTTCCATATACTCAAAATTTTGAAATTCATGTCGGAGTGCACTGTCCATCCTCGCTAGAAAAAGAAAAGAAGAAAGGCGAAAGTTCGCCGGTCGGAGTTGGTTTGCCAGTTCTTCTGGTTGTCGTTGTTGTCGTCGGCTGGAGTTGATGTTGTTCTCCTTGCCGACTGTTGTTGCTGCTGGTTGAAGCTGGTTAGCTTGTCGTCGGCTGGAGTTGCTGCCGGTGGTGTCTCTCCTGGATGCTCGATGTTGCTGCTGGTGGTTGTCCTCGTCGCTGCTGTCATCTGACGTTTGCCAACTGTTGGCCAGAGTGAGCTTCGCCGGAGCTGTCGTTCGCCATCGCGGCCCTCCAGCGATTTCTATTGGTTTAAGCTATCTCCCTTACCAGAAAAGGAGGAGAAAAAGGAGAGGAGAAAAGGGAGGAGAAGAAATGGAGGGAGACGAGAGGAAATGGAGGATGAACTGCAGATTTGAGGGAGAAAGAAGAAGAGTGACAATTTTTAGGGGTTTGGGGTATTTTAGGTTAGAATAGGAGAGAAAATGGGTATCGATCTCATCCGTTTATTAGAATGATATGTACGATCAAGATTCGATCTTAGATTTTAACTAAATGATGGACGGTCGAGATCAAAAGATGATATCTTAAATTAGATGGATTGGATTTGAAAATGGTCAAAATTGCAATAAAAATGGCTAGAATTGAAATGAATACGGCTAGAATTGGAATAAAAATTGGAACTGAATAGGCTAGAATTAGAACAAAATCGTCTAAAATTTAAATGACTTAGAGGAAATTTAGAGAAATTCTATCCAATTAAAATACTACAAATATTAAAATATTTTATATAATAAAAATCACCTAAAATTTTAAAACATTTGAAATAAAATAATTATTTTGAGTTTTACTAAAATATTTACGATCATTTTATTAAGCATGCATACTAAAAATATAATTTTAGAAAAAATCGATTAGAATTTTAAATTTGAAATATGTTTTAAAAAATACGTATTTAATCGAATAGAATTTTCGAGAAGGGTTAACGGTCTCTCAAAATTGGGTGTCAACAGTGGCTATGAAAAATGAAGCCAAATGGAAGTAGGGTATGAAAAGTGTTAGTGTTGAATGAGGAAAATTATGAAAGAGGATGTAGCTTTGTGCAAAAGAAGCAAAATAAAAGTGTTCAAAGAATAAAATAAAAAGAAAGTGAAAGAAAAAGAACAATTGAGAAATAAGAGTCCAAAAGTCAAAAGAAACGTTCTTGGTTGAACAGAGTTAAGGGAAAGAAGTTGAGATGAAAATTTGCCAAAAATAGGTCAATGAAGAGGTAAATAGCCAATGTAATGTCAAGGAGGGCAGAAAGTCATTAAAAAGTACCTAAATTTACCACACCTGACCCTGAGCCTACGTTACAAGCTAAGAATGTCCTATAGTGATCCTAGCAATTAGTTTGGAGCAAGCCTTTGGTACTGAGCACTAACTGTACTTGAAATTACTTCGGAGAGTGAGTGTTGAATGAATCCTTGTACACAAAATCATATTCATTGTGTGAAAAAGGTATTTCATTTGAAGTAAGGGCACTAGTTACATTGTCGGAAAGGTGGTACCTTGGTGAGAGCAAAATAGTGTATGTTGTGTGTTGATTCATCGATTTTTGTCATATTTTGATCTGCAAGAGTTGGCTTGTTGAGTATAAGAGAAAATATTTGCACTCAAAAAGAGAGATGGGATAGAGAGCCATGTGATTGCTTGGGCTTAAATGCTTGCTTCTATTCAAGTGTCGTTTAGTGTCTTAGTTCGTCCCTTGAGGACAAACTACGAATTTAAGTTGAGGGTGTTGATATACAGTGAGTTTACGATATTTTTAATGCATTTTAATTAAGAGTTGTGTGTGTCTAGGGCCATTTTGTATTGGTATTGGAGCCTCGAGTTCTAGGCCCATTATTGAGGCTGAAGATGTTGTGGGAGATGATGTGAGCATCACTAATGGTGCGGTTAGAGTGATTGATAGCACTACTAGGGGTGTTGTGATTGATGATGTGGGCACTACGAAGGGTGGCCCAATTTTTGATCTAGCGGGCTCCAGTAAACTAGACCCAACCGCTTGTTGAGTTCTTTGGCACATTTGCTCCACATGTTTACTTAACCTTCACCCTAATCTTTATTGCTTATTTTTGTGCATTGGGGACTATTGCACTCTTTTTTTGTTGGGGGTGGGGTAAAAGGATTGTGAGTGATAGGGTGAAGTATGAGTAACTCAACTCATAATCCTCTCTTGGTGTTTTCTTGCTTGTGTTCTTTTTCCAAAGAGACTATTTTAATTTCCGTTGAACTGACATGTGTTAGGAGTGTATGTGTAGAAGCATGAGAATGAATGAAGCATGATGGCATAATTAAGAATGAAAAATGATACCCGTCCAAAATTTGTGATATGTGCTAAAATCTATAGGCTAGAATGAGTTGAGTATGTTGGCTCTGAGTATGACATGATTAAGAACCAACTTGATTTCATGACTTAAGCTAAAACTTGAACTGAGCAATTTGATAATGAAATTATGTGTCAAGAGTGTGTTAGGGTGGTTGATTGTTCAGACAGTTTTGTGCCAATCTAGAACTTGCCCCGTTGGTCCTGGTAGGATAATCTGTACTAGAAGTTAGGACGTGATCATAGGCCACAGTTCAAATTAGTCCACTTAGGCCTAAAAAGATCTAACCAAATGGTAGCATTATTCCCTATTGATCCAAATATTTGAGCCTAAAATTAACCAATTCTTTTGATTCACTTGACTCACCTTCCCTTAAAAACATTATCTTGGCGCCGTTCCCTCCTTGGACATGTGCACCTTGACTTAGGCCAAAAGCCTAAGTTGAGGGTGGCTAAGCCCAAATGCTACCTTGATCTTGGACCTGGTTTGATATTGGACATTGTGCATCTCAACTAATGCAAAATGCATAAGTTGAGGGTGGCTATGAAAAATGAAGCCAAATGGAAGTAGGGTATGAAAAGACTTTGTGTTGAAAGAGGATGTGGCTTTGTGAAAAAGAAGCAAAAGAAAAGTGTTGAAAGAAATAAAATAAAAAGAAAGTGAAAGAAAAAGAAAAATTGAGAAATAATAGTCAAAAGGTCAAAAAAGACATGTCCTTGGTTGAACAGAGTTAAGGGAAAGAAGTTGAGATGAAAAGTTCCCAAAAATAGGTCAAGGAAGAGGTAAATAGCCAATGTAATGTCAAGTAGGGCAGAAAGTGACTTAAAGATACCTAAATTTACCACATATGACCCTAAGCCTACGTTACAAGCTAAGAAAGTCCTATAGTGATCCTAGCAATTAGTTTGGAGAGTCTAAGAAGTGAAAATAAGGGCAAACCTATGGTATTGAGCACTAACTGTACTTGAAATGACTTCTGAGCATGAGTGTTGAATGAATCTTTGTACTCAAAATCATATTCATTGTGTGAAAAATGGATTTCATTTGAAGTAAGGGCACTAGTTACATTGACAGAAAGTTGGTACCTTGGTGAGAGCAAAATAGTATATGTTGTGTGTTGATTGGTCGATCTGTGTCATATTTTGATCCGCATGAGTTTGCTTGTTGAGTCTGGGAGAAAATATTTGCACTCATAAACAGAGTCAGGATAGAGAGCCATGTGATTGCTTGGGCTTAAATGCTTGCTTTTATACAAGTGTCGTTTAGAGTCTTAGTGCGTCTCTTGAGGACAAACAACAAATTTAAGTTAAGGGTGTTAATATATCGTGAGTTTAATGTATTTTTAATACATTTCACTTAAGAGTTATGTGTGTCTTAGGCCATTTTGTATTCGTATTAATGTGTTTTTATCTTGTTTGTAGGAAATAAGTTCAGACGTGGAAGTATGCGACACATCTGTAGAATTGTGTAGAAATAGATATCTACGGAAGTGACTCATGGACCATAGGTCCAATCACGTTTTGTAGGTAGTGATCGTAGATAGACAGGCAAAGCATAAAGAAGAAATCGGGGAATTCTTGACCGAGTGTGGAACCACGACCTCAATCTACGGACCGTACGGACAGTCCTACAAGTCCATCAAACCATTCAAAAAAGGGTGTTCCAGTACCTGATTTCAAACATCTAAGTATGAAACCACGGAGGAAGATCCGTAGACCGTGGATTGAATCACGATCCATCCTTCTGGTCCATGTATTGTGGTTGAGAGTGTTGATTTTTGGAGTTGGAAAATTGTCTATGTCCCAAACCACGGAAGGGACCTACGGACCGTAGGTCAGTATCATCAACTACAACCGCTTCCAAAACATTATTTCCTTATTTCATTCTCTTTTTAGTTGGGACTTGTCTTTCTATATATAGGGCATGTAAACCTTATTTTTGGGTGTTAGACACTATTACTTTTGTTGAAGTTTTTGGCTTTGGAGATTAACTTGAAATTTTATCAATTCTTGATTTCCTAAGTTCGTTTTGAAGATTTTGACTTTGAAATTCAAGTTGAGATCCTGGGTTTCTTCTTCTCATTACGTAAGTTCATGATTTCTTCATCTAAAAATATGAATTGTGTTGTTTCTATTATGGGTAACTAAACCCACAACTAGGGTTGTGGCAACCATGAGCAATTAACAAAGTATCAATAGTAACTAAGTAATGCTTGAATAGTGTTGTTGCATGTATTGATAATTCTTTTGTTTAGAAGTCTTTTTAGCAGTTGCAAATGTTAGAACTCTCCTTGTTGCTACTTGCCGGACCAAGGAGGTAGGTAATAAGAAAAGAATTATCAACATAGATTTAGTGTGATACTATCTAATAGTCTAATGTCAATCGCTGCGAGGGTGAAAATTAATTCATACATTGATGTGATGTCTAATATAAGGTAAAGGTAAGGGCTAGTAAATTATACACACGTAGCCGGACCAAGGTGTGGGGTGAAATTGTCTTGTTGTTGGACCAAGGAATTAGAGATACCTAGCTTATCACTTTGCATGTAATACAGTAGGAAATAATTACTATTACTAGGATTACCGTGTTATGATCTTATGGGGAACACATACACCCTAGTTACTTCTCTCATTGATAACAACAAAGTTTGAATCATGCTCACTTGTTACTTAACTACAATCAAGCCCTTGTTTCACAAATTCCTCCCCCCCCCCCCCCCCCGCCCCTTATTTACTTGTTTCGGAAATACGTTGACTAAATGAATATAATCGTAAATTATGTTTAAGTCTAAACCATATTCCTCATGGAATCAACCCCAACTTACAAGTAGGGTTCTTTATTTGACAATGATCATTTATACTTTTTTACAGAGGTGTAATTTGAGTATATCAGCTGATTGCGGAGATACATAAGAGGGACTTCAAGGCCACCACCACCCTGCTTTTCCCATGCCTCATCTTCCTGCTTTGCAGGGATGCTGGAGTACCAGTTTGGCACTATGACTGGTTGCTTCAGGCGACCAAAACCATAGATATCGACCTGATTCGGGATGAGACCTATGTAGCTGCACCTCGCAGGGAGCCACAGGTTGAGGTGCCAACATTGGGAGCTGACCTTGAAGCAGATGTGGAGCAGATACAGGGTGATTATCCTGCCCTTCTATCCATTATTGAGGATACACCGACTTCCTCATATCCGGCCACCCCAAGGCTACCCCCTTGACGCAAACACAGGGCCTAGGATCACGAGTGATCATAGCATACTAAGATAACTAAAGTGAGAAATACTATGCAGAAGCTTAAATCCATAATATAAACTAAAGTGGGGAATACCCAATACTATCTGAATATATAAAAGACTATTAGTTTAATAACAACTTAAATATCAAACTCAAGCTAACACTGAATCTAACTATGTCTAAATAAAAGTGACTAGAGATGCTGGGACATGCCCCCAACTATCTTTAGGAAAACTGAATTAAAAGTAAAAGAAATCATGTTTATCGTCCTTGAAGAATGAGGACTCACCAATAATAATGCTGAGTATGGATCTGGAACCGATCTACACGCGATCTAAATGTTGCGGTCTTGCACCTACATCATGAGAGATGTAGCTCATAGTATGCGTCAGTACTTGAAAGGTACTGAGCATGCATGATAGGATAAAGCTGAACAATATATACACAACTGAATAAATCATACTGATCAATGATATAAGATGAACATGATAAAAATAGTGAACATACTGAATATGAACTAAACTGAATGCAATGATAAAGTACATAACATGGTGAGACTAAAAATTGCAGTATAACTGAATACCTGATCAAATGCACTAAAGTATGACTGTGGAAGATACTATTAACCAACATAAAACTACATGAGCTAAACGTGGAGTCTAATGCATAAGCCCCATCGAGAAGACCCAATATACCTTGCCAGGGGTATAAAGGCATGATTGACGTGACCACTAAATATGATGCCTATAAAGGGGACTTAACCTATGGGGCACATAGTTCTAGGACTATGAGGGTGACTAACCCTAGTCTAACTTGGTATTAAGCCTACTCCACACTAGAATGTGTACAGTACAACACAGCTGAAATAAAATGGATAGCTCAAGATTCTTACATGCTAACTGAAAATGCAACATTAAGTACTGATAATGAAACATTTGAAAACTAATGTTGTATATCTAGATAAACTGATTGAGCAAGTGTAAATCATTCTGAATTACATGCAAAAGTTAAGCAACATGGTTACAAAAACGTAATATTCTTATTAGGAATACACTAATAGCTAAATCACAATAATTATATGAAGTTATAAAAACCCTAAATCTAAACAAATAAAAGAGGAAAAATTCAAGGAAAGATCTTGGGAGGCAAAAAGGGCTAGAGTAAATGATGGCAACTTTGCATATTCTAGGTCCGATGGACAGGGCCATCAGAGGTTCTGGCAAAAGTTCTCCAGGAAAGGTTCTACAAATCTTCCTCCAATGTCAAGTAATGAAAGGGTGTCTAACCCTAAGCCCCAAGGAGATGGTGGTAGGTCTTTAATGCCTACTAGTGCCAAATGTGGGAGAAATCATGAAGGAAAGTGTCTAGCGGGCTCTAAAGCTTTCTTAGGGTGTGGTAAAACATCTCATAAAATAAGGAATTGACCTTCGATTACTAGAAATAAGGCAGATACTCATCATAGGGCTCAACCCTACCCTTCATCAGGTCCAACTGGCTCAGGTGGAAATGCTCCTAAGCAAAACTATTTCTATGCACTCCAAACTACAGGTGATCAATAGAGGTCCTGAGATATGGTGACGGGTATGTTAAAAGTCTTTCAATATGATGTGTATGATTTGCTTGATCCCGATGCTACTTTGTCCTCTTTGACTCCCTTTAGTGGGTGGAGATTTGATATGCTTCCCGATGTAATGTTAGACCTTTTTTCTGTTTCTACCCCAGTTGGTGATTCTGTGTTGGCTAAGAGAGTCTATAAAACATGTCCCGTTTCCTTATCCCATCGAGTCACTCTAACAGATTTGGTGGAACTTGACAGGATTTACTTCAATGTTATTTTTGGCATGGATTGGTTGCATTTGTGTTATGCATCTATTGATTGTAGAAGAAGAGTGATGAAGTTTCCGTTTCCAAACGAGCCTATCGTTGAGTGGAAGGGGGGAAATTCTACACCTAGAGGTCAAATTTTTTCTTCCCTTAAATCTAGGAAAATGATTTCTAAGGGTGGTATCTATCATATACTGAGGGTGAGGGATGTGGAGTCCGATACCCCTATTCTTGAGTCGGTTCCCGTGGTTACTGAGTTTTTGGAAGCATTCCTTGATGATTTACCTTGTATCCCTCCCAAAAGGGAAATAGACATTGGAATTGACCTTCTCTTGGTTACAAACCCTATTTCTATTCCTCCTTATTGAATGGCTCCGGCAAAACTTAAGGAATTGAATGATCAATTGAGGGATTTGTTGGATAAGGGTTTCATCTGACCCAGTATTTCTCCATAGGGTGCTCCGGTGTTATTTGTTAGGAAGAAAGATGGTTCACTCCGTATGTGTATTGATTATCGACAATTCAACAAAGTGACCATTAAGAACAAGTATCCTTTTCCAAGAATAGATGATTTATTTGATCAACTTCAAGGGGCAAGTTATTTCTCAAAAATTGATCTCTGACCGGATTATCACCAATTGAGGTTGAAGAAGGAAGATACTTTCAAAAATAGCTTTTTGAACCTGATATGGTCATTATGAGTTTTTTGGTGATGTCCTTTGGTTTGGCTAATGCTCTGGCATCAGTCATGGATTTGATGAATATGGTGTTTAGACAATACCTTGATATGTTCGTCATTGTGTTTATCGATGATATTTTGATATATTCGAGAAGTGAGAATGAGCATATTGATCATTTGAGGATTGTACTGCAAATTCTCAAGGACCAACAACTATATGCGAAGGTTAGAAAATATGAATTTTTGTTAAGGTCTGTAGCTTCTGTTGGCCATACAGTTTCAAGCAAGGGTATTGAGGTAGATCCAAAGAAGACGGATGCGGTCAAGAATTTGCCTAGACCTCTATCACCGACATATATTAGAAGTTTATTTGGTTTGGCAGGTTATTATAGAAGATTTGGTAAGTGGTTTTCTATGATTACTTCTCCATTGACGAATTTAACTCAAAAGAAGGCCAAGTTTATATGGTCAGATGCTTGTGAGAAAAAGTTTCCAAGAGTTAAAAGATGCACTTACTTCTGCTCCGGTGTTGACTTTAACATAAGGTATGGATGGCATTGTGGTATATTGTGATGCCTCTAGAGTTGGGTTGGGTTGTGTGCTCATGTAAAATGGTAAGGTGATTGCCTATGCTTCAAGGTAACTAAAGGTTCATGAGAAGAGTTATTCTACCCACGACCTCAAATTAGTGGCGGTGGTATGTGCCTTAATGATTTGGAGGCATTATTTGTATGGGGTTCATGTTGATGTTTTCACCGACCATAAAAATTTGCAATATGTGTTTACCCAAAAATATCTAAATCATTGCCAAAGAAGGTTGCTTTAGTTATTGAAATATTATGATATGAATGTTCTCTGTCACCCCAGTAAAGAAAGCGTGGTTGCGGATGCCCTTAGTCAGTTATCCATGGGTAGTATTGCACATGTTGATGAGGATAGAAAATAGTTGGCCCAAGATGCCCATAGATTAGCCCGATTGGGTGTTCAATTGGTAAACTCTGTCAAGGGTGGTGTCAGGGTTCCTAAAGGGTCAAAATCATCTTTTGTAGCAGATCTTAAGGAAAAGCAAAGTCTTGATCTGACTTTTGTTTGATGTTATGTGTGCTTTCTGTGTTTCCATGGTTTCCTTAAACTTGCATGTTCATGAAAAAACTCAAGTTTTGGAATGAAAATGGCTTTTGTGATGTATTTTTCCCTATGTTGGTAAGAATTGAGTATGAGTTGCTTATAGACTTCATGAGATTGGATATTAAGCATGCCTTAGCTTGGAGTGGAGATTTGCTCCTAGAATATGTGTTTTATGTATAAAATGCGTTTAGGCTACATGAGGCTATGTTGAGCATTGTTCTTATGTTGGGGGATGCTAGTTCCTCCTTGAATGAAAGAAATATGAAATTTCATGCATATTGGGTTGTTAGATGTATTTCCTACTCCCTCATGGTGCATTGCATATGTTTATCTTGGAGTTGATGTGTCCTCCTCTTTATTGTGTTTACATGAGTAGCATGCATAATGAGTTGCTAGTCTTGAGTCTTGTTGATTATAAATATGCCTAGAATCTAATTCAAGGATGAATGATCCCAAGGGGGAGATAATGTAATACCCCAAATTTGAAAGAGGTAAAATTGCAGCTTTTGGAGAACTGTAGATGTCAGCCACGACCAGCCAACCACGGTCCATGGACTAACCTACGGGCCGTAGGTAGGGGTCTATGGTAGGTCACCCACCCAAGAGTCAGACTTCAGGACCACGGCCTGACCAACGGACTGTCGGTCAGACTACGGTCCATGGTCGAGGGTCCATAGGTCCAAGGCCTAGAAAACCAGTCTCTAATCATTGAACAACCAATGACCAGGACAAACCGTAGGTCAGTCGACAGTCCGTCAGTTGGGGTTCCATGCAACGAGAGCTAGTAGTTATTTTAGGGGCACATGGGTCTTTTCTGATTTTAATTAAATCAATGTGGTGTCATTTTGTTTAAACATAGACTACATATATAAGTATTTTAGACCCCTAAATTCACTCAATTAAGTCATTCTCTCAATGTAATGACTCAGAAAATGGTAGGCTGAACTAGAGCCTAATTGTGAGGGTCAGCGTCAAGGTACGTGTTAGACTCTGTAGTTAAAGGTCATTTTTAGGTTTAGTCTGGGGTTGCAAGGGCATTTGCGAAGGTAAGGGGCGAAAAGCCTAGCCAAAAGCCAAGGCTGCCCAACCCTTGACCAAGCACATCCAGGGTTGACAACCACCTTCACGACCAGTGGTCTTGACCACGGTCCGTGAAGGTCATGTCGTAGAGCCTAGCTACTGCCTAAGGGACCACGAACCACCTCACGGCTTGTGGTCATGACCACTGTGCATGGGAAGACTCGTTTTCATGCCTTAGCATGGTGGGAGGTTGGGTTGCCAAGGGGAGCTACTGGTCAAGGGACCACAGGCACCACCACAGGCCATGGTCCACTTGATGGGCCATTTAATTGTCCGTAGTCCCTGCTGGGGCTGCCCAAGTTGAGGGTTAAGAGGTAATTTCCTTTTAATTAATGAATGTATGGGGTTGTTTTTAATTGTTTTATATCACTAATATATATAGTTGTAAGTCCTTAAACACTTCATTTAATTCTTTATTCTCCAAAACCCAAATCAAACCAAAAGAGTTCTTCCCTCTCGATATTTCTCTCTCTAGAAGTTCCCAAGGAAGAAGAAGAAGAAGTGGGAGCTAGGGTTGTGTATTCAAGATATTTCTTTCTCAAATTTCTTGGAAATTTACATCCATGGTATGGTGATTCTTCAATCTATGGGTAGCTTTCACCCCTAGAGTCCATTTAAAAGTGTATTTCAAAGTTTTCAAATTTCTCAAAACCTAGGGTTTTACTCTAAATCATGGGTTCCTTCTTCAAATGTTTTCAAATGGTTATTAATGACAAATTATGATTAAATTAATGTTTAATTGATGATTTATGATTGAAATACTCTATGAACCCAAGAATTTCCTCAATTTCTAAATTGTGCGCTTATGAAGTGGGTTTGTTGATTTAGAAAGCATGTGATTACAATATGCCTTAATTTGTTTAGTATATTGAATTATATAATTATCTATGCCTTAATTGTAGCAAATTGTTGGTGTGTTGGTGATTTGAGATTTATGGCCTTAAAGGGCATAATATGAGGAATTGAGTTATTATCATGATTTCTTGTATATGAAGGTGAATCTAATGAAGTTAATGTGATCATGTATTGAATGTAATTGTGTCGTTATTATTGAAAGGGTATTTCTCAATTTGACACTTATGAATGTTGATGATGGACTGTGCAGGGTTCTTCTTGGTAATGTATATCTTTAATTGGTAAGCTTATGCATCCTTTTCTTGTATAAGTGAATGTATTGTTGATTGTTCAACCTTGGATCGGTAGGCTAATGGAACCCTTCCCCACATGTTAATAATAAACATTGGGATCGGTTGGCTTATGGCACCCTTCCATTAATGTTAATGATGAACCTTAAATCGGCAGGATTAGGGCACCCTTTCATGAGAATTCAATGAGCATTCCTAATGTACCTTGAATTGGTAGGCATAAGGTGCCCTTTCCTATTTTAATGAATGTACTTTGGGTCGGTAGGCCAATGGCACCCTCTTATGTGTAATAATGTTAAAGTAATAAAATACCCTATAGGAATGGAGGGTAAACATTTAGTAGATTTGGTTAGATGGAGACTCTCCCAATGTTTAGGCTGGATTTCAATGATAATCTTCCTTATCTCATAAATATGTGCCCGTATTGGTCTAGCTAGTGGATCCACCAAATCTATATGTTACCGGTCTTACCTTAGGCAAGTAGACCACCTTTTTACGGTGTTGGGTTATAAACACCGAATTCCATGGTTAGCTCTCATGGTCTATGTCGATTAATGCTTATTCCTATCATATGAGATGTGCATTATGGTTTCTTGAGAGGTTATATGATATGTGGGTGATAGTATGTAATGCCATCCATGCATTGCACGAGTAGGCTTTGAGAGGGTCATAGTGAGTTCTCTAATGTCTTAATGACTAATGAATGAAAGTGCTCTTAATGAGGCTAATGAAGAATGTTGACTTAAATGATTAATGTGATTATGCATGCTGTACTTGGATTGTATTATGAGTTACTTCCTTGTCATGACTTATTGGGTATGAATTTGCCTTGTCTATGGTGGCTTCAAAGGAGTTCTTAGTGTGAGTAGTAGTATGGGATGCTACTCATACATTGCACAAGTATGACTTAGAGTTGCCCTAGATGATAGTACTATTGTGTTGTCATGTCTGGTTAAATGTTTATGTCTCTTATGTATGGGTGTTGTGAAAGGTGGAAAGAAAGATTGGTAAGTTCACATTTGGTGGCCTTGAAGTGATACCTAGTGTGGATGGTGGTATGGGACGCTATTCATACATTGCACAAGGTACAACTTGGAGTTACTTGAGGTGGAAGATTAATGTAATGAAATGTCTTATATGTTGATTATGTTCTAATGTGATGTTATGACTTGTATGATGATTATACTTGTATTTTATGTCTCTTATACTAATGCACATGATATTTCTAAAAAGTGGCATAATGCATGGTTTCCAACCCAAATGTCCCTTTTAAAACATGTTTTTTTAATAGTCATCATACTTCGTACATTTTTGTGTGAAAACCCATATTTCTCTTATTTTACTACAAGCGTAGGTTCCGGCAAGTGAGTTACTTCTCTCTAATTCAAGGGCTTGGATTGAGATTCCTCCAAGGCTAAGTGGTATGTCCTCACAGATCGAGGTCAAGTGTTTAGATGTTAATTTTCTTTCATGTATTAGACATTTCTAGACCTTCGATTGTAAAGGGATGTGACCCTACATTTGTTTC
The DNA here is from genome assembly GCA_037074985.1 of Solanum bulbocastanum. Lineage (NCBI taxonomy): Eukaryota > Viridiplantae > Streptophyta > Magnoliopsida > Solanales > Solanaceae > Solanum > Solanum bulbocastanum. The sequence continues at coordinate 19,038,243 of CM073607.1, read as the reverse complement.
AAGATATTGTTTAGATGCCCATGTGAGACAATAGACTTCCCCTGTGTTTTAAATGAATATTTTGGATTGTATAGATTTAAATAAGTTTTAATTCTGTACTATTTCTATACATCGAATGCCATGAATGCTATGAGACTTGTATGAGGCTCTTTGGAGTCTTGTACACCGTGTCGTATCTAGGAGGTAAACTCAGGTCATGACAAACATGGTATCAAAGTACAAAATTTTGGAAATGTTTTTTAGTATTGATGTTTCATAAGCCACCTCTAATAGAGTCTTGTTCATCGGTGTGAGTTACGACACATCAATGAGTGTGAGGCTATAGAACATTAGGAAGTTACACTTCTTTCATTATTCTTGAAGTCGTACTTTAGAGTTTAGCTCTATAAGTGTCCTTTTCCTAATCCTTCTCTTGTGTTTATAGGATATGAATACAAGAAGGACACCTGCAAAAAGAGTTGAACAAGAGGTTGTTAATGAGGGAGTTTCTCCCTAAGATCCTCAAGGTGACCAAGTTCCTCAAGGCAATCAAGTTTCGGTTGATGCTCCAGCTATGACCAATGAGGAAGTTAGGTAGTCTCTTTTGATGATGGCTCAAGCTATAACTACTTAAACTCAAGCCATGACGGCTCAAGCTACTAGGGTGTTGAGGCTAATGTGAACCCCAATGTGGGTACTATGGCTTCTTGGTTAAGGGACTTTGTGAGGATGAACCCTTTTGTTTTTCTAGGTTCTAAAGTGGGAGAGGATACCCAAGAGTTTTTGGATGAGGTATATAAGATAGTCAATGCTATGGGGGTGACTTCTATAGAAAAAGCTGAACTTTCCTCTTATCAATTGAAGGATGTGGCCAAAATTTGGTTCACTCAATGGAAAATCAATAGGCCTTTAGTAACGGGTCCTAAAGAATAAGAGAAGTTTAAGAAAGCATTCCTTGATAGGTACTTTCCCCGTGAGAAGAGAGAGGTTAAGGTGGAGGAGTTTATCAACCTTAGGCAAGGTAATATGAGTGTGCAAGAGTACTCCTTGAAATTTACTCAATTTTCTAAGCATGCTTTATCTGTGGTGTCTAACCTAAGGGATGAGATAAGTCATTTTGTGACCGGTGTATCCAACCTAGTTGAGGAAGAGTGCCATACAGCGATGCTCCATGATGATATGAACATTTCTAAACTGATGGTATATGCTTAATCTACTGAGGAGTCCAAACATAAGAGGAAGAATAATGAGTTGACAAGGTCTAGGCCCAATGAGCAAGGACAACCTAGGTTCAAAAAGAGAGATCCAAACGAAGATTCTTCTAGCATTCCTAAGGTTAACCAAGAGAATGGTAGTGGACCTTCATTTTCTAAACCTACTTGCACCACTTGTGGAAAGAGGCATTAAGGGAAGTGCCTTGCCGGTGCTAATGGGTGCTATGGTTGTGGGAAGAATGACCACTAAGTGAGAGATTGCCCTACTCCTGCGGCCAAAGGAAGGGAGGCTAAGCAAGCTTCTCTTGATGACTAGGATCCCAATGCTCCAAAGAGAAACTGTTTCTATGCGCCTCAAGCCAACAAAGACAAAAGAGCTAATCTGGATGAAGGCACTAGTAAGTGATGATTTCTAAAAGTTTTGAATGTCTTAATAAGGTCCCTATGTTATTTCCATGTTTGCCTTAGAATGGGTTTACCCTTAAGAGGGATATGGTATGTTGAATAGTATGATTGTTGGGAGTTCCGATATCCTTATCACTTTCTTCTATTCCTATTCAAGCTTGAGATCAAGAGTTCCATCTAGCTTGTTTCATGTTTTGGAGTCATGTATTAAAATGTGTTTCCATGATCTCCTTATGTGATGCATGTTTTGATGAAATATATGTTTATATGAGAAGATGAGTTTTCATGATTGTGTTCCTCATGTTAATGTGCATCTCTAATGAGTTGACTGAATGCTTCATAAGTTGACTTGTTGAACATGCTTAAATGTGTTTTTGATAAGAGTTGCATAATTAGCCTTATGATGTTGTAATGAGCATGATGTGAGTTGGAAAAGGAAATTCCTCTAACGAAAAGAGAAATGTTGATGTTTCGGTGTATAAATAGTTTGTAGATGTAGTTCCTACTTTCCTGTGTTGATGTTTCCTCCTATGATTTTGTGCATTATATTGACATGTCATGCATGATGGGCAGCTAGTCGTGGGTCGTTATCCCTTAAAGTGTTTAAAGTGTTATTTTAGGACAAATGTTCCTAAAGGGGGGATAATGTAAAGACTCGGAAAATGGTAGGTTGAACTAGAGCCTAATCGTGAGGGTCAACGTAAAGGTATGTGTTAGACTATGTAGTTGAAAGACCTTTTTAGGTTTGGTATGGGGTTACAAGGGCATGTGCCAAGGAAAGAGGGGCAAAGCCTAGCCAAAAGCCAAGGTGCCCAACCCTTGACCAAGGACTGCAAGGGTTCACGACCAGTGGTCTTGACCACGGTTCGTGATGGAGTCCGTAAAGACCCCTTTGTCTAGTGGGAGGTCATGCCTTAAAGCCTAGCTATTGCCTAAGGGACCACAAGCCACTTCACACCCCGTGGTCATGACCACGGCGCATGGGAAGGCTTGTGGTCATGCCTTAGCATGGTGGGAGGTTGGCTTGCCAAGGGGAGCTACTGGTGAAGGGACCACGGGCACCACCACAAGCCGTGGTCCACTTGACGGGCAGTTTAGTTGGCCGTAGTCCCTGACGGGGCTGCCCAAGTTGAGGGTTAAGAGGTAATTTCATTTTAATTAATTAATTTGTAGGGTTGCATTTAATTGTTTTACATCACTAGTATATATAGTTTTAAGTCCTAAAACACTTTATTTACTCCTTTATTCTCCAAAACCCAAATCAAACAAAAAGAGTTCTTCCCTCTCAACATTTCTCTCTCTAGAAGTTCCCAAAGAAGTAGAAGAATAAGTGGGATCTAGGGTTGTGGATTCAAGATGTTTTTTCCTCAAATTTCTTAGGGATTCACAAGCAAGGTATGGTGATCCTTCTTCTAGGGGTAACTTTCACCCCTAGAGTCCATTTAAAAGTGTATTTCAAAGTTTTCAAGTTTCTCAAACCTAGGGTTTTACTCTAAATCATGGTTTCCAACTACAAACATTTTCAAATGGCTATTAGTGACAAATTATAATTGAATTAGTGTTTAATTGATGATTTATGATGAAAATATTCTAAGAACCCATGAATTTCCTCAATTCCTAAATTATGCCCTTATGAAGTGGGTTTGTTGATTATGAAACCATGTGATAAGAATATGCCAAAATTGATTTAGTATATAAAATTGTATCATTATCTATTACTTAATTGTAGTAAATTGTTTGTGTGTTGGGGATTTGAGATTCATGGCCTTGAAGAGCACAGTATGAGGAATAGAGTTATTATCATGATGTCTTGTATATGAAGGTGAATCTAATGAAGTTATTGTGATCATATATTGAATCTAATTGTGTTATTATTGAAATACTATTTATCTATTTGACACTTACGAATGTTGATCATTGAATGTGAAGGGTTCTTCACGGTAATGTATATCTTGAATTGGTAGGCTTATGCATCATTTTCATGAATAAGTAAATGTAGTGTTGATTGTTGAATCTTGGATTGGTAGGCTAATGGGACCCTTCCACGCATATTAATAATGAACCTTGGGATCGGTAAGCTTATGGCACCCTTGCATTAATAGTGTTAAGGATCTTTGGGATCGGTAGGCTTATGGCAACCTTCCCTAAAAGTCAATGATCAACCTTTCCCTGAATGTCAATGATGAACCTTGAATCGGTAGGCTTACGACACCCTTTTATGAGGATTCAATGAGCTTTCCTAGTGTACCTTGAATCGGTAGGCTTAAGGCACACTTTCATGTGGTAATGAATGTACTTTGGTTCGGTAGGCCAATCGCACCCTCTCTGTGTAATAGTGTTAAAGTAAATAAATACTCTATGGGAATAGAGGCTAAGCCCCAAGTAGATTTTGTTAGATAGAGACTCTCCCGATGTTTAGGTCGGGTTTCAATGATCATCTTCCTTATCTCATAACTATATGCCCGCATAGGTCTAGCTAATGGATCCATCTAAGCTATATGATATCGGTCTTACCTTAGGCAAGTAGACCACCCTTTTACGGTGTGGGATTATATGACACCGGATTCCATCGTTAGCTCTAATGCTCTGTATCGGTTAATGCTTATTCCGATCATGTGAGATGTGCATTATGGTTTCTTGAGAAGTTCTATGAAGTGTAGGTGGTAGTATGGGATGCCATCCATTCAATGCACAGTAGGCTTTGAGAGGGTCGTAGTGAGCTCTCTAATGTCTGAATGACTAATGATTGCTCTTAATGAAGCTAATGGACAATGTTGACTTAAATGCTTAATGTGTTTGTGCATGCTATACTTGGATTGTATTATGAGTTACTTCCTTGTCATGACTTATTGGGTATGAATGTGCCTTATCTATGGTGGCTTCAAAGGAGTGCATAGTGTGAGTAGTAGTATGGGATGGTACTCATACATTGCACAAGTATGACTTAGAGTTTCCCTAGATGATAATATTGTTGTGTTTTCATGTCTTATCAAATGTTTGTGTCTCATATGTATGGGTATTGTGAAAAGGTCAAAAGGAAGAATGGTAAGTTCTCTTTTGGTGGCCTTGAAGTGGTACCTAGTGTGGATGGTGGTATGGGAAACTATTCATACATTGCACAAGGTACGACTTGGGGTTACTTGAGGTGGAAGCGTAATGTAATGAAATGCCTTATATGTTGATGATGTTCTAATGTGATGTTATGACTTGTAGGATGATTAGACTTGTAATTTATGTCTCTTATACTAATGCACATGATATTTCTAAAAAGTTGCATCATGCATGGTTTCCAACCAAAATGACCCTTTAAAAGCATGTTTTTGCATGGTCATCATACTTAGTACATTTTTGTGTGCTAACCCATATTTCTCTTATTTTACTAGAACTATAGGATCTAGCAAGTGAGTTGCTTCTCTCTAGTTCAAGGGCTTGGATTGAGATTCCTCCAAGGTAAAGTGGTAAGTCCTCATAGATCGAGGACAAGTGTTTATATGTTTCTTTTCCTTCATGTAATAGCCATTTCTAGACTTTCAATTGTAAAGGGCCGTAACCCTACTTTTGTTTCAAGATATTATTTAGATGGCCATGTGAGACAATGGACTTTCACTGTGTTTTAAATGAGTATATTTGATTGTATGGATTTAAATAAGTTTTAATTCCGCACTATTTTTATATATCAAATGTCATGAATGCTATGAGGCTTGTATGAGGCTCTTCGGAGTTGTGTATGTCGTGTCGCATCTTGGGGGTAGCCCTGGGTCGTGACACTCAATTCCCAAAAGAAAACCTAAATCCTTTCTCAAATATTTTCTTTCTAGAAAGTGGAAGAAGAAGGAGGAGGCTGAAGCTAGGTCAACTTCAAGTCTCCAATCTTCAAGCTTTTAGTAGGCTTTGTGATTAAGGTATGATGTCTTTTCATCCATGGGATCCTTTCTCCCATGGAGCCCCTTTAGATTCCCCAATTGTGAAGTTTAAATCCCCAATTCTTGTTAGGGTTTCTTCCAATGGTGTGGGTTATGATGAATGTTGATCCAATTGAGTGAATTATGATATTTTATTATTAAATTGATAGGATTACATGGTTTTAAGATGAAATTACAAGTACCCATGCCTATTCTATGATTTTAGGGTAGAATCGATATAGTTGGGTTTGATGCCATGAGAGGGAAACTCTATGGGTTCGATGTATCCTTATGGGATTGATGATTTATGACTAGAAATGATTGGGATTGAATTATATATGATGAATACGATGTTAATTACTTGACAGTGAAGCAAAAATGATGGTCATGAGATGTAGTGCTTTGAGATTAAACACTAGACTATGAATTGTTGATTGTTGATGTTATGATGTGGAAGGGACACTTCCCACAATGAATTGCTAAGCATGATTGAAAGATTGTGAAATGTTTAATCACATAAATGATTTTAGGTTGAAAGGATTGCTCACATTAAATGAATCAAGACAAAAATTCTTAATAAATGATGAGGCTAGAAGCGACTACCCTTGACCTCCATATGTTGATGATATGAGGTGATTTCTCATACTCTTTAGAACTAAAAAAGAGGCGACTCCCCTCATTTCAATTATGATGAATGGACATGGAGGTGAGTACCCATGATCCTTATGAAATGATGTATAGGTATGTACCCGTGTTATATGATGTGATTGTGGAGATGAGTACCCATGATCTTAAACTAAGCAAGGCAAGAGGCGAATACCCATTATCCTTTATAAGATATGCATAGAGGCAAATCCCCATGTCCTTAAAAGTAAGTATGAATGATGTGATTATGTTATGAAGATGATTAGCTTAGAGTGTGCTAGATAGGCCTTCCATGATCTATGCTTGACAAGAGGTGGACGACCTATGTCTTGGCCAAGGGTGAATGAGGTTACCTAAGGAAGTATTCCTCTTCCATTATGATGCTTATTATGTCTTGATTATGCTTATGTCTTATGTCTTAAGATGACTAATGCTTATGCTTATGTTGTTTATGCAAGCCATCATATTTAGTACGTGTTTTTGGTAACACATACTCTTGCCTACATTTCCTATCAAAATGTAGGGTCCGACGCTCCCGATTCACATACTTGTGGCTAGGTTTTTAGTTGATCAAGGAAGTGAAGATTTGGTGAGTCCTTATAGAATTCGTGAATTAGATCACCTCTTTCTGTTTCATGTCTTTCTTTTCATGTTGGACTATTGTATGGGTTGTATCCCTAGATTTTACTCTCTTATGTTAGATAGTTTGAGACAATGTTGTTAGACTTCTGCTCGTTTTATGAAAGACTTTGATTGTTTAAAATGTCTTAAATTTCTGCACTTTTCTATTTATTTATAATATGATATGCTAAGTAGCTTGTCTGAGGCTTCTCGGGATCTTATACACCTTGTTACATCTAGGGGGTACCCTGGGTCATGATACGTTTACAGATGAATGGTCATATTAAACTTACATGAGTACCAAGCCCCTTTTTGAAAGATTTTTGAAATTGAGAAGTTAATTGGGTACCACTATTGGAGATAATTTACAAGAGTACTCCATGCAACCTAACCACTTCTCTCAAGTACAATTTAGCATAGTCCTTCGCCGAATAAGAAACCTTGATAGAATGAAATGAGCTGATTTTGTCATACGTTCTACTTTAACCCAAATCGAGTCATGTTGTCACTGCGTGGGTAAACTATCAATGAAGACCATATTCAAATCTTCCAACTTCCATGTAGAAATATTGATATCTTGAGACAAACCTCCCGAGTTTTGATGCTAAACTTCCACTTGTTCACAATTAGGAAACTTTAGCCATAAACTTTGCTAAATCTTTCTCCAACCCATTCCAACAATAGACCTCCGACAAGTCATTGTACATCTTGATGGCTCCCAGGATAATGGAATATCGAGAACTATGGGCTTCTAAAAAGATCTTCTCTCTCAAGTCATCTTCATTGGCAACACACAAATGACCTTGATATCTACGCTTACCTCCCCCTTTGGGAGAAAGCCTTAATAACATTTTAAGCAACACGTTCTTCAATTCAACCAAAGTCAGATCAAAACATTGCGTGGCTTTCATATCTGCCACAAAAGATGATTCTAAACCATTGTGAACCATAACAACACCTTTGGTAGAGTCAGCAATCGAACACCCAATCAGGCCAATCAATAAACATATCAAACCTACTCCTTCTTATCTTCTTCTACATAAGCAACACTACTCATTGATATCCGACTAAGAGCATCTGCTACCATATTTGACTTGCTAGGGTGATAGAGAACATACATATAGATCTATGACAACTCTTAACCACATCCGTCTTCTTAGGATATACCTCGATACCCTTAACGGACAAAATGTAGCCAAGAAAAATCACGAACCTTAACCAAAACTTACATTTACAAAACATTGCAAGGACTTGGTGGTCCTTCAAGACTTGTAACACAATCCTCAAATGATTAGTATACTCGTCTTCACTTGTTGAATAGATCAATATATCATCAATGAACAAAATCACAAATATATCAAGGTATTTTCTAAACACACTATTAATCAAATCCATACATGCAGTCTGAGTATTAGTCTAACCAAATGACATTACCAAAAAATCAAAATGACCATACCGAGTTAAAAAAACCCGTCTTTGGAATGTCATCCTCCTTCACCTACAATTGGTGATAACCCGACCGAAGTTCAATCTTAGAAAAGTAACTTGCTCCTTCAAGTTGATCAAATAAATTATCTATCCTTGGAATGGAATATATGTTCTCACCCATAACCTTTTTGAATTATGGGTAGTCAATAAATATACATAGTGAACTATTTTTCTTCCGAACAAACAGAACTGGAACACCCAATGGAGAGATAATCGGTTAGATGAAACCCTTATTCAACAAATCTTTTAATTTCTCTTTTAACTCCTTGAGTTCTTCTGGATCCATATGAAAAAGAGAAATAGAGATAGGTTGCATATCTGGGAGAAGGTCAATACCGAAGTATATTTCCTTGCGGGAGTGATAATGCATAGATTATCACGAAACAATTCTAGAAAGTCATGTACAACGGGGACCGACACAAGGGTAGGGGTTTCGGAATCCATATCCCTCAACCTAAATAGATGGTATATGCAACCCTTAAAATCATCTTTATAGTTTTAATACAAGAGACAAACTGAATCTTAGGAATAGAATTTCCCCCTTTCCACTCTAAAATAGATTCATTTGAAACTTTAATTCAACTACTTGGGTTCTACAATCAATAAAAGCATAACATGAATACAACCAATCCATCACAATAATAGCATCATAATCTAACATATTAAGCTCTACTAGCTCAACATGAGAGACTCTATGGGATAAGGAGACAAGACAATTTTTAAAGACTCTCTTAGCCACAATTTATTCACCAACAGGAGTAGAGACAGAGAAATGATATAGCAAAATATCTTGAATAATATCAAACCTCATAGCCAATTATTGAATCACAAATGACAAGGTAGCACTTTGATCAAGCAAAGCATAAGCATTAAGATGATAGACTTTCAACATACCAGTGACCACATATGAAGAATCGTCTAGCTCATGTCGAGTCTACAGTGCATGTAATCGGTTTTTCTTTTGATTCCCACTAGAACCTGAAGAAGTGTAAGGTTGAGCCTATTGATGATTATCTCCTTCATTCTTAGCAACTAAGGGACAATACCTTATCTTTTGATCCACCTTGCCACAACTAAAGTATGTATTAGAACCATCTATACATTTACCCTCATGCTTTCTTCAACAGATAGCACAGGTAGACAATGAAGATTCACTACCATTTCCTCGTTGAGGCTTACGGCTAGATACCATATCGTTGATGAATTGAGGAGGAGCATTGGAGGATTTTTGATTGGAAAACCTTTCTCAAAAATTAGAACGATCATGTCTCTAGGACCTTGAATGTTAAAAGATGCCATCACCAGTCTTGGCACTGTTTTCATCCCTAGACCTTTCCTTAAGTGACTCCTCCTCAATTTATTGAGCATGAACCATAAGACGAGAAATGTCCATAACATTGATAATCATGGCGGTACGACATTCCTTAACAACCATTTCGGACACATCAGAAACAAACTTACTTATACTTGCCCTAGGATCGGCTACCATAGTAGGAGCTTACCTAGACGATTAAGACAACTTCAAAGCATATTCCTTCACACTCAAGTTTTCTTGACGAAGATTGATGAATTCAAGTACCTTTGCCTCCCTCATCTCAAAGGGAAAGAACCTATCAAGGAAAGCAACCTTAAATTTCTCCCAATCAAGAAGACCCACATGTGCCACCCACTCTTCTTTCTATTGGTTGAACCACAATTGAGAAACACCCGTAAGTTGAAAAGCAGCCAATTCTTCCTTTTCCATTTGTGTCAGTCCCATTATTATCAACAACTTATACACTTCCTCAATGAATTCTTGAGGATCTTCGTCAACCTTGGAACCATGAAACTCCGTATGATTTATTCTAGTTAAGTCTCCCACTCTATTTATCAACATACCCATATTTCGGTTAAAGGGAACCCCAAACTCCATATTGGCTTGAGCCTTCATGGCTTGAGACAACACTTGAAAACCAGCCTTAAACTCCACATTAGTCACTTGCTCGAAAGAGTGTCAATCGAAACTTGGACAGCTTGTGGAGGAGCTTCTTATTCCAAATTCTCATTCGCATTCCTCCTTACATGAGCTCTTCCATGGGCCATATCCTGTAAAGCATCGTATATGTATTAGGAGAGAGACATTTTATAGTTAAACTTTATCGCATGACTATAAAGTAATTAAAGGAATGGAATTTTCCTAAACATCTCACTTCCTCTCATTCATAAATTCGGTGCAATTTACACTTATGAATAAGACTCTACTCGATGTGTCTTATGACACATCCTAGGACCTTTTTAAACCTTCTGCTCTAAATACTTAGTTTGTCACAACCCAAAGTACCCCCTAGATGTGATATGGGGCGTAGAACCCCATAAGGACCTACACAAATAACTTAGCATACATCATAAAAACTAACAGAGTTTAAGAGTTTAAAAGATAGTTTATATCAAAGAGTTTGTCCAAACATGAAGCGAAAGTCTAAATAGTTTCAAAGCTACCTATTACATCAGGAGTGATTGGGACATAACTCATAGATCAGATACAGTATGGAAAAGTAAAGACAATGAGCATTAAAGAGTTTTGTCCTTAGAACATGAGGAATCACCAATATTCAACAACTACTAAAGTGAATCAGCCACAAGGATGCGGGATTGAAGCATCAAACACCATATCTTTAAAGAATTTAGGGAAGAGTATGCATTAGTACAAAAAAATGTACCAAGTATGATAGTGATGTATAAGAGTTATAAAATCATGGTAAAAAGACTTTTCATGACATACAAAGACCAAGTTAAACCATAGGATAAGAGGTTAGTAAATGTAAATTGTGATCATTGTCAATGTAAGTAAAAATCATCTTTCTAACACATGTGAGATACTTCTTGAAGTAACCTTATTTCATAATTATCGTGGGAGATTTACCTTTAACAGACATAGAATGTGTGAGCTATAATATGGAATTCGGTGTCTACCCCACACTGGAAAAGGTTGTCCTACTTGCCAAGGTAAGGACCATGAACTTCTAGCTTACGTTGATCCACTAGATAATATCTATCTACGACAATCATCCTATAGTGGCACATAGTCTATGGGACATGTGTATCACCTATTTTCCTCTCGGTGCTAATCATAAATATTGCGGAATAGTCATTAGTCTTAACGTATCTTAACATTCATGAGAGATGGGTATTTACCACTTGTCTTAGCATTAGAGAACATGGGAAATTGTTGTTGGATTATCATTAGAATAACTCCTTAACTTGATTCATCTTATGTGAGAAAATCTTTCAACCCTATGAGTACTTTATGTTAGAAATCCTTTCACAAAAACAACAACATTGATACTTCACTCTCAAAGAATCCTTAAATCATTTTAATAATTTTCAAAAGTACATGCCGTTATTCAAAAACTCATATTTCATGATTCAAAAGCTTAATCATATGATCAATTCTAGATAACTTGGGTTTCACATGGGTTCATGGGAATTCAACATAGAAATATGAAATTACTTTAATTTATGTATAAAAAGACATAAAACAATTAATTAGATCTTAATTGGAAAGAACACATGAGATTGAGTAAAAACTCTAACTTCTATTGGAGATTTTACTTTACAAGGTTGGACAATATAGGAACCTTCTGGACTAAAGAGCTACATAGGTTAAGACTATAATATCTTCATGCCAAAAGCATACAAATAATGATGAATTTGGAGGCTTGACCTTGAAACTCTTGCCTTCTTCTTCAAGCTTGTAAAGAGATAATTATTTAGGGAATAACATTGATAAACATTGAGAATTTAGAAGAATGATTTCAGTTCGAGAAATTTTGAGGTAAAATTTTTTATATAGGTTCTATAGTAGAAGGTAAAACGACATATTATCGGGTTAGAATAATCAGTAAAAGACCCAAAAACTGCTTTAAAATAATTGTTGAACATTCACCAATGGCTTGACCTATGGTCCTTAGGTCCCACCACGGACTGTCCTAGTCAACCGTTGGTAGGTTTAAAGACCAGCATCTTTGGACCGCCAATGACAAGACCCCATGTACGAGTTGTGGGTAAACCATGGACATGGGTCCAAGCCTTTGGTCCTAAAATTTCTCTAAGTATATGGACTCACCTATGATACGTACCTACGATTTGTGCATTGAATTATGGACCATCCTGGTATGCCGTATCAAAGCACTCAAATTAGGAATTTTTCAAAAAATTTCTACTGTCCAACAATGGTTCGACCTGCGATTCGTATGTCAGTCCACGGACCATCTAGGGTTTTGTTGGTACTGGCACCAATTTTAGGAAGAGCTAAGATTATCCATCTTTTCAAATTCCAGGTGTTACGACCCACCTCCCTACTTATTTTCATAAAATAAAATATTTCTAGAGGGTATTATTTTAGCCTAATATATTCCTTAAAGGTATTGATTTTTAGACTCATATTTCTAAAGATTAATTATTTAGCCTTATATATTTTTAGAGGTTATTATTTTAGCCTTTAAACTGGTTTCAAATTAATTTGGGAGTCCTAAAGAATGAGTTTTCCTTTAATTTCCTCAACTCAAATGCCTAAATGAATATTACTTTTAGCCTTTTGAAACATCATTTGGGAATTCTAAACTATAAGTTTACCTTTTCCTTAACTTGGAAATCCTAAACGAATATGGATTTCCTTTTCTTCAACATTAAAGGCCTAAATGAATACAAATATGTAAACTTACAACATGAACCTATTTTCAAGAAAAAATATTTTCTATCATTTGTTCTAAAAGTTTTACCAAAATGTTTATAAGACAATTTTACATATGTTAAAAAATAATATTAGCCCACATAAATAATCTTCAAAATAAAAGACAAGCAATTTAATATATCAAAACTGAAGAGTTATGCAAAATATATGTAAGAATTGGTTAGTACATCACAACAATAGAATCAAAGAAATAAAAGGGAGGCTAAGAAACAATGGACTCTTAATATACGAGAATACAAACATTGCGATGATTCTAATTATTGTTTGCCTAATAGTTTAGGCCAATAATGAGTTCCAAAGTAGAAACACGAGCCCTCCATTTTTACATAAAATATAAAAAGAGAGAAAAAAATGAGATAAAACGTATTGTACTAAAGTGATAACAAAATATGATATGAGTAAAAAAATAGATGTCAAGATACTTTAACTAGCAATCTTCCAATACAAAAAACTATCAATGACCCACACATAAGTTAACAAATTCATGATATGTATAGAAAAAACATATGGAGGAGAACATAAGTTAATTAAGTTGTTTGGGATTACTTAAACAAACTATCACACCCCGAACCTACACCCTAGATGTGAACGGCACTCGAGAACCATTGCTTGCCCCTAGCGAACCCTTGGCCTCGCTCAAATCTCAGTGGAAAACTTACTCTACAAAACATAAACCCAAATATGAAGTTTTAACTTGAATGTCTCATATAATTAGCTTAGAACATTTAAAAATCTTCAAATTGGCCACAAGGGCAACTCAAGTCTAGAACATTAACAATAGGAAATGAAACAAACTTCTCAACTACTACTTTCTATCTATGAAGCCTCTAATGTTATGAGGGAAGTTAGGACAGGACCTTAGATCATCCTTAAAAAAATTGAAATCGTAAAAATAAATGAGGGATCCACTGGAAGCAAGGAGGGTGACCAAACAACTCTAGGACTGCAAGTGGTATTAACGAAGCACCTGTTGATGACCTTGATTACCTACATCGATGCAGGACAAATAGCATCAGTACATGGAATGTACAAGCATGCAAGGGAAAAGCTAAAACATGACATAAGCTTGAATATGAACTGAAGAAACATACTCACCTTATTTCAACTCAAGGTACTCAAACTTAGAAATACTCAACTCGGTTCAATCTAACACCAACAATAGAGATGCATTATAAAGAAATCTTTAAAACAGTAGGTAAAGACTCAATTTATTTGAATACAATAATAACTCAGTTCGTATTTAAACATAAAAAATAACTCAATTTGGGAGATTCTCTGATCGGCAACCATCACAGTGAGCTATGTGATAATACAACATCTCGCCCACACTGTCAAAACTGCCCTATACCTTCCTGGGGTATAGAACTCTTAAATTAAGTTGATCCACTAAGCTATGCTAAAAAAACAATAAGGAATCATCTAAAAAGTATGACCCTTTCTACCCATATTGGCTACATAGTTTGTGACGACTTTGAGTTATTTAAACTCATCCCCATAACAATGCTCAGTACTACTCCCAAATATAACTCTGGTCATATGTTTAAAATAATTCCTTATCCTCAAATTTTGAGATTATTACTCAAAAGATTTCTCTTAAAAGAGAAAGTACCCAAAACTCCTTATGAACTCATTTGGAAATTGATGTTTCCCCTCCTTTAAAATGTCAAAACATTTACATTTACTCTTGGAAATACTTTGTCACCATATATTCAATTTAAAAAAATATGAAACTCAACTCTCCTCATCCTTATACTCAAGCACTCAAGTCTTCAAATAAGTTTTAAAAGATTGGAAAAGACTCCTTAAAATGACTCGAAACAACTCTTAACTCTTCCTCAAATTTAAATTATGAATTTAATGATTATGAGTCAGTTATGAAGGATCTCTCGATGTTTAGATGTAGTTTAGAGTAGTTAGAATAAAGAGTGAAGGTACTCTTTTAAAAGAACTTAGACAGAGCAAACAACTGAAACAAGATGGGGCAGGCGACCCTTGCACACTGAGTGGAGCGGGGTGCCAGCCCCTCAACTTCAGAGGCAACTTCCTTGTGCACTGCTAGTGCGGCATGCCAGCTTCTACCAAGAAAACCCGACGAATTTTATTTCTCATTTTCTGACCCTAATTCCCCTAAAATCAAATGGTTTCCTAAAAGTTTTGTTAGATTCAATTAACAATACAATTACATGAGAATCTACTAAAAAAACATTAAACTCATAACATTGATCTCAAGGACTCATCAAATCCATCATAAACGATTTAAGAATGAAATTTCAAGAAAACTCATCAAGAACTCAAATCATTCAACCTCAAGAATGAAATTATGGATAAAATCACATGATTGGCCTGTGGGTGAATGAATCCTACACTATGAGAAGTCACATACTTCTTAGGGATCAAACCCTTGGGGAAATTCCTTGACAAATCTCAAGAATCTTGACGAACACCTTGATCCTCTCCTCTTTTCTCCTTGACCTTCTCTCTAAAACCCTATGCATATTTAGGATTGTGAAAACTTATCCAAATCAATTTGGACCCATTAAATTTTACTAAAAAACGTTTAGAGATGATGGGGTAAGGAAAAGACAAAAATACCCCTTATTAGTTTCGTAAATTTCCTTAATCAGAGGGCAACACTTCAAACGGGCATACTTGCCTCATCCAAATTTGAAATTTAGACTCAAAAAAAATATTTACGCTAGAACAAACATAACTAGTGCTCTTCTTTCAATACCATTTGTTGGTAATTCTAACTTGTTTTCAACTACAAATGCACAAAAAGAGAATAAAAGGAAAGAATGATATCCATAAACTTGATTTTTTGGAGGACCACAAAGAACATTACTAATGCAAACACAGAATAATTCACACTTATACACTAAAATCCTTCAAAAAAGGACATCAGATTAGAGAGAAGAAGATGGAAGTAAGGTGAAAGAGCATTTACCTTGTATTGGGAAGCAAATGAAAGCTTTGATGTCAAAAGATGTCAACTTCGTACTTCCTCGAACTCGAATTCCCAAACTAAAAAAAAAACAGAAGGAAAAGAAGATGAAATAATTTTTGAACTCTAAATTCTTGAAATGTGTTGTGTTTTCCTGTCTTTCTTTTTGTTCTTGCTCAATACTGTTTTGATGGATGCCCTTTTAGACGATTTTTAGATTTGATTTTTAGATCATTTTTTCTATCGTTGCTATGTGTTTTTTGACTTTTTTTTTTGGATGCCTTTAATGAGAACCAAATGAATTCCTTTTATATAAAAATTGTGGCATGGTTTCAAGAATTCAAAATTTGAATACTTGGAAGACAAATCTTAGAAGAAAAATCTCTTATGAATCCACTTTCAGGTTGATTTGAAAGGGGGGAGGGGATTACTTGAGAGACAAAGTTTGAGATTGATAGTAGAGGGTGTGTCTATGGTGTAGGAGGAGACGCACTCTTGGGAATGATTTTGTTCTGGGAAGGACAAAGAAGACAAATGTTTCTTTCTTTTACAAATTGGAGCGTAGGGGCATTTTGGGAAAAAGGATAAGTGTTGAATTAATTAGGGTTGTCCAATCATTTTATCAGACGGTTAATAAAAATCAAGAATTTTGATTCATATATATATATATAATGGTAAAAGTCTGGATTAATTAGAGCCATTAGATTGAATCGTAGAGTCAAGATTAAATCTAAAAATGTACAACTCATGTGCTTGCCTACGTGGTATATGATGATTGATTGTTTTAAGGAGACTTGGAATGACATGTTTTTTACTCAAACTAATCCATTTAAAATGTAACCATTTTCTTTATTAAATAGCAAATATTTATTAAATTAAAAATTATTACTTTGCAAGTTTAACTTATTTGACATAATTAATCATTCTTCAAAATAAAAATGGTATGAATGAGTAACTCATCAATTTTAAATAATGTACGAAAAATGGGTTTTTTTGCGACAGTAGTAATTATATTTAGTTAAAAAAAATTGAGTTAACCCTTAAGAGTGATACTTATTTGATGTAAATTTTTTTTTAAAATGAGAAAGTAAGTAGTAATATATTTAATTGTTATAAGAAAGAATATATATATGAAATAAATTTATCGAATAAATAATATATATATTTATATATACATATATATATTTAAAATGTTTTCGTATTGTTACAAATGTTTTTGTAACAAATATATTCTATTATTAATATTATTTATGGAAGCTTAATTAATTAAATATGGAGAACCAATATTGGGTGTCAACAGCTTGACCCTTTCTTTTTTCATGGAGGAGAGTAAGGAAGACGTGAACAAAGATATATTGACACGAACTAATTTGGGGCAGCCAACCAAACTATAATTTGAGCAACAACTTG
Organism: Solanum bulbocastanum; assembly: GCA_037074985.1. Lineage (NCBI taxonomy): Eukaryota > Viridiplantae > Streptophyta > Magnoliopsida > Solanales > Solanaceae > Solanum > Solanum bulbocastanum. Next base: position 19,020,906 of record CM073607.1, on the reverse strand, counting down.
ACATGAAATGCTTATGGCATTATGGCAGAACACTGGGTTCTGAGCTGTCTACATATCTCATGTATCATGGGAAATCAGGCCATATATAGTTTGAGAATGAAGAAACATAGAAAATTTTGATTAAAATTTGCCCCTATCAAATAATGGTAATACCAAATTCTTTTGGGTTGTGAGGTACCAAGAGATTAACAATAATAGAGGGAATATGACAAAGCTCAAGACGAGGGTACCTGCATATCTCGAGATATGTAAATCAGGTGGGATGTAGCTCTTCAGAATAATTGTAAATGAGAAATGTTCTGAAACAATTTCTATTGAACACCACTAGTAGAGAGATGAATTTTCAAAAATTACCCCAGTGTGAAGTTATAATATTACTGAGATGTGAAGGATTTATAAGTAGAATTAAAACCGATCTTCTGAATATCTTGTCGAGTTGAGTTTTGAAAGTGAATCCTTGACGTAGTTAGTGATGCTTGCATTTCACTAACTTGCCCTAGTTTGCTGCGTAGAGTGAGTCCGTTGTTGTAATGCATTATCCTTCAAAATAGGTAAAAGGGTGAAAAGTACTCGTGGCACTTCAAAAATTATAAATTAAAATAATAATATAAAGAGTAGAGTGTAGATGTTAAGATGGCTCGTGATTGTTAGAACTCTAATGGCGCCTCTGGTCGTGCCTTGAGACTTGATGTGATCTTTTTTTTATTCGTGTCTTCCTGCACTCAATTTTGTTTGTGATAGAATGTTGATTTATATCGACTTGCGGACTTAGGCTTAATCATTAGAATCATTTGCCACCTTCTTAGCCTCTATGTAGTTTGTTAACCTATAGACTTGGTAGGATGTAGAGTAGAAAATCTCGTTTATAAGAATTAGCTAGCTTTTAGTAGATAAGTATATTGTGTGTGTGTCTATATATATATATATATATATATATATATATATATATATATATATATATATATATATATATATATATATATATATATATTCTCCATCATTTTTAGATTATGACATGTTCTGGAGTCTAATGAGTTTTTTCATATCAAAATATAGTCTTTCTCTTAGTCTTGTCTACTGACGATGCTCCACTTAACTCTTTTGCGAGATCCTTTTTCTTCAAATGATACATACCTAAAGGAGTGTTTCCTACAGGTATGACCGAAACTTTAATGTTGCCTACGTATATTTAAATGATAATCAATCTTGTACATAGTACGAGGGTGGAAAAAGTATGCAATGCAATTACCAGGCCTAACTCAGGCTACCTATAATCCAATAGGAATCAAGCTGTAACATAGTTCAATTATAGGGAAATAAATAAAATTATGTAATGAAGTGACTAAGCCTGACTCAGGAAACTTATGTATCCTAGCGGAATAAGGTCACAACGTTGTTTGATACAATAGGAAAGTGAAAAATATGAAATGAAAAGTAAGAACATGTATGTCAATGACAGGCCTAACTGAGGCGTCCTACGTATCCAAGTGAAATCAGTTTAGGACATAGTTTAATTACAATAGAAGAGTGAAAAAATGCATGGTAAAAGTAAGAACATGTAATGCAATGACCGGGTATGACTCAAGCTACCTACGTATCCAAGCAAAATTAGGGCAGAATGTAGTTCGAAACATAGAAGAGTGAAAATTTTGAAGTGAAAAGTAAGGAAATGTAATGCAATGACCAAGTCTGACTCAGGCTGCCTACATATCCAAGTGAAATATGGTAAGGACGTAGTTTAAATATAATAGAAAAAGTGAAAAATATGAAGGGACTAAAACTGACAAGGATTGCCTACGTATCCTTTCGAGGGAATTCAGGTCAAGTGTAGGTCTAAATATATGGAAATGATGTTTTTAGGTTTTCTAAAGGAGATCAGATCCAATGTGGGTGGCCTACATACCCCACCATGGGAAGTCAAGTCTAGACATAGTTCTGTTACATTAGAAAATGCACAACTACAATAAATAATCACAAATCTTGAGGTCTTCAGATGTAGTACTTTATGATGACGTCTGAATTGATTCGCTTTGTGCTCACTCTGTTTTCCATTTATTCTATGATTACTTCTCATCTAGAGGGTACTCTATGAATTAGAATCATGTAGGGTCCTTGCTAATTTGGTGTAAATTTCCCTTTGGTTTGTCCCTTGTAAGGAATGATCTTATTCAATACTAACTTTCTAGTGTAAATTGTCGAGGTTTGACTTTCTTGTTTAATTCTTTGGTCATTATGTTGTAATAAAGTTGACCGTGACAAACTCCATCCTACCTCTTTATATCGATAAGCATCAATTCTTCATACTTACTATGTAATCATTTTAAATCATCCGGACCAATCTCTTGGATAATCCTTAAAGATGGTATTTCAACCTCGATAGGTATTACTACTTTTGAATCATAAACAAACATATAAGGAGTTTACCCTGGTGGATGTTCTGATTGCGGTGTGATAACCTATTAAAGCATATGGTAGCTTCTCATGACATTGTGTGTGATTGTCCACACTTTTCTGCAAAAACTTCTTGTTATTCTTATTTGCGGCCTCAACTCATCCATTTATCTGTGGTCGGTAAACTTTGGAATTTCGGTGAGTAATCTTGAACCTTTAACAAGTTTCACTCATAAGATCATTTTTGAGATTGTCTAGATTATCTATTATTATTAATTTTGGAATTTCAAACCAACAAACTATATTGTTTCAAACAAAGTTTGCTACCACTTTCTTAGTGATTCATTTGTATGTTGAAGCTTCGACCCACTTCGTGAAATAATCGATAACTAATAGGATGAAATGATTAGCATTCAATACGGGAGGCTTTATTGGTCCAATAACATACATGAACAAAGCAGCAAATGGCGAGGGGCAACCCATCACATTGAGCTCATTCGGTGGAACCCGTATTATATCTCCATGCACTTGAAACTGATGACACTTTTGCACGTATGGAATACTATCTCTCTCCATGGGCATCCAAAACTATCCTGCTTCTAAAATCTGTTTTGTTAAAGTGAACCCATTCATGTGAAGTCCACAAGTTCCTGCATGTATTTCTTCAAAAGGTCTTGTCGTTTCTGCGGCGCCGACACACCTCAACAATAATAAATATGAAGTTCTCCTATATAGGATTTCTCCATTAAGGAATAAATGATTGGCCATCCTTCTCAAAGTCTATTTTTGCTTGCTTGAGGCATTTTCAGGATATTCTTGCGCTTCTATCGACCTTACGATGTTGTGGTACAATGGTTTTCCATTATGTTCCTCATCTCCATGAAAACAGTATTCATATTGATCATGTATCTCTACATCGATAGGGTCGATCTAATTCTTGTCTCGATGATGAATCATAGAGGGCAATGCTTCCAAATCATTGGCAAACTCATTTTGCGTTCGAGGGACATGCTTGAACTTAATCTTTTGAATCTTGTACTCAACACTTTTATGCAAGGCAAATAAGGAAGGATTTTGACATTCTTAATGGTCCATTCTTCTTGCACTTGATGAAATAATAAGTCGGAAGAGTTCTTTGATGTTCATGCCTATGGACATCTTGAGTCCGAAAATACAAGCTTCATATTCCACCATGTTATTGGTACGATATAGAGTGATCTTGGCTTAGATTGTGTAATACTGATTTGTTTCTGAAATTAAGAGTGCTCCCATTCCAACTCCTATAGAGTTTTATGCTCCATTAAAGAACATTATCCATCAATCATACGACTATGATGTGTCTTTGATTAATAACATTTCAAAGACACTTCATCCAATTATAAGCATCAACGATCGTTAATACCCAACTAAAGGAGTTGGGGTCGAATCCCACAAGGAGCGGTACGTGTTTCAGATTTGATTAGGAAGTATGAACACGGTCAAATCAGTCATAGGAATAAAAGATTTCGAATAAAGACATCATTCAAATTAAGGGGTGACATGAATGTCAAATGAGGGTTTTTGGTTTAGATTATCAACTACAAACGGTACTCACAACAACACGAATTAACAAAATTGAGACGGGTTCTTGGGATATGATCAATTATACGCTAATATATACAAATGGGTAATTGAAACTATTAGTAAATAGCTAGGTATTAGTGAGTAGGCTAGGCTATAGTGGAGGTAAATTTTTCTCTCAAAAGTTTACCCCGAATCAAGTGATTTCTCTCGAACATCAACAAGCATGAAAAATAAGAGTAACCCACACCTTAATCCATTCACTCGCTCAAGCAGAATGTGTGGGATTGGGTTTAGGACTTACTCCCTCGTGCTGAACCCAGGTCAACCCAATACCCACAAACCATCAATCAATAATTTTAGTTCTAAAACCACTCTCCTGAGCAAGCTAAGAACACAAAAATAGAACTACATTTGCAACTACAATTCTTAAATTAAACAATAATTAATGATTATACTCACTTCTAAATAGCATTTAAACTAACAATTAGCAATACCTATAAGGTAAATCAGCCCATAATCACATAATCACACCCCAAGACTTGGGGTTTTAGCTAGACATCATAAAAAGGTAAAAACCATTACCAAATTGATTATCCATCAACTGGGTAAAAATGATTTTGTCCTTACAATGCTCCAATTTGAAGAATACCAAAGACCTATTTCGAATTTCTCAAAGGTGAATTTCTTCAATCCTTCAAAGCTAAGGAAAAACTTGGGAAAACTCTCACTAAGATTGTTCTTTAGAGTAATTCTCCCCAAAAAATCAATAATAGACAGATAATTGATAAAATTAATACCAAACTAAATGCTCAAAACTGTATTTACAGTCGCCAGAAATGTGATGCGAAGAGTCACTCGGTGAAGTAAGTCGGGCTCGTAGAACCACTCGGCGAGCCGCCCTTGGGTCACTACCATCGCCCTTCTACCTTGGCATTCAGCATCCTCAAGTTGGTCTGTAACTTTAGGTGATCTAGCACTGCATCTCAAAACTACTCGGTGATCTGTTGATTGCTCAATTTTCTTTCAAACTTGGTTTCTTCCCTCAGGGCTTTGCGTACTGGAACTTTAGGCAGTCAGATGTGCCACTCGGTGACACGCTGAGTGGTCTTGGCGATCCTCAGGCTCGTCCATTTTCATTTCTTCAGCCTATTTTGTTCCTTTTTGCCTGTTAGCATCCTTGCTTTGTTCCTTAATCCATATTCCTGAAAATGAAGGATTTAACATCAGTTATTTGCACAAAATAAGCATTTGAGGACACTAAATCTATATAAACTATCCCCTAAATGAGTCTGAATCTCGGACTCATTAGTCTTCCCTTACAAATATAACTTCCTTATCGGGGAAGTAGGTCTTGAGTGGCTTGTAATTTCGGTCCACCGCTTTTAGTGCGAGGTGATCAGCCAAGGCTTTTACTTTGATGGACTTTTGTGTCACGTACACAATATCGAACTCACTAAAAAAATTCTACTTCACCAGTGTACCTATAGGCATCGATTTCAAAAAGATTTACTTAAGAGGATCTATTTTTGAGATCAAATATGTGGTGTATGCAGATAGGTATTGCCTAAATTTTTGTGCGATCCAAATCAAAGAGCAACACATTCTTTCCAACAAGATGTATCTTACCTCGTATGGTGTGAACTGCTTGCTCAAATAGTAAATGGTTTGCTTTCTTCTACTTGTGTCATCATCTGACCCAATACACACCCAAATGCATTATCCATGACAGATAAATACAATAGCAATGGATTTCCAAGTTTCGGTTGGACCAATACTAGTGGATTAGAGAAGTATTCTTTGATTCTATCAAAACCCTTTCGCCATTCCTCTGTCCATTTCATGTTGGTATCCTTGTTTAGTAATTTAAATATGGGTTTAGAGATCATTATGGATTGATCTATGAACCTACTAATGTAATTCAGTCTTCCCAAGAAACTTATCACATTCTTCCTGATCGTGGGGAGAGGTAGCTCTTATATTGCCTTGATCTTTGATAAATCCAACTCTATGCCTTTCCTATTAACGATGAATCGCTATACTTTTCCCACACGTACTCCAAATCCACACTTTGCTAGATTCAATTTTATATTATACTTCCGCAACCTCTCAGAGATCTTTCATAATTCATGCAAGTGTTCCAAACTTCTCTTGGACTTGATAACAACATCATCCATATACATTTTTTAATCTCTTTGTGGATCATATCATGAAAAAGGGTAGTCATGACCCACATGTAGGTTCTAGCATTTTTTAGACCAAGTTGCTTTACTCTATAGAAATACATCCCTCAAGGAGTGATAAACACTGTCTTTTCTACATCATCTTCATCCATCAGGATCTTGTGATATCCTACAAATCAATCGACAAATGATTGCAACACATATTTTGCACAATAATTGATGAGTATATGAAAATTTTGAATAGGGAAATCATCCTTAGGACTAGCTCTATTGAGATCTCGATAGTTGACACATATTCTGATTTTTCCAACCTTTTTCGGTACAAGCACGATGTTGGCTAATCATGTAGCGAAATTCGTAACCCTCACAATGTTCACCTCAATTTCCGTAGTTACATCCTCCTTGATCCTTAAACTCAAATTTGGCTTGTACTTTCTTGTCATTTGTTTATCGGGTAGACAAATGGGATCAATTGGTAATTCTTGGAGACAATATCAATGCTTAATCATGGCATGTCATCGTAAGACAAAGGAAATAAGTCAACATATTGCTTAAGCAACTCTATTAGGTATTTCTTTCTTTCAGCCTCTAAATGCATGTTGACTTGTGTTTCCTTAACATTTCCAAATCTCCTAAGTTGACAACCTCTGTTTCATCCATATTGGGATTTTCTAAATTTCAACTTTCATGATCTCATGTTGTAGATTTTTAGGCATCTTGGTTTCATCATACTCTTCGTGATCTTATTCATCGCTTACACTAATCTCGAATATTTGTTACATGTCCTAATCATGGAATGGGGAATTATATTAATATAATCACTGAAAAATGTAAAATGTAAGTAAAACTAAATAGATATTTAAAATAACGAGACAATTTTTTATGAAGAATTAAAACTTTTTATTGCAAAGCATTCTAGGTTTAGAAGAGGCAAGCAATAAAAGATTGGGAATGATTCAAGCATCAATTTAATCATGCAAATTTAAAAATTAATACAACTTTTCCACACTACTAGGAATCTTGTTGTAAAAGGGACAGAGAGATGGTCCAGTTCTGTAAGATTTCTCTAGGTTTGGTATCACGAATAGTCAATTTTTTTAGATTTATATCTTTTTTCTTTATCTAACCATGGCCACAAACAAATTGCATAATCCTTCTACGATATCATTGTTGGTTACATGGTCTTGAATAGTTTTTTGTGTTGGTAAAATCATCACCTTGCTTGACCTGTTGTGGACTTCCCTCAATGTAGACTCATACTTGAGTAAGTTGGTGCCTCTTTGATGCTTCAATTGGATTGGCTCAACTATGATATTGGACTTGGGTCCAAGTCCAGTCTTAGGCTTATACGCATACGTCAACATCTATGATGCAATCATTTTTGCTACAGTTGACAATTTTGTATCATCTGGAATTGCTTCATCGCTGACCTTTCCTGTTTGCATTATTTCTGAAGTGTGAAAAGTGGTAGTTCTTCTTTGATTGGAACAGAATTAACAGAATAGATGGGGTGACTAGCTGCTTATGAATGGTAACTTTTGAGTGACCCCACTCAAAATTAACACATTGATGAAATATTGAATGAACCATTCTTGCCATGTGAACCCATGGTCTTTCAGGTAACAAGTTGTATGTTGGATGGCACAATCATTACTTGAAATATGGTAGGCAATTCAGCCGGCCCTACTTTCCATATGAGATAGTGATCATGCTCAACTAAACTTCTTTTGATTCAAATTGTCGGTCGCTTACAAGTATAAACCCAAGGATGAGTTGGGGTCGGTCGACAGGGAGTGATACGGTAAAAAATTCAATTACAAAGTAAATAAGTGTCCTAATCTTTTGTAGAGTAAAATGGATACGCAACATAAACTAAATCAATAATTTTTAATGATCAATATCAAATGGGGGGTTTAGTAATCAATTTTCCACAAAGCTAATTAACACGGGAATTAAACGATTGGAGAGAGGACCTTACGAGTGTGAGAAATTGAATGCTAATTTCGCTAAATGGGTAATTACTAATTGCTTTAATTTATTGAATCTCATTGGATAAGATAAGTTTTAATTACTATAGTCATTTTTCAATCAACTATCATGTTTTGACAGAGTTCGCTCGAACCTCAACAAGCTTAACAATACAAAGAAACTCAATTCCTTAATTCAACCATCTTTTTCAAGCTAGGTTGTAAAGAGGCAAATCAATACAACTATCAATTATTCAATCTACTTTAGGAATCTTTCTCACCAAGCATAGAGAGCTAAGCTAGAATTAAATTTGCAACTTACATTCATCAATGAAAACACAAATAAACAATTGAACCCATTTCAAAACAACATTAAATTTGTTGACATTAATTAGTTCATGGTTTTTTAAAGTGCATAAATTTTTTTTTTTTTTAAAAATATATTAAATAGGTCGTTTTTACTAATTTTTAAATTGGATTTTTAAAATTATTAAATTTGTCATTTGTGATTATTTGACATGTATATATTTATTTCAACTTTTAAATTTATAATATTAAATAGTTATACAAAATTCAATTATATATAATTTAAAATTTAGGTTAAGTTGTTTAGTTTGGGTTGTAGTAATGATTCTCCCAATAGAGGGTTAGCGTGGGTGCCAATCACGTCGGTCTGGGCGTGACAAAGTTGGTATTACTAGGTTTGTTGATCTCGGTTTACCAAAATGATTCTAGTAGAGTCTTGTGAATTGGTACAGAGACATCTGTACTTTTCTTCGAGAGGCTATAGGACTTTAGAAAGTCTCTATGTTTTCTCCTTTCTCCTTTCGTGCTATAACTTGATTCCAATTGGTATCTTCTGATCCAAATTGGTGTCTAGTCTCCTTCACTCTTCTATCCGCAGATGGTTAACACTCGTTTCAACAGTGTCAGGTCCGTAGCTCTATCAATAAGCCCACTGAGGAGTCCGTAGCAAGAGATCGCAATCGAGGCAGGAGTAGAGGAAGAGCAAGGGGTAGAGGTCGATGAAGGGTAGCACCCACTAGGGGTGGAACTTTGGTTGAGAATGCTCCTAGAAATTAGATCTCTCATAGGAATCATGAAGAGATAGAGGAGAATGTGGAGATTGAGAATGAGGAGGCTTTCGGACAAGAGGAAGAGGTACAGGAGGTATAGGCAGAGACTACATGTATTCCTACCTTAGACCTAGTATTACCCTAACAGATTATGTCTTTCCTGAAAAGATTGGTTTGTCCTGGAGCTCTTCCCACAGTTCAACCTACTCAAAGTCCCGCCAATCCCTTTATTGCTATTACTGTCCCCAGAGTAGGTGGAATTGTAAGGACTGATGCCTTTTTCCATCCTTTGTTGGGTCCTGTAATGACTGGTAACGAGCACAAAATGTTGACCAAGTTTATGAAACTGAAGTCGCATGTATTCCATGGTTCTGAGAGCGAGGACGCCTATGAGCATAAGTTAGGTATTGTCCATCAGCATAGAGTAGAGTTTGTGACTTTTAAGCTTCAAGGTGAGGCTAAGCGGTGATGGAGAGCTTATGTGGAATGTAGATCGTCAGCTTTACCCCCACTCACTTGGACAGAATTTCATGCTCTATTTTTGGAAAAGTATCTACCCCAAACTTTAAGATATCACAAGAAGGATGAGTTCATGGCTTTGAAGTAGGGTTGTATAATTGTAGCTGCTTATGAGGATATGTTCCATGGTTTGTCTAGATATGCTACACAGTTGGTAACTAATGAGGAGTAGAGGTTTCAACGGTTTGTCAAAGGATTGAACCTCGAACTTCAGGTATTGTTTGTTCACATGACTTCTGCAGGAAAAAACTTCAATGAGGTGACCAACTTTGTGAAGAAAGTAGAAGGAGTTAGACGTGATGGACAGGCTAAGGAATTGACTAAGAAAGCTAAGAGAAGAGGTAACTTTCAAGGTTCCAATTCTAGAGGTCGGGGAGACCAACAGTTCCAGCTCGATCAATTTAGTCTGATATGCCCGCATTCACAAGTAATTACTTAGGAACTCCACCTCAGAATTTGATTTAGGATAGCTAGGGAGCCACACCTTCGGTGGGAAGTAGGCCATCTTTTGATCACACTTGTTATAATTGTGGAAAACCTAAGCATATGAGGAGAGATTGTCCCCACCCGTGTATGTTGGACCCCGTGCAACATTAGACTATAGCAGTGGTACTCATGGGAAATAGTAATGGTAGAAGACGTTCACAAGGTGGGTGAGGAGGAAATCAGCGAGGTCAGAGAAGTCAGGGTAATGGTAATACAGGTAGAGGAGAATTGCTGCCAGGCAAAGAGGTCACTCGTCATGATAACAGTGCTCAATGTTATGCTTTTTTAGTAAAAACCGACATTGAGGCATATGATGCAGTGATCTCAAGTACTATTCTTGTATGTGACCGGATGGCTATTGTTTTGTTTGATTCAAGTTCTACTTATTCATATGTGTTAGTTCAATTTGCCTTTGGATTTGATATGATTTGTCATATACTTGATGCCCCTATCCATGTTTCTACCCCAGTTGGAGAGTTAATCATAGTCACCTATGTGTATCATGATTGCCCTATCTTGTTTATGGGTTTTCAAACTTGGGTTGATTTGTATATTTTGGATATCACTGACTTTTATATATCTTAGGCTTGACTTGGTTGTCCCCCTATTATGTTGTGCTTAATTGTAACACTAATTCTGTGATTCTAAAGATTTTAGGTAGGGAAAAGTTAGAGTGGGAGGGGTGTACAAACCTAAGCAAGCTAATGTCATATCCTCCATTCAGGCTAGGAAACTGGTGGGGTAGGGTTGTTTGGCATGTTTGGCTCATATTTAGGATGTTGAGGTTGAGTCTCCCTCTATTGAGTCTATTCTTATGGTGTTAGAATTTAGAAAAGTGTTTCCTACTGATTTGCCTGGTATAACTCCAGATAGAGATATAGATTTCTTCATTGATTTGGAACTTGATACCTGCCCCATTTTCATCCCTCCATATCACATGGCCTCGATAGAATTAAAAGAACTTAAGGCACAAATATAAGACCTTCTTGATAAAGGTGTTATCCGTCCTAGTGCTTCCCATGGAGTGCTCCTATCTTGTTTGTTAAGAAATAGGATGGTAATATGAGGATGTACATAGATTATCGACAATTGAATAGGGTCACCATTTGAAACAAGTACTTGTTGCCTCGAATAGATGATTTTTTTGACTAGTTGCAAGGTGCGTAAGTTTTCTCTAAAATTTATCTAAGGTCTAGTTACCATCAATTAAATATTATGCTTGAGGATGTACCCTAGACAGTATTTAGGACCCTCTATGGGCATTATCAGTTTTCAGTAATGTCATTTGGCTTGAATAATGCGCCTACAACTTTCATGAGTTTGATGAATGATGTGTTCAAACCATTTCTCAATTCATTTGTTATAGTATTTATTTATGATATTTTGGTTTATTCGAAAAGTTAGGAAAAGCATGCCGACCATCTTCATATTATTCTGGGTATTCTTGGGAAACAAAAGTTGTATGCAAAATTTTCTAATTGTGAGTTTTGGTTGACTTCAGTTTCCTTTATGGGGCATATAGTCTCAAGGGAAGGGCTAATGGTAGATCCTCAAAAGATTGAAGCGTTTAAGAATTGGGTTCGGCTTAGCTTTGTGACTAAAGTTAGGATTTTTGTGGAGCTCGCTAGCTACTATCATCAATTTGTGAAGAATATTACTTTTATTGCCATGCAGACAAGGTTGACCAAAAAGAGGAACCTTTCGAGACCGAAAAATATGAGGATTGCTTTCAAATGCTCAAGACCATTTTTCACCACAACACTTATTCTAGCACTACCAATGGAATGCAAAGATTTTATTGTTTATTGTGATGCTTCACATTTGGGTTTGGGTTTTGTGTTACTGTAGTATAAGAATGTTATAGCTTATGCATCGCGTCCGTTGAAGGTGCATGAGAGGAATTATCCAACAAATGATTTAGATTTTGTGGCAGCAGTGTACTTAAGATCTAGCGACATTACCTATATCATGCCAAGTGTGATGTTTTTATTGATCATTGTAGTCTACAACATGTATTCACTCAAAGGAATCTGAATTTGAGACAACGAAGGTGGATGGAGTTACTCAAGAATTATGATGCAACCATCCAGTATCATCCGAGTAAGGCTAATGTAGTGGTAGACGCACTAAGTCAGAAGGCTGTGAGTATGGGTTGTCTAGCTTACGTGAGTGTATCCAAGTGGCCTTTGGCTAAGGAAATTCAACCTTGGAATCTAAGTTCATGTAGTTGGGAATCTCTGAGAAAGGTGGAGTATTATCTAGCATTGAAGTAAGGGCCACGTTCATTGAGGAGATCAAGGCCAAACAGTCTGAGGATGAGAATTTAAGTGAGCTCTGAAAGAAATGGTGTTTGGTAAGACACAAGATGCGACTTTAGATGTGGGGGGTTTTCTCAGCTTTAAAAGAAGGATTTGCGTTCCCAGAGTAGATGAGAAATTTTTGACAGAATTTGATGGTTTACAGTATTCTATTCATCCGGGTGTAACCAAGATGTACCGAGACTTGAAGCGACTTTATTAGTTGCCTGGCATGAGGAAAGCCATAACTGAGTTTGTGGCTAAGTGCCAAAAATGTCAGCAAGTAAAGTATGAACATCGAAAGCCTGCAGGTTCGCTTTAGAGAATGTTGATTCTGTAATGGAAGTGGGAAATGATAGCTATGGATTTTGTAGTTGGTCTTCCCAAGACTTTGGTGAAGTTTTATTCTATTTGGGTAGTGGTTGATAGAATGACTATGTAAGTCCATTTTATTCGAGTCAGAATAGATATTAGCACTCAACAGTTGGCTTATTTTTATGTATAAGAGATAGTGAGGTTGCACGGGATCACTACAACAAATTATGGAATTCACAACAACTTTTTAGCAACAACTATATTATTGTTGGCTTATAATGTAATCGCAACAATTTGATTTAATTGTTGGTATATCTTTTAATCTTTAACCACAATATTTTTGTTGTTGCCAAATATGTTAGTATTGTTGCGATATTATACTGTTAATAATAATTAATATAATAAGTTTTAAATATTAAAAAATTGCAACAATATTTTTGCAACAATGATGATATTTCTTGCCCAACTTTAATAATGGCAACATTTTAATTAATTTGTTGCTATCTTAAAAAATATTTGGCAACAATAATTTTCTTTTTCCGCAAATTTAACACTAGACAGTGTGTAGTGGCCTTTTATTAAACATAAAAAATATTAATAGGGATAAGTGCAAGCAATGGGGGCTAGGCCTTATCTTACTAATCCTAATAAAGTACCTAACATCTACCGTCTAACAAGCATGAAAAAAATCAGAGCTAGAGAGAACTAAGTATTTTCTGATCACCATAGAGTTTGTAATACACTCCATGATGATATTACAAATGAGGATGCTTAAATAATGTAAAATATGCCAATCAAGAAGAAAGTTGAGTTATCAGCCTCAGACTTTCTATTACAAACTCATGAATTAAAAAAGATTGATTGTCCATCAAAAGTAACTTGAAGTATTTTTCTCTTCTCTTCTTCTTCAAACCTATCCAACAACACTTGATAATTCATACTTTCTTTATGGATTTATTGGATCTTGTTGAATCTATTGATATAGGAAACAATAATTTTTTTTTATTGTTGCTAATATATTTAATTTGACAATAACTTATACATTGTGGCAAAAAACATTTTTTTTTTTTTTTAGTTTTCCTCCAATACAATCGCGGGATTCTTTTGTTTATGCCAAAAAAATTGTAGAAGTTCACCCATTTTTTATTTTCGTTTGCCACAACTTGCGTCTCTTTAGTTTTGGGGAAAACTGAACGTAGGTTTTCTCGTTCAGTTCACTGAAGAAGAACGCAGTTCTTGAATCATCTCAAGTGAGTTTTCTTTATGATTTAGTTTCTTTTCACAAAGTTCGGTGAATTTTTGCATATGATTATCTTATGATTTAGTCTCGTAGGTTATTTTGAAAAATTTCAATTGCTTTGTTAAAGTTCAATTGCTTCTGATTTAGTCTCTTTGGTGAGATTAGTACACAATGGTGAATTTTGCCTTGATAGAAAAGACAACTACTGGACAATTCGAAGATAAACTCTGCTGTTTTTATACATTTCTTGTGAAACTCAAAAATGTCACTTCTTGTGATCTAATAGCTGACAATGGGCAAAAGTCATTAGTGAAATTAAACCTTAATACAAAATTTCAATAATTTTCATTGATAACAAGGTTCTCTAACCAGTGTCATTTCACGTCTAGTGTATTTTCTGCATAAACTAATATGTGCATTAACATTTTATGTAAGTATTAACATTCAAATGGGTGTTGCATCCAATCTCAAACAACAACAATACAGCTTGTGTAGTACCATTGTGGAGTCTAAAGAGGGTAGAAAGTTGGCAAACCTTACCCCTACCTCTATGGGAAGGATAGAGAGGCGGTTTCCGATAGACTCTAGCTCAAAAATCTAATCTCAAGCAATGCACCCGAATTTTGTCATCCATCACACACAAAATACCCAAAACTATGAATCTAAAGGCATTGCCCTGAACGACAGGTTAAGGCATCGAGCTAAGACTAGAAAGAAATAAGACACTGCTAACACATAAATTTAAACTCAGCATAAGTAGTAGTAGTTTTGGCTAGATGCCAAGAAGAAGATTCGTACATTAGCCAATAAACATAAAATGGCAAGCGACCATTTAGCTGGCAAAACATGACACTTATTTGTGGCCCTTCTTCTTCCATAGGTCACCAAACATCTTAATACCGGAACCTTTTCTTTTCCCGTGTTCAAAAACAGCATCGGAATCATCAACCAACCATGGTGAACCCATGTAACCGCCATATCCGCCAACACCTGGTTCAAATACATTACCATAGTTCTTATCCATTGATTTACACCTCTCCGATGGCCTTCTCCCGTTCATCTCCATGCCTCCTCCTGCTAATATTGCTACTGTAGATCTGCAGTATCTGCAACTTTCCTCCATTTTTCTGTTTGGACTCTTAGTTTCCTCATTTCATTTTCTAATGCCTCTTTTGCCTTTTCAGTGGCTTCAAGTTTCTCCTTTATGTTAAATCCATCATTCTTACTTGTTTCCAGCTCTTGTGCTATTTGGTTTAGCTTGGCGCTCGTTTCATCTTCCTTTGCCTTAAAGGATGATATCTCTTGCATCTTTTCATTCAGTTCCTTTTTCAGTTTTTCATTTTCTTGGCTGAAAACCTCAAGATCTTTATCTTTCTCCTCCAACTCGGATTTCAATGAACTTATCTCTTCATCCTTCAAATTCAGCTCTTCAAACAATGGTTTCACCAGTTCATCAGGTGAAAGACTTGGTCTTTTCAAGTTATCTTCAGTAGAGGGGTGGCTAATTTAAACATTTGGAGGAGTTAACTTCGAACACATCCATTTCTTTCATTTCATTGTCCTCTTGAATTTCATGAGTCAGATTGATTCTTTTGTCATTGTTGGTCTCTTGGATTTGGTCATAATTAGCTACAGTTGGCTTTATTATATTATTATCATATGCTATTCATGTAATAGATGAAAGATTGCAATTCATATTTTTCTTCTAATAGTTTTCCTTGGTAATTTCTTTATAAAATAAGGAAGATGAGGTGAGGTGGTGAAGTTGGTAAAGAAAGAGCTTCAGATACTTTGTTAAATTCCAATTGCATTTTATTTCTGATACTTTCCAGTAGAAATAATCTGTTTTTGAAGAGATAAGGCATAAATTTTTTGAGGAATGCAGGGGATTGCCAATAGAACTTTCAACTGTACGAAGTGCACTTGGAATAAGGACTTGAGATATTGGGAAAATATGACTACATGTCTCCAGAGTTCCAATACTGCATCCATTCAAGAAGTGCATAGAAATGAACTACTATTTGGATAAAAATATTACATAGAACTGATCATCGAATTGTACTTGACTCTGGAGAGATGTAGCTACGATTTCGTAACAATATTACTAGGACTAGTTATTTGGGTGCTTGTGTATATTTTTTTGTGTGGTGCTGAGTTATGAACAAAAACATAGAACTTTGTTTTGTTAGCACTGCAAAAAAGAAGGTTTCTGACATTTGAACAAAGTCCTATCTATGTATCTGTACTTGAACGTGATATATCAAACCGCAAAAAATGCCTTTTTACACAAATTTATGGTGTCTACTCACTATTATATATCATTATAAAAGCCAAAACTGGTGCGCAATCAAGATTAATGCATTACACATCTGTCTACATATACCTCCTTTTACTTGTTTTTAATGAAGTCTAATTGATCAAGTCCTAAATACCATCCCTTTTGATTTAGATCTAGAAATAAACTTGATTTTTAGTTTGAGAAAGGTATGAAGAGTGCAAATTTCCAAGAATGAGTAACAAAGAGGATGAGCAGTACTACCAATATGATGTAGGAGAAGTCAAAGAAAGTACTGACCTAGGTGGAATTGGTAAATTGTATGGGTGGCCTACATATAGAATTGTTCAAGTTTCTCGTGCATCTGGAGGGAAGATAGGCATAGCAAAATATTGACTTCTGAAGGGTTAAGAGTCAGATGTGTTCGCCTCTCTGTCAGTACTGCTATACAGTTCTATGATTTGCAAGATCGTCTTGGTTGTGATCAGCCCAACAATGTTGTAGAATGGTTGCTAAAAGCAGTTGCTTCTTCAATCATTGAGCTTCAATCTCTTGAGGAATTTCAAGATGCACTGTAGCATTGAAAAAAATGGCAGATGAATAGAACTGAGCTACACTTTCCTGCCAACCAACTTGTGCAAGCATTTGTTCTTGATGTGCTCCATCTTTCCTAACCATTATTACATCCCCATGGAAACCTTGAACAGATACTGCATGTTATTGGCCTTAATCCTAAACATCGTGAGTGTAAAAGAAGCAAGACACAATATTCATCAAATAGTGGAAGAACTCAAAGCTGCTTGTTTGCTCTTAGATAGCGATAAGGAGGAAACTGCCAAAATATAATGCACAACTTTATACTAATTCTAAAATATCACATGTACCTTAATGTGTTTGTCGTAAACTATCACGCATTCATTGTTATTTATTGATTGATTAATGTGTTTGTCGTAAACAATCACGCATTCATTGTTATTTATTGATTGATTAATGTATGTATCTTATTTTTTCTTTTAAGTGCAAGATCTGTTTAGGTTAGTGTCTACTATTGCTTTTTAAACCTTTACAAAATTTAGTTTTTGACCAAAAATTAGTGTATTTCACCTTTAAAAAAAGAGTTAATCATCTTTGGTATCTATTGGTATAGTTTGACATCGTGATCTTCATTGTCGAGTTTCCACACCCATTGATGATTCAAAGTCAACAATTATGTCTATGATACATTGTGTTGCTACTATATGTATAATTTTCTTAATAACATCTGAAAGATTGTCCCTTGTACAAAATTGCACCTTTTCTTCTAGCACCTCATTAGTTTTAAGGTATGGTCTCTCAAGAGGAAATTTTCTTTTCTACTCGTAGGTAACAACATCTGCTTGGTTGAATAATCTAAGAATTTTGATTAATTATACTAATATTCTTAGCATGGTTTATTGTTCTACAGGGTCTCGTCTTCCATCTATTGCCACGACTAAATCTAAGGTTGTAGATTTATTCTACTCAAAAGAGAAGCATTTGAGTGAAAAATCATCACTTGAGGCAAAAATTGTAGAGCTGGAAAAGAACAAATCAAGTGAGGTATGTTGCCTAAATATCTCTTATTTCGCATTTCCTGCTCTAAGAGTTGTGAATCTGAGTCTTACTGGTATTAAAGCATTGCCTTCTTCCATCAATAGTTTATGTCAACTACGATCTCTAATACTATAAAATTGCAATGAGTTGAAAGAGTTACCAGATATTGGTAATCTTTGTAATTTGCAATTGCTTGATTGTGATAATACACAGTTATGTTGTCTGCCGATAGGAATGCACAAGTTGTCAAATCTGAGGTTATTAAATATTCCTACATTTGATTTGGAGAGCAGTATTGGCCAACGATTTTTCCAGAAATTTTCTAGCCTTGAAATAATAAATATGATGGGTGGCTGGCTTGGATCGACTTCTTTTGATGAGATATTGTTTGCATCTGATTTGGAGAGTAGTATGCTAATAGGAAGTTGATTGTGAACAAGAAGAGTTTTGATGGATTAAAATCACTACATAGAGAGAGTTGCTCTTGTGATTTTACATTCAGCTATTATCTCTTTTTATACTCAATCAATGTTGTTGGTTAGGTTTGACAAGAAGGGAAAAGGGAAGTCTCCAAGAAGCTGGAAACTGTTTAAAAAATTTATTTCACTAAATTATTCCAGGAGATTAAGATTGCTTTTGACTTCCTTTTGTTTTTGTGACATTCTTGGGGTTGAAGGAAGTGAACAGTTTGATGATTCTTTGCCAAATCTAGATCATCTCAGTCGCTCTTCTGTACATGATTTAAAGAGTGTCTGATTTTGGTCATTTTCAAATGAAATAAGGCGATTTATCTGGCCGTTAAGGTTATTAGGAGATTAAAGTGTGTTTGGTTGTATTAGTGAGTGCATTCATGTGAATATCTCTACTTTTTAGATTTATATTTGTGTATTTTATAACTTACTTTGTCAAATTATAATTATATTTATCTTTTATTTGCAGGATGAATGTGCATAATTCAACCATTGCTTCAATACAAGTACTATTAGAAGATCGGAATATTAAAAAGTTATAACTAGTAGGATTATAATATAATTAATGACTCGCTTATTATTTTTTCTTATAAGTACAAACATATGTAGAAGTATTTAGTTCTTTTACCTTTGCAAATTTATATAATTCTTAATCTAAATATTTGTGAAAAATTTCTAAGAGAAAAGTGTATTGTGTATATAACAGCTATTCACAAATTGTTGCTAAAAGTGTAGAAAATATTTTTATAATATTTCTAAAAAGAAAATGTGTATTATGTATGTAGCAACAGCTCACAAATTGTTGCTAAAGGTATATAATAAATATGTGAGCTTTATTGCAATAAAAATTATTGTTGCTAAAAGCCTTCCTAACTAACTTTTTGTCAATTTTTTATAACAACTGATATTGTTGGTAAAAAGGTTAATTTGTGGCAACACTAAATTTTGTTGCGAAATTTTTTATAAGCCACAACTATATTAATATAAGACAACAATTATTTTGGTTCCAATAAGTTATGAGTTTTTGATCATGTCGTTTGGCTTAACTAATGCTCCTGCAGCATTCATGGATTCAAATCTTATCTAGATATGTTAGTTATCATTTACATGATGACATTCTAATCTATTCGAGGAATGGGGAAGATCATGCTAGCCATCTCAGAATATTTGTTCAGACTTTGAAAGATAATGAGTTATATGCTAATTTCTCTAAATGTGAGTTTTTTCTTGAGTTGCGTTCTTTGGCTACATAATTTCCGGTGATGGAATTTGAGTTGATACCCAAAAGATAAAAGTAGTGCAGAATTGGCCTAGACCCACATTTCCAACTGATTTTAGGAGTTTCTTGGGTTTGGCTGGATATTATAGAAGGTTTGTTGAGGGGTTCTCATCCATTTCATCCCCTTTGACCAAGTTAAATAAAAACAGTGAAGTTTCAATGGTCTGAAGCTTGTGAGAAAAGCTTTCAGGAATTGAAAACGAGGCTGACTATTGCCCTAGTTTTGATTTTACCAGAAGGTACTCAAGGTTTTGTTATGTATTTTGATGCATCTAGAGTTGGTTTAGGTTGTGTGTTGATGCAGAATGGCAAAGTTATAGCTTATGCATCCAGATAATTGAAAGTTCATGAGAAGAATTACCCAACTCATGACTTAGAGTTGGCTGCTATAGTATTTGCTTTGAAGATATGACGTCATTATTTGTATGGGATTCATGTTGACGTATTCACTGATCATAAGAGTTGTCAGTATGTGTTTACTCAGAAAGAGCTTAATCTCACATAATGGAGGTGGTTAGAATTACTCAAGGATTATGACATGAGTATTCTTTATCACCCAGGTAAGGCTAATGTTGTTGTTGATGCTTTAAGCAGGTTGTTTATGGGTAGTACCTCCCATGTTGAGGAAGAAAAGAGAGAGTTAGCAAATGATGTATATAGACTTACACTCTTGGGAGTCCGACTAATGTATTTCACAAAGGGAGGAGTAGTGGTGATGAATGGGGATTAATCATCTTTAGTGTCAGAAGTAAAAGAGAAGCAAGACCAAGACCCTATTTCACTTGAATTGAAGGCAAATGTTCATAAGCAGACTGTTATGGCTTTTGAACAAGGGGGAGATGGTGTATTGAGGTATTAAGGTAGATTGTGTGTACCAATAGTGGATGAACTCCAGGAGAGAATAATGGAAGAAGCTCATAGCTCTAGATATTCCATTCATCCGGGTTCCACAAAGATGTATCGCGATTTGGGAGAGGTTTATGGTTGCGTAGTATGAAGAAGGGCATTGCAGAATTTGTTGCTAATTGTATGAATTGCAAAAAAGTTAAAGTAGAGAATCAAAGGCCCGGTGGTTTGGCTCAGAATATAGAACTTCCGGAATGGAAGTGGGAGATGATAAACATGGACTTCATCACAAGTTTGCTAAGGCCTCACAGGCAGCATGATTCTATTTGGGTAATTGTTGATAGAATGACAAAATAAGCCCATTTTATACCAGTAAAGATTACCCATTCAACAGAGGATTATGCCAGGTTATATATTCAACAAGTAGTAAGATTTCATGGAGTCCCTATTTTGATTATATTAAATAGAGGCGTATAATTTGCTGCACAGTTTTGGAAGTCATTCCAAAAAGTCTTTGGTTTAAAGGTGAACTTGAGTTCTGCTTTTCATCCTCAGACTAATGGTCAAGCAGCGCGCACCATTCAAACATTATAAGATATGCTGAGAGATTGCGTGATTGATTTCAAGGGTAATTAGGATGATCACCTGCCTCTCATCGAGTTCACTTACAACAAGAGTTATCACTCTAGCATCCAAATGGCTCATTATGAAGCTCTTTATGTGAGAAGATGCAGATCTCCTATTTGATGGTTTGAAGTTTGTGAAGTTGGGTTGATAGGACCTGATTTAGTTCATCAAGCTATGGAGAAGGTGAGAGTGATTCAAGAAAGGTTGAAAACAACACAAAGTCATCAGAAATCCTATGTTGATGCTAGGAGAAGGGAGTTAGAGTTTGAAGTAGACGATTGGGTTTATCTTAAAGTTTAACTCATGAAGGGTGTTATGAGACTTGGTAAGAAGGGGAAGCTTAGTCCTCGGTATATTGGCATTTACAAAATATCAAAAAGGGTTGGTAATGTAGCTTATGAGTTGGAGCTACCACAAGAGTTAGTAGCAGTTCATCCGGTATTTCACATCTCCATGTTGTAGAAGTGCATGGGTGATCCCTCATTGATCATACCAATTGAAGATATTGGGATCAAGTATAGTTTATATTATGAAGAGATTCCGGTCCAGATTCAAGATTGTCAAGTTCGCAAGTTGAGGACTAAGAAAGTAGCATCTGTCAAAGTCCTTTGGAGGAACCAGTTTGTTGAGGAAGCTACTTGGGAAGCTAAGGAAGATATAAGGAAGAGATATCCACATCTCTTTGAATCCGGAGAACTTCTAGATCAAGGTACTAATTCTCTTCTTAGTACTCTTTAAATTGTGAGATTGCATATTGAAATTGCATTTTTTGTTCAGTGTTTAAGCTGAATGTTAGATGTTATACACTTAGCCTAGTAAGAGTAGTCTCAATCGAGGAGGGGGGGGGGGGATATATTGTAACATCTCTCTATCAGAAAGAACTAGGAAGAGTTAAAAAATTGGAAATGGTCATTTTTGGAAAGAATATTGAAATTTGGAAAATTTGTGAAGTATGTTAAGTTGAGTTTTTTTGTCAACTTCAAACAACCATAAATCCTAGCTCAGGATGATTTAGTTGTGTTTCCAGATACATAGGAAAGATCTTGGAATAATCTTTCCAATGCTGCCGAGTTTGCATGATTCCGAATGTGTATGAGTGAGATATGTCTATTAGAAGTTCGGTTGTTCAAATAAGGATAGTCCAATCTGGATTTTTGAAGGGTAGTTTCATCTTTTCCATAATTAAATTAATTAATTCATTTTTGGTAATATTTTTAAGGTCTAAATTGATAGGATTCAGTTTACACTTTTGAAAAATAGAATTAGGGTTTTTGGAAAAAGAACGCAAGAGGAGAAGAAAGGAGAAAAGAACCAAGATCATCATTCGTAAGGATTTAGCGTTTGGATTTCATCAAGGGGTGATCCCTACGAAGTATGTGAGATCACACAGAATTGGTTTAGTTCACCGACACACGAATCATGATTCAATTCAACAAAGTTATATTTATTTGAAAGTAAATCCTATGAGATCTTGATGAAATTCGTTTGAAATCTTGTAGGTTCTGGTTGTTGAATTTCTTAAGAGTGATTCATGTATTTAAGTGTGAATTTGAGTTGAATCTTTCATATATTGGGGGTTTAATCGATTATAAGTGTTTGAGGAAAGAACCATTGGAGTTTAAAGGGTTTAGAGTTGACAAACTAGCAAGAAAAATCTTCAAAAACCTGCGGAAAGGGGTGGGGCGCCTAGCCAGCCAGCGCGCCCCAAAGAGTTCTCTGAATTTTCACCCGTGGCGACCACACCTATCAGAGTTCCCTAACTTCAATTCTGAAGTTTTGGGTCTGGCGCCCTGCGCCATTCAGAGCGCAAGGACGCCAGGTCATCTACTTTTCCTTCCTTCTTTTTGTACTAGATCCTTAGCAATGTACCTATGTTTTCTAGTTGATTCCAACACTCTTAGTTACATCTAAACATCATGAAATCATCCATAAACATGAGATCATGAACCTTGAATCCATAACTCAATTCAATAAAAGTTAAGAGTCAAGTCTAGAAGTTAAGAAGAAAGTCAATAGAAGTTTATAAAGTTTTCAAAAGTCTTTCACAAACGTTTAACTTTGTTTTAAGACTTATGTTTCGAGTTAAGCAAAGCATAAAGATTTTAGTTCATTTCTCAAAAAGCTATAAGGGATCTAAGAATTCCCATGAGTTTAAAATGTGTCACTTCTGAACAACAAAGGGAAACACCGATTTCCAAGAGAACTTTTAATCTAAAGTTTTGAGTAATTATCTCAAAACAAAGAAAGAAGTTTTGTTTGAAAAACATATGAGCTGAGTATATTTTGGGAGTAGTATTGAGCTCTGATATAGGGATGCAAGTTCATATTAACTCAAGTCTCCATAAACCATGTTGCCACCATTGTTGGTAAATATTCATATATTTTAGAGGACACCTTAAGTTGCTTTTTAGCATAGATTAATGAATCCACTTAGTTAAGGCGTTCTATATGACAACAATGTATAGGACAGTTCTAGTAATGTGGGAAAAATGATGTATCACCACTTAGGCTCATAGTGGTGGTTGTCGGTTAGAGAAACTCCCACAAAAACTATATTACTTTATTACATGAGAAAAGTTGAGTTTGTTGTTGCATTTTTTTAACGAACTAAGCTGCTTTCTACTGTTTTAAAAGCTTTCTATCTATTACATGTTTTTTATTGCTTTATATTGAGTTAAGTTTTTCATGAGTTGAGTAAAGCGAAGGTAAGTGTTCCTTTCAGATTCTTTTCAGGCCTATGTTATGTTTAGCTTTCCAACTCACATACTCGTACATTCAATATACAGATGCCAATTGGCCTGCATCATCTTATGATGCAAACACAGGTAACCAAGATCAACATCCAGAGCCTTGTTGATCATGTTGAGCACTTAGAGTCAGTTGGTGAGCCTCCTTGCTTTCCGAAGGGCTTCTTTTTACAATTTTCTCTAGTTTTTAGTTTTTAAGATGATCGAGGGTCCTGTCCCTATGTCCCTCTTTGTTTTGGAGGCTCCATAGATAGATAGTTATAGTTATTTAATCTTATTCATTTCAGTTGTATACGTTTAAGACTTGAGATGCCTTTTTTGGGTAAGTTATTATCTCTTAAGTTATTGCATGGGCTATATTTCTTATGTTTAAGTCTTTCACTGAGTAAGTAAGTCAGGCCAAGGGTTCACTTGTGGCTAGCAATGTTTCTCGAGTGCTATCCACGTCCAGGGTGTAGGCTCGGGGTGTGACTTAGACCCAGGCTTAAATGATTTCATCACTCAAGGGTGTCCCTTAGTCTCTTCATAGTTTTACAATCTCAAATAAGCTTACGAGTATTGGTTCATAATGACATTTATGTGACTAACAAAGGAAAAATACGCTAACCATCTAGGGATAAAATAAACATACCACACGACCAAAAGAGAAAAGTAAGAAACAAATTGCAATGAAATGAAATACAAACACAAAACTAAATAACTCTAGTATGAAATAATATGAATTGTACTCTAATTATAAAATGCAAGAGAAGAACAAGAAAAACATGAACTAAAAGACTAAAATTTAAATCTAGACAACAAAGTAATCACAACACAAAAGAGGTTACCAATGATATTTCAGGATTTAAGCATTGATCTTCAAGATTCTCACATTTTTGTTCAATTTATTTGGCATAATCAATTTAGAATTCCCCCAAAAAATCCATGAAATCTCATCAAAATTTTACTGATAAGAACAAGAATTTAATACACCCACTTCATAATTTTCAGAAATCTGTGTATTTCTGAAATCTTCATCTTCTTCCTCTAAATAGGTCTGACTTTTAACTCAAATGTAGTTCAAAGCTATACCAAAGGAACCCAAAATCATATTTGAAACCCCTAAGACATTCTAGATATTCTAAAGTAAATAAAGAATAAATAAGAAAGAAATACTTATTAAACATGAAGAAGAAAGAAACCAATGCCTCTCTTGAAGTAATTAAAGAACAACCTTCTAATTTGAACAAGTTATTACAAGATTAAATTCTACTCATACATAAATAATCTTACCAAAATATATTCCATAAAAATCCAATAGAGAGAAAAACATAAAACCTATAAAACTCACCTACTAGAGTATTCACCGAAATATATTGTCTACCCCAATATTACTAATCCTATTCTATTTATACTACTAGGGTTAACTAAATAAAGAAAAATACATAAATGCCCTTAATAACATGCACTGTGATTAAAAAATCCTAAAACATAATGTTATTCTTTTCATATATTGTGTAACTAAAGCATTACAATCTTTTGTACTGGTTCTTTGAATTTCATACTCTTTTTAAATACTATATGCTCTTGATGCCAAATAAAAATCCTCCCATGCAATAAATACTTATCGAACTTATAATATCTCACCCAAATACTTTTTTGATCTTGCTTTACCTCTCCTAATATCTAATATAACCAACCTCTCACATCTCCTAACCGGGGCATTTGTGCATCTCCTAACTAGGGCCTTTGCGCATCTCCTTTTAACATATACAAATTACTTCAACCTTATTTCCCTCATCTTATCCACCATGTAGATCACTCTTTCCTTATCCCAAATATCCTCATTGATTATTTTGTCACTCATTGTGTACCCATACATCCATCTCAACATCCTCATTACTGAAACATACATCTTCTTAACATTGGAGTTCTTGATTGGCTAACACTCTACCACATACAACAAACACAATTCAACCACGACTCTACAAAGATCACTTTTTAATTTCATTGATACAGTTTTATCATAGAAGACTTTGGATCCAAGCCCTCCACTTCATGCCTCAATGTGGAACTAAGATTAGAAGAAAATTCATATTTTTTTCATTATATCAACCTTTATTTCTCAAGACATAATCCTTTTTCAACAATTTTATTTCTTAAGGACCCTTCCATTACTTTAGGGCTACTATTTTCTGTCAAGAAAGTATCCTTTTAATTAAGAACGTCAGAGGAAAAATCTGATTCAGAAATAACACATGGGATTACAATACGTTTACCAAAGGTTGTATGCATATATTATGGCCTACATCCATCCCTTGTTCACTATAGTTTTCATCCCTATATAAATGAATATATTGAATTAGGTTATGTATTTTTTGACAAAAGGTTTAGAAAGTACTATACATATCTTGAGCACATATCTTTTTTATTTACTTCTTCCAATATCTTAAGCTTGATATTTCCATGTTGATATTAAAGATGAGAGTACAAGATGGGGTGGGGGGGGGTGGGGAAATTAATTTGTATTACTTTTCTATGTTAAATAACTATTTTAGCAATCAACTAGATAGTAATTAAAAATTAAAGCAGTAAGTTAAGTGTAGTAAGGAAATTAAACACATGATTTTTTTATATTGGTTTAGATCACGAATTGATCTTACTCCAGTTCCCTTGGATTGCAAGATTGTTCTCTTCTAGCTTTGTAATATTGAAGTGGTTACAAGTATAGATCCTAAACATACACTTAAATCTTTCTTTTTATTTATTTTCGATCTTTTGATACATGGCCTCTCCAGACTAATTTTTTTTTATGGTTAAAACTAGATATTCATTCATAAACAAAAGGAGCATTACAAAGCATTACAGTCGTGGGACTAACTACATCTCTGACTAACCTTCAAAAATCCTACTCATACAGAAATCAAATCACATGAATAATACAATGCAAACCTATTCTAAGGATACTTATTTAGAGCTGGTAGTAAAGGTTTCCACTTTGCCTTGTGTTGTCCTCTAAGATGAATATGAATTACAATATCTCCGAGGATCCTGTCCACACATAATCTCCCTTTCTAGAATCTGATGTTGTTCATTTCTCTCCAAATGATGTAGACAATCATCACAAAAACATTAGTCTTGATCTGAGCATCTTCTGCTTTCTTTTTAGCAATCTCACTGATCCAAGCTATCTCTGTTTTGAAGTCTTGAATGCTTCTTTGGATTCCCATCTAGTTGCACAACCTTCCCCATAATGTCCTTTTCACTTGGCATTCAAAATAAAGATGTTCAAAAGTTTCTTTTTACCACAGAACACACAATCTAGTGGCACCTGGATGCCAAACTTTTCAAGTCTTTCCACAGTTGATAACCTTTACTGCACATCCAACCACAAGATGAATTTGAATCTAGGATGTACTTGTTGCAATGTAATACTCTTCCACTCTACTCTTGGGAAAGTAGGCATGAAGTAAGTATACATCTTCGTAGTAGAAAACTTTCCCTCTTTTTGTATCTTTGCAAACTCCTTCATCAAATCTCCCTGCCCAGTTTGCCCTTATATTAACAATCTCTTTTACCCAGTATTTTCCTCACTATCCATGAAGCAACATTAGGTAGAGTGACAATTTCAATCTCCCCGTTCTTTATGAAATAAATATGCACCCATTGAATCCCTAAGCAGTCTTTCTTCATGGCTATATTCCACAATTGTGTGAGAATTGCAGCCATATTCCACAACTTAAGATCAAATATATTTAGTCCACCTGTAGCCTGTGGTAACCACTATTTCCCATGACACTAAAGCTTTTTTTGGAAATAGTTACCGCCCCCATCCATAAGAAGGTCCTACAGATTTGTTCTATAGTCTTGATTACCTTCTTAGGAAGTACAAAACCATGTACCCAATAAGCTTCGACTCCAAATATTACTAATTTTATCAATTGGAATCTCCCAGCATAGGATAACTACTTTCCTGACCAACATGTCACTTTGGTAGTGATTTTCTCTATTAAGGGCATAAACTGGTTGACACTAAACTTCTTTGATGACAGGGGAACCTCCAAATATCTAAAAGGCATTGTTCCCTCAGTGTAGCCAAGATCTCTCAGTAGTTCCTATTTGGTATGTATTGAGATAATTAGTAATCGGTTATCAATTCTTATCAAGTTGTTAGAGTAGTTCCTTAGATTTAGTCAAGTTAGTTACATATTAAGTTGTTAGAGTAGTTCCTTAGATTTAGTCAAGCCAGTTATATCTTATTGTATTTAAGTTGATGTTACGATTGAATTAAATAATCTGTGAAGTTTGCTTTGATTCTCAATCTCTTTATAGTTTCAAAGCCCTTCTAAAACTCTCACGAATTTGATCCAATTATTTTTCTCTCTCTCTTTGAGTCCAAAGATGGTTGTTCCTACTACCACCAGTGACGTTGCTGCTGTAGTTTCGACTACCACTCATGTGGTACAATTCAATCCAACAGCCCAATTACCTATCAAACTGCCAAGTAACCTCAACTTTGACACCTGGAAGGCCCAACTAGTGATGCTACTCAATGGGCACAAGCTCCTTGGGCATCTCACTGGTGCAAAATTTGCTCCGCCAACAACTGTCACACAAACTGATAGTAGCATCTCAAATCTTGAATATGAGATATGGTTTTGCCAAGACCAACTAATTCAACAGGCAATGCTAGCATCCGTTGACCCTACTATTGCTTTTCCACTATTGCAGCTGCCTTTTCGGCAAAAATAGCATGGGATCTCCTACATACAACGTATGCAAATAGGAGTCACACTCGCATCTTCAGCTTGTGAGATTAGTTGCAAAACATGAAAAAGGCCTCCAAGACAGTTGCTACTTACCTACATAAGACAGATCAATTGCTGATGCTCTCAAATTAGTAGGCTCTTCGGTGGCTAATGATGTACTAGCAGTCAAGATCTTGAGTGGCCTAGGTCATAAGTACCATGAAATCACTGCCGCTATAAGAGCACGTGTCACAGCCCTAAGCTTTGAGGAACTATTCCAGAAACTCACAGACCATAAACTCTTTCTCAAACATCAAGTTATTGACAGGTCATCTTCCATCATCACGGCTGCCGTTGCACAAAGGACCAACTTTCAACCTCAACATCAGAAAAATAATCGTCGCTTCCCCAATCAATCTTCGCAACAACATACTCCACGAAAAGCGGTCCCTGGAAATCAACAAAATGGGAGACAACCTAGGTAAGAAGTGAAATTCCAACTCTGCCACAAGATCGGACACACAACTGATGTGTGTCGCTCAAAATTGCACAACCACTTTGAAGCCAAGGTCAACTTTGTGTCAAATCATCAAACAGATGCAAATCCCTGGATCCTTGATTCTGGAGCAACCCATCATGTCACAACAAATTCAGATAATCTTGAAGAATACACTGACAATGAAGAAGTGTCCATGGGTGACGGTAAAACTATTCCGATTACTCACACTGGTTTCACTCAAATTAAGGCTTCTAAATCCACTTTCATGCTCTCTAACACAATATGTGTTCCAACTATCAAAAAGAACCTTATTTCTATTGCTAAGTTTTGCACTGACAATCTAACCTCAATCGAATTTTTTCCACACTCTTTTCTTGTGAAGGATCTCAAAACTCGGAGACTGCTAGTACAAGGCCGGAATAAACATGGACTCTATGAGTGGCCTAGAGGGATCCTATGTCACCTTCCGCCCACTTCACCTCCACTAAAGCTTCTCGTCAACTATGGCACCGTCGCTTGGGTCACCCTCATCTGAAAATCCTAGACTTAGTACTGAATAAATTTTCCCTTCCCTTTTCCACCAAAGAAAAGTTTCAGCTTTGTAATTCTTGCTCATCAAATAAAACTCATCGTTAGCCATTTCAACGACTCACTTTAACTAGTAATGCCCCACTTCAAACATTGTTTAGTAATTTATGGGGTCCATCACCTATTTTATGCATTGATAAAAAGTTGTATTACTGCATTTTTTTGATCATTACACCAAATATACTTCGTTGTATACAATAAAACACAAAAGTGAAGTCGCTTCAATTTTTGCACAATTTCATCCTTTAGTAGAAAACATTTTTAAACACAAAATTGTCTCAGTTTATATTGATGGAGGGGGTGAATTCACAGGTCTTAAACACTACCTACGCTGTAATGGATTTAAACGTTTAATCTCCCCACCCTACACACCACAACAAGTTGCCATAGCTGAGTGACGACATCGTCACATTGTCGAAACAGCTCGAACTCTTCTCAATGAAGCCGCCCTTCCATCTGAACTATGGTCCTTTCCTGTCACCATGTTGTCTATTTCATTAATAGACTCCCTATATGTGGCCTAAAAAATGAGTCTCCTTATAAAAAATTATTTGGCGAACCTCCAAAATACACTTCGCGAAAATTTTTTGGTTGTCTTTGTTATCCATGGCTCAAACCGTATATACATAATAAATTTCAGCCTAGATCTACATCGTGTGTTTACTTAGGAGTTTCTATTGTTCATCATGCACACATCTGTTTTGATCCAGTGCATTCAAAAATATTTGTCAGTCGCATGTTCAATTTTATGAAGATATTTTTCCTTTTACTCAAATGTTCTCACACTTGAAAAATAAGTTTTCCACGTTAAAATGGGAAATCATCGAGTCCCAATT
Source organism: Solanum bulbocastanum (assembly GCA_037074985.1). Taxonomy (NCBI): domain Eukaryota; kingdom Viridiplantae; phylum Streptophyta; class Magnoliopsida; order Solanales; family Solanaceae; genus Solanum; species Solanum bulbocastanum. Next base: position 18,990,406 of record CM073607.1, on the reverse strand, counting down.
CTGTAAGTATACTCATCCAGAAGTCCAATAAAACTTGGACTCCAATTCTTCCGCTACCTATCCCCATTCCCCTAACAGTTCCCTCTTGTTCAAACACTCAAAAGTCTATAATTGAAAGACAACTACTAGCAGTCTCCACTTCATCAGGTATGATTCCTATCACTTCTCAACCTTCTTCCCTATATAACAGTACCACCCCCAACATTTCTTCCCCATTACCCGATTCCAGTCCTCCCCCATCAATATTGAACCAGCAGAAGCCACCGAATCCTCCAGCAATTATGCCACCTGTAGTTGCCCCTCTACCCTTCGGTGTGGTCACAAGGTCCAAAAATAAAATATTCACACCAAAGAAACACTTCAGTTTTTTGGCTCACCTTTCTCCCACTCTAACTACCTTTAAGCAAGCCGTCAAGCACACTGAATGGCAGAATGCCATTGATCTAGAATACGAAGCCTTAATGAAAAACCACACTTGGTAACTACTACCTAGAGACCCGATGAATAATGTTGTTGATTGTCAGTGGTTATTTCGCATTAAAAGAAAAGCTAATGGTTTATTGATAGGTACGAGGCGCAATTAGTACCAAAATGCTTCACACAATGTCTAGGATTGGACTTTCCTGAAACTTTCAATCTGGTTATCAAACCAACCACTGCCCGAATTGTTCTTTATATTGTAATTCAAAATAACTGGAAAGTTTAGTAGCTTGACGTGAACAATGCATTCTTGCAAGGTAACTTACAAGAGCAGGTATTCATGGCTCAGGCGAAAGGCTATGTCAACTCTAATTTTCCCAATCATGTATGACGCCTCAACAAGGCCATTTATGACCTAAAACAAGCTCCACATGCCTAGTATGAAGCTCTCAAATCTCACTTGACTAAAATTGGATTTTTTAAGTCTAAAATATATGCTTCTCTGTTTAACTTCACATCTGAAGCTATCACGATGTATATTCTGGTGTATGTTGATGATATCCTCATTACTGGGAATTACCCAACCTTGGTCGCACATGTAATCAACTCTCTGGCTTATAAGTTCTCCCTAAAGAACATTGGTGAACTCAACTATTTTTTGGGGATCGAAGTCAAACTTGTTCCAAATGGAATTATCTTATAACAATCCAGATATATACTTGAGATTCTCTTAGATGTGGATATGACCAACTGTAAAGGAGTTACAACACCCATGTGCTTAAGTTCACCACCCAAAGAAGGTGACGGTTCCCCTCCTGCCGATGAAATCTTATATCGACGCACTCTTGGTAAGTTGCAATACTTATCATTCACGCATCCTGATATTGCATTTGTAGTTAATAAACTATCACAGTTTATGCAATCCCCGAGTCTGGAGCACTAGAAAGCAATAAAAAGGGTTCTTCGATATCTCAAGGCATCATCAACATCGTGTCTGCAACTCTCTCGCCACTCTGATAATAATATATATATATGTACGCCAATGCCGATTGGGCAGGTGATCCCTGTGAAAGAATCTTCACATCTATTTACATACTCTTCTTGGGACCAAATCCTAAGAAGCAACAATCAGTTGATCGTTCTTCTACTGAAGCAGAATACAAATCGGTAGCCAATGCCCTCTCTGAAATTACTTGGGTATGCTACCTGTTGAATGAGTTACGATATCCAATCTCGCAAACGCCAAGCATTTTTGTGATAACATTGGTGTTTCTTATCTCAGTAAAAACCAGGTCTTTCACACTAAGATGAAGCACATTGCATTATTCATTACCTCCGCAACAGGGTGAACTCTGGTAGAGTGATCGTCAAATATCTTCCTGCCGTGGATCATATTGCAGACACTCTCACAAAGCCGCTTCCCAAACCTGCTTTCCTTCAATCTTTATCCAAGTTAGGCGTTGTTGCACATCACCTAACTTAAGGGGGTGTATTGAGATAATCGGTAATTGGTTATCAATTCTTATCAAGTTGTTAGGGTAGTTCCTTAGATTTAGTCAAGTCAGTTACATATTAAGTTGTTAGAATAGTTCCTTAGATTTAGTCAAGTTAGTTACATATTGTTGTATTTAATTTGATGTTACGATTGAATAAAATAATCTGAGAAGTTTGATTTGATTCTCAATTTCTTTAGTATGATCAACAACTCCAGCTATGTACAAGGAACTCTTATCTGCATTTGTATATAATCCTGAATCTCTAGAGAATTTCATGAAAGCTTCATTCAAAAGCCTAACACAAACTAGATTAGCCCTGCAATACATTAATAGGTCATCAACAATGCAAACATGTACACTCTCAAATTTCATGCGTCTTGGATGGAAGTTGAAATTCCCATTCTTTGTTAGTTGATGAAGTTCTCTTCCCAGATACTCCATAGATAATACAAAGAGATAGGGAAACATAAGGTCTCCTTGCCTTAAACCCCTCTTAGCTTGAAAAGGTTTTGTCAATCCTCCATTCAATAACAAAGAGTATGATACTGTTGTCACACAAGTCATAGTCCATGAAATGCATTTTGCAGAAACCCCATATCAATCATTAATTTTTTCAAGAACCTCCATTCTAGTGAGTCATAAGCTTTCCTTATATCTACTTTAAGAACACATCTTGGAGAAATCTATTTTCTTTCATAACTTCTGAATATTTCATGGCTAAATAACACATTATCCAAAATACTTCTACCCTCAATAAATCCAGATTGAGGCCTTCCAACCAGCCCTGCTATCACATTCTTTAGTCTACCTATAAGAACCTTTAAGATGATTTTATACAAAGAAGTGCAGCATGCTATGGGTTTGTAGTCTTTAAATTTTGTAGGGAAAGGAACTTTTGGAATAAAAGTTATGGTTGTTGTATTATTAGCAGGAAGGAGATCATATGTAATAAAGACTGGTTGAACAGCTTACAGGACATCTCCTTTGACTATATCCCAGTTCTCTGTAAAGAACTCCATAGGAAATCCATTCACTCCAGGAGCCTTTTCTTTTGGCATAGTCTTTATGGCACCAATAATTTCCTATTGTGTTACCTCTTTGATTAGATCCCTCTGTTGTTGTAGGTTTAAACACACCCCTTTCTTTACCACCTCAACATTTAAAAAAGGCAAGTTACTAGTGCTAGCCCCCATTAGTCTTGTGAACACCCCTATAAATTCATTTTCAATTGCTCTAGGATGTGTAAGCTTGAATTTGGCCTCAATGTAAATAGCATTAATGGCATTATGGCTACATCTAATCTTCCATTGAGCATGGAAGTATTTAGAGTTAGCATCCCCACACTTTATCTACATAGCTCTAGACTTTTGCCTTAGCACATGTTCCTCCAGCTTGCTCCACTTCTCAACTTCTAATAATAATATTTTTTCCTGATCAAAAATTTGATCCATTAGGTCATTTTAGATCTGCTTCTATATGATATAAAGTTTTTGTCTTGCTACATTTAAATTATGTGAATATGCAACCATATATTTGTTGATATCCTTTAATTTCACCTTTAAATGCTTCAGTTTCTTCCATACAATCATCATAGAATGTCATTTGCTATTTACCTCCCAAACATGTTTCAGAATGCTTTTAAAATTAGTATGCTTAATGATATTAAGATAAAATCTGAAAGGCTTAGGATGTAAAGTAGTATAAGAACAACATTTTATCAAAATTGGGGAGTGGTTAGATACTGAGGGATTGAGGTAGTCCGCTTCCACCTGACCATACTGCTACAACCAATTTAAATCCCCTAAGGCCCAATTTGTTTTACTATACATTCTCCTTCTTGCTTCTTGTCTGTTACACCAAGTGAAATGCCACCCTATACTCCTTAAAGGTGTCAGTTTCAATGTGTCCATCATACTTTGGAATCCCTGTACTTTACTGGGACTCACATGTGATCCTATTCTATCTTCCAAGCTTAGTACATTATTGAAATCTCCACACAGGACCCAAGGGTAATTGTTTTTCATATCAATTTGATTCATATTAGCCCATAGTCTCTCTCTCGGGGATTGTTCATTCATAGCGAAAACTACAGTGAGGATATATGACTTTGATTTCTAGGATCCTTAATGATACAATGAATATATTAATCCTTCACTTCTAGAACAATAACATTAATACTCTTCTTCCATATCAACCAAATTCTTCCATTAGGAATTTCAGTGTAATTATAGCATGCTACCCAATCCTTAACAATCTTCCTCAATATATTACTACCTTTTGATTATTTCACCTTTGTATCCAAACACCCAAAAACTTCTATTTTAAATTTTGCTAGAAAGAGCATTACCTCTTTCTGTTTATGGACCTGATTCAGGCCCTTAATGTTCCATGTTGACAGGATCATGGTGGCACAATTGGCATGAGGTTGCCAGCACCTTCTTCTTTAGCATAACTTCTTCTATCTGTATCACTTGTTCGTGCCTTCATTATCACCCGTTGTTGTATATTTGCTAAATTATGTTCTGCCTCCATTGCACTCTCATACTCCATGACTTCCTTGCCACTCCTTTGAGCTATTTGTTCAGTTGTTTCAGCTTCAATTCTTGGTTATTCCAGTACCTCATTTGGGTTTTTGAATTCAGCTGCATTGCCAACCCTTGTGTCTGTAACCAGTTTTGTTATAACTTGACATACCTGTTGCTACCTATTTTTCCACTTCTTTCTTTTAGGATCTTCCCTCCTCTCCTCTAGCCCTTGATTATTATTATCCGTATTTCCCCCTTCTTGTACCATCATTCCTCCTCAGTATGCCCAAATTTCAGACACTCATTGCAATAATTTGGTCTCCATTCATATTCAACTGGTTGATCCCATGGCCCAGAAGGTGTTTCAATCACAATCATCTCATTCAAAGGCTGTGATACATCTACTTCAATCAAAATCTAAGCAAACAAAATCTAGTCAGTATTTGTTGTGAATTTATCTGTGTGGTTGACCCACTACACTAGCTACCTTATTTAATGCTTCAACCAACTAGTAGCCCACATATAACCTTCGGAATTTAAGCCATAGAGGAACTAAACTAATTTCCTCCTTTTCTAGTTTAAAGTCCAATTGTCATTGCTTTAGGACTAGCGGTCTATTGTTCACATTGTATGGCCCTTCCCTTAGAACTCTCTCCTTTTCACAGTGTGTCTGAAATTTGAAAATAAAATATCCATCCTTATGAAAGAGAACCTTAGGTTTTGCCCTCCACACTTTCATAGAATAGTTTTTTAATTGAATTATCGATGGCATAGCTCCCACTACGTATCCAATTAGTGAAGATTTCCATGTTTTAGCCTGCTCCTTTATATCTGCTTCCTCAATTTGTATGGTTACAACCCCATCCTTCAAAACTAGAGGAACATAGGTTAGAGACTTACCCTCTTGTCGATTTTCCCACTCTTCCCCAGTAGTTTGTGTTGGATTGGAAGCTTTCCCATTTGTAAATAGTAGCCACCGAATCGCTGGTTCTCTGCTCTCCTGCTTTATTGCTTGTAGCTGTACTTCCTTCTCCAAGCTGCTTGTATTAGCTTCCTCAGATATAATCTTGAACTCTGGAGGTAGATAGCTCCCGAACGTGATAGGCTGCAGATTCCTCAGTATTCCAGTCGTCGAAGTAATGCAGTGCTTTCTAGATGTTGTTGTTTGATATCGTTCCATAGCTGATTCCGAACACAATTGCTACCATGCTATTGTGCGTCGAGAGAAATTCTAAACATGCGCCAGCTCACGAAATCATATTAAGTGCTCTTTCCAGACTAATTTTCTCTTTGCTCTTGTTTTGTTACATAGTAATTCATTTCGAAAAACAATGTTTGCTGAAAGTATATGAGAATTGTAAGAAGGTTAAGTCATCAAGTAATTTATCTTCCACAACTTCTTGCTTTTTATAGAGGCGATGAAGGCTTATTTGAATGTAAAGGCAACCCAAGAAATTTTATCCTTGGAAAAGGAAAGGGAATCCAATTTTTAAGGAAAATTAACACTCAATGTTTTTACACCGATTGGAATCCACTATTGATCCTTCTCTAGTCCCCTTGGGTTGCAAGGGTGTTCTGTTCTAGCTTTGTTGTATTGAAATGGTTACACAAACAGATCCTAAGTCTACACCAAATTGTCTCTTTTCCTTTCATTTCAATCCTTTGATAAAAGGCCTCACCAAACTATGTTTCTATCCTCTTATCTTAATACACATTAATTGACTCACAAAAATAATATTTTCTAAAAGTAGATGAGAATGTAAGAAGGTTCATGCATCCAGTAAATTATTCTTCATCAACTTCTTTCTTTTTATTGAGACGATTAAGGGTTCGTTGAAGGTAAAGGAAACCCATGTGATTTGATCCTTGGAAAAGGAAAGGGATTCATGTTTCCAAGAATAAGTTGAAGTATAAATAGACTTTAATAATCTTCAAAAGAATTTACGGGGATTTTTCAATCTATAACTCTTTGAGATCTTCCTTGATTTATAACAACTCATTTTAATTGATTTATAACAACTCATTTTAATTAACTTTCTTCATATAATGTTAATGTCAATTTATAATCCTAAAAATGTGCTTGTATTAATATTTTCCTTATTAGCATTCTTAGGAGATCTTTGTTCAATGAGCTATACGTTGATAGATATTTACCCGTTGGAGATTTTGTTTCTTACTTTATTCTTTTTAGTTTCTTTCAATTTAGTAACGTGGTCCTACACATACATCGTCAAATATAACACTAAAAATAACCCCTCTTTTGATGAAGACAATTTATCATATATAGTCAACATTCCTTTTTCAAGAGATTTGATAGTTTTCTCACCCAGAGTTTATTAATTTTTGAATTCACCAACTAAGTTGAATATCAGGCGTAGTTTACCTCTGTTGAGTAAATTGTTGGTTGTTTGGATATAATTCTCCCTCTTTGACATCAACAAAAGGGAAGAACAAAAGAAATATAGCACAAGATACATGCATACTCATAGAACAGAGCTAGACAAACAAACAGAAGCAATTTATATAAAATCAAAAACAAAGCATCCAACTAGTTTGGCTTACGCCATATTCCATATTATGGCAAAACTATTACCAAAAACAAATGTGCATAAAGTCTTAACAACAACCATTAACAATGATTTCCAAGATATTACAAGAAAATAAGTGAGAGTGTTGACAGATGACAGTGGCAGTTTTCAAGGTGGAAAATGGATTGGAAATAGATGTAGCAATAGCACCAGTGCTTGCTTGAACACAATTTTCTACTTTGATAGCCTCCTTGATGATATGATCTAGATTTAGACGAATCATGGACATTTTAGCATTGTTTTCCTTTTTAGTGTCCCAGACTCTTTCCATAGTCTCTTTGAGGTTGTCCATCTAAAAGTTAGAGGCGAGAAGAAGATCTTGAAGAGATTCAAACTTACCGTCCATCTAAAAGACACTACCAAAAATATTTTAAATTATGGCAGGTTTTTTGTCAGGTTCTGAAGGTTTTTGACTCCAACAAAAAGAATTGTGGCCATTTGTAGAAGGTCAACAATTATCCTTGCCCGGCATACAACAGATGTTTTTTTCAACCTCCATGATGTATGCCACAAAATGTATTTTGAATTTGTGGTGGATTTTTAAAATTAATTAGTGGCAGTTTAGAACCCTCGCAATATAATATTTATGTTTCGATAAAAACATTGCGGGAGTTTTTAAACTCCCACAATATATCATAATGTTACCAAATTAGGAAATATTATGGGGATCTATAAAATTCCACAACATAATTTAAATTTTTAAAAAATATATGTGGAAGTTTTCGACCGCTGCAATATGATTTTAATGTTTTTTAAAAAATAATTACTGGAAGTTTCATTTCACCTTCATAATTTTATTGTTGAAAATTAATTTCCATTTGAAATTTAATTATATGAACGAATACATTAAAATAAATAATTGTGGCAGCTTATATCTGCAAGAATATTGTTGCTACTGAAAATTATTTTTTTATTTAAAATTTAATTAAATATTATGATGAAGTAAGTTGATTCATTTCAAACATCAAAAAGATGCAAAGAACGCAAAAGTAATTATGCTAGCTCCATTACATGAAAAAAGTTAAGTCCCTAGAGCTAGCCACAAAATCAAATAATATGAAGGAGACTTAAACATGACTATGAGTGGTCTAGAGTTAAAGAGATAACAAAATCTAAGAAAGGAATAGAATTATTCACATGTCAGTGATTGAACCAAAAAAATAGACTAAACAAACATTTAGCTTTGAGTGATTGGATTCTCGACTTGCTAGAACAATCCCAAAAGTATCAATAGTTATTGTTGAAATGCATTCTCTACTGCAAGGACTTTAGGCCAAGTCTTACCACCTATAGCAATTACAAATTGAAGCAGACTTGTTATGTGTTATACATATGATTACAACACTAAATGAGCTTTACTCACGTCTTATTAATGATTGCAGATACTTGTACTTAACTACATAATCCACCAGTTCACCATGTTTATTGGGAGCTGAACTTATTAGCTGAAAAGTTAGCGTTCATTGGTACCCAATACTCCACTAGAATTCTTTTTTATCATGATCCAAAATGTACACTTGAGACACCCTGGCTTATAAAGTGGAAAGTACTTGCCTGCATAGTTTATTGAATACGTCAAGAAATAGTATGTATGATGTAACACCCCATATTCTAGACAGACCAGAAATGCAGATTCAAAAAGTTGCAGGTTCCACCTACGGACTGTAGGGTGACCCACTCACTGTAGGTAGGATCCGTGGTTGGCCACCTATTGCTCCCTTCCCCGAACTGCACAATTTTCAGCCAGCTCTTGACCTACACCAAGACCTACGGACCATAGGTAGGACCATGGTTCGTGGACCAGGTCCGTGGTTTAGACTCCCCAGGTCCTTAGAAAAATTATGCTAACTACCACTCCAGGACCTACAGACCGTAGGTAGGACCGCGGTCCATGGACTAGGTCTATGGTTCAGACTCCCCAGGTCTAGATAAATTCAGCTAAGTCCCGAACAATGCTAGGACCTACAGACCATATGTAGGACCACAATTTGTGATTAAAACTCCCCAATTCCCATCCTATTAGGCTGGTCGATGACTGACCAGGACGGACCTTAACTAGGACCACGGTCCATAAACTAGGTACGTCGGTTGGTCCCAATAGCTTTTAAGTAAGTGGTCATTTGGTCTTTTCCCTATGCGTTGGACCCCTAAACTACGTCGTTTAACCTCTAAAGTATGTGGTTTTTGTCAGTTTTTGCCTAGTAACTTAGTTAGAACTTTCCCTAATCGATCAGTTTTAGCCTAGTAACTTAATTAGAACTTTCCCTAATCGATCATTCACCTAAATCAAGTGAATCTTAGAGCAAAATCAAAAGATTTCTCTGTGAATATCGTCACCAGGTTTCCTCTCGTTCCAGCCCCAAATTCAAAAGATTTTTCCGTGAATATCGTCACCAGGTATGTTGGATTTCACTAGTGGGTCTCCTTTCACCCATTAGGTCCCTAGAATTAAGTCAAATTCTTGATTCCCTCCATATTATCTAGACCTAGGGTTTCTAGAATTTCAGTTGATTATTATGAATTAGTTATTTAATGTTCCTAATTAGATTGTCATGTAGTAGTATTGTTGTTGCCCAGATTCATGCATAAACTCATAACCCTAGTTATATAGTTCTGTTAGTTCATGAATTACATTAGCTAGGACAGATTAACAAATATACATGCCTCAATTTCAAATGTTTCATTATTAGATATACATGTTTCATTTTCTGATTTGTATGACGGATTATTGAGCTGTCAAAATTACTTTAGTTATGTTATAAATTCCATATATTCTATTGGGAGTATGCTTAATACCGAGTTTGACTACGGTTAGTCACCCTCAAGTCCCAGAACTACATACCCCCAAAGGTTATAATTCCCCTATATGGGCATCAATTTAGTGATCACACAAGTCATGCCTCTATACCTCTGGTAGTGTATATTGGGTCCTCACGATGAGGCGTATACATCGGACTCCACATTTTTCTCTTGTGGTTTTATGTCGGTTATTAGTAGCCCCCACAGTCAGATTATAGTGCATTCACATGGTTATCACTTACAGTTCAGTATTCAGTTTCAATATTTTATGAACTTGTTCATTGCATTCAGTTAGTTCATGTTCAGTATTTCCAGTATAGTATCATGCTTATCTAATATCATTTCTCAGTTATATGCTTTGTTTAGTTATGAATATTGTTCAGGTTTATTCCATCATGCATGCTCAGTATCTTTCAAGTACTAACGCATACTTTGCGCTACATCTTCTTATGATATAGGTTCAGGTCCCCAGTATTCAAATCACGCATAGATTAGATTTCGATCTCAAGTTCAGCAGTATTAGTAGTGAATCCTCATTCTTCGAGGACAATTGACATGATTATCTTTCTAATTTTAGTCTTTAGTTTTAGTTTTTGCTAGATTTAGCTAGGGCATGTCCCAGTATTTCTAGTCAGTTAGAGGCTTTATTTCAGACATAGTTAGATTTGGTTTTAGCTATCATTAAACTCACAATTCATTTGTTAGATATTAATAGGTATTCCCCATTCTTTTAGTTTTCATTATGTTCAAAGCTTATGTATAGTATTTTCTTAATTCAATTATCTTTAAGTATGCTTATGATATTTCGACAGGGTTTGCTTGGGGTCACTCGTGATCCTAGGTCTCGTGTTTGTGCCTAGGGGGTAGCCTCGTGGCGTGACAAATATGGTATTAGAGAACTAGGTTTAAAAGTCCTAGGATGTTTGAAAATCTGCACAAAGTAGAATCCTTTTCATGGGCGTGAAGTGCACCATATCTATTGATAGGGAGGTAACAAAGTGTTTTAGGAAAACTCCACTTTCTTGATATTCTTATCGTGCGTAAGGTATGATCTCTTTCTAATTCATCGTTATGCGCTTTCAGATCATGCCTCCTCGTAGAGCGTATGGAAGGAATGTGAATATACGCAATGCTAACGTATCTCCTCTAGTCCCAAATTAGGAAGTTTCAAATGTAGAGTTTCGAAATGCGATTCAGCTTTTGTCTCAGAGTGTGACCAGCCAGAACAACTAGCAGGTTCTAGTTCCTGCAAGTACTAGTAGTGGATCGGTGGCAGCTAGAGTTGATGATTTTGTTAGGATGAATCCACCCGAGTTTCTAGGGTCGTAAGTCAGTGAGGATCCCTAGAACTTCATTGATGAGGTCAAGAAAATCTTTGGAGTGATACGAGTGACTGGTAATGATAGGGTAGAGTTGGCATCCTACCACCTTAAGGATGTAGCTCATATCTGGTTTACTCAATGGAAAGAAAATAGGGGTGCAGAAGTAGTTCATATCACTTGGGAGTGTTTTAGTGAGACTTTTATGGACAGGTTCTTCCCAAGAGAACTGAGGGTAGAATGAGCTCAGAAGTTCATAAATATAAGGCAAGGTAGAATGTCAGTCCAAGAGTATGGACTCAATTTCACCCAACTCTCCAGGTATGCTCCTCACATGGTTGCTTATCCAAGGGAACAAATGAACAAGTTTCTGTATGGGGTATCTGACTTAGTGAAAACAGAGTGCGAAAATACAATGTTGCTAGAAGATATGAATATCTCTAGGCTTATGACTCATGCTCAGCAGTTTGAGGGAGACAAGCTTAGGGAATAAGCTAAGGATAATAAGAAGGCTAGCATAGGTAACTATGATTACTCTCAGTAGAAATTGAGTGGTGGAAATCGCTCTTAGTTCCAGTAGAAATCTTCAGCTCCAGCACCTTCATCGACTAGTGTTCCATCCTCCAGGTACCGACAGGATTGGAAAGGTAGGGAATTCTGAGGGGAGTGTTTTAGGTAATAAGACCTATCCAACTTGTCCTATGTATGGTAAGAACCATCTGGGTCAGTGTCTTGCAGGAAAGGAGGGATGTTTTAGGTGTGGTCAGACTAGTCACATATTGAGAGATTACCCTTCTTCTAAATAGATCAAGGAGCTAATAGTAGTAGGGCTCAGTCTACAACTCTAGCAGCACTAGCAAGTCTCCCAACTAAGCAGGGTGTTTCATCTGGTACAGGTGGTGGTCAGCCCTAGAATAGGTTGTATGCTCTTTAGGCTCGCCAGGACCAGAAATGTTCTACTGATGTGGTCACTGGTACGTTACGAGTCTTTCATTAAGATATTTATGCTTTTTTAGATCAAGGGGCTACTCTTCCTTTGTAACTCTATGCATTGTTGTCAATTTTGGTGTTAGTCCAGAAACTCTTTTAGAATCCTCCTCAGTCTCTACTCCAGTTGGTGACTTTGTTATAGCTAGACGGGTATATAGAAAATTTCCTATCGTAGTCTTTTAGAAAGTCAACTCATAAAATCTTGTAGAGTTAGAAATGGTAGACTTTGATGTCATTCTAGGCAAGGATTGGTTACATTCCTGTTATGCTTCAGTTGATTGTAGAACTTGGATCATTCGTTTTTAATTTCTAGACGAGCGAATCCTAGAATGGAAGTGTAGTAGCTCAGTGCCTATGGGTTAATTCATTTCTTACCTTAAGGCTAGAATAATTATCTTTAAGGGGTATCTCTAACATCTAGTTTGGGTTAAGGATTCAAGCTCCAAAACCCCAACTCTTGAGTCATTTCCAGTAGTTAATGAGTTCCCAAAAGTATTTCCAGAAGATCTTCCCGAAGTTCCTCTCGAAAGGGAAATTGACTTTGGAATTGATCTCCTCTGAGATACCCAGCCTATTTCTATTCCTCCTTAGAAAATGGCTCTAGAAGAGCTTAAGGAATAGAAAGAGCAGTTAAAATACCTTCTAGATAAGGGCTTCATCAGACCTAATATTTCCCCATGAGATGCACCAATGTAGTTCATGAAACAAAAAGATGGTTCTCTCAGGATGTGTATTGACTATCGGCAGTTGAACAAAGCCACAGTCAAGACTAACTACCATATCTATAGGATTGATGACTTGTTCGACCAACTTCAGGGTGCTAGTCTTTTCTCAAAGATAAACCTTAGATCCTATTGTCATCAGCTCAGAGTCAGAGATAGTGACATTTCAAAAATAGCCTTTAGGACTCGATATGGTCATTATGACTTTGTAGTTATGTCATTTGGACTAACAGATGCTCCTACAACATTCATGGATTTGATGAATAGGGTGTTCAAGCAGTATTTGGACTTGTTCGTTATCATATGTATTGTTAATATACTCATTTAATCTAGGAATGAGGAAGAACATGCGACTCATTTGAGGCATATCCTGCAAAAACTTAAATATCTCCAGTTATTTGCTAAGTTTAGCAAATGTGAGTTTCGGTTGAAATTTTTTATCTTCCCTTAGGCATATTTTGACTAGCGAAAGGATCCAAGTTGATTCTCAAAAAATAGAAGAAGTGAAGCAATGGCATAGCCCTACCTCTCCAATAGATATCAGAAGTTTCTTAGGTTTAACTAGCTATTATGGAAGGTTCGTGGAAGGATTTACATCCATAGATTCTCTATTGAATAAGTTGACTTAGAAAAAGGTTAAGTTTCAGTGGTTAGATGAATGTTAGAATAGCATCTTAGAACTAAAAACTAGGTTGACTACATCTCCTATTTTGACTCTACTAGAGAGTTCAGGTAGTTATGTTATCTGTTGTGATGCATCTAGAGTAGGCCTAGGTTGTGTGTTGATGCATTGTGGTAGGTTTATAACATATGCTTCTAGACAACTTAATGTGCATGAGGAGAATTATCCGACTCATGACCTCGAGCTTGGAGCAATGGTGTTTGCACTTATAATATGGAGACATTACTTGTATGGTGTTCACGTAGATGTGTTCACACACCATAAGAGCCTTCACTATGTGTTCACCCAAAAAGATTTGAATCTTCGCCAAAGGAGATGGCTTGAGTTCCTCAAGGACTATGATATAAATGTGCTTTACCATCCTAGTACGACCAATGTAGTAGCGGATGCTCTTACAAGACTATATAAGGGTAGTGTAGCACATGTTGAGGAAGAAAGAAAGAAATTAGCGAAGGATGTTCAATGGCTTACTCGCTTAGGAATTTTCCTTATGAGCATATTAGATGGTGGTGTAATAGTTCAGAATGGGTTAAAATCTTTATTGGTAGGGAAGGTTAAGGAAAAATAAGACAATGATCCAATATTGCTTCAACTGAAGGGTGCAGTCCAGCAACAAAGGGTTGAGGTTTTCTTCCAAGGGGGAGATGGTGTGCTTCGCTATTAGGGTCATTTATGTGTTCCTAAGATGGGTCAGTTGAGACAGCAGATTCTTGCAGAAGCCCATAACTCCAGGTATTCTATTCATCCAAATGTCACTAAGATGTACCATGATCTACGAGAAGTCTTTTGATGGAACGGCATGAAAAGGCATATAGCAGATTTCGTGGCTAAGTGCCCCAATTGTCAACAAGTGAAGGTAGAACATCAGAAACCAGGAGGTATGACTCAAGAGATCAACATTCCTACTTGGAAGTGGGAAGCGATCAACATGGAATTCCTTATAGGTTTACCTCGTACCTACAGACATCATGACTCCATTTGGGTGATAGTTGACAGAGTTATTAAGTTTGTGCACTTTTTGGCTATCGAGACTATAGATTCGGCAGAGGAATACACCAAGCTTTACATTAATGAGATAGTCAGGTTGCATGGGGTTCCTTTCTCTATCATCTCAGATAGAGGTGCTCATTTTATCTCTCATTTCTTGAAGTCATTTCAGAAAGGTCTTGGTACTAAGGTTTAGGTTAATCTTAGCACATCATTTCATCCACAGACGGATGGTCAGGAAGAGTGTACCATTGAGACCTTAGAGGACATGTTGAGAGCTTGTGTGATAGACTTCAAGGGTAGTTGGGATGATTACCTTCCTCTTATAGAGTTCGCCAACAATAATAGTTATCATTCAAGCATTCAAATGACCCTATATGAGGCATTGTATGGGCATAGATACAGATCTCTAGTTTTTTGGTTTGAAGTGGGTGAAACAGCCTTGATAAGGCAAGATTCGGTTCATGATGCTATGGAAAAAGTTCAGCTCATCAGGGATAGACTAAAGACAACCCAGAGTCGTCTGAAGTCCTATGCAGATGTAAGAAAAAGGCATTTGAAGTTCCAAATTGATGAATGGGTTTTCCTGAAAATGTCACCTATTAAGGGGGTGATGAGATTTGGCAAGAAGGGGAAGCTCAGTACTAGATATGTAGGCCCTTACAAGATCTTCAAAAGGGTTGGTAAAGTGGCTTCTGAGTTAGAGTTGCCAGCAAAACTAGCAGCGGTACATCCGGTCTTCCACATTTTTTGGTTGAAGAAGTGTGTGGGTGATCCAACATCAATAGTACCTTTAAAAAGTGTGGTTGTGAAGGATAGTCTCACTTATGAGGATGTGGCAGTTGATATTCTTAATCGTCAGGTTCGAAGGTTGAGAACAAACAAGTCGCGTCAGTTAAGGTTTTATGGAGGAGTCAGTCCGTAGAGGGAGCTCATTGAGAAGCAGAAGCAACTTTAGTTAATAGTTCCTCTCTAGTTTCTCAGACATTCATGCGTAGATTCAGTCTTAGTATCATGTACCTTCTACAATACTTGCATTTTCAACGTATTTGCATGTTCTTGGAACTTAGTTTAGTCAAATTTCAGTTTCCAGTATGTAGTGGTAGGGTTTGCAGCTTTTTCCCTCCATGTTCAACTAGTTTAGTCTTCATTCGAGGACGAATTTTCCCAAAGGGAAGATAATGTAACACCCCATATTCTAGACAAACCAGAAATGCAAATTCTAGAAGTTACAGGTCCCACCTATGGACCATAGGGCAACCCACAGATTATAGGTAGGATCCATGGTTGGCCACCTGTAGCTCCCTTCCAAGAACCCCAGAATTTTTCAGCTAAGTCTTTACCCACACCAGGACCTACGGACCATAGGTAGGAACATGGTCCGTGGTTTAGACTCCCCAAGTCGCAATGAAAATTCATCCAAGTCTAGAACTACTCCAGGACCTACGGAATGTAGGTAGGACCACAATCCGTGGACCAGGTACGTGGTTCAAACTCCCCAGGTCCCAGGAAAATTCAGCTAAGTCCCAAACCACGCCAGGACCTATGAACCGTAGGTGGGACCATGATTTGTGGACCAGGTCCACGGTTCAGACTCCCCAGTTCCCAGCCTCTGAAGTTAGTAGATGACTGAGTAGGATGGACCGTAGCTAGGAACAGGATCTATCCAAGTCCGTCGGCTAGTCCCGACAACTTTTAAGTCAGGGGTAGTTAGGTTTTTTCAATATGCGTTGGACCCCTAAATTACATCGTTTAACCCTAAACTATGTAGTTTTGGTTAGTTTTAGCCTAGTAACTTAATAAGAACTTAACCTAATTGATCATTCACATAAATCAAGAGAAACTTAGAACAAAAGAAGAGAATTCAGGCGATAGCTTTCTCCATTAACGCAGCAAGGTTTCCTCTAGTTCCATACTTGAAATCAAAAGATTTCTCCATGAATATCATCACCAGGTATGTGGGATTTCACTAGTGGGTTCCGTTCAACCATTAGGTCCCTAGAATTCAGTCTGATTCTTGATTCCCTCCATATTATCTAGACCTAGGGTTTCTAGAATTTCAGCAGATTATTATGAATTAGTTATTTTAATGTTCTTAATCAGATTAGAATGTAGTAGTATAGTTTTTCCCTATATTCATGCATAAACTTAGAACCCTAGTTATGTCGTTCTTTTAGTTCATGGATTACATTAGATAGTTCACATAAACACATATACATGCTTCAGTTTCAAATGTTTCACTATCAGATATACATGTTTCATTTTCAGATTTGCATGTTAGATTATTGAGCTATCCATATTTACTTTAGCTATGTTAAAAATTTTATATATTCAGTTGCGAGTAGTCTTTATATTAAGTTGGACTAAGATTAGTCACCCTCAAGTCCTATAATTATGTGCCCCTGTAGGTTGTAAGTCCCATCTGTAGGCACACATTTAGTGATCATGTTAGTCATGCCTCTATAACTCTGGTAGGGCATATTGGGTCCTCTCAATGGGGCGTATACATTGGACTCCATATTTAGCTCATATGGTTTTATGTCGGTTATTAGTAGCTTCCACAATCAGATTCTAGTGCATTGACCAGATTATCATTTATAGTCCAGTATTCAGTTTTAGCATGTTATAAACTTGGTCATTGCATTCAGTTAGTTTATGTTGATTATTTCCAGTATAGTATCATTCTTCTCTTATATTGTTGCTCAGTTATATTCTTTGTTTAGTTATGCATATTGTTCAGCTTTATTCCATCATGCATGCTCAGTACCTTTCAAGGACTGACGCATACTCTGCGCTACATCTTCTCATGATGTAGGTTCATGTCTTTAACATTCAAATCACGCATAGATCAGTTTACGATCTCTAGTTCAATAGCATCAGTGGTGAGTCCTTATTCTTCGAGGATAATTGACATGATTATCTTTCTACTTTCAGTCTTTAATTTCATTTTTTTCTACATTCAACTGAGGCTGTCCTAGCATTTCTAGTCAGTTAGAGGCTTTAGTTTAGACATAGTTAGATTCAGTTTTAGGTTTGGAGTTTGATATTTCATTTGTCATTAAACTAATAGTTCATTTATTCAGATATTAATGGGTAGTCCCCATCCCTTCATTTTACATGATGTTCAAACCTTCTGCACAGTACTTTCTTAATTCAGTTATCTTTAAGTATGCTTATGATATGCCAACAAATTAACTTGGGGTCACTCGTGATCCTAGGTCTCGTGTTTGAGCCCAGGGTAGCCTCAGGGCCTGACATATGGTGCCTTCTATTTTGATCATGTAAGTATTGTTGATGTTACAGATTCTACTACTCTTACTAGTATCACAACCTCTTGAGCCTATCCTTTAGGATTTGTGGTACATGCCCTTAGATGTAATAGTCGGTGGTTAATACATATCTTCTTAACACCAAAAAATTATTGTAATATCAAAATAGCCTCATTTAACACCCTGTGAAGCTTTTCCCTTGACTCAACAACATGGGCGTTGCCAAATCTGTCAACCACAAAGATGAGACTATGTGTGTTTTGAAAGTAGTGTCTCCATGGACATGGAAATTTAATCTATAAGTGCAACACAAAAGATATAGAAGAAACACACTTTTAGCTCTTCAGAACCAAATTGTAATATACCTATAATTGTGCCTTTAACAAAAGTAGTTGTACTTGAAACCACTACCAGGTATTAGATCCTAACTTGACAATCACCAATTAACCACAGCTGGCAGACATCTTAGGTTTTGATATTCTATTATAAGAAAATTTACTATAGTTTGTTTAATAGTGATGATTGATACATGTGGTCTGCAAATCATCTATATCAGCTAGTCTTTTTCAGGGAACGTGCATAATTGATACATCTCTATCCTGACTAACTTACCAAACTAGTTCACTAGCACAAATAATTACATTCAACTTAAGAAACAGAGAACATCTATAGCACAACTTAACACGGTTTTCATATATAAGGGACCAAAATCAAGCATAACATTATTTCTACGTGTACGTGGTGGATATTGAGAACAAATTCTCTTTATGGACTGAAAAGCAAAAATTGTGCTAACAAGCATGTTGTGAAAAATAATAGATTCCTAGCGATATCATTACGCCTTTTGTGTGGATCAAAACTTACTGGATAAGTAATTTCACTACAAATTTCAAGCTTGGAAAAACTTGGTATGGTCAAGGAACAAAGCAAAAGAACATATGAAGTGGAATATCAACAATGATAATTTCAACTATTGGTGGGAAAGTTAGACGAACAATGGTCCATTGGCACTTCTTCCTACTATTTCTTTAGATGACTGCTTGCTAAACTATGTGTCAAAGACTTTATGTTAAATGAAAAATGGAATGAATGATCTCAATCTTGTATTTTACCTATCAGTATTGTACAAGAAGAGATGAACATTAACATTATACAAGTTGAACAAGGGGATGCATCTATTAGGAAATGTACAGAGGGTGAACATTAGTCTAACAAATCAAATTTGATTTTATCCAGAACATTAGACAAAAGGATAATTTCCCAAACAAGTTATGAAATATGTTAGTTCTTTTCTAAATCTCTTTTTTGGCCTGGAGACTTCGTCAAGGGAAGCTCTCTTTCAATGAAGCAATATCAAGATTTGAGATTCACTCTTCTGTTAACTGCTATTGTTTAGCTAATCTTGTTATAGAATATATTCAACACAATTTTACTCAATGGGAAAAAACTACCAAATTTGGATATACATTAAGGCTTCAGTTGATATTATTCATCAATGAAGTTGTGAGTGTTATAGAACTGGTGGAACCAGAACACAAAAAATAGTGACCATGAAAAAAAAAATTCAAACTGCATCCATCTTTGTTTGCTTGGAAATATGGATGAAGTGGATATCATGTAGGTTGGGTATTAGAACAAGTTTCCTAGGAAAATGAAATACAAAGTTATCTGGAACAATATAGTTGTTATGCAACGCAATGTATCCTGCTTGCCATATCAAAGAAAACTAGCCTAATGTATGTTACATGTGAGGCTTCAATTTGTGGTGTAACAACCTAATTTTCTTCATTATGGAAAAGCCAATGGGGAAAAAATTGGGGTAAAAAAACTTTTGAATAGTAACCTGAAATTTCCTAGCCTACTTTAGATTTGGAAGAAATCGCAGTCAAGAGAGTTTAGGGAAATCTGGTAATGAATGAGAAGTGTAATAATGATTTTGATTACATGAATAGATAGCTAAGATGTTAAGGAACCCGTATGACTATACGAAATTGAATTCGGGTGAGTAGAACTCCCGAAACTGATCTGGCCTATACGAGTAGTGTTTGAGTGTCATCAGTTGAAGGTGTGTTCTGAAATGGGGGTATTGGAATTATTGGTTTTGCTCACTGTTCCATGCAAGCCACTATAGAAGTTTTTTCTACTGCCAGGGCGGGGCCGTTGTAGCGGCTTGAGATTCTTGTGGTAGGATAAATGTGACTTAAAGTCAGAAATAAACCCCAAAAATGTTTTATTCTGCACTTTTCAACTTTGAGAGCTACGAGACGACCCCAAGTGAGTTCTTGACCCTTTTTTCACCATTCTTGAGGCTAAAGGTAAGGATTTTGCTCCCCGAATCCATGTTTCAATCCATAGAATGTAAATTCAAGAGTAATTATCGATGGGGGAGGGTTTTGATCTGGAAATTATAGTGGAAAAAACCCTAATTTAGGTATTAGGATCTTGGGTTTGGTCTAGAGTTATTAGGTTTGTTATAATCAAGATAATTAGACCTTTGATTATTGATCCTTGTGTATATTAATTGTTTGTAGACCTAGAACAAGTGGAAAGAATCCGAAAATGGAAAATTCAAGTGCCTTAGGGGATTCAAGCTTATATTCAAGGTAGGTGATGATTGTGATTTCATGTTGGTATGATATATGTTTGTAATTGCTCATTATAATCGATCTATGTATACGAATGTCATTGCATTATTGATCATCCTAATCGTAAATGAGGCTAATTGAATAATTGTATGCCATGAATCACCTCTTGTTGTATGATTGTGAGAATATACATTGTGATTATGATTGTGTTTTATTGAATGGATCAGGTGTTGTGTTCCGACATACTAACTTGGATCGGTTGCCACGTCCCGGCATAAACATGGGATCGATTGTCACATTCCGACATAAACATGGGATCAGTTGCCATATTTCAACATATATATGGGATCGGGTTCCATATTTTGGCATAAACTTTGGATCAGGTACCACGTTTTGGTAAGCTAACAGTTTGGGTGTAGGTTCTATGAGAGGACCATTGAATTGGATTCCATGAGAGGACCATTGAATTGTATTGTTTATCTACTTGTGATGATTATGTTCATATTTATTGGTGATTGAGGTTGGAAGACTATTTGTTGCTCTGAAATGATAACCAATGTGTATTATTGAGAATGTAGAAAGCTACATTAATCATGAAAAGATAACTAATATTGTATATGTTCGGTACATGCCTATTTTATAATGTTCTGGTTACTTGCATGTGTTTCACTTATGAGGATAGCATTGTGATCCTACCAATACACTATGGTTGTGTACTGATACTGCACTTACTCTTTCTTTGTTTAGTATAGGGAATCTTTAGGTGACTATTGAGCGAGACCAGATTCAATGGTGAGCCAGTTCTTTCAGGCTGCCATGGAACTTCCTTGTTTAAGTCCACTCTTTTCAGACTCAGACTATTTGTTAAGGTGTTGTTTAGTTTTGGTGTTGTACCCCTTGTTCTTGGACTTGTCGTTAGTAGAGTTTTGGTACAATGACTTTCAAATTTTAGGGATTGTTATTTTGCATTAGTTTGGTTTTTTTTTTCTTTAAAACCTTGGATTTTATGGGGACTCCATTTTTATTGTCATTTAAACTTGCTCCTTATCTTAAAATACCTTAATTTTCATAAAATTTTTTAGTTTGGGTTGTAGTAATGGTTCTCCCATCGGAGGGTCAATGTGGGTGCCATTACGATGGTCTTGGTCGTGACAAAGTTGGTATTAGAACCCTAGGCTCGTTGATCTCACAGTACCAAAATGAGTCTAGTAGAGTCTTGCAGAATGGTACGATGATGCCCGTACTTTTCTTTGAGAGGCTATAGGACTCTAGGAAAAACTCAATTCTTTCTACTCCTTCATGCTATGATTTGAATCAAATTGGTATCTGGGTGATATAAATTGATATCTTTCCTCCTTCACTCTATGGTCCGAACTAGAGCAACAAAAGTGGTAACACCATCACTAGAAAGAGAGGAGTGTATAGACTACCGAAAGTTGAATAGGGTCATCATTCAGAACAAGTATCTATTTCCTTGGATAGATGACCTTTTTGACCAATTGCAAGGTTCATCGGTTTTCTCTAAGATTGATTTAAGGCCTAGTTACCATCAGTTAAAGGTTGAGGCAGTTAAGAATTTAGTTCGACCAAGTTCTATGATTGAAATTAGTAGTTTTGTGGGGCTTGCTAGCTACTATTGTTGCTTGTGGTATGAGTTGAGTCCAATTAGTATATTAACGAAGAGAAATAGATGTCATAGTCCCGGTTGAAGGGACATAAGCAAGTTAATTGGAATTGAGAAGGTTCCAATTGGTATCTGGCCTTAGGGGTCGTATAAGGCATAGATTATTAATAATGGTCGTCTATGGAACGAACTAATTAAAGAATTTGGACTTGTCTGCAAGTTGTAACTGCTTCAGTGTCATGAAATTTGTTCTGAAAAGAAAGTCATCACAAGATTAGTTACAAGGGTCTAGATAAATTATGATGTGGTTCATAAGAGAGAAATCTGGACATGCATTGCGACCAACTGATAACCGTGTAAGTGTCTGGGGGTATCCTGGGGATTTGTGTATGGTAGTGTTTAAACGATGTAAACTGATTGTAATGTACGTACTTGTTTGGGTTGATCCGGGGTAGACAATAATTGTCCTAGCTAAAGGGATTTTCTTAAATGCCTAGTTATAGCCTAGAAATCTAGGGAAAATATAGAAAAGAGAGGAACCCTAGAAATTGTTGGCAGGGGTTCTGTTTCCATCGGAGCCATTGGGACGAGATTTTCCTCACCACGGTGAGACCGCCAGTGTGAGATTTCTCCTGCCAAAGCGCGATAGGGCAAGACAGAATCTCAGCCTTGTCTCCCCTGTTATCCCCTAATAACAATTTTGGACCCTGAATCATACCAAAAGTTACCCCCACAATCTAATTCAGTGTTCAACAATCAAATATAAGTTATAAGGTGTGTTAAAATTGTGGAGAACATGGGCATATGAGGAGGAAATCAGCGAGGCCGTGGAGGCCGGGGAAATGGTAATTCAGGTATAAAAGTAGTGCATCTAGGCTATGAGTTTGCCCGTCAAGAGGACAGGGCACAATTTTATGTTTTTCCAGGTAAGATCGAGTTTGAAGGTATGATGCAGTGGTCACAAGAGCTACTCTTGTTTGTGCCCGAATGGCTATTGTTTTGATTGATTTGGGTTCTACTTATTTGTATGTGTCAGCTCAATTGCCTTGGGATTTGATGTAGTTTGTGATATACTTGATTTCCCTATTAATTTTTCTACCCCTATTGAAGAGGCAGTCATAGTCACACTTGTTTATTGTGTTTGTCTTGTTGTGTTTAGGGATTTTCAAACTTGGGTTGATTTTGTTATGTTGGATATGACTGACTTGATATAATCTTATGCATGACTTGGTTGTACCCCTATTATACCGGGCTTAATTGTAATACTAAGTCGGTTACTCTAGAGATCCCCGATAGGGAAAGATTAGAATGGGAAAAGGTGTACAAGCCTAAGCTATTTATGATCATATCCTCCATTCAGGCTAGGAAACTTGTAGGGCAGGGTCGTATGGCTTATTTGACTCATTTTCGTGGTGTTGAGGTTGAATCCCCCTCTATTGAGTCTATTCCTATGGTGTCAGAATTGAGAGAGCGTAAAGCTCAAATCCAAGAGCTTCTTGATTAAGGTTTCATCCCTTTTAGTGCTTCCCCGTGGGGTGTTCCTGTCTTGTTTGTTAAGAAGAAGGATGGTAGTATGAGGACTGGTGAATTTATATTAAGCCATAAGGGAGTGGATTAGCTACCACGTTTCGATCTGCTAACAGTTTGGATGTGGGTTCCATGAGAGGACCATTGAATTGAGTTCTGTGAATGGATCATTGAATTGTGTTGTGTATCTACTTGTGATGATTACGTTCATATCTATTGGTTATTAAGGTTGGAAGAGTATTTGTTGCTCTAAAATGATAACCAATGTGTATTATTGAGAATGTAGAATGTTACATTAATCCTCAAAAAGATGACTACTATTGTATATGTTCGGTATATGTCTATTTTATAATGTTGTGGTTACTTGCATGTGTTTCACTTATTGGGATAGTCGTGTGATCCTACTAGTACACTGTGGTTATGTACTGATACTGCACTTGCTCTTTCTTTGTTGAGTATAGAGCATCTTCAGGTAATTATTGAGCGTGACTAGATTCAAGGGTGAGCCAGTTCTTTCATACTTCTATGGTTCTTCGTTGTTTAAGTCCACTCTTTTCAGACTCATACTATTTGTTAAGGTGTTGTTTAGTTTTGGGGTTGTACCCCTTGTTCTTAGACTTGTCGTTAGTAGGATTTTGGTACAATGACTTTTAGGTTCTAGGGGTTGTTATTCCGCATTTGTTTGGTTAGTTGTTTGTTAAAACCTTGGAGTTTATGGGGACTCCATTTTTATTGTCATTTAAACCTGCTTCTATATCTTAAAATGCCTTAGTTTTCATAAAATTTATTAGTTTCAGTTGTAGTAATGGTTCTCCCATCGGAGGGTCAGTGTGGATGCCAATCATGGCAGTCTGGATCGTGACATGTGGTTACTGTCAAATAAACTACATGGCAAAGACTTGCACCATGTCATTACAAACTAAATGTTGATGGTAGTTACACCAAAGAAAAAGGAAAGTCAGGGATATGAGGTGTATTCAAAGATAGTAACTTGATCATGATGTTTTCTAAACCAGTCACATGTAGCCATAATAAATATTCTAAAGTAGCAGGTGCTAGATTTTTTGTCAATGGCGTGAAGAGAAGGGCTTCGACAGATAGACTGTGGAGATGGATTCTTTGGTGATTACAGACATGCTAAATATGAAAGACACCACATATTTGAAATTGAAAAGGATTATTTATGACAATAATGCTAGAATCAAGAATGTTTCTATCGACTTTTTTCACTGCTACAAGGAAGCCAACATTATTGCAGACTACGTAAACGAAATATGTATCATCACAAGCACCCAAAAATCGAAGATAACTCAAAAAGAAAACGATGATGTACAGTGATCACAATATAGTTGTTATATTCAAAATTAAGTAGGACAACATGGGACACAAATTTCATGCACGTTTCTCATAATCAATAAAAAGTAAATAAGTGAAAAGCATATAAAGAGTTCATAGAATAAGGGTATCTCTTTATTTGAATGTAACAATAGATCATTATGTGATATTAATCCAACATCACTACATTAAATAATTGCAAAATGACACATGCCAACCTCATTGCACCTTACAGTTGCTGCCTTCATCCATATTCTCAATTATACCTGAGAACAAATATGTGAAGTACATGAATATAGAGACAACCAAATAAAATGATAAAATTGAGTAAAACCTGAAAATAGTCCACTATCTTTGGACTTAGGCTTAAAATTATCCTATTTCTTTTCCAAGAGCACTAATAATCCTTATTGTTTGTTAAAGTTGCGTATTTTGTGCCATAATCCTAATCATCGTGAAAGTTTTTACTAGTCATAACCCTCTTACGTGTTTCTGCGAATCGCTAACCTCCGTTCTCTTCCCTCTTAACTCATATCAATTGTAGAAAAATATATACACGTAAAAATAGAGTACTTATACATATATTTCTTTTGTTCTCGATCTTCCTTTAAATCATTTTCTTCCACATGATCAGCTTGTGGATTTTCAACCGGATAAGTCTTAGTGAACTCAGGGTCATCTTAACCCCTAGGCCACTAAAGTCATCACTTGGGCCCCCATATTTTGGGGGGCCCATTTAAGAAAAGAGTATTTATACATATATTTTTAAAAAATAAAATATGATGTACTTCTAAATTTCTTTAAAACAAAACGGGTAAGAAGTAATTATTCAAATGGTTAATTTCCACTTTCCTAAGGGAATGAAATAAATTTTGGGAATTATTTTCTTAATGTGGGGAAAGGAGATTGTACTTCCTTATATATTTACTAATAATTTGATTATTTACCATATATTCATCTTTTTATTCTTTATTTTATTATTTTTATTGTTAATATTGAGCTCTATCCTACAAAACTAATTGACTGACTGGTTCTTACAAGTTACAAAAGAGCAAAATTGTTTTTTGGTGTCTTTTTCATATTTTCAAGAAGTGCAACAATCAATATGTTGAAGGAACACGACACTATTTTAATATCTTTATAACAACTTATCAAATTCTTGAACTAGGTTTTTTTATTCTAACTTTATTTTATAGTTTTTCTTGAAAAATTTTAATTTTTGATATTCTTAGTTCATTAGTATATATATTTTTGTTTTAGTTATTATTAAAATTTATTGAATTTAAATATGTCAATTAAAAAATATGATTTCAATCATACAAAAAAAAAAAGAGAAAAAGAAAAAAATTGAAGAATTAAATATATCCCAAAAAGTAGCACTTGATAGATTTTTAATAAATAATAATAAAATAATATAGGGGATGTTCTTCAAATGAATAAGTCACTAATAGAGTTGAGTTAGATGATAATAACATTCAAGGAGAAAATCTAAAAGAAGTGTGAAAAATGTGGTATATTCCCGAAAATCTAAAAGAAGTGCGAAGTGTGATAATTTAAATTGTTGCATATCTAATGTAAATGTGGCAATTATTTTTTAAAGAAAATCTAAATAAATAATTATTAGGGCCCCTCCCTAAAGATTGGCTTTAGGCCCCTAATATTATTGAGTCGGCCCTGAGTGAACTTCTCCAAGATCTAGGACCTATGTAATAAAGGAAAATAGAAACATTTTGTTTAGACTACCTAGAGAACATTTTTTTAATAGTATTATGGTTCTTCGGTCTTTGGACTTTAGATGTTTATAAATGTGGTCTTCCTAGTCTTCATAACAAGTTGAGGACTATTCGTTTCTCACCCACAATTACTTAGTATGTAAATATGTTTCTGGATGAATGTTTTGAAATTCATTATACTAGCAAGGCTTGTTTTTATTGAATAGATATTCAATTGACTGAGTGTTTGCTAGTACAAGTCAAAAGTTGTAAATTGAGCCTCTATCAATTTATACATGGATTAGTATGACTACATTTAGGGTGTGTTTGGTATGAAGGAAAACATTTTTCGGAAAATGTTTTCAAATTTTCTCATGTTTGGTTGGGTAAAATGTTTCTCAAATCAACTCATTTTCCTTAAATTTAAGGAAAATGACTTCCCTTCAAAAATTAAGGAAAACATTTTCCAAGAGTCTTCTCCAACTTCAAATTAGTTTTTTTATTTGAAAAAATCAATTTTTTTTGCTGAAAAAATCAATTCAAGGCTTTTTTTAAAAAATAAAAAATAAAAAATTTCAACTTCCATTCTTCAATTTTTTTACCCCATCCTCACCTACTACCCCCCCCCCTAATCAGCCCCCACCCCCTCCAATAAAAATTTAAGATTGTTTTCAAAAAATATTTTCGATTTCAAGTTTTTATTTTTCCACCCCACTCCTTACTCGCGAACCCCCCATCAGCCCCCACCCCCTCCAAGAAAAATATTTTGAACTTCAAATTTTTAATTTTTTAAACCCCCCCCCCCACCCTCACCACCTATCAGCACCCCACCCCCTTCCAAAAATAATTTAAGTTTGTTTATAAAAAATACTTTCAATTTCAAATTTTTATTTTTTCACCCCACCCTTACCCCCTACTTGTGACCCCCCCCCCCCCTTCCAAAAAATATTTTATGTTTGTTTTTCAAAATATTTCCAATTTCAAATTTTTATTGTTTTACCCCATCTCACCCCTATCCCCCAAGCCTGACCCCACCACCCCACCTAACCCCAAAAAAATTTAAGTTTATTTTTAAAATATAATTTTTAGTTTCAGTTCAAAAATTATTTTCTACTCTCTAGGTAGTCTAAACAAAACGTTTCTATTTTCCTTTATTACATAGGTCCTAGCTCTTGGATAAGTTCACTAAGACTTATCTGGTTGAAAATCCAGAAGCTGATCATAAGGAATAAACAACTTAAGCGAAAAGCCAGAACAAAAGAAGCTACAAACAATATTATTGTATATCTCTAGTTTTACATGTATATGTTTTGCTACATCTAGTATGAGTTAAGTGGGAAAAGAGTGGACGGACGTTAGAGATTAGCAGAAACACGTGAGAGGGTTGTGACTAGTAAAAAGTTTCCTGATGGTTAGGATTATGGCTGAAAGTCCACCACTTTAACAAAGAATAAGGATTATTGTGCTCCTAAAAAAGAAATAGGATAATTTTAGGTCTAAGTCCAAAGATAGTGGACTATTTTGAGACTTTACTCATAAAATTAGGACTAAAAGTGCACCATTTTATCAAAGAATATGGACTAGCTCCATATGGAAAAAATATGATCATTTTGAGCCTAGTCCATAGATAATAGACTATTTTGAGCCTTTTCTCTTACATAGACTACAACTACACAGACTTTACAAGAAAATAATACTATTTCAATTACTCTTTCATCTTTAAAATTTAAGAAGGACTAATATTTACACAATATATCAGCTAAATTGCAATGAAGGCTTCAAAGTAATTAGAACCACCCTTTGTCTTTCCTTTTAAGCTATTTTTTGTAATTTTTAATAACTATTGGACATAATGTAGTCTGCAACACTAGAGCAACAAGTAGCATCTCTAAATGCATCACTTATCCTATATGTATTTTTTATGTTTTGATAGTAGGAGACAAGACATTTGTAGATAAATCACAAGATTCACTAGCTTCGTGAACCCTCTATTCTGAGCATGTTTACAACTACTCAAGATTTTATCATATTTTGAAATCTTTGAAAGATGTGGTATCAAATACAACACAAACTACATCTTGGCAACATGCGTGAGCTTTCGACTGATGAGTAGCCATAGAAAAAGTCATAAAGGACAATAAAATTGATAGGATAAAATCAAATAAAAAGAATAAACTAGGCCAAATTCACAAACATTACAAGATATCTAATTTGGAGTTGGAGGTATCATCATATGTAGATTCTATCAGCTCTAGAAATGCTTCCAGACATGCTTTATGAGCATTGCAAGCTTATGCCGCTACTTATGTCATATTTTTATGTCTAAATTACTCTTTATGAAACTTAAAAATAACTTAGCTTTTGTGCAGATACCCTTTTTGCTATTTTGACTCTTTCACAGACACTACGAGTCTGTGATAAAACTCCCCTAATGTAGCTATGGTTATTTTATGCTTTATTTGCTTTTATTCAGTATCTCGAGGCCTTTTAAAAGTAAAATGTAGTAGATTGACTAGGTTTTAAAAAACAAATTTCAAGCAAGGATTACTTATCATTAAGTAATATTGAGTGCAATGTAAATAAATAGGTATAAGATAAATTCAGTCTGTCACAATAAAGACATAATACAAAAAAAAATGTATAAGATGTTTGTACCTTCAAACACATTTTGATTCCTCAATACCGTCCGCAGCTTAGTAGTCAGCCTTTACTATTCCCAAATACCACATCAAATGAAGGAACTTTAAACTACAACCTTCGGAAACAAAAAATACACCAATAATTATGAAAGTTGAAATTTAGAGCAACTAGATATTAATGGGTTCACATCTTGAACTTTTGTTTCACATCTTTCTCTTCTTCCGTGGTTTGTTTTTCACCAACATAAAAAATTACAGCAACCTGCTCACCATTCACGTCATGTATCTCACAATGTCAAGAAATATTATAAGCTATAGTGAGAAATTAATTATGAAAAATACAATAGTTGGAACCATTATTATGTAGTTGAGGATTCAAAACAGGGAATGGAATATAGGGTCTCACAAGCTGAGATTTTCGTACCCTCTTCCATGATGACATACAATCTTGCTTATAAACGTGAAATAATTATTGCAAACACTAGTCCAATTATCGAATAACATGTATTTGGAAAGGAAAGGATTCCAATATATTTTTCAAAAAGTAAGTTCACAGTTAATGAACATTCTAAAAAAATATCGAAATATGAATAGGAACCTCGTAGCCACACAATAAAGCTTCAACTACTGATTTTTCAATCCTTCTCCTTGGGCGGACATGTCCTTTCTCCCTGGTCGCTCGTGGTTGCTTTGAGAAAATAGTTAAACACCACAATTTACTTGACTTGGCTAAAACTTACATTTTATCTATAGAAAGAACTATGCATAGTTTCATCTATAATTAAATTTATTGAAATTTAAAATCAAATCTCTAAAAGAATATCTTTATCCAATCAAAAATTCAATCATTTTATAATGAATCAAGCATATCCACCAAATGCCAATAAATATATCAACATAGAGAATTTCAATTCAGAAAAATAGAATTAAAGAAATTCCTAAATGAAACTCAGTCAGACATTGCATCTATTGCTAGGTTGGTAGCAACATTTGCCTCGACTATATCATCAATTATATAATTTGTAGCTAGTTGAACATACACATCACCATCAGTGAAAAATTAGTCATGTTCTTGCTCTTTGATTGGTTCATTCTCATATACTTCTTCTTCCATTACTTCTTCCATATCGTATAAATCTCTTTGCTTTATATGCACAACAACACTCCACCCTTTATTGACAATATCATCCACATAGTACACTATTTGTGCTTCATATGCTTCGGTGTAAGGCTCATGTTCTTGATGTTCACTAGCATGTATAAATCTATCAAAATTAACACAATTAAAATTCCTACAATGCTTCTGATACACTCTATCTCGAGTAGTATTAGCCCATTTAGATTTGAAGAGCACAATCTTGAACCGTCCATTGTAATTAATCTCAATAATATCTTCTAACTTCCCATAATATGGTAACTCTACTTGCCTTAATTTTCATCAACATTGCTTGCAACACATGATGTTTTGGAGGTTAAGAAAACTCCATTATTCTGTGTTTTCAAACATTCTTCTCGAGCCAAAGTTTGAAATTTGGACCCATTAATGTTATACGAGTAAATCTTCTTGCATTTACAGATGGACCTCGTGCTAAAAACTTAAAATCGATAGACATTATTGTATCTATTGTGTCTTGATTCATAATATAAATTAAAATAAAATGGACTTAGTCAAATTTGTTCATTCCAATCAAACATAAACAATAAATAACGATTGCTTACTCACCGACTTTTGAAACCAATCAACAAACTCTTTATTAACTCTCATCTCTATCTCTGTAGGTGAAGGTCTTTTTCCTCTTGAACTCCTCTTTATGTATTCTCTAAATATTCTATATAAAATTAGTAACTTATTGTTAAAGAGTATGATTAGCCTACTTCAAAAATTACAAAGACAAAGAACATAAAGTTTGTAGGAGTTACGCACTCCACAAATTGTGTGACTATTGCATAATTTCGAAGAACATATCAATGAGCTTATAATATCTGCATAGGATTTAAAGGGAAGTTTTTGAAGTTGATGCGTCTTTACCCAATTAAGGGAAGAGAGACGACACTCCAGAAGGCATAGTAGTTGGTTCATCATGGACACACCTAGGTCTGTTGAACCTTGTCTCAATATCCTCAATAAACAAAGAAAAAAACGTAAGAGTCTCTTTAGCTATATGACCCTCAGCTATGCAACCCTTTGGTTGTGATTTATTCCGTACATAGGGCTTACAATAACCTAATTCCCTAGAAAATTAATATCTAGTAAGTGTACCTACTATTAAAGGTGACCAGAAAATAAATATCTACAAAATATAAATGTTAGTATTTCCAGAAAACATATAAGTTTAAATTAGAAATGTTAATGTTTTATCTCACCACAAGATACATGTTTCGATAATGCACTGGACCTCTGAGTTTTTCTTCCTCTACTAGATAAATTGATAAATGAACAATTACAACAAAGAATGATGGAGGAAATAGTATCTCTAGGGGACAAAGCGTGATTATAAAGCGCTCCTAGAAAATATCAAGCTCCGAAGGATTTAAAGTTTTTCTAGATAGGGCTTTGAAAATTGAGGAAAATTCCACCAAGACTGTTACTAAATGATCTAGAAACACATTGCGAATTTCCAATGGTAGTAAATGCTCTAAAAGAACATGACTATCATGACTTTTCAACCTAGAATTTTTTTTTGTTCCAGATCAACGCATCTGGAAATGTTACTTGAGTAGCCATCTTGTACTTTAATATTTTTCGAAGTTGTAAGAAAACACTTTTTGGTGTCTACCTTCTTTTTTTGATAATAGTCACAACTAAAAACACAACTATGTTATACAATCCATAATCCTTCAGCCAAAGATCATGCCTTATTCCCATTTCTCTTAGATCTTTGAGGCCATTAGCATTATCTTGTAATTTTGATTTATCATCTAGCAACACATATATGGTATTGTAACATATATTTTTTTCAATATGCATAAAATCGAGATTATGATGCAACAAGTTGGACTCCCAATATGGAAAATAAAAGAGTATACTTGTCTTCTTCCATTGTTTAGTTGCTCGTCTTGATCTTTTCCTTCCACCATCCGACTCTACTCCTCTCCCTTCAGAAATTTGTCTCAAAATATCAAATTGGTAATTTTAATGGTGGATTCCTCTCCTCTATGCTTCCATTAAAGCGCACTCGGCTTAATCTAAACTTGTGATTTCTTCTAAAAAACCACTAATGACCCATAAAACACCACTTTTTACCATGACGAAGATGACAAGGTTCAGTATCAAAGTTATAACTTGTATAGGAAAAACCAGTATGCGTGTTCTAGCTAGATAAGATACTTAATGAAGGAAATTCACAAATTGTCCACATAAGTGCTACATGCATTCTAAAAGTATCATTCAATGATGAGTAAAATGTTTCAACACCATCATTCCATAACTCGCACAATTCCTTCACAAGTGGTTGTAAGTACACATTTATATTATTTCCAGACATTTGCTTACCTGGGATGATCATTCATATGATGAAGGAGGTATGCTTCATAGACATCCATGTAGGAAGATTATACGAAGTCAAGAAGACTGGACAAATACTATAGGTAGAACTCATTGTTCCAAAAGGATTGAAACCATCACTGGCAAGGCCCAAGTGAACATTTCGAGGATCAGAAGCAAATTCAGGATGAGTACGATAATATGTATTCAATGCCTCCCCATCCCTTTGATGCCTTGTAAACCCATCCAGGTTACTTTCCCAAGCATGCAATCTCATATGCTTAGCAATCTTACTGCACATAAATAACCTTTTAGACCTTGGCTTCAATGGAAAGTGTTGCTCCCCAAATTACACGCAAGTGTACGTGGCCACGCAAGTAATAGATTCTTTAAGAAACGAGTTATCATTCCTAAGGGAGTTATGATTAATTTATATTTAACACTTAATTCCACAAATAAAAAGTAAAACTAACCATTTAAGAGATTGTGATGATTGTTAACTACTAATAATTATACACTAAATAAAAGTAACCAATTGTGAACGACTTTAATATGATGTTTCAAGCAAGTAAAAGACAATTTCAGGACTGCAACATATTCTGAATCTCATGCATCATATTATTGGCTTTGAACTAATTCAATTGTCAAGTTACTGGTTTACAAGGTTGATTGTATGATCTGGGTTCACACCTCTCGTCGCCTACCCTAGTTAGCTATCTAACTATATCATTGAGCAGGGATAAATATTGTTGACACCCAATTTTGACCGACCTTTTAACTATTTCAGAAATGTAATTCGATTAAATACGCATTTTAAAATATATTTTAAGTTTAAAATTTAGCCAATTTTGTCTAAAAAATTATATATGTTAGTATGCAAATTTTTAAAACTATTCATAGCTATTATCAAATTATTTTTAATTAATAGTTAAACTCAAAATAATTCAGATGTCTTAAAAATTTAAGTAATTTTAACTATAATATTCTGTAAGAATCAATTAATTCAAGGGTCGTTAGGTATTCTCCTAATTAATTAGTTCATATACTATGTCGTTTTGCATAAGTTTAGGACCCCTATATAGGTATTTCTACCACCAAATTCACCACATTTAAATCATTCTTCCAATTTCACAAAAGAAAACCAAATTTCCTCACAAATATTGTCTCTCTAGAAACATGAAGAAGAAGAAGAAGATTCAACCTAGGGTTTCAAGCTAAGGTCTCAATTCTTCCATTGAAGATAAAAAATTGGACTTGAGGTATGGTAGTTTTCATCCATGAATCTCTTTCATTCGTGGATTCTCCAAATTCCTCTATTCCAAAAGGCAGAATTCCCCAATTCGCTAGGGTTTTCTTCAATTACTACGAGCTCTTTTGATTATTGATCTTAACGATTTATTTATGTTTTAACATGCATGAATTGATGATTTTTAATGCTTTTATGATGTTTTCCCTATGAACCAATGAAAACACCCATATTTTCCAAATTGTGATCATATGAGGTGGGTTGTTGATTATGAAAGAGGAGTTTTATGAATTAATGCGTGAAGTGATAGAATCATATGAATATATGATATAATCCCTATCTAATCCTTGAATACTATATTTTGTGATTTAAAGTAAGCTATGAACCTTGAAAGGGCAAAGTTGGAGTTATGCATGATCTTAAGAAACCTACGTAAATGTTTATGCATGCTTTGAGGGTAAAGTGCCAATGATAACATTTGATGTGGTGTTGTGAAAGGCTATTCTCATAAACACATACTAGCATGATGTGAAAGTTTTTCTCACATAATATGAATTCTTAGGTTGAAAGGGTATTCTCACCTAATTGAATCAAAGAGTAAGAGCTATCCTTTTAAATCTAACTTTGTTGGTTGTGCAGAGACACGTTTCCATGGATAATAAGAGTAAGTAATAAATGACTATTTCATTGGAATTATGCTTAGAACTGAATTGATATTGATGTGAGATGGAAGCTCTGCCGTTAGTAGAGGCCGAGTTTCTAGAAGTAATCTTTTGAGATGGAAGACATCACGTTAGTAAAGGCCGCATTTCTAGTAACAATCTCCTTATTCCATAAACTATGTTCCCCCAAAGGATTATTAGCTAGTGGATTCACTTAAGCTAGAAGTTCATGGTTCTACCTTAGGCAAGTAGAACAACCCTTTTCGGTGTGGATGACACCGGGGGACATGTTATTGCTCATATGGTCTCTACGTCGGTTAAGGCTAATTTTTCCTCAACATTATTAAAATGAACTAAGGTTACTCAAAAAGTATCTCATATGTGTTCAAAAATTTAAAGAATGATGTTACCTTGCATTGGCCTTGTTTTATGAAGTGTGTTTTCTAACCTCCTTATATCATGTTTTCGTTTGATCAATTGCATGTCATGAAATGAAATGTCCCTTTTATCATGTTTTAAATGTTTTATGCATAGCTATCATACTTGGTGCATTGTTTTGTACTAACGCGTACTCTTGCCTATATTTTCCCCAAATGTAGGGTCTTAGCGACAGGGTTCCCAATATTGTGGCTAGAGGTTGGACTTTGATTAATTCTCAAGCTTGGCGATTCCTTATGGTTTGAGGATGGATTTCATTGTTTTAGTTTCTTTCATGCTTTTCTCTTTTTGGACATGATGTATCGGCTAGGCCCAATTTCATTATATTATATTAGATGGCTATTAGGAGACAAGAGTTTAAGAATTCCTCTTTTCGTTATACATTTGTTGGACTTGGAATATTGTTTTACTCTTATTATTCTAATTCTTATGTTGTGAGAGCTAAGTGGCTTGTACGGAGTCCTTGGGTGTTCTATTCGCCATGCTACATCTACGGTGTTTCTTTGGGTCTTGATAAATTGTGTAATCAAAGAACAAGGTTTAGAATGGTCCTGAGATGTCTTATCAACCACGTTTAGTAGAGTCTTATCACATTTATGAATGAGAAGCTACAACATTATTAGCAAACTCCATTTTTTTAATTACTCTAAAGTTGTGCGATAAATTTTAACTCTATAAACTCCTTTTACTAATCATTATCTTTTGTTCTTCAAGATATGGCTATCCGAAGAGCATATGCTAGAAAGAATGTGAGGGAGAATGTGGAATAAGAAGCTCATCCTCAAGCTCTGGTCGATCCTTTGGCCGAATAAGTTACAAATGCGGAGTTTAGATCGGCTTTTCAAGTGATGGCTCGAGCCATGACGGTCTAAGCCATTTGAGAGGTGGTAGTCCCGTGAGCTTAAATATGGGTACGATAGTTTCAAGAGTGAGGGACTTTTCAAGGATGAACCCTCGGTAATTTTATGACTCCAAAGTTGAGGAAAATCCTCAAGAGTTTATTGATGAGGTCTATAAGGTACTTTCTATTATGGGGGTGACTACGGTAGAGAAGGCGGATTTGGTCGCTTCTCAATTGAAAGGTGTTACTCAAGTGTGGTACAACCAATGGAAAGAACCAAGACCCATAGGAGTGGGTCCCATAGAATGGGCAAGGTTTAAATCTAGTTTTCTTGGTAGGTTCTTTACGCTTGAGATGAGCAACACAAAGGTGCTTGAGTTCATTAACCTCTGTCAAGGAAGTATGAGTGTGAGGGAATATGCTCTAAAGTTCACTCAATTGGATAAGTATGCTCCTACAATGGTTGTCGCTTCATGAAATGTGGTTCTCACAACACTTCCTTTCATTTTCCTTCATCATTCTCTTTAGTGCTTATAAGTCATCCTATTATTCACTTTCCATGGATTGTTTGGGAACCCCATTTCCTATGTACTTTTATTCTACAACTTTCTTTTTCATTCTTTTTTTATTTGGAGGGGTTCCATTTTTCTTAAAACCATGGGTAAGAGGAGACTTTCCCTACACTTTTTGACTTCCCCTTTTCTTTTTACCACACCCCCAACTTAGCCTTTTGGCCTAAATTGGCTATTCAATTAACCACAATTCAAGAGGATTATAGGTAGTGGATAAAGAAAAGTTATGGTTTCATCAAGTTTCTTCCAAAGAAAGGTAAGGCTCAAGGGGTGTTCAAAAGAGGTTCATACACTCACAAGGTAGGTCACAAAAGAGGTATATATCAAATTGGCTCACACTCTTAGAAGTTGCCTAAGATCATATCAAGAGATAGCATCACCTAGTTGACCGGACCAATGGGGCAAATTCTAGGATCTATCATGCATGGTTCAAAGTAAGCTCATCACACAAGGAATTGATACTACAGTCCAACAAGACTCCACACTTTTGCTAGTGTACAATGATCATCACAAGAGACTTGATTTGATAAATGGCTAATCACAACGAGATGGAAACAGTTCACATATTTTCCATCCAACTTCATTTGGCCTCGTCGTAGCCGCGCATTCATGTTCATTCGATTGAGAGCACTATTCAAGTCATCGATATTGATCGAAACTGAGACTTAAATTTTGTAAAACAACAAACACATTCACACACAAGAGGTGGCAAAATTTTTTTGAATGGATCAAAATCAAAATCGTCCTTGTAATTTAGAATAAAAGGAGTCATAAGCTCAAACATCCACAGAAAATAGAGTAAACACAAGTTATAAATATACAACCCAAATATAAACAAAACACGAGCATCAATAGCACACAAAGGTGGGCCTCACCCCACAACAAATAAAAACAATTTGTCCTCAAATGCATTTAGCATAGAATCCAGAAGGCAAAATGAAGAAAGATAGAGAGAGGGGGGTACAGGGGGGATCCTGTCTAAGTAGTCGCTCCATCTGTGTGGGCATCAGTGTCCGGAGTGACTTCCAGAAGACCAGCTCCACTGGATCTAGCAGCAGGAGCCTTTGCCAAGGAAACTTGCACAGCAATATCTATCGTGATTTCTTCAGTCTCGGCTATGTCATCTTCTGTAGCTCCCTCAAACATCTCTTCGTTAGTCTTTGCCTCTGAGTCAAGATTGATTATATGTTTTGATCTATCCTCATATCCAGTGGTGGTTTGAGGAATCTCAGCCATGTCTGGAATCTCCACTGTTCCAAAGATCATGGACACATCGTTGAATTTTAGGTAGTCTACATCTTTCCTCAGCTATGCATGGCAACCTTTAAGTCTGTCACGTCTTCTGTGGCTACTTGGTCATGCTCACACATTGTTATCCTGGCCTCCAGAGCATAGTAGTGCTTAGTGGTTTCATAGCATCATCGAGGGCAGCCTGAATCATTCCTAGAATGGAGCTTTCTTTGTTGGTAGCTAGCAAATCAGCAGATTGAGAAGTTGTCCCATCCGAATCAAGGATGCCCGAGTGATAGGTTCACACGATGTAACAACAGCAGTGGGTCTGGGTGGTAACATAGAAGCAGAGGGACCTGGAGGGTCAGGGAGTGGTGATGGCATTAGATATACCTGAAGGCCCCTTGAACGGAGTAGGCAAAGATGCCTTTTCAGGTATAGAAACAATGGCCACAACTTCCTTCATCTTCTTCTCCGCTTGATCCTTAATATATTCAGCTTCAATCTTTTGGATATTGGTGGAGGCAATGGCAACCAGTTCCACATCCTTCATTGCATCTCTAGGCACCTTAGCCCTTTTGCACAATGCAGTGATTAATACCGGGAAAAGGAGAGATGTCTAGCTCTTGTTTGCATGCATATGGATCTCAAAAGCAATGATTATTCCTAGATTTATGTTGGTTTTCTCTATGATGCATCCAAGAAAAGTTGCCTTAGCAAGGTGAAGGATTGATTCATTCTGTGATGGCATAATTGTGCTGCTGATGAACCAGAACCAGTATCTTATAGCTACACATAGATCTTTCTTTTCAATCGAAACTCCTTTTGCTAGCCATTTCGAAGCATTATCATCTAAGATTAGTGGGGCTAGCCACATTTTCATTTCATCCAACTTCTTTATTCTTATTAAGTGCTGGCAGTGATCATTAATCTTATCGGACATACCCACATCTGTATTGATAGCTTTACTGTCATAAGCTACCTTCCTCCCTCTGACAACCAGGTAGTCAACTGCTTCGAAAGATGACACTAGTCTATTCTGTTGAGGTACCAATGCATTGTATGCATTGTAAAACTCTCAAACCTAGCTTAGTATGTAAGAGCCATGGGGATTTGTGAATATTTGAAATTTGTGATATTTCAGTCATTCAATTATCTCAGGATACTTATCAATCACCCCATCTATGGAGAGCCATTTTTGTTCAATGATTGTTCTTAGCCCCTCAGATTTAATATGTTCATTGATTTAGGTAGGGGGCCTTGTACTGAAGGTGCCAATACTATTGCCTGTTTTGGAACTGGAGGAGTCTGAGTGGTGGATCGAGGATTTCTGATCCGAGATGGGTCATTTAGCTGTTTAAACCGTAAATCATTCCTCCGTCCTCCATCCGTTCATCTTCATCAGAACCCATACTCCCACTTTCACATGTTGTTAGGTCATTTGTGTAAAAACCAGTATTGTCGAAACTTGCATCTGATAGATCAATAGTTTTGTCCTTGCCCTTGCCTTTCCCACTAGTTGTGGAAATTTTAGTAGCCTTATTCTTGGATGTAGTTGCATCATCATTGATTGTGATCCCTTTTTCTTTACCTCGGGGTGGTGTGTTGCTACCTGCTTTGTTAGATTTAGTCGTATCTTAGAAAAAAAAATATAGGGAGGAGTTAGGGGAAAAAGCAAATAGAAGCACAAGCAACCTACTGCATAAAGGCTCACCAAGTAGATCGGCGATTTGCCAAACCTCTTTGGCGAGCTAACTCATGCTCGCTGAAAGGTTGGCTAAGAAAATAAGGCAACTTAGTGATAAGAGAGTCCTTTTGCTGAATCACTGACAACTTTCAGCGAGCAAGGGTTTTTCCGCTGAAAGTTACAGTGCATAAGGGTCACAAGGGTAGCATATAAATGGTGATCAAGAGTACTTTCGGTGAGTCTTTGAGTGCGTTCAGCATTCGATGGCTTCTCAATGAAAGTTACAGCCTGATCCAATTTGATACGAAATTAAGGGCGAGATAGAGACATTGGACAAACTTCCAAATGATTCGGCGAGCTCGATCCAGCTCGCCAAATGGCCCAACGTGCCCATTTTCAATCCATCTTCTTGATTTCAATCACTCGAACCCCGAAATAAAAATCAAAACATGCACTAACAAAATTCTAATAGGACCCATATTATCCATCACTCTGGGATGCTTAAACTTTTCCTGGTTTTGCCAAGTTTAGCTATTTGACAATGTTTGCTCTTAAGAATGTGGTTGCCCGTTCTATCATAAAGCAAATTTCGTCATTTAGCACAAGCACAGGCTATTATGACTTCACTCAAACAATCAAAACAACATGCTAGCACAACCTAATAAGATTTTGTTCAATTACAATCACAGCAAATACCGACATTTGACTATCAAAACACTACGACCAAGATATTCAAATTGAAATAGGCATGTAAACATTCTAATCCTAGCAGAGAGGCCCAGCACACATCAATAAGAAATGATTATTGCAAAAGAGTTCAAACTATTCAAAACTAAACTCGGGGTTTGGATAACCAACTTTCTGTGCCGATTAAAATGTGATTGAAAAGCTAGGCAGCAAAGAAATCCAACTCTGAGCATAGATCACTCAACCAAATTAACAATGGAATATAAGAATATTAACAATACTACCTTGGTGTGAATTTGTGAAGATTTAAAGCAGGGGTAAGTGAAGGATTTCAAATTTTTGGACCTTTGGCCATTATAAACTATCCAATTCGCAACCATTCAGCGACATTAGTTGCACTCGCCTTTCTAGTTAGTGACACGCCAAATGGTCATTTACCCCGCTGAGTTTTACAAGACCTTCAGTCAAAGTGAATGTCCAAATGATGGTTTTCATAGGGATTGCCAACATGTTCGGTGATTCGCTAAATGGAACTATTATTTCGCCAAATACAATTTCCACACACTCTCCATACTTTAACCTGTTCATTCAACACACCGTTATTTTTGAAACATACATAAGCATTTAAAACCTTGGGTTGCCTCCCAAGAGGTGCCTTATTTAACGTCGTGGCTCGACGTGAGCTAACAACCTTCGTCTCTTGGGGTTAGGCTTAGTGGCACCAGGTAACCCTCCTTTAATTCTTGGGTAGAGATGAGGCAATGTACAGTCCAAGAGGTTTTCAATCACTCATTTGATTCAGTACCTCCACACTTTCCTTTATCACCTTTAGCATTCTATCTTGCTCATAAGGTTTTTGGAGAATGATTAATAGCGTATCATCAATACATTTATTTTCATTGATCTTAGATCTTTCTTTCTCATAAAGAGGTATGTGCCTCCTTTGGCTCTTGCACTGGTTTTCAACCTTTGAGATTTTGGTGGCTAAGTCGTTCAGCCTAGTTGCCAGTGTAGCTAACTTGAAGTCACCCTTGACTTCTTGGTTCGCCCCAGCTAACTTTCCACCACTTCCCTCAGCCATACACAATGTTTCTGCATACAGTGACTTAGAAAAAAACTAAACTAAAAATTAAATTAGTATACTACAAATAAGATGAACAAAAATTCTTCTAATCAGAGAATTCAAAAATAAGACCACTCCTCGAAAGTGGCACCATTTTGATATTTGCGTAATCAATGACACAACGTCCGATGCAAGTGTCTACGATCGTGTAATAGTATAATAACCCAACCAAGGGTTGGGGTAGATTCCCAAGGTAGTGATTTTGATAATTAATAAAAATATAAAATTTAGTTCTAACTAGTCGTAGCTAAAGACATTAACGATTAAAAACATTGTAAATTAAAAGGAGATACAAAAATGTCAATTAATGATGGGGTTTTTTTCACTAGTGAGTAAAAATAGCAAAATTAACAAAGAAAGCTAAGTAATAAGAAGGGATTCTTGGTATGTGACCGGAATACGAGTTAATCTAAATTATTGGGTACATGCTTTCGATAGAAAATTTATAGAGTAATAGTGAGTAGGCAAAGCAATACGTGGGAATAAATTCTCTCTCGAGCAACTTACCCCATTTCAAATGGGTTCCTCCTGTACACCCACTTGCTGCATAAAGACCAGCCTA
The DNA here is from genome assembly GCA_037074985.1 of Solanum bulbocastanum. Taxonomy (NCBI): domain Eukaryota; kingdom Viridiplantae; phylum Streptophyta; class Magnoliopsida; order Solanales; family Solanaceae; genus Solanum; species Solanum bulbocastanum. The sequence continues at coordinate 18,948,655 of CM073607.1, read as the reverse complement.
CACCTTACCCCACTCACTCTCTCGAGTTGTGTTTTAGGATACAGGACTAGGGTTCACTCTCTCGAGCTGAACATCATGTTGACCCACTCCTTAGGCCATCTATCTAGTAGTCTTGGTTTCGCGACCTCTCTCTCGAGAAAGCCAAAAACACATACATAAACTTGTAATTGCAACTAAAAATTTGTTAAATTCATCCATGACTACTAGATGAAATCACCATTAAACTAAATCTAATCTATCCGCCAGCAAGACGCAACAACAATCTTAACCATATTTGCTAAATCACACCCCAAGAATTGGGGTTTTTAGCCACACATCAAGAGGCTAAAATTTATACCCAAATGAGCTTGCATTAAAGTGGATATGAAGATTAAGTATTGTTACAGGCCAAGAAAAAAAAAAACCAAGAGATCGAAGTCCAAATCCTTGGAGATGAAATCCTCTTCTTCTTCAAGTTTTAAAACCCTTTCAAACTCAGAGAAAAAATAAAAAGTACTAAAATTATATTAATTGTTCCATATTGAAAATTTGATACTAAGCTACAACTCTTAACAAGTATTTATAGGTTTCAAAAATCTGTGCTGCAGCAGATCATTCAGCGACATTAGTCGAAATCGTCGATCAACTCAGTGATTCATCCTTTAATGTAGTTAATCATTGTCTTTCACCATCCTTCAACATTGTCATGCTCTGGGTCATTAGGCGACATGGTACTGCCTTGCAGAACTTCTCGGTGATATGCCGAGTGCTCCCTTATTCCACTAACTTGATCCTTTCTTTCAAGGCAGAGCACATTGGAACAAAAAGAGAAGTAAGGCCCTTCGGCGACTCGCCAAATGGACTTGGCAATCCTCAGGCCTTCATTTTGTCATTCGTTTCAGCCTTTTCATTTCTTTTTGCGACATAGTGTTCATGCTTACCTTCAAACTTCAAATACCTAAAACTTACGTGTCTTCATCAGATATTGAGATAAAATAAGCATTTGAAGACACAATTTCTATTAAAATAAAGCCCTGAATGAGTCCAATTTGTGGACTCATCAGTAAGAAACATAATGGTAGGTGCCTAGTCTCTACGGATGGTTGTTATTATTACGGGAAAAGTGGTAATATGATGAGAGATTGTCCCATGCTTACGAATCAAGGAAGAGAGGGCAAGCAAGTCCCTCCTAGCGTTTCAAATTTCGATGCTCCCTAGAAAAACCGCTTCTATGCTCTTCAATCCAGAGGTCACCAAGAGAACTCCCAAGATGTGGTTACGGGTATGCTACAAGTCTTTTCTATTAATGTATATGTATTGTTAGATCCCGGTGCCACTTTGTCCTTTGTGACACCTTTTGTGGCCAAGAAATTTGAAATACTCCCCAAAGTGTTAGTAGAGACTTTTTTGATTTCTACCTCGGTTCGTGTCTCAGTGGTGGTAAAAAGAGTCTATAGGAGTTGTCATATTTCTTTGTTCCATAAGGTTACCTTGGTGGATTTTGTGGAGTTAGACATGATAGATTTTGATGTGATTTTGGGTATGGATTGTTGCAAACATGTTATGCCACTATTAATTGTAGGACTCAGGTAGTAAAGTTTCAATTTCGAAATAAGTCCATTTTAGAGTGGAAGGGGGGGGGGGGGGATTCTATCCCTAGAGGTCAATTTGTCTCTTGCCTCAAAGCTAGGAAAATGATCTCCATGGGGTGTATTTACCATATTTTTAGGGTTATAGATGTCGAGTTCGAAACTCCTTCTCTAGAGTCGATTTCGATAGTGAATGTGTTTCTGGAAGTTTTTCTCGATGAATTACCCGGTATTCCTCCTGAATGGAAAATAGACTTTGGCATTGATCTTTTACTGGATACGCAACCTATCTCTATTCCTCCATATAGAATCACTCGAGCCGAGTTGAAAGAGTTGAAAGATCAACTAAAGGATTTTCCAGACAAGGATTTTATTCAACCGAGTATCTCTCCATGGGGTGCTCCAGCATTGTTTGTTAGAATCAACGATGGGTCTCTTAGAATGTGTATCCACTATCGTCAATTAAACAAAGTGACCATAACGAATAAATATCCCCTTCCAAGGATTGATGGCTTGTTTGATCAACTTAAAGATGCTAACTATTTCTTCAAAATAGATATTTATTCGGGTTACCATCAACTAAAGGTGAGAGGGGTTGAAATTCCCAAGACGGCCTTTAGGAACCGGTATGGTCACTATGAATTTGTGGTTATGCCTTTTGTGTTTACTAATGTCCTGGCGAAATTTATGGACGTAATGAATAGAATGTTTAGATAGTACCTTGATATGTTTGTGATCGTGTTTATTGATGATATTTTGATCTATTCAAGGAGTGAAGATGATCATATGAACCATTTGAGGATTATATTGCAAGTCCATAAAGACCACCAATTATATGGGAAGTTTAGTAAATGTGTGTTTTGGCTAAGATCTGTACCCTTTTTTGGTCATATTATGTCGAGCAACATTATTAAGGTAGATCCTAAGAAGATGGATGTGGTCAAGAGTTGGCCTAGACCTCTAACTCCTACCTATATTAGAATCTTTTCGGGTTTGGTCGGTTACTATAGGAGGTTTGTTGAGGATTTTTCCTCCATTGCTTCTCCATTGACTTCTTTGACTAAAAAAAAGCTAAGTTTGTGTGGTCGGAGGCTTGTGAGAAAAGCTACCAAAAGTTGAATGATAAGCTTACTTCCGCTATGGTGTTTACCTTACTAGAGGGTAACCATGGTTTTGTTGTATATTTTGACGCCACTTGAGTGTGTTTAGGGTGTGTCCTCATGCAACACGGGAAATTAATTGCTTATGTTTCAAGGCAACTCAAGGTACTTCAAAAGAGTTACCCGACACATGATCTCGAATTAGCGGTGGTAGTATTTGGTTTGAAAATATGGAGACATTACTTGTATGGGGTCCATGTGGATGTTTTCACTGATCACAAGAGTCTCCAATATGTATTTAGCCGAAGGTACTTAAATCTCCGACAAGGAAGGTGGTTATAACTTTTAAAAGACTATACATGAGCGTCCTCTATCACCTCAAAAAAGTTAATGTGGTAGTGGATGCCATTAGTTGATTATCCATAGGGAATGTGGCTCTCATTGACGATGGGAAGAAAGATTTGGCTCGTGATATACATAGATCGGCCCGGTTAGTTTTCCACCTAGTGGATTCCCCTAAGGGTGAAGTCATGGTTTACAATGGGTTCGAATAATCCTTAGTGATGGATGTTAAGGAAAAGCCAGACCTTGATCCCATAATTTTTAAATTGAAAGATTCAGTGCTCAAAAAGTACGTTGAGGCTTTCTCCCAAGGGGGAGATGTGGTTCGTAGGTACCAAGGTCGATTATGTATTCTGAATGTTAATGGCTTGAGAGAGAAAATTCTAGAAGTGGCTCATGGTTCTAGGTATTCTATTCATCCGGGAGCCACCAATATGCATTGTAATCTACAGGGAGTCTTTTTGTGGAATGGTATGATAAAGGATATAGCGGGTTTTGTGCCCAAATGTCCAAATTGTCAACAAGTTAAAGCCGAAAACTAAAGACCCAGAGGCTTGTCCCAAGATATAGATATCTCCACTTGGAAGCGAGATGATGTGAATATGGATTTTGTTGTGGGATTGACTCGTACCCAAAGGAAACATGATTCCATTTGAGTCATTATTGACTGGATGACAAAATCAGGCAAGTTCATCCCTGTCAAGGTCTCATTTTAGGCGGAAGACTATGCCAAATTGTATATCAAGGAGATAGTGAAGTTACATGGGGTTTCTTTGTCAATTATTTCGTATCGGGGTACTCAATTTACTTCACACTTTTGGAAGGCATTCCAAAAAGGGTTTGGTACTAAGTTTATGCTTAGCACGACTTTTCATCCCCATACCGATGGGCAAGCAGAACGTACCATCCAAACCTTAGAGGATATGTTGAGAGCATGTGTTATTGACTTCAAGGGTAATTGGGATGACCATTTACCATTGATAGAGTTTGCCTACAACAATAGTTACAACTCAATTATTGCCATGGTTCCTATAGAAGAATTGTATGGTAGGATATGTAGGTCTCCGATTGGTTGGTTTGAAGTAGGTGAAATTGCTCTAATTAGTCCTAAGATAGTTATGAGCCATTGAAATAGTTTGACTCATTAGAGAGAGGATGAAGACGGTCCAAAGTCAGCAAAACTCTTAAGTCGATGTTAGAAGAAGGGATCCAGAATTTGAAGTTAATGATTGGTTGTACTTGAAAATCTCACCTATGAAAGGTGTGATGAGGTTTGGCAAAAAGGGGAAGCTTAGTCCCCGTTATGTTGGCCCATATCAAATCTTAAAATATGTTGGGAAAGTTGCATATGAGTTAGACTTAATGAATGAGTTGGCTCTGGTTCACCTTGTGTTTCATGTTTCCATGCTTATGAAGTGCATTGTAGATCCAGTATCCATCAATCCTTTAGAAGGATTGGAAGTTAATGAGTGTCTTTATTATGAAGAGATTCGAAAGAGATTTTAGACAGACAAGTTAAAAAGTTGAGAAATAAGGAAATAGATTTTGTAAAGGTTTTATGAAGGAATCATTTAGCTGAGGGTGCTACATGGGTGGACGAAGCCGATATGAAGTCCCGCTATCCTCATCTTTTTCTCATACTCCTATTTAAGCTTGAAGTAAGTAGTCTCTCTTGAGTTTGGTGTTTTTGGAAGTCATGTGTGATATATGTGTTCTTCATGATTTTCCTTATGATTATGCATGTTCTTGAGAAAAGTTCATGTTTAGTGATGAATGAGTTTTCTTCATTAATTGGGTTCTTCATGTTGTTGTGCATTTGAGTATGATGTTGCATATTTGAATTTATGAGATGAATTGATGAACATGCTATATTATGTTTTATGAGATGGCATGTTGGCTCCATAATGTTGTGCTGAGCATGCTTTTGTTGGAGAAGGTAGTTCCTCCTATGAGCATGAGAAATGTTGAATTTCACGCATATTGGATTGATATATGTAGTTCCTACATCCTTTATATTGTATTGATCATGTTGAGATGGAGTAAAAGTATCCTCTTTTAAGTGGTGCATTGTTTTTATATTTCATGCATGTTGGGCTGCTAGTCTTAAGTCAAAATTCCATAAGGTGTCTACATTGTCATTCGAGGACGAATGTTCCCAAGGGGAGATAATATTACACACAGAAAATTACTAGGTTAAACTAGAGCCTTACATATGAGTTTTAGAGTTTAATGTGTGGTTTATATTTGTAAAATTGCTCCCCCTAACTTAGAAAAAGATTTTAGGGGCTAAATGTCAATATACGACCCCCTAAGGACCCACCAAAGGTCTTTGAGGAGGACCCAAAATTATCCCCAATATTTTTCCGTACACTGCCTACGCAAGGCATTGCGACAGGTGAAAGCCTTCATTCCTCATGGAAAGCACTCGTGGACTTTGCCTTACCTATGTGGGCAATGGGAATTGTTCACATGAGGGTGGATGAGGCATGAAAGCCCTCATCGCCCTTGGACAACCCTCGTGGACCAGTGCCTTAGCTGTTTAGGCAAAAGGGCAAGTCCACGTGATGGTTCATGGAACGTGGAGGACTCCACTGCACGTGAAGGACCTCTCGTGAACACTGCCTTAGCCGTGCGGGCAAGAGGTAAGTTGACACTTGGGTCCATGAGTCGTGGAAACTTCCACGACACGTGGAGACCCTCGTGTACCCTGTCTTAGCTCCACAAGACAAAGTCATAAGTCCAAGTGAGGGACCGCAACACGTGGAGCAGTCCACTGCCCATGAAAGCCCTCGTGGACTTTGCCTTATGAGCATAGGCAGTCCATAAGTGGGAGGCAAGGGGGTGTTTTGATAATTCCAATTTTAAGTTCAATTAAAGTGGGTCCATTTTATATTATTTTTAAATAACAATATAAGGTATTTTAAGTCAGTATTCACCCAAACTAAATCATTTTCACAAACACCTAAATACAAATCAAAAGTTCATCTTCCTCACAATATTTCTCTCTCTAAAAGCCAAAGAAGAAGAAGAGTAAAATTGAAGCTTGGGCTTGAATAAATAAAGGTTTTTTCTTCAAATTATTTAAAAATTATTCACAAAGGTATGGTAGTTTTAATCTATGGGTAGATTTCACCCATGGAGCCCATCCAAAACTAGATTTCAAATCTTACAATTTCCCCGAAAGTTAGGGTTTTATTCTAATGACATGGGTTCTCTTCAAAAACGTTTTAAATGGTTGAATTATGTTGGGTTATGAATGAATTGATGATTTAAGGTTGATTTATGGTGAAATTCCTCCAAGAAACCATGGATTCCCTATATTGCTAAATTGTGATCTTAATGTGGGTTGATTGATTTTAGAAGCATGTAAAAATGGATTTTGTTTAGATTAGTTGAATTGATTAGACGATGTTATTACTCATATGTAATGTAGAAATTCTAGATGTTGGGTTGAATGTGATTCATGATTCTTAAAGGGTAAATTATCAAAACTTTTCATGTATGTGAGAATTTTGCATGTGCTTCATAAATTGCTTTGAGAATGAACATTCAATGATTATGGTGTAAATGTCGTATTGATTGAAAGGTTATTCTCCCCTATACCCTTACACATTATCATGCATGAATTATTTATGACTATGATGATCATGTTGTGTTGATTGAAAGGCTTTTCTCATTAACACACTATGAACATGATGTGAAAGATTTACTCACACAGTAATGATTCTAAGATTGAAAGGCTATTCTCACCTATTGAATCTATGAGCTATCATGATACCTTGTTGATTTGAGTGCTAGGGCATTCTTCCATGACCATGAATTTAAGTAAAGACTTAACATGAATTTAAAGGGAATTATGCTTAGCACCAAGTGGATATGAAAATGAGATGAAAGCTCTTATGTCAGTTAGTCCAGCTTTCCAAAATTGTTATCTCATGAGATGGAAACCTTTTACGTCAGTTAATTTGGGTTTCTAGTAGCAATCTCCTTATTTCGTAACTATGTGCCCATATAGGTCTTTAGCTAGTGGATCCACCTATGCTAACAAACATGAGTTCTACCTTAGGCAAGTAGGACACCTCTTTCCGGTGTGGGGGCATGAAACAGGATTCCATGTATCTCACATCGTATATGTCGGTTAAAGCTATATTTACCTACATCACAAGAATATGAACTATTACAAGAACATGAACATGAACTATATCTATGGCTTTTTAAGGAGTTCTACTTAGTATGAGTGGGGGTATGCGACTCCATTTATGCATTGCTCAAGTAGTATTTAAGAGTGGTTGTGGTGTTGTTCTCTTATGCTATGAAGACTTATGAATTATGTATGTTTAATATAGATTGTTTCTATGAATAGCTTTTCTTGTTATGAGTTAATGAACATGAATGTTTCCTTGTCTATGAGTGTTGGATATGGATGAGTATAAAGTATGATTTGCATGATTATGGTGGCTTAAAAGTGGTACTTAGTATTAGATAGGATTATGGGATCTTATCTATACATTGCACAAGTATATCTTAGGGTTTCTTATGAGATGGTTTGACTTATGTTTCTTCACAAATGTGCATGATGACTCTTAAACTTGATAAAATGTGTAGTTTCAACTAAATGTCCCCTTTTAGCATTGTTTTCAAGGATTTTATCCATGACTATCATACATAGTGAAATTTTGTGATCACCATATTTTCTACATTTTTCTATAAGCGTAAGTCCCGATCATTGAGGTGTACTTCTCCCATTGTGCAAAGCTTGGATTGATTCTCTCCTTGCTTTTGGTAAGTCCTCTTGATTCGAGGAAAGAAGCTGTTCAATTTTAGTTTCTTCTACTTTTCTTTATGAGACTATCTTGTAAAGGGTTGTGACCCTTATTGATACTCAGTTACATTTGATGGTTTATTGAGACAATGTCTAGACTTCCATTTGGTTTTATTAAAAGACTTTGACTGTAAAATGTTTTAATTCAATGTCATTTCTATTACTTATGTTTATGGTATGCTAAGGGCTTGTATAAGTCCCCTTTGGGGTCGAGTATGCCGTGTTACCTCCAGTGGGTACACCTAGGTCATGACATATTGAATTACTCTTATTGACTTGGTAGAGCTTGACATGTAAGACTTTCATGTTACCCTTGGTATGGATTGGTTGCACTATTGGTATGCCTTTATCGATTGTAGAACTCATGTAGTAAAGTTTAAATTTTCAAATATGCCTATCCTAGAGTGGAAGGGGGAAATGTTATGCCTAAGGGTCTTCTTCTCTCTAGTATCAATGCTAGAAAGATGATCTCTAAGGGTTACATTTACCAACTAGTTAGGGTGAGGGATGTAGATTTTGAAACCCCGAGTCTTAAGTCGGTACCCGTTGTAAATGAGTTTCTGGAAGTTTTCCCATATGACTTACCCGGTTTTCCTACTGAGCAGGAAATAGACTTCGGTATTGACCTTCTCCTAGATACGCAACCTATTTTTATTCCTCTTTATAGAATGGCTCAGACAGAATTGTAGGAGTTGAAAGAGCAACTGAAAGATTTGTTGGATAAGGGTATAATCCTATCGAGTATATCTCCATGGTGTGCTCTAGTTTTGTTTGTTAGAAAGAAAGATGATTCCTTTCGTATGTATATTGATTATCATCAGTTAAACAAGGTGATCATTAAGAATAATTATCCTCTTCCAAGAATAGATGATTTGTTTGACCAACTACAATGAGCAAATTATTTCTCTAAGATTGATCTTCGATTGAGTTATCACTAATTGAGGGTGAAAGTAGATGGCATTCCGAAGACGGCTTTTCAAACTCGGTATAGTCATTATGAGTTCTTGGTAATGTCATTTGGGTTGACTAATGATCTAGAGGTGTTTATGGATTTGATGAATATGGTGTTTAGATAATACCTTGATATGTTTGTAATTGTGTTTATTGATTATATTCTTATTTATTCAAAGAGTGAGAATGATCATGTTGACCATTTGATGATTGTGTTGCAAATTCTGAAGGACCAATAACTTTTTACCAAGTTTAGCAAATGTGAATTTTGGCTGAGGTTCATAACTTTTCCTTGTCATATTGTGTCAAGTAACAGAATTGAGGTAGATCCTCTTAAGACGTATACGGTGAAGAGTTGGCCTAGACCTCTAATTCCTTCGAATATAAGAAGGTTTTTGTGTTTGGCCGGTTACTATAGAAGGTTTGTTGAGGGGTTTTCCTCTATTTCATCTCCTTTGAAGACTTTGACTCAAAGGAATGCTAAGTTCATATGGTCGGAAGCTTATGAGAAAAGTTTCCAATAGTTGAAAGATAGACCTACTTCCAATCTGGTGTTGACCTTACTGGAAGGTACGAATGGTTTTTTGGTATATTGCAATGCCTCTACAATTGGGTTTGGATATGCGCTTATGCAAAATGGTAAAGTTATTGCCTCTGATTCAAAGCAACTTGAGACTCATAAGAAAAATTATCCTACCCATGACCTTGAATTAGTAGCGGTTATTTTTTCCTTAAAAATTTGGAGGCATTATTTGTATGGGTTTCATGTTGATGTTTTCACCGATCACAAGAGTTTGGAATATGTGTTCAACCAAAAGACTCGAATTTCCGCCAAAGAAGGTGGCTAGAATTGTTGGAGGATTACGACATAAGTGTTCTCTATCACCCTGGTAAAGCAAATGTTGTGGCAGATGCTCTTAGTCGACTATTGATGAGTAGTATTGCTCATGTGGAGGATGAAAAGAAAGAATTGGTTCTACAGGTTCATAGGTTAGCTTGATTAGGGTTCAATTAGTGGATTCCACCAAAGGCGGTATCACGATTCATAATGGGTCCGAATAGTCTTTTGGGATAGATGTGAAGGCAAAGCAAGGTCTTGATCAAATTTGGTAGAATTGAAAGATGTTGTGCTCAAAAAGTTCGCTGAGGCTTTCTCATCAAAGTCAGATAGGTATTCTGAATGTTGATGAATTAATGGAATAGATCTTATCAGAAGCCCATAGTTCTCAGTATTCTATCAACCTGGGGGCCATTAAAATGTATTGTAATTTGAAGTAGATCTGTTGGTGGAATGGGATGAAGAACAATAGTTTAGGATTTGTGGCTAAGTTTCCAAATTATAAACAAGTGAAGGTTGAGCATCAGAGATCAGGAGGTTTATCCCAAGACATTGGTATTCCTACTTGGAAGTGGGAAGATATGAATATGTACTTTATTGTAGGGTTTCCACATACTCGGTAACATCACGATTGAATTTGGATAGTAGTAGATCGAATGATGAAATTGGCTCATTTTATTCCCTTCACGGTTTCTTATTCAAAAATATTAAGCTAAGTTGTATTTGAAAGAAATGGTAAGGTTGCATAGAGTGCCTTTGTCCTTTATTTCCGATCGTGGTACCCAATTCACTTCTCAGTTTTGCAAGTCATTCCAAAAGGGTCTTGCACTAAGGTTAAGCATAGTACGACCTTTCATCCCCAAACCGATGGGAAAGAAGAGAACACTACTCATACTTTGAAAGACATTTTGAGAGCTTGTGTGATCGATTTTAAGGTTAATTAGGATGACCATTTGCCACTAATTGAGTTTGCCTATAATAACAGTTATCACTCAGCATTGATATGGCTCTATTTGAGGCTCTTTGTGTAGGAGATATAGATCTTAAATAGGTTGGTTTGAGGTAGGTTAAGATGCCACAATAGGTCCTGAATTAGTTTATGAGGCCATTGAGAAAATTTGACTTATGAGAGAAAGGTTGAAAGCGGCTCAAAGTTGGAAAAAGTCTTATGTCGATGTGAGAAGGAGGGATCTTGAGTTTGATGTTCATGATTGAGTTTACTTAAAAATCTTAGCCATGAAGGTGTAATGTGGATTGGAAAGAAAGGGAAGCTTAGTCCCTGTTTTGATGGCCCATATTAGATTTTGAGGCGTATTGGTAAGGTTGCATATGAACTTGATTTGCCAAATGAGTTGGCATCGGTGCATTCGATTTTTTGTGTCTCTATGTTTAAGAAATGTGTTGGTGATCCGACATCCAGAGTTTCCTTAGAGGGTTTGATAGTCAAAGAGAATCTTTTATATAATGAGGTTCTGATTGAGATTTTAGACTGACAAGTCAAGAAGTTAACAAACAAGGAAGTTGCTTCCATGAAAGTGCTATAGAGGAATAACTTAGTTGAGGGTGCTTCTTGGGAGGCCGAGGCCGATATGATTTCCTGATATCCTTATCTTTTTCCTTCTACTCCTACTCTAGCTTAAGCTGTTTTGGGAGTCATATGTGTTTTAAGTGTTCCCATGATTTCCTTATCTTATGCATGTTCATGAAAAATCTTAAGTTTTGAAACATATGACATATGATTTATTTTTCTCGTGTTGTTATGCATTGAATATGAGCTTCTTAAAAACATCATGAGATGAATTGATGAACATACTTTAGATATGCATTTTGAGAGCGAATTGCATAGGAGCTCCATGAGATTGTATTGAGCATGCTATTAGCTTGGAGAAGGTAGTTCCTCCTTGAACAAGAGAAATTTTGAGAATTCGTGTATATTGGGTTGATAAATATAGTTCCTACTTCCTTTTGATGCATTGAGTATGTTTAGCTTGGAGCTGATGTTTCCTCCTTCATTATTTGTGCTTTTTGATGAGTAGCATGCATGATGGGCTGCTAGTCTTGAGTCTTTTTCATTTAATATATGCCTAGAATCTCATACAAGGATGAATAATCCCAAAAGGGAGATACTGTAACACCCCAAATTCAAAAGAGGGCACCATATAAGATTTCAGCAGTTCCACGTGCCATCCACGCTAGCCAACCACGGCCTGTGGGTTAGACCCCAGACCGTATATGGGTTCGTTGATCAATCATTCAAAAATTATCAATGGTGGAAACCACAACTAGACATACAGACTGTAGGTAGGTCCACGATCCATGGTCCAGGGGTCCGTCGATTGGCCAAACGTCTCTGACAAGAAACCAGGACGGATCATAGGTCAGACGACTGTCCATCAACTTGGTCCGTTAGTTGGTAGGACGGTGACAACCGACAGTTAATTCAAGGGTAGTTGGGTCTTTTCCTAATTTATTAGTTCCTATACTACATCATGTGACCTAAATTTAGAACCTCTATATAAGTCTTTTTACCCTTAAATTCACTCCATTTAATTCATTCTTCCAATTTCACAAAAGAAAACCGAATTTCCTCTCAAATATTTTGTCTCTCTAGAAATTTGAAGAAAAAGAATCAACCTAGGGTCTCAATTCATCCATTGAAGATAAACAATTGGACTTGAGGTATGGTAGCTTTCATCCATGAATCTCTTTCATTCATGGAGTCCCCAAATTCTTCTATTTCAAAACATGGAATTTCCCAATTAGCTAGGGTTTTCTTCAATTCCCATGGGTTCTTTCGATTATTGATCTTAATGATTGAATTTTATTTTAATATACGTGAATTGATGATTTTCAATGCTTTTATAATGTTTGCCCTATGAACCCATGAAAACCCCTATATTTTCTAAATTGTGATCGTATGATGTCGGTTGTTGATTATGAAAGAGGAGTTCTATAAATTAATGCATGACGTGATAAAATCTGATGAATATATGATGTAATCCCTATCTAATCCTTCAATTCTAGATTTGGTGATTGAAGGTAAGATTTGAACCTTGAAAGGTCAAAGTATGTGTTATGCATGATCTTAAGAAACCTATGTAAATTTTTAAGGGTATTTTGAGACTAAAGTACCAATGTAGATGTTTAATGTGGTGTCGTGAAAGGCTATTCTCATAAACACATACTAGAATGATGTGAAAGGTTTACTCACATAATATTGATTCTTAGGTTGAAAGGTTATTATCACCTAGTTGAATCAAAGAGTAAGAGCTATCCTAATGATACAAGCTTGGATTGGTTGTCCAATGAAACATTTCAATTGATAATAAGATTATGTAATAAATGACTAAAAGCAATCTCTTGTGATGGAAGACATCATGTTAGTAGAGGTCGGGTTTCTAGTAACAATCTCGTTATCCCATAAACTATGTGCACCCATAGGATGATTAGTTAGTGTATCCACTTAAGATAAAAGTTCATGGTTCTAACCTAGGCAAGTAGAACAACACTTTCGGTGTAGGAGATACCAGCGGACCATGTTATTGCTCACATGGTCCCTATGTCGGTTAAGGCTAATTTTCCCACAACAAGACTAAAAGTGAACTAAGGTTACTCAAGGAGTATCTCATATGTGTTCAAAGATTTAATGAAAGATGTTAGCTTCAATTGCCCTTGCTTTATAAAGTGTGTTTTCTAACCTTCTTCTGTCATGTTTTCCCTTAGTCAATTGCATGTCATGAAATGAAATTTCCCTTTTAGCATGTTTTAAATGTTTTTATGCATAGCTATCATAATTGGTACATTGTTTTGTACTAACACATACTCTTGCCTACATTTTTTTCCCAAATGTATGGTGTGACAGACAGGGTTCCTAATGTTGTGTCTAGAGCTTGGACTTTGATTGATTCCCGAGCTTTGTAAGTCCTCATGCTTTCAGGACGGATTTCATTATTCTAGTTTCTTTCATGTATTTCTCTTTTTGAAAGCGATGAATGGGCTAGGCCCAATTTCATTCTATTGTATTGGATGGCTATAATGAGACATGAGTTTTAGACTTTCCCTTTTCATTATAAAATGTTTTGGACTTGGATTATTTCTTTACTATTGTTGTTCTAATTTTTATTTTAAGAGAGATAAGTGCCTTATATGGAGTCCTTGGGGGTTCTATACACCATTTTACATCTAGAGTGTACCCCTGGGTCGTTACCTCAATGGATCTTTAATTGGAGCTCAGTTCCCCTAAGTTCATATGATACATTTTAAAAATTTTTTAGCCTATAAGGTGGATTCAGATGTCCGCAAAACATTCTCGGTAAATCATTGATTTGGTCTACGATCGTCGATAATATAGTAACCCAACCAAGGGTTGGGGTTATGTCCTAAGGGAGTGGTTTTGGGAATTAATGGAAAAATAAAATTAAGTTCGAATTAGTCGCAGCTATAGACATTAACGAGTAAAATCATAGTAAATTAAACGGGAGACACAAATGTGTCAAATATCAAATGTGGTTTGTCACAAGTGTATTAAAAACAACAAAATTAAAAGGGGAGAGCAACTATGGGGAGAAGTTCTTGGGGTGTGACTGCAATATAAATAGATATAAATCTTTGAGTACATGGTTTCGATAGGAAATTTGTAAGCTAATAGTAACTAGGCTAAGTTTCAGATGGAAATAAGTTCCCTCTCGAGCAACTTACCCCATTTCAAATTAGTTCCTCTCAGACACTCATTTGCCGCATTAAGGCCAGCCTATGCCTTACCCCACTCACTCTCTCGATCTGAGTGTTAGGATATGGGACTAGGGCTCACCCTCTTAGGCTGAACATTATCTTGACCCACTCCTTAGGCCATCAGTTCAGTGGTCTTGGTTTTGTGACCTCTCTCTCGAGCAAGCCAAAAACACATGGGTGGTTTTGTATTTTCAACTACAAAACTGTTAAATTAAACCACAACCACTAGGTGAAATCACCATTAAAATATATCTAACCTATCAGCAAACAAGACCCAACAATAATATCAACACATATTTGCTAAATGACACCCAAAGAATGGGGGGGTTTTAGCCACACATCAAAAGATAGAAATTTATAACTACATGAGTTTGCATTCAAATGGGTACGAAGATTGAAGTATTGTTACATGCCATAAATGAAAAATCCAAGGAACCCAACTCCGAATCTGGAAGATGAAACCTTCTTCTTCTTCAAGTCTCAAAAACCCTTTCAAACAAAGAGCAAAAATATCAAAAAAGTACTATTCTATTGTGAATATTATAATAGTTGTCCAAATCTCTAAAAATTAATAAAGAGTTTAGTATTTATAGACTTCAAAAAATAGTACTGGCGGATCACTCGGCAAGGTTAGTCAGAATCGCGATTAACTCGGCGATTCGCCCTTTGGTGTAGTTCGTCGTCGTCTTGCACTAGCCTTCAGCATCGTCGTGCTCTGTGTCATTAGGTGACATAGCACTGCTTCATGGAACTATTCAGTGAAACATCGACTTCTCCTTTTATCTCTTTTTTGATCTTGCTACTTTAGGGCTTTGCGTACTGGAACAAAAGGCGGAGTGTGTCCCTTCGGCGAATCGCCAAGTGTGCTTGGCAATGCTCAGGCTTCATCATTTTCGTTCTTTTCAGCCTTCTTGTTCCTTTTTGCGCCTAAGTGTCCATGCTTCCACTAAAACTTCAAATACATGAAACTTAAGTTCACCAGATATTTAGAATAAATAAGCATTTGAGGACACTATTTCTATTAAAATAAAGCCCGAAATAAGTGCAATTTTTGGACTCATCAACACCCCCAACTAAAACTTTTTCTTGTCATCAAGTAAAAGTCAATTTCAGCAGTTCAGATAGGATGTCTTAGTGCTACACAAGACTAAATAATGAACATACACAAGAAAACTCAAATTACTCATGCGAAGGTCAACTATGTACTCAAAGATTCTTGTTGTGACACACAATTGCCAAAGATTCTCATGCTTGCAATAGTTGCTACTTGTGCAAGTTCAAGCTAAAAAAGAAGTAACTAAATGCCCTCACATTAAGAATGAATCCTCATTCACACAAAGAGGTTAACAAATTAAAGATCAGGCAACAGATGCAACGCTCAAATTACACAATGCATGTTTTCACCCATAGGCTTGCCCTTATTTTCCAATTGATATTCGGTTCGGCTCACTCAAGATCAAAAAGGTCTTTTTAAGGCTTGTAATGGGGCTAAGTGCAAAGGTATGGTCATTTAGGCTCAATGATTTTTCATCCTCGTGAGATGTGGCATTCTCAAGGCATTCCCTTCTTTTTCCTTATCAATTCTTTTTCTAGTGCTTCTAAGTCACCTTTTTACTCACCTCCATGGATTACTTGGAAACTCAATTTCTTTTATATTTTATTCCACAACCATTTTTTTTGAAGGGTTTCCATTGTTCTGCAACACCATGGATTAAGAGGGACTTTTCTTGAACTTCTTGACTTGTCCTTTTCCTTTTCACCACACCCGGCCCCCAACATAGACTTTTGGCCAAAGTTGGATATTTGCTAAACCACAAATCAAGAGGATTATAGGTAGTGGGTTAAGTAAGGTCTAGGGGGCATCAAGGTTCTTCCCAAGAAAGATAAGACTCAAAGGGTGTTCAAGAGAGTTTCACACGCTCACGGGTAGGCCACAAAAGAAGTATATGTCAAATTTGGCTCACACTCTTCAAAAGTTGCCTAATATCATTTCAAAAGCACACCTTACTAAATCAATCAGACAAATAGGGCAAATTCTAGGATTATTCAGGCAAGGGTCAAAGTAAGCTCATCACACAAGGCATCGACACTTAAGTCAAACAAGACCATACACTTTCACTAGTGTGCAATGGTCAATACAAGAGAATCAATTTGATAAATGGCTAATGAAAGATGCATAGAGTTTACATATTGTCTATGCAACTTCATTTGGCCTCATCGTAGCCGTACATTCATGTTCGTTCAATTGAGAGCATTATTCAAGTCATCGGTATTGATCGAAATCCAGAGTCAAATTTTTGCAAAACTACATCCACATTCAACACATGAGAGGTGGCAGAAATGTGTGAAAAATTCAAAATTTTTCGAATGGGTCAAAACCATTTAAGCGGAGCCACAAGCTCAAATATCCATAGAAAGTAGTATTGACACAATTTAAAACAGAACAACCGAAATATCAGCATAAAGCACGAGTAGCACACAAAAAAGGTGTAGGCCTCACCCTACCACAATTAAAATGTGTTTTTCCTCAAATTCAAGTAGTAAGTATCCAACAGTTAAAGTAAAGAAAGAATAGAGAAAGAAGTAAAAAAGGGATCTTGTCTAGACGATTGCCCTATCTGTCGGGGCACTGTTGTCTGATGCATTAGCCTGAAATTCGACAATGGTCCCCAGATTGTCACTCTGGTTCTCATTGTGTTCATTTACCCTAGCTTCTGCATTGATGCTAGTGGCAACCATTCTGTCCACGTCATGGCTTGCCAAGAAAGAATTTATAGCTGTGTAGATTCAACATTTACACAAAGGAATGGTGGGATCAATGGAGACCCTTTTGCTGGAGCTCACTTTCTTACTTTCTCTTCTCTCTTTTGCAAGCTCTATCTTCTCCTCTCTTTTGAAATCTCGTGCTCTTATATATTGGGGTGGCATATCTCTCCTTGCGACCTTAGGTCTAGCCATTTCAGTAACAGACTTTGAGACAAAGTTAGACAATATTTAAACAGGAGCAGGGGAGTCCTCGGTGTAGAATTTGCTTTACCAAAATAGTTGGTAAAATGCGCATCCAATAATTTGGTTCGCTGAAAATGATGTCTATACAAGGGTGCAAACAAAAAGGCAGATAAGAAGGCTTTTCGCGAATCGTCGAGTGCGCTTGGCGTGTCAGACTTACCGCCAAAAGTAAGAGATCAAATTAGTTTAAAGGCAAAATACGGGCATTAGGCAAACCATTGAGCAGTTCGGCGAGTTCGATTTAGCTCGCCAAACTACCCAACGTGTCTATTGTCAACCCATTTCTTTCAAATTCAATCCCGAAACCCTTGAAAATGCAATGTAAGTTTGTACAACACAAATTCAATGAATATCCAATACAATTTTAGCACTCCCAAAGAAAAATAATTCAAATCAGGGCACTATCGAGTGGGATTTTTCCAAATACACAAATATCATCGAACACCAATCGATAATGCATGTGATCCCATTAACTTAGACTCTTGGCAAAGACTTAATCAATATCAACAAAATTATGCAAATGATTGCAATGTTAATATCTTAAATGCTAGGTTCGAGTTACCAACCTTTTCTACCGAATAAATGTTAATGAAGTGCTAGGCAGCAATGCAATCCAAGTCCAAGCACAATTCAACACTAAAATACTATAAAAGTACAAGAAATAAAAGGCTAAAGTGCAGGTGTGAGTTTCATAGGACGAAGCACTAAGAGAAAGTGAATGAAATAGAATTTCTAAACTTGTGGCTTGTAAAAATAGTCCAATTTCTTCCCATTCGGCGATGTCAGTCAAGTTAGCCAATTCACTCGGCGTAGCGCCAAGTGTCTCATTTCTTCGCCAATTATGATAGGATCTGCAACTAATGTGAGGATTCTAATCACCGATTTTCATCGAGATTGCTGACATGGTCGGCGACGCACAAGTAATTTTCTTTAGACCATTGAGTTTTACAGGATCCAAGCTGGCAGTGCCTTGATTCAGACGGTGGAAAGAATTGTGTCAGTCGATCTTGTTTACGATCCGCCAACTGGACCTGTTACTTGCCTCATTATACTATTTCGATCACCTCTTTTACTTTAACTTGTACAAACAACACACCATTATTCTACTAGTAATTAAGAAATACTTAAAGGGTTTTGGGTTGCCTCCCATACAACGCCTTAGTTAACGTCATGGCATGATGCAAGTCGACCTTTAAACCTCACTCTTGAGGTTAGCCATAGTATCACTAGGCAAACCTCCTTGTTGTCTCGAATTGAGATAAGACGAGATATGATCCATTTGGGTCTCTAACTGCTTGATCGAAATTGAATGAGAGGTGACAGTCTGGCTGAGGGTAGACATGTCTTCTTTCATGCCTTTCGTCAATTTGTTTGACCCTTCAACATTATTTAGAAAACACGAGAGCATATCCTCGGACCTACCACCTTGCGAATCCTTGGGCTTCTGACGCTCTTTGGGAGGCACATATCTATCCTTCTCCCCATCTTTCAAATTTTGATTACGGTCCATCCATTCACGATCTCGATCCTTCCAGCCGTCGTCTTTAACCCATCCTTAGTTACCACCCTGACTTGGGTTGTTTGAATAATAGTCCCCACTTTGGTTAGCTAGAAAATTTACTTCCTCGCCATACATGGCTTCAAACTTCATCTCCTCAAGACTCGTACCTCCGACACCCACAGCATTGACACCACGGGCACCAGCCCCCATGACATTTTTGGATAAAATGTCAAGCTGTGTCATGATCTTGGCCATGATTTGGTCTCTCTCATTATCTTTTTCAACCTGTTCCTTCGATAGTTATGTACCACGCCCTGTTGATGGTTATCATGCCATCGAAAAGTTGAGCTGCTACTATATATGGTTGTTGCATTAAGCCTCTGGGCGAGAGTTAGTCAGCTACACCTTTGTTTACTGAGTCTAGACTCCGATAGAAGTCTTAAAGAAGCACATTATCAGGTAGACTTTGGTTTGGGCATTGTAGCACCAATTTCTTAAACTGGAGGCAAGTTTTGTGCAGAGACTCCACATTCATATTCTTAAAGCTTTGGATGCTATCCCGAATAGTCATCATCTTTGAGGGAGGGAAAAATTGCACATTAAATGTGGTGACCAACTCCTCCCACGATGTGATCGGGTGATGTGGCAACTGAGCTAGCCACTTTCACGCCTTCCCCATCAACGAAAAAGGGAATAGCCTTAGTCGAACCATCTCCTGAGAGATGTTTTTGAATGAGAATGGTCCACACATATCTATAAAGTTTCTAAGATGCTCGTGTGGGTCCTTATGAGCTAATCCATTCAAGAGTCCCTTTAGTTGAAAGGGTTGCAACATGGTGCTCCATACGTGGAACATCGTATTTCCCTTTGCTTGAGGTATATGGATGGCTCCAACACCTCCCATGAGATGTGGATCATTGATGTTGGGCTCTTGAACATTCTTGAGGTTTTCGATGTCCTCTTGGTGGCCCACTTGTCTTCCGTTACTACCATTAACACTCGTGCTTTTTGAAATATTTACACAATTAACAGAACAAAACTAAAAATTAAATTAGTAAACTACCACTAAGAAGAACAAAAATTCTAATTAATCTAAAAATTCTTAAATAACACCAGTCCCCGGCATCGGTGCCATTTTGATGCTTATCGCGACCAACGACACTAACCTACGGTACAAGTGTCAACGATCGTCGATAATATAGTAACCCAACCAAGTGTTGGGATCGTGTCCCAAGGGAGTGATTTTGAGAATTAATAGAAAAATAAAATAAAGATCTAATTAGTCATAGCTAAAGACATTATGAGTAAAAACATAGTAAATTAAAGGAGAGACACAAATGTGCCAAATATCAAATGGGATTTGTCACAAGTGTACTAAAAACAAAAAAGTTAAAAGGGGAGAGCAAGTATGGGGAGAAGTTCTTGGGGTGTGACCGCAATATAAATTAATATAAATCGTTGAGTACATTCTTTTGATAGGAAATTTGCAATCTAATAGTGACTAGGCTAAGTTTTAGATGGAAATAAATTCCCTCTCGGGCAACTTACCCTGTTTCAAATGAGTTCCTCTCAGACACCCATTAGTCGCATGAAGGCCAGCCTACGCCTTAACCCACTCACTCTCTCGATCTAAGTGTCAGGATATGGGACTAGGGTTTACCCTCTTGGGCTGAACCTCATCTCGACCCAATCCTTAGGCCATCAGTCTAGCGATCTTGGTTTTGCGACCTCTCTCTCGAGCAAGCTGAAAACACATGGGTGGTTTTGTATTTGCAACTACAAACCCATTAAATGAGTTTGCATTCAAATGGGTATGAAGATATAAGTCTTATTACAAGCCACGAATGAAGAATCCAAGAGACCTAACTCCAATTCTGGAAGATGAAACCCTCTTCTTCTTCAAGTCTCCAAAACCCTCTCAAACGTAGAGCAAAAATATCAAAAAAGTACTATTCTATTGTGAAAATTATAATAGTTGTCCAACACTCTAAAAATTAATAAAGAGTTTAGTATTTATAGACTTCAGAAAATAGTTTCGACGAGGTTAGTCGGAATCACTGATTAACTCAGCAATTCACCCTTTGGTGTAGTTTGTCACCGTCTTGCACTAGCCTTCAGCATCATCGTGCTATATGTCATTGGACGATATTGTATTCCTCCGCGAAATTATCTGGTGAAATGCCAATTGCTCCTTTCAACGTCTTTTTGATCACACTCCTTCACGGCTTTGCATACTGGAACAAAAGGCGGAGTCCGTCCCTTTGGTGAATTGCCAAGCGTGCTTGGCAATGCTCAGGCTTCAGCTTCTTCGTACTTTTTAGCCTTTTTGTTCCTTTTTGCACCTAAGTGTCCATGCTTCTACTAAACCATCAAATGACTGCAACTTAAGTATTTTCATCAGATATTTAGAATAAATAAGCATTTGAGGACACTATTTCTATTAAGACAAAGCCTTAAATGAGTCCAATTTGTGGACTTATCAACTGCTCCTGTAGTTTGAATGAACGTTCATGCGTATGTCATTCTAATCAATCATATTATCATTTGGCATGTAGTGACTATCGTTTTTACTACTATGGTAACTCATGGTTTATGCCAATAAATCAAAAACCACAATATCAAGCAATAATCTACTACAACTAAACAAATTACAAAGTAATTTTTCAAATAGAATTCTTAGCAGTCACTACCTAGCAGCGGCACAATTTTTTATAATGCTCAAATTAACCTAAAAACATTAATAGAATGAGTAGTCATTGTCAATAAAAATAAAGAACTAAGAGTCCGTCAAAATCCCACATAGAATGATATAGTGCAAGGAATTGTATCAAGAAATTAAGAATGAAAATCAACTCATTTGGAGCAGCTAATAACAATGGGTGGATTATTCCACAAATTTTTCAGAATAGATTTTGGTATCAAAAGCTAGAATAAAAATAAAACTTCATAAATTGGTGTAATTAACAATAGTTTAGGGTTAGAGGGATTGGAAATCTATGTCACATAGGGGTAATTGTGTTGTTTTTCAATAGTGATAAACATTCACGGATATCTTGGGTCATCATCAATGACACCAATCTTCTTTCAATCTCACAACATCAGTTCATAGAATCTCCTTTCGGTCTCATCTATCTGCATAACTAACAACCTATTAACTTAGGCCTTCTCTCTTTCGAGCAAAATTAAGGTAAATAGATTCGACCCATAATCCCTTTTTAAAACAAACTGCAGACATCAAACATAAATTGCATGTATCAAACTAATTACCCACTCTAAATTAATCTCTTTCTAGGATCAATCAAAGATATGAAGTAGGAATAAGTTTTAAACCTTAACACGTAAGTTAACCCCATGCTAATTAACTCAAATCTATGGATGTACAACAATAAAGAAGAGCAAAACATAATATCCACAACATTAAATCAACACTTAACCACATAATTGCACCCCCTAGACATGGGATTTTAACTAACCGTCACAAAATGTAAAGAAATTATACCTACTATGATAGCATCTATGCGTGAGATGAAATTAAGGCATTATAAGCAACACTCACTTTGATTTAAACTTCCAATTGTCCATTCTAAAGAGCAAAATTGAAAACCCAAAAACTAAAGATGTTATTCAAAAGGAAAAATACTTCTCACTCTAAAATTAAAACTCTCATATTAGGACTAACTCAAAACTCCCTCTAAAACTTCTTATTTATCTCTCTTTTGGGCTCTTTATAATTACCCAAAATTCACTGCGTGACCACTTTGGCCATGTTAGTCGGGCTCGCCAATCATATTAGATGGATTGTCATTTTATTCTTAGTTCGCATTACTGTTGCTTTAGGCTTCAAGTGTTTGAACCTCAGTCAGCGAGCTCATTTGATTTTTTCTTTCACATTCGGCAAATACCACCTTTATTCGCCCTTTAAGACTTCACTTTTCCTCCAAGTTATGTCACCTTTGGTGATGGTGAGCATGTTCACCCTTTGTTTTTTGTGAGTCACTGTTTCTATTTAAGTTTGCCGACTTGCCTCAATTAAATAAAATGGTGAGTAATAACTTTGGGCGAGGTCGTGCTTGTTGGGTGATATGTCATTCTTGTTAGGTGATCAATTGTGTAAGGTTTACACTTCTTTCTATGTTCTTGGCCTTTTCTTTCAAATATTCATCATTTCCTTGTCTCTTAGCCTTCATAGCTACAAATCACAATAATATCATTAGAATAAGACAAAATTAGGCATTGAGGATAATAATTGTTGAGTTAGATATGCCTCAAATGAGTGTAAATCTATAACTCATCATGAACCTATGAGTACACTGTGATTTGTGTGTTGATACAACACCTGTTCTTTCATTGTTGAGTAGAGGGCATCTTCTAGCAGCTCATATGATACCCTAATTAAGGGATACTTGAATTCAAATCCAAAGGTGAGCTATTCTTTCATGGTTTTATGTGTTCTTCAATCATTTAACTATCCATCTTTTTAGACAAAACACTTTACACTATTAGACTTATATATTTAGTTGTGGAATTGCATCTCTATTATCTAGTCTATAGAGACTCAATTCCTTAGTTGTTTGAAAACTCCTTTCCTTAGCTCTATATCATTAACTTATTACTATAAATGATTTGTTGGGTTAAGGTGTCGGTTGGTAGTTTTTTATCCTACCTGTAGTTCAGTATGAGTGCTACTCACGATGATCTGCTTCATTACACTTCTAGTCTAAGGGTTGGCTTATCTATTGGTGAAATTTAATTGGCATCATCATCGTTCTTGATTTCGGATCGTGACACAATTGCTCGGCCTGCAAACACTCCCTTCATGTTTAACAATTAAATCATAGTACTTGTATCAAAAGTTTATAAAACATGTAGTTGATATAGGACTTTTGCACGAGTTACTCTTAAATCAACCATAACAACATCATTATCATCATCATCCACATTAAAGCGTGGCACATATATGGGTTATTGTTGTGGCAGAGTCATATTCCCTGTCTACTTGGGCTGATTATTCTGAACATTCTTTCTGGCTTGCTCATCACATCTAGCTTGCTCGTTCAAAGCATCGTGATGATAAACCTCATCCCTTTTGGCATGTCTTGCAATTGCAGGTCCACGTTGTTCATCTTTTATCCGAGCTACCTCTATTTTGCATGCCCTTTGTCATCCCTCGGGCAAATTTCTAGTTATAGTTTTATCTACCATTTCAAGAATATTGTTTTTGACCATTTTTCTCTAAGTGTTTTAAAGCTCAAAATGTAGTGGAATCAGGGAACCTCCTTCACTCCGAGTGTTGGTCATAAACAAGTCTGTGACCTAAACAAAAGAAAAAAAAACTGAAATAAGGACTAATAATCAATAAACATAATAAATCTAATTCAGAAACCATATTTCTCACAAACAAAAACAATATACGCCCAAATTACACCTCAAAAAAAAGTATAAAGTGGTTATTTTTAAAAAAGTAGAACATAACCAATGTTAGGGTTGATCCTACCAGATATATAATTTTGAGCAAAGCCAATTGTTTCTATTTACACTCTTAGTCGTATTGTTTCCGAAAGGTGTGGGGATATTGTATAATAGGCAATCTTTATGTTAATCACAAGTAATCAAACTTACTGAAATTCTAAGTTTTAAGCGTCAAAACTGCTATAAAACTACGACAGACCACTTCTATGTCAAAAACTCCCATCTAAGTATTGAAATTCATCCCTAATGATTTCCAATCATTCTTAAGGCCAAATGACTTAACTTTAAGCTCAAAAGGACATGTAAGGCCACACAGACATAAACAAATTTGGGAGGTGTTATAGAAAGGTGGGGTTGAGACTTTAGATTCATCATTATTTAATCACTTTTGCCTATCATTTTGATTTTATATTTGGGTGTCTTATCTATCAATGGATGAGAATGTGTTTCATCATGATCTTTGGGATTTTTGTAATACAAAAGTGATTTTTGCTTGTAACAAAAAATGTTTCCATGGAAACTGTGTTCAAGAAATTAAAACTAATGATATTTTTAATTCTAGAAAACGTCTCCCTTCTTAATGAACCCGTGAATGGAATAAACGACAAAAATATACCTTTTTATTTACTTAAAGAAAGAAAAAAGTAATTAATAGATCAGAAAATTAGTCGTAGCAAAAACAACTATATGTCGGTCCTTGAGTTATACATATATTCTAGTTTTACTACTATAAAGTTCTAACTAAACATCATTAGTCTTCAATTAATCATGTGATTTTAATCCGTCAAACGAACAAAAATTAAAAAATTAACAGAATTATTAATAATAAATACATTTAGTTTTTTTTAAAAAAAAAAAATAGAAAATGATGTACAATCCAATGTTAAATTCTCAAAGACTCATTTCTCTCAGAGTTCTTCCGATATTAAACACAAAAAGTCACTGGTCATTTACCAATGTTCAATGTCATATTTTTACTTCAAAGTCTTGAGTTAGTGTTTTCAATTTTTTTAGTAACTCTAATTTCTGGAATTCTTTTGGTTGAATCAAATCGTTGTACGAATTTTTTAATGTATACATAATTAATATAAAATTCAAAATTAAAATTTGAACAAGAAAGATAAAAATACAGCAAATATCCTAACAATGTTGATGATCAATCACGACATGTTTAATTAATAATAAGACAAAAGTTGCTCCCGGGAAAAGCCATTAACTAAACTGAAGCACATATGTTAGTTCAAAATTTGGTAGAGAAAAAAAGAAAATGTAAAAGAATACATATCTTGATGAAAGGCCATAAAACAAAGATGGAGGAGAGGGGGGGGGGGGGGGGGAGAGAGAGAGAGATAGAGGTGGGGAATAATTTTTATTAAATCAATTTCATTGGATGGGATGTGTTGATATAACTGTTGTTCCTATCAATAGAGGCTATCCTTGAACAAAATTTCATTCACTTGTTTTTATTTTTATTTTTTAAAAAATAATTTAAATCAATTTGATAAGTATTTGCATTGGATGGGATGAGTTGATATCGCTGTCTTTCCTATCAATGGAGGCTATCCTTGGACAAAATAACTTTTTTCTATTTTATTTTTAGTTTTAAAATAATTTTGAGGTTTTAAAAATAAATAATTTTGTTTAATATTCAACTTGTGTTAGTGTGAGGATCAAAACCAAATGATTTAGTTAATTAAATATTAATTATGTAAAATAGAATTGTATAGGAATTCAATCTAGACTTAACATTTAATATATGGGCTAAACCACTATTTAAACAAATTCATTGACCATTGTAAGAACTATATAACACCCCTAACAGGGTTAACTGTGTCTATGATAAGTTCAGGCTTCTATATCGAAAATGAATTTTTTGTATCTGCTATTATTTTTGAAGGAATAAAAATTTAGTGGCAACTGGTTATTTCGGTATGGTAGAATAACACATCGGTCTTAGAAAGGGATAATTTTAGAAAGAGCTAAATTAGAAATAGCCAATTTGAGATTTATGTAGGTTATTCTTAAACTGTGAGTTTTGAGTCAACTTCAACGACCATAACTTTTAGCATATGTTGATTTAGAGGGCCCATACGATACAAAACAAAGATATTTGAGTACTTTTTCCAACGCCACTATGTTGGCTAAATTCTGAGTTCGGATGAGGGAGATATGCCAGTTTGAATTCATCCTGTCTGATTAAGGAAATTCATCCTAATTAAGGAGGGGTATTTTGGTCTTTTCCTTACCCCCTACTTTAAAGGTGTTTTTCACCCAATTAAGGGTCAAAGCTGATTAAAATCAATAGACACCCAAGTCTAAAGAGTTCAATAAACAAGCACTAAGTTCAAGAGGAGAAAAATGGAGAAAAAGTTGAAAGCTTCAAGCGTTCAATATTCTTGCAAGCTTTGAGGAATTTCACCATGGATTTGATCCTTACGAGGTATGTAAGCTTTCATAGTGATGGGTTCATTCACCCTCACGTCAATCATGAGTTTCTTGACTAAATTTCGTCCATGAAAATCCATGTATTGAGGTTCTTGATGAGTTTCTTTAGGTTTCGTTCTTCATTCTTTGTAAATGGGGTTTGATGAGTTCTAGAGGCGAGGGTTTTGAGTTTGGGGGGGTTGCTCTTGAGGAGATTTGAGTATATTTTCATTTAGTTTCTTGGGGTTTATGAATCTAAGAGGGTTTTAAATGAATCAATCAATTCTAGTTGAATTAGGGAAAAAACTCGAGAAGAAAAACTCGTCAAAATTTTCTAGAAAAATGCTGGGCTCCCCACTCCTGATGCACTGGCTGGCCTGGCGTGCTGTGCCACCCCTGCGCCATAAAGTTTTAGGCCACTTTTCTTCTTCTTTCTAGATTTGCACTCGTTCCTTTGAGTAGAAACTTCATTCCCTTATAATTCCTAGATATTTAAACCTTCATTAATCATCTAGAGATCTTATATGTCATAAACCATATCTCTTGAATTCACATTTCAAATTCAAGAAAAGATTAAAAGTCAAGTTTTAGGGAACCTGTCGAGTCATTTTGAGAAGTCTTTTACAAACCTTTAAAACTTGTTTTAAGACTTGAGTGCTCAAGTATGAGGATGAGGAGAGTTGAATTCATGTTTTTAAAATGAATATAAGAGTACTAACTATTCCCAAGAGTAGATCATTTTACATTTAAAATGAGAAGAAACTTCAATTTCCTAATGAATTCATGAGGAGTTTTGAGCACTATATCTTTTAAGAGAACCTTTTGAGTAATAATCTCAAAGTTTGAGGATAAGGAATGTTTTTAAACATATATGTATGAGTTATATTATTTGGAGTAGTATTGAACACTGATATGAGGACGAGTTCAGACAACTCAAAGTCCTCATTAAACATGTACACCAACATAGGTAAAGGATCATACTTTTTAGATGATTCCTTGGTATTTATAAATATAACTTAGTGAGTCCACTTAGTTGAGGATGTCCTATACTCCAGAAAGGTATATGATAGTTTAGGCAGTGTGGGCGAGACACTGTATCATCACATAGCACATAGTGAAGGTTGTCAGTTAGAGAATCTCTCAAATAAGAGTAAAATATTTATTATTATATTTTTAAATACATTGAGTTATTGTATGTTTTTTTAAAAGTTTTCTTTATATTTCATCATTATTGTTGCTTTTATATTGAACTCAGTTGAGTTTTTCTGAGTTTGAGTATCTTTTAGTATCCTTGAGTATACTTGAGTTGAGTTGAGGTGTGTTGAGCAGAGATAAGGTGAGTATGTTCTTCCTTTTTATCAGTTCAAGCTTATTTTTGTTCTTTAGAGTTCCCTTTGCATGATCGTACATTCCATGTACTGACACCATTTGACCTGCATATCTCATAATGTAGTTACAGGTAACCAGGGTCATCAACAAGTGCTCCGTTGGTACCATTTGCAGCATAAAAGTTGGTTTGGTGAGTCTCGCTTCTAGAGGATTCCACTTTTATTTTAAGTCTTATTAAGATGCCTTGGGTTTTGTCCCAAGGTCTATCATAGTTATTAGAGTCTTCATAGATAGTAGTACTTGAGGTGTCTTTACCATTTCCTTTGTGATATTTAAATACTTGAGTGGAATAGTTATGTTATTGAGTATTTTAGACTTTATTGAGTTAGATTGATTTTTAGTAATGATTTTGTTATGAGTTGAGTTACATTTGAGGTGTATTTATTTTTGAGTAAGTCTTCTCCTAAGAGTTGAGCAGGCCAAGGGTTGGGGCTAGCAACAGTTCTCAAGTCCAGTTACGTCGAGGGTGAAAGCTACGAGCGTGAAAAACTTGGTATCAAAGCAAATAGTTCATGTGTCATATCTCGAGGCTACACCCTTGACGTAAACATGGGAAATAGGATCACGAGTGACCCCAAGCTAACCAGGAACTGTCATATCATCAGCATACTTAAACAACTAAACCACAGATACTATGTGGAATCTTAAATCATAGGATAAAATGAATTATAGGGAAAACCAAATACTTGTCTGAATATATGAATAGTGAATAAGAGTTAATGATACTAAACATTCACCCCAAGCTAAAGTTTAATCCAAAACTATGTCTGAAATATGCCTTTAACTGACTAGATATGCTGGGACATACCCCCAGCTAACTCTTGCAAAACTGAAACTGAAATGAAAGACTGAATGTAAAAGAACATGTATATCGTCCTCTGAGAGTAAGGACTCACCATTGATACTGTCGAACGGGGATTGGGACCCGATCTACACATGATTTGAATGTTTAGGACCTGAACCTACATCACAAAAAGATGTAACACAGAGCATGTGTAAGTACTTGAAAGGTACTGAGCATGCAGAATAGGATAAAGTTGAACAAAAATATAACTGAACAAAGAATATTGTGCAATGATATAATCTAAATATGACGAAGATACTGAAATATACTGAATACGAACTAAACTTAATGCAATGACCACATAAATAACATGCAAAAACTGAATACTGAAATATATATGAAAACTTGGTCAAATGAACTAGAGTCTGACTGTGGGAGCTACTGTTAACCTACATAAAACCACGTGAGGTTAACGTGGAGTATGACGTATAAGCCCTATAGAGAGGACCCAATATACCTTGTAAGGGGTTTAAAGGTATTACTAGCGTGATTACTAAAATTGATGCCCAATAAATGAGACTTATAAACCTTTGGGGGCATGTAGTTTAAGGAATATGAGGGTGATTGATCTTAGTCCAACTCAATGTTAAGCCTACTCCCAACTGGAATGTGTACAATACAACCTAAGTGAAATAAATTGGATAGCTCAATATTCATACATGCTAATTGAAAATGCATCATTTGAATATCTGTCCTAGCTAGTTTAATTCCTGAACTAAATGAATCTACGCAACTAAGGTTCTGAATTTCATGCAAGACGCTAAGAAATAATGTTACGAAGAGATGAAAATCTTATTTTCAACATTACAATAGCTAAATCATAACAATTATGTGAAGTTCAAGAAACTCTAGGTCTATGCAATATATTAAGGAATCAAGATTCTAACTGAATTATGGGGACCTAGTGGATGAAGGGAATCTACTTGTGAAATCCCACATAATAAGTGACAAATTCCACAGAGAAATCTTTAGATTTTGGGGCTTAAACTGAAGGAAAATTGATGCATGTTCTTGAGAAAGCTATCACTTTTTTCTTCTCTTTTTGCTCTAACTTAGAATTATTTTTCAGATAATGAATAGCATTGGGTAAGTTCTGACTAATACTAGGGTTAAATTTACCAAAATGACATAGTTTAGGGATTAAACAACTTAGTTTAGATGTCCAACACGTAGGGGAAAATACAAAAGTATCCCTAACTTAAAAGTTGTCTGCGCCAACGACGGGCTTGATGGATGGCCCGTCCTGTCAGTCCTCCATTTGGCTTCAAAGGGCTAAAGGATAGGGGTCAGAACCACGAACCTGGACCATGGACCATGGTCCCATATGCAGTCTGTAGGATCTACCGTTGGTGAAGACTTGGCTGAAATTTTGAGGAGTTATGGGGGAAAGTTGAGGTAGCCAACCACGGAGCCCACCTTTGGTCCGTGGGTGAAACACACTGGAAATTAGTAGGCTAAACTAGAGCTTATCTTGAGGGTTAGAGTCATGAATGTAATTCCCCGTACTTTAAAATAGAGGATTTCGTGTTAGAACTTCAAGGTATGACTACCAAGGACTAACCATGGGTCCTTTAGGAGGACCCTTGAAACTACACTACCCTATAGTAGTGAAACATGGTAGGACCCATGCCCCATGGGTGGGTCCCCACCCCGAGAGTTGGGTCGTAGGTCAAAGCCTAAAAATTAGGCTCTCTGAACCCCAAACAACGCTTCACCAATACACACACGTCGTGGGTCCAACCACAGCTTATAAGTGAGGCTCATGGATGGGGACCTAGAAGCTGATTTTTTGTGGTTAAGTTAGGGGCACTTTGGGGTTTTCTAGTTTTAATTAATATGAAGTGGTGCTGTTTTAGCCAAATTTATATCACCTTTATAAGGATTTAAATCCCCTAAACTAAGTCATCTAACTCATTATTTTTAAAACTCAAATCAATTCCCAAAACATCTTCCTCTCTAAAAATTTTGTCTAGAAAACTTAAAGAAGAAGAAGAAGATGGGTCAATAAGCAAGGTATTTACATAAAATTTATAGGGATTTGTGATTGAGGTATGTTGGTTTTCATCCATGGGTAGCTTTCACCCATGAAGCCCTTTCAAATTCTTCAATTTCAAATTGTAGTTTTCCCTAATTTGCTAGGGTTTTCTTCATTCACCATGGGTTCTTTGACCTAACGATCTGAATGGTTTAATTATGTTTAAATATGCATAAATTGATTATCTACAATGCTTTTATGATTCTTCCCTTATGAACCCATGGAAATCCCCATATTTCTTTAAATTGTGATCTCAGAGGTTTGATTGTTGATTGTAAAAGAAGAGTTTTATGATCTAATGTATGAATTGATAGAATTACATGAAATTATCACGCAATCCCCCTAATGCTTAAAATCTAGATTTGGTGATTGATTGAACCTTGGAAGGGCAAAGTGTGATTTCATGCATGATCTTATGAAACTTATATAAGTGATATGAAGGTACTTTGAAAGTAAAGTGCAAATGTTAATTGTGTTTTTGTGTTGTTGAAAGGCTATTCTCATGAAACACTTACAACCATGATGTGAAAGGTTTTCTCACATAGAAAGGATTCTTAGGTTAAAAGGCTATTCTCACCTAATTGAATCAAAGAATAAGAGCTATCCTAATGAACTAACTTGGATTGGTTGTCAAGGACATTCTTCCATGAGACATGAGTTAATTAAGACTTAATAAGCATTCTGTGGAAATTATGCTTAGCACTGAGTGGATACTGATAATGAGATGGAAGCTCTCTCGTTAGTAGAGGTCAGGTTTCTAGGAGAGGTCTCATGAGATGGAATCTCTCTCGTGAGTAGAGGCGGGGTGTCTAGTAGCAATCTCTGTATCCCATAAACTATGTGCCTCCATAGGTTTTATAGCTAGTGGATCCACCTAAGCTAAGAGTTTATGGTTCAACCTTAGGCAAGTAGAACAATCCTTTTCGGTGTGGGAGACACCAGGTGATCATGTTTAAGTTCACATGGTCTCTATGTTGGTGAAGGCTATTTTTCCCACAATAAGAACATGAATAATAAACTATGGTTACTTAAGAGACTTTGATTATGAGTTCAAAGGTTTTAAGATGTTATTGACTTATGTTATCCATGATTATGACTCATGACTTTTATTGTTATATCTGATGTTCAAACAAGAAAAATTGCATGCTTTTAAATGAAATGTCCCTTTTTACAAGTTTTTAATGTTTTCATGCATAGCTACCAAACTTAGTACATTTTTGTGCTAAACCCTACTCATTCCACATTTGTCCCAAGTGTAGGGTCCGGTTCTCGAGGTGATCATTATAACGGCTAAAGCTTGGAATTGTATATATTCCGAGCTTGTTGATGAGTCCTCATGGTTGGAGGTTGACTTTTTCTCATGATGTAGTTTCCTTTATTGTATTTCCATTTTCGGACATGTTATATGGGCTAGGCCCTATTTCATTCAAAGTATTATAATACGTTGCTATATTGGGAGAATATTGAGTTAGGGTTTCAGAGAAGAGAAAAGAAGAAGAGAAAAGAGGAGAAGGAGCAAGAACCATCAAGTTCTTCAAGAATCGCTTGTGGATTTCATCAAGGGGTGATCCCTAAAAGGTATGTCAGATCACATAGCATTGCCCATTAGGTTAGTTCACCCATGCGCCAATCATGTTTTATTTTAGTTAATTTATGTTTTTGAAGGTTTAGAAATGGAGTTCTTGATGGGTTTTGTTGAAGTTATATTGAGTTCTTGATTCGTTAAAATTGTTGAGGAGTTGTTGATCCAAGTTCATCATTTTAGGTGTGAATTCAAATAGAATCTTACATATATTGATGGTGTACTTGATTCTAAGTGTTTGGCGAAAGAACCAAGTGAAAATGGGGGGTTTAGAGATGAAAAATGAAGACGAAAAGTTGGAGTGCAGCTTGGGCGACACCTCTTTTAGAGCCCCAAGAAGGGACCTCTGAAGTTTGGACTCTGCTACGCCGCGCCAGACAGAGCACCCCACCCTTTCCTCTAAAATTCAAAGGCTGGTGCCCCGAGCCTCTCAGGGACTCCAGTTCTTCCCATCCCCCCCCCCCCCCCCCCCATCTTTTAGTACTCATTCCTTAACAAACCTATGTATGTTTTTTAGTTGATTCTAACACTCTAAGGTACGTCTAAAAATCATGTAATAATTCATAAACATGAGATCATGAACCTTGAATCCATAATCCAATTCAAGAAAAGTTAAGATCAAATTCAAGAGAAGTAAGAGTCAAGTCAAGAAAAGTTATTAGAGTTTTCCAAACAACTTTTCCAAATGTTTTAATTTTGTTTTAAGACTTAAACTTCAAGATGAGTAAAGAGTAAGGAGTAAAGATTGAATTTCATTTCTTCAAGAGTATATAGGGACTATATATCCAAAGAGTTTAAAATGTTTTTAAACTTAAACAAGTAAGGAAACATTGATTTTCAAAGAGCCTTTGAGCTAGTTTTGAGAAAAGAGTAAACGCTTTCACAATTAACCAAGAGAGGAAACTTTGATTTCCAAGATAGCCTTTGAGCTATGTGTTTTTGAGCAAATATCTCAAATCACAGAGAGAAGTATGTTTTAAAACATAATAGCTAGTATTATATTTTGGGAGTTGTATTGAGCACAAATATGGGGGAAAGTTCAGAAAACTCCCAGCCCCCATAAACCATGTAATAATCAAGGGTAGAAAAGGGTCATACTTTTTAGATTATTCCTTAGCGCTTTTAAGCATAGACTTGTAGATTCACTTGGTAGTCAGGTTCTATATGCTCGGAAAGGTTAGGACAGCGCTGGCAACATGAGGCAAACTGTTGTATCATCACAATAGCTCTTATGGGATAGTTGTCGGTTAGAGAAACTCTCACAAAAGTATTTGTATTCTTATATACACAGTTTAATTATATTATTACATACATTTAAGAGTTATATTGTATCTTTGCATACATACGGAGTATTATTTTATTTCTAAATACACATAGTTAACATCCATGTTTTAAAAAGATTTTCTCTATATTGAACTTTTTTATACTACTTTATATTTAAATGAGCTCGGTTAAGTTGAGTGGAGCTGAGACATGTAACTTCTTCAGTTCCTTTCAAGCGTATGTCTTCTTTTAGAATTCCCCTCGCAGACTCGTACATTCAATGTATTGATGCCATTTGGACTGCATATTTTAATGATGTAGATACAGGTTACCAGGATCAGCATCCAGTGCATCGTTAATTCTAGTTGAGCTTCAGAGTTTGCTGGTGAGCCTCCTTGCTTTCGAAGGATTTCTTTTTATTGTTTTTTAGTATTTAGTTCATTAGGATGTCGTGGGTCTTGTACCGACGTCCATCTTAGTTGTTTAGAGGCTTAATAGACAATTAGTAATATTATTCCTTGAGTGTTTCTATTTCCTGTTTAGATAGTTGAGACTTGAGTTGCCACTTTTGCTAGTGAATCTTATTTTAATACATTCTAAGTTTATTATTGAGCAATTCATTTTACTTTTAAAGTATCTATATCATGAGTAAGTCTTCCACTAAGTATGTAAGCCAAGCCAAGGGTTCGTTTGGGGCTATCAATGGTTTTTGAGTGCTAGTCCCGCCCATGGTGTAGGCTCAAGGCGTGATAGTGGGATTAGACGATTGTCATCTCATCTATTTTTGGGCCATGATAAATGGTATCAAGGCCCCTGGTTCATAGGTCTCACATATATAGACAAGTCTAAGTATATTATCAAGGATTGATACATTGGCGTTTGTACCTTTATTCAGGAGGTTATGGAGACTATTAGGAAAATTCCTTTTATTTCATTCCTTCTTATCGTTCGTTGGTAACTTCATTAGTACTGTGTTGTTACGTGTTCTTTTTATAGATGGAAAGGACTAGAACTACTATTTCTAGTGGTAGACAAAAGGTAGTCCCTATGGCAGTTGTTTAGACCTAGTCAGGGGTACGGGCAGAGCTAGAGGTCGTGCCTATGGATTGACACCAGCCAAAGGTCATGCATGTGGAGCGCCACCAGCCACAGGTTGTGGTAGAGGTTTATTCAGATCCATAGGTTGAGGTTAGAGAGAACCAGGTTCCTCCAGAATACGGAGCTGTATCTTTCCTTAAAGATACCATTTTTAGGGTGTTGAGTGTGCTCAAGATCTTCACATAATGTGGTGGTTTGCCTACAACACCACATGGCTCTCAAACCTCAAAGCAATGCCATGCTCCTGTCATTTGACATCCGATGGATCAATGGTGAGTGGTAGATTTACACTCATTTGATGTCTATTTAGCTCAATTATTAGCATCCTCAATGCCTAATTTTTTCCAATTCTAATGAAATATTGATGATTTGAAGCTATGAAGGAAAATAGACAAGACAAGGATTAATGTTTGAAAGAATGGAAAAACATGCAAAAAGAAGAGCAAACTATACATTGTTGATCACTAAACGAGAAAGGCAGATTGCCAGGGAGGATGACCTCGCCAAGAAGGAATTGGAATAGTACTTATGTCTATTGAAACTCCAATAGAGAAGGAGATGTGCCAAATGAGAAAGTCGGCCTTGTTGATCATCAGTAAAAATGATAGAGAAATACAAAAAATTGAATGCTCGAAAGACTAACCAAGGTGGTACTCGACGATTCACCGATTGTGAAAGGCTAACTCAAACAAGTTCATTGATTAAGTTTCAAAAACCAAAACACTAAAGAATGAAATGGCAAGCTGATGCACAAGAGGTGATTCACCAAACGAGCTCGGGGTGCCCGACTTATGTTGGCGAATGAGACGCACATTGAGTTTTGGGCCAAAATTTGGTAAACTATAAATAGACCATAGTAGAGAGAAATAAGAGAGTTTTGAAATATAGAAAGAGTGAGAAATATTTAGAGTTTTCAAAGAGAGGACTCTCTGTTTGTGAAGAGCACTTCTAGCTTTTGGGGTTTTTCAATTTTGGTCTTGAATTTTATAAATTGAAGCTGAATCCTAAGTGGGTTTACTTCTAATTACTTAATTTCATGTTACCCATGGAGTCTTTCATGAAAGGTATATTTTCTATGGTTTTTTATGATAGGTGGCTAAAACCCCACTAGGGCTGCAATTACGGGGTTACATATTGACTTGATGTAGTGGGTATTGAGTTATGCTTTGTTTTACTTTTGTTCATACATGAATTTGAGATAATTATCACGAGGTTAGTTTATGAGTTAAGGTGGCAAACCTAATTCCTACTTCTGATCTCCAGTCGATGCTTGAATGAAATTGATTATAGTGGGTAATTAGTTCAATACTAGTTATTAAGGTTTGATGTATGTCTACTTGTTTGAAAATAGAGGTTATGGGTCCGATCTATTTACCATATTTCTCTATCAAAAGAGAGAATAGAGTATGGTATTGGGTTGTTTAGATTA
Source organism: Solanum bulbocastanum (assembly GCA_037074985.1). Taxonomy (NCBI): domain Eukaryota; kingdom Viridiplantae; phylum Streptophyta; class Magnoliopsida; order Solanales; family Solanaceae; genus Solanum; species Solanum bulbocastanum. Next base: position 18,912,260 of record CM073607.1, on the reverse strand, counting down.
GCATTTAGATGAGACTGAAAGGAGATTCTATACATAAACGCTTTGAGATCAAAGATGATTAACGTCATTGAAGATGACCTAGTCTATTCATAAGTGTTTTATCACTACATAGCAGTATAACTACCCCTACGTGACAATAATTTCCAATCCCCATACCCCTATATTGCTTATTAACTTTTAAATTATCCAAAATTCTAGTTTAATTGTGACAATTGATAACAAAATATTTTACTAAATTGGTGGAATTATCCACCCACTTTTTCTTATTATTACAACTGAGCAATTTTACAATACAAATTTGTTGGTTGGAATTCTCTATGATATACCATTCGATGTGGGATTTGACCATGACTCTTCATTGTGTTTTTATTGACTACAAATGTTGTTCCTTTTTATTGTCTTTAAAGAGGACATTTGACCATTATTAGTCAGCCACTAGTACAGTGACATGCTCTAGTTATTTAGGATCTAGAAAGTCCCATCATCGAGGGTGGTCAGGTTCCACTAGTTGGGTTTTAGGGTACACCTTTAGTTGTTTTGATAAAGGATGAGCAATGTAGGTATGAAGGGTTCCAAAAGATGGATTGGTATAAAGAGTGAGGATTCTCATGTGTTCTTGACTACGTGAATGTAGTTACTAGAGCCGGTTGGGTTAGCAGAGTCACATGAAATGTTGTATGCTACACTTCAGTTTTATGTGCCAGTGAGAGAGTGGTGGTGAGTTTATCTAGGGTCATTGTCATTTGGGTATCCTCGAGTGACTTAGGAGATATTCTCCAGTGCAATTCCTGATCACTTCATCCCTTAGAGAATAAAGGAAGAGAGCCTATTGAGATTCGATAATCTGAGATAGGACAACTTATTTGTCACAGAGGATGAGGCTCAGTTTTATCAAATTTTTAGATATTATGTGGACCTTATTCTTTATGAGGTGAAAAGGATCTGTAAATTTTGGTTGATGTACTCTATATGTTTGATAGTGTTTTGGAAATCTTGAGATTGAGCTTCCTTCCATCCCAATGTGAGTGCTATCAAGGAGGTGGAATTGATGGAGAGAGAGGAGTTTAGGGACCCTAAGAGGTCCCATTCACAATGTTAGTTTTCTTGAGCCTCTTCTAGAGACATGTCATCGTATCAAGGTAGTGGCTCCTTCTAGCATAGGAGATCAGTCCATACAGCCTAAACAAACACCTTATGGGTCTTATCGTAATGGTCAAGGTTCATCTGGTTTATAGTAGTAGCCAGCGGGTTGAGGAAGTTCTCTTAGTTTATGCAGTCCATCAGAGCAGTTCTCTGCACTGATGTCTTTAGTTCTAGGGCCCTAGTAATATTGTACGGTAGTGTCCTTTGCAGACTCATTTAGGCCCCGGTGCATTTATTCTACTCTAGCTAGATTGCCAGCACCTCTGGCCAGCGATTAAGATAGAATTCATCAAGGCAGATGTAGTTAGACTTCCAATAGTGGTTTAGTAGCTCTGTAGAGTGGGGGTAGAGTTATCACCTACGATTATAGTGCCAGAGAGGGACACTATCATGCATTCATGGGAGACCCAAGGTGGAGGCTTTTGATGTAGTTATTATATGTATTGCATCGATCTGTATCTATATTATTTTATATAGGATCTACATTCGCTTATGTGTCTTCCTGTTTTACTATTGGGTTTGATATGATGTATAATAGCATTCATGTACCTATTCATGTTTCTACACCCGTGGGTGAGCCCTTAGTGGTGTATCAAATGTGTAGATCCTGTCTTATTTCTTTGGTGGTTATGACACTTAGGTAGATTTGATCATTTTGGGTATGGTAGACTTTGATGTCATCTTGGGTATGGATTAGCTATCTCTCTATCATGTTATTCTTGACTGTAGTTCTAAGACTATGACATTAGTGATGCATGGTATTACAGGGGTTAAGTGAAAGTGTGCTACCATTTCTTACCATAGCAAGGTTATTTCTTTCATCTGTGCTTAGAGAATAGTAGAGAGAGGTCATTTGTTTTACCTAGCCATTATGTGACAATAGTGTTGAGTCACCTCCCATTGACACCATTCCCATGGTTTAGGAGTTCCTTTCTTATCTTCTAGGTGTTCCTCCTAATAGTGATGCTGATTTTTTCTATTGACTTGGTGTTAGGCTCTAAGCTCTTTCTCATGGCCCAGTAGAATTGAAGGGTTAATTCTAGGATTTATTGAGTAGGGGGTTTATTCACCCTAGTGTGTCACCTTAGGGTGCTCATATCTTATTTGTGAAGAAGGAAAAGACTTTGAGAATATTTATAGACTATAGGCAGTTGAACAAAATGACGGTGAAGAAAAAGTATCCCTTTCCACGTATTGTTGGCTTATTTGATAAGCTTCGAGGCATCATTATTATCTAAGATTGATTTGAGATCCACTTACCATCAATTGAATATTAGGGCATGGAATGTCCCTAAAAAACCTTTTCAATACTCGGTATGGCCATTATGTGTTCGTAGTGACATTCTTTGTGTTGACTAACCCCCTACAACATTCATGGAGTTGATGAACGGGTTATTTCAACCTTACTTGGATATGTTTTTGGTTTTGATGATATTTTGGCACACTCAAGGAGTAATGAGGAAAATGTTCGACACTTGAGGATCATACTTCAGAGGTTGAGAGAAGAGAAATTGTATGCAAAGTTCTCAAAGTATGAGTTCTAAATTGGTTATGTGGCATTTCTGGGACAGGTGGTGTCGAAGGAGGATATTAGAGTGGATGTGGAACGAATTGAGGTACTTAGAGGTTTGACGCAACCTACTTCTCCTACTGAGATCCATAGTTTTGTAGGGTTGGTAGGCTATTATAGATGGTTTGTTCATGGTTTCTCCACTATTTCAACCCTATTAACCTGACCGACTCGATATAGTATAGGCTTTCAGTGGTTTGATGAGTGTGAGGAGAGCTTTCAAAAGCTCTATACATTTTTGACTTTTGCTCGTGTTAACTCTACATGAGAAGGATGTGGACATTACATTTTATCGTGTTTCTTTAGAGGTCGATTGTTGTGGTGTCTTGCTGTAGAAGGGAAAGGTGATTGCTTATGCTTCTAGGCAGTTAAAGACCCTTGAGAAGAACTACCCTACTGATGATTTGGAGTTAGTCGTCATGGTCTATGTGCTTTATTCACGGTGTCACTATTTGTATATCATTGGAGTATTCAGTACATCTTCAGAGAGATCTCAATTTAAGGCAATGTAGATAGCTCAAGTTGCTCAAAATACTATGACATGACCGTCTTATATAATCTAGGGAAATAAAATATGGTGGCTGATTCTTTGAGCAAAAATGCATGCAACATAGAGTCTTGCAACATTCAGTGTTGAGGAGAGACCATTGCCTAGAAATGTGCAGGGATTGGCCAATAGTCTTTTTAGGCTACTGATTTTATAGGAGAATGGTGGTTTGATTGAATTAGTTGAGGAACAACCTTCTTTGGTTGAGCAAATCTGTTAGCGTTAGTTTGATGATGAGAAGCTATGCCTTATTGAAGATAGAGTGTTGAGAAAGGAAGCTAAGGAGCCTTTTCTTGATCCTGATAGAGTTTTCAGGATCAGAGGTAGGATTTATGTGCCCAAGGTGGGCGATTTGGTTTTGACAAATTCTGGATGAGGCTTACTATTCTCGATATTCTATGTGATTCATTACATGACCTAGAATTTTTTATCTTTACTTTTACCTAAATGAACCGAGTTTCCTAATATGTTTCCGCATAAAAGTAAGGATAAAACACAATATTTTACGTGGAAATGCCTGGCCCAAAAGGTGTAAAAATCATGTCCTATTCCTTAACAGAATTGATTCCCAATTCCACTAAATATCGACGAGCCAGACCACAAACAAGTTACAAGAATATGTAACCTATGGAATAAAAAAAATAAACTCTATGCTAGTAGAAATCTCCAAGGTATGTGTTCCCAAGTCTTCGAGTTGTCTCCATCTTAAAGACAATAATCCTAATTTAGTTTATAAACATTGAACTACCAATAAATTAAAACTTCAAAAACAAAGAAAATTTCCTAGTACGTAAAATTTTTAGTTGGACTTAGTTCTTCAAAGTATAACTCCAAAGCTCGGAATCACCTCTTTAAAAATCAATATACCAATTTTGTTTTTTCTCATGAAGTGTATGCGTCTTTAGAGACTCTAATCTTCTATTTTACAGTACACCTTGCAGTGTTATTCTTCACTGAGATTCCTAGTGAGTACTAATTCTAATCAGATCCAGACTCTATTATTTGTTGAATTATACTTTTAGTTGGACTCCACCTTCCATCAAACTCCTTTATTTATTAGTGTTGTTGTAGGACTCTAGTTCTCTTCTTCAGTGCCTTCATTGTTTCCCTTTTTATATTGTATAATTATCCATTCCTTGCCTTTTATCTATTTATTCATTCGACCTCTTCTCTTTCTTTCCTTATTTATCTGCACCTTTGGACCATGTTAACTTACATGTTTCAATAATCTGTGTCAATTTATCAAAAGTTCATAATCCCTACAAATTCCCCCTTTTTGATGATGACAGATCCTTGTGTTTATGCATATGCAACGTATGTACTGATAGACATTTAGGCATCGAAACACTAGAATGAAAGAAGTTAATATGTGCATTATAACCATTGCACAACCCTTTTTTCTCCCTTATGACATCATCAAAAAGAACACTGTGTAAGTTACCTAAAAGATTATAATTATAACAACTCATGGCCACTAGGGCTTATCACAAAATTAATCAAAAATCAAGACTGCAGATTAACATAGAAGTGAATTATAGAGAGAAAGAAAGAGATCAGTAAGAACCAAGAGGATCAATTCATTTAACCAAACAAATATGTGATGATAAGAGGATCAGTTCATTTATCCAAACAAATATGTCATGATAGACAACCAAGTTAGATCCTAAATACATAAAAACATTCAAAGGAAAAAGGAACAACTTCATGAAACAAGGAATAGAAAAAGCAAAGGATCTAGGGGAAGGAAGGGATAAATGTAAGCAACAAGATTAGCCTTCGAATAGCTTCAACATGCTTTTATCTCTCTCTCTAGTAGTGGTGGTCTCTAGTTCATAAATTTTGTAGGTAAGAGTCTCCTTTTCCTGCTCGTGTACAAGTCAAGCAGAGTCTAACTTAGCAGACTTACGGCCAAAGCAACATGCATATTTTGAAGAGGAGTATTAGACTTCCTCATAAAAAGAAGTAAAGTGATATGGTTCACTATACCTAAAACATCCTTATTTGTATGGAAAGTCTAAAACTTCACACGGATAGAGATTTTTTCAATTATTTGTGCCAACCAAAACCTCTAAGGAAGAACATAGGGATGGTATAGGGGCAGGCCTGATGTGGGTGGGGTGGATTAAAGGCTATCTAAATATTGGAGTGATAATTTTTACTGTAGGCAACTCTACTAAGGGAAATCTTTAATCACAACGAGCACCAAAGTCAAACACACAAGCTTAAAGCCTGTCCTCCAATACCTGAATCGTTCGCTCGGACTGAAAATTCATCCCTAGATGAAAGGCTATGCTTATGTCTAACTGAGTTCCCAAATCATAATTAACGCTTCCTAAAAGTGAGAAGTGAAAAGGGGACCACGATTGAAGACAATAGAAATAGGCACCCCATGAAGTTGGACTATCTGGCTAATGTAGTGTTGAGCAAACTTCTCTACCATGTACTTCACCTGAATTGGAATGAAATGGGAAGATTTGGTCAACCACCACCCAAATAGAGTCATAAACACCCACGATTGTAGGCAAGCCCACAAAATATTCCATGGTGAGACATTTCCACTTCCAAGTAGAAATGGGCATCCTTTGAGACACACCTCCAATCCACTGATGCTCACACATGTTCTATTGGAAAGTCAAACACATAGACACAAACTTTGAAATATCCTTCTTCATACCAGACCACCACTAATGTTGACTCAGATAATGGTACATCTTAGTCTCTATTGGATGGATAGTGTTGCCAGTATGATGTTTGATAAATTGACACACACTGATGAAACATGTAAGTCAGCATGGTCCAAAGCTATAGATAAATAAGGAAATAAAGACAAGAAAAGAGGTCGAATGAATTAATAGATAAAAGACAAGAATGGATACTTATACAATCCAACAAGAGAAAGAAGGAAAGCTCTTAAGAGGAGAACTAGAGTCGTACAACAACACCGATAAAGAAATGAGTCTGATTGGAAGAACAATAATTGGAAAAAAAATTGTTGTATAGAAAAAGGCTGAACAAATATCGAACAGTTACAAGAAACAAGGCATGACTAGTGGTCTAAGATTACAACCAAGAAGAAGGAACAAACTATGATGAGATTTTTATTCCGATGCCAAGGCTTGAAGCAATTTACTTTATAATTACCTTAGCTACCTTTAAGGAATTTACTCTCTATCAAATAGATGTAAAGAAGAGTGCATTCTCTAATATATACTTAAAATGGGAAGTTTATGTGACCCAACCACTTATGTTTGAATGGTCTGAATTTCCTAATCATGTCAATAAGTTGTACAAAGATTTGTGCGGCCTGACATAAGCTACATGAGTTTGGTATGAAAGGTTATCCATGTTTTTTGCTAGATCATGGTCATTAAATAGGTAAGAACAATTATAACATGTTTCTCAAACTCATGGAAATGATTTTTATATTGTATAGGTATATGCAGATGACAACATCTTTGGCTCTACAAATTGTAAAATGGCTCAATAAGTTTCAAGACTCGTAAATGGAAAATTTGAGATGAGTATGATGAGAGAACAATACATTCCTCCTAGGGCTACAGATTAAATAAAATCCCACTGGATCCTTGATTCGTCAACAAAAAATATGTGAAAGATCTACTCAATAAATTCAATACGGATGAAGCTAAGGAAATTGAAACTCTTATTGCTACTGCCGCAAAGTTAGACATGGATGAAACAAGTCACTAATTGAGCAAAAATTTTATAAAAGAAGGATTTGATCTCTCTTGTACCTATATGCAAGTAGACTAGATATTGTTTTTAGTGTGGGATTATGAACTAGGTTTCAAGAAAATGCTAAGGAACCACATCTCAAATCAGTCAAAAGAATCTTCTGGTACCTCAAGGGAACCACTGATTTGGAACTTTGGTATTTGAAAGGAAGCAATTTCAATCTCATAGAATATGCAGATGTTGACTATGCAGTTATCTAGTTGACTACTAAAGCACCACAGGTATGGCTAACAGCCTTGGAAGATGTCTGATATCCTGGTCCACCAAGAAAAAAAAATATGTGGCTTTGTCTACTGCTAAAGTTGAGTATGTGGCAATTGGCTCTTGTTGTGCGCAATTACTTATGATCAAACAAAAACTATTGAAATTTTGTATGAGTGTTGGATGTGTTCCCATCTTATGTGACAACACTAGTATGCAACACATAAGAACCAAACATATTGATATTCGACATCATTTTCGTCGTGAACATTGAAAAAGGTCATATATTATTAATGTTTTGTTCTATTGAGGAGAAAAGTTAAGATATTTTTACCAAGGCATTGAGTAGAGAACCCTTTGATAAAAATAGGTTGGACTTGGGGATGATTAAAATTTCATAAACTCCCCTCGATGATTGGCTAGAAAATTCTTTTTCGCTGTTAATTATGAAAAAAAGAAAGAATAATGTAGTAATTGTTCAATTATGTCTTGCAAATTCAGTTGTGTTTTTCAAATTTTATAGAACTGAATTGTTTACCTACAATTGTGCATTAAGTTGTGTAGAGCCAAAAGTTCAGAAGTAAGGGAATTCTCGCATTACATTAAATGAGGTATGTTTTTGTATACTCTATAGGTTATTTATGATTACAGTGAACCATTTCCACTTTACTATTTCTTTCTCTCCCACTCTCCCTCTCATTCATTGGCAAAAAACCATAACCTCAACCATTAAATACCCCTCTTATATCTTCCCTATAAATCTATAAAATGTCTGATCTTTCAACCATCATTACTTCTATCACCTCACAAATTCTTCACTTCCCTTCTTTTCTTGATAAATATCCTTCATCATTCACCCTTTCTCTCTTATAGTATCTTCAATGAAATCCTTGATCTATATTCAAAGATGTGAATAATTTCTCATGGATTCTTCCACTTCTTTCTCAACCAAGGATTCCTTCACTGAATCTGATAACTTCAGCTCTCAGGCTATGTAGTGCACTACTAATTCTACTCTCTAATTTTATCTCATGGAATGAGTTCAAGAATCGGTTCTCCGACATCCCTAGCATTCATCTATTTCCCCAAAACCCCATTTCTGATGACTCTACTCTATTCCCACTTGGTCCAGATATTCAGGATGAAATCCCACTAGTTCATCTCATTCTTAAAAAGCTTCGCTCTTGACTACAAAAGAGCTTTGGGCTTCTATTGAAATTCTTGATGATGCCTCCTTCCCAAAGCATGTTACCACTTCTTACACCAGACATGTTCTCCATACCCATAACAAAAAATGTCAAGAAGAATCCAAGCTTCAACAAGATCTCCACCAGAATAAGTAAAAGAAAATTTATCTTATCCTCTCATCTCAAGAACCACCGTTCTCCCAGAAGGATCTATTTCTCCACCGTGTTTGGCGTACTTTGGTAAAGAAAAATGTCATTCCTAAATAAATTATTTCAAGTTTTATTCCTAAAACACCTTCAAAGAAAACAACTTTTTCTTCTCAAAAACCCTCTTCTATAACCCGATCCGCTCCTAGTCCCTCAAAATGGGTTACCAAACATGTACCTCCATGGACTCTTACACAGAGGATACAAAGGATGATACTGAATACTTGACGCATCCTATCTGGATTTAATGAGCCTTCTCCATTTTTAACAACGGGCATTTATTTGGGGAAGGATGATTATGGGGTTTGGTGAGCTTGAAATGGATATCTTACTTGGTAAGTTTGAATTCCAAGGCTGGAGAAATTTTCTTGCAAGGGGATGATCAAAGATGCTTAGATAAACCTGAGATGAGTGAATTCTATGGCTATGGTGTTGCCTGGGGTTTTCTCCTCTCTACTACTGTAGGGTTGTACGTTCCTCAGGTGGCTATTGATGTCTCCCGTATTTTGGATATTCCAAATAGTGGTTGGGATCAGTATATCAAAAATGAGTGGCCACCTCTGGATAACCTAGCCTCTACTCTAGAAATTCCTTACAAATTATCTGGAAAGCCTACTGTTTCTAAGCACATGAGGGTTTTGAAGAAGGGAATGTCACCTTTGCATAAGTTGTATTTTGACGTAGATCATAAAATACTAGTTCCAAGAAAGGAATTGTGAATTGAAGATAGCTATTTGATTTGACCCTGATGGAGCTCCTCGATATTAAAGTCAAAAATCTATCTGCCAAGTGTAATAATTAAGCATATGCAAAGGGTGCTCATCCAAGAAAAAAATTGTCATGCTTTTCTAGGGATGCTTTTCTAGGGATGGAGCTCCTGCATAATAATTTTTTCATTTTCAACCCGCCCCGTGTAGAAGTGCTCTGCATGAACCCACCCAGCATAATTTTTTTAATATTTTATTTTTCTAGTTATGTTTAATAACTAAATATAAATTTCATAAAAATAAATTTATTTTTTCATTAAGTTGTATTAATTTAATTGGATAGTGACTTAAAATTTTATTTTTTTGAGGTCAATTGGGAAACATGTTAGAAATTGAATTATTTTTTATTGAATAGTTTTCATTTAATATCTTGAATATTTTAGTATCTTTAAAGAAATTATCTTAATAAATAATGTTTTATCACTCTTATAACTTGTAACATATAAAAATTTAGTTTACATCCACATAAAATAACGTATACTTGCAACCTGCCTCCGCCCTGTATAACCCTGATTTGCGGCGTTGTATGGTAGGTAGTGTATGTCCATGATTGGTTGGTTTGATACAACTGAGATGTACTCATTACACATAGATTTTCTTAGAGATACTACGGACCAGGTCTGTATGATTCAGGGTAGGCTATTGATGGCTCAGTGTAATACCCCAAAAATTTCTAAGCTAAGACCCGAATCATTTATAACACCTCGCAACTCTCCTCTTAAAATTTGAATCATTTGTGTAACACCTCAGACCTCAAAAAGGACTAAAGAGGGGTAACAAGCAAGTCCATGACCCCAAAATTGCCCTTTGTTTGTTTGGCACCCTAGACGGTGTGTTTAGGGGTCCACAACCTATCTTGGGCATCATGAAAGACCATTTAAGGCTGCCTTGGTAGGAGTCACCTAGACGAGACCTTAAACGACCCGTGGTGACTGTTACGGTCCGTTTAGGTGTCCGTACAAGTCACCCATCAAGTTTTATATTTTGGGTCAACTTCAAACGACTGCATCTCTTAGCTCAAAGTGAATTAGGTGGCCCATGACCTATGAAATTAAAGATCTATGAGTCCTCTTTCTGACGCCACCAAGTTTTCCTCCTTTAGAACCCGGAGGAAACAATTATGCCCATTTTAGTGCATCATTGTTGGGCAAGTGAAGCTTCACGACTTGCTAGACAGCCCGTGAAGAGTTTCATGGACCATGAAGCCTTAAATGGTCTGTGAAACTCTCAGTTTTAGGCCCCTTGACCGTTTTAAAGTTGGGACCATCTTGGTCTTTCCCCTGTGTCATTTTATACCCTATCACTACAAAAAAATAAGGTAAATTGTGGAGGATAACATATGGCGGTTATAGAAAACTACGCTACAAAATTATATTGTGAAATTTCTTTTAACCTTTTCTATATAATTCTTTTTGTGGTGGTCTTATCATGGAGATTTTATTAACCTCCACAAATTGCACCAAATTGTGGATGTCTATGAAATACCATAATTTAATATTTTTTCTGGTAATTAAATACCCCCTCTCCCCCTCCCCCATATTTAGTTGGATCGAATTGTGCGCAACTTATTGAAGCAAGTCATTTTTTATGTTTTATTAATTACTATAATTTATACTATTTTTATATAATTTTCAAATAAATAACAATTAAAAATTAATAATCTATTGAATTATCCTCCCTAAAAATAATTTAGAACCCGCGGGCAAAAATTGCCTCTCTTTTTTCAGTGGGCACAATTCCCTCCCAAACTCACGAAATTATTCAGGTAGGACTCAAGTCCTTCCCTTCATCATATTTTCTATTGTGGATGCAATCTGAATAAAAAAGGTTTCTACTTGGTTTTGCTCATTCTTACATTATGTTGTTATATATCCTTTTTGTTTACTTTCTTATCCTCCCAAAAAATAAAGCATGGTTTTTATTCATGTGTTTAGAATTCTTTATTGATCTATTCTATAGTTAGTATTTACGTGCATGTAGGAGAAAGATATCCAGTGCTATAGTTCATTGTTGAGGCATTGTTCAGTTTTATTTGATTGTGATATTATAAATGTTTTCTTCTGTCAAAATAGAAACATTTTGGGTTATTTACACAACTTGTAATCAAACTCTAGATAGACCCTTGAATCAAATTGAAACTTCATCTATGTGTAAGCAAGAAATGTGCTTTACAGTTTTTATTGTATTATTACATTCCATGGTGTTTAGGCTATATTTTGATCTAGATTTAATGTTTAATTTAATTTTCATACTATGTGTCGTAGTTTTTGTAACATCCCAAAAAATTTTAAGATAAGATTTGAGCTATTATTAATTTGTGAATAAGATTTCACCGAGTGATTCTAAATTTTCTTAGATGTTAAGGTCACTAAAAACTTTTAGTGCAAAGTTGAGTTGAAAGTTTACTTACCTATTAAGTTTTGATGTAAGATTCTCTTTAGTTCAAATTTATTTGAGTATATCTCTTTGAATATAAAGAGTTACGTTGTCCATAACCTATCAAATTAAAGGCACTTGAATCTTCTTTTCAATGCCACAAATTTCTCAACAATCCAAGTTTTGAGTAAAAAGTGATGACAATTTTAGTAACCTGATATAGTGTAGTGACGAAATAGCCGATGGGAAAACATTAAAGAGGTCGTTTTTGTCTTTTTACGTCTAAGAAAATTCTAAACGAATTTATTGACTAATTAAAGACCCAAAATAATCAGATTTTCATATCTTAATTTATCATTCTCTTCTCTCACAAACCCCAAGGGAAAACCCTAAGGAAAAATCAAAGTGGAAGACTCAATTAAGGATTCTTTCAATCTTTTTCAAGATTCTTCTTCAAGGTAAGTCTTTCTCCAAGAATTTAATTTTTTTCAACTCAAATTCCTCCATAAAATTATGAATCACTCATGAAAATCATAATTCTTTGCCATTGAGTTTCAAGAAACTAATTTTGAAAATCTCAAGAAAGGTTTTCTTGATTTTTCTCATTCAAGCTAGGATTTCAAGGCTTCTATTCAAGTTCTTCTTCAAGATTCTCCAAGTGTTTTGTTCTTCCAGGTATGTAAGGCTATCATAATAATGGACTAGTTTGTCCTCAGGCCCTACATCTACTTTCAAATTAGTAAAAGAGTAATCTATGATTCTATCCCTAGATTTGAGTATTCTTGAGATGAGTTGATTTTGAGTTCTTGAGTGCCGGATATTTTTGATATTCTATTCCTAATTTTTGAATTGCTATATGTTATACATTGGTATTCTTGAGTTGATTCGCTCATGTCTATATTATAGCATGAACCCTGTGAATTGAGTATTCTTGAGATGAGTAGTACCATTGAGTTCTACGTTCTTGAGTTTTTGGGTTTTGATTATTGAGTTTTCTATATTGTTATTAAGATCCTTGAGTTAGGTTATTCATGTCTATATTTCAGCATGAACCTTATTTTGAGTGATAAATTTTGAGAAGCATTTTATAGCCAACACTTGAGTTTTAAACTGAGTTTTTGAGGAAGTAGAGATTAGTTTTGAGAAAGATTTTCTAAAACATGATTAGTATGATAATCGAGTATGTCATCAATGTTTAAGCAGTATGGTATCTAGTTAGGCCATTAATGTTTATGAAGTATGACTTACTGAGTCATCAATGATCATATCACAATATGGTTTTGATATATTTTTGAGAAAGAGTTTTCAAGTATGAATTGAGTAAGAATATAAGGGAACTAAGTATTACAAAGATATCAGTTTTTACATTGATAAAAGAGAAACTTTTATTTCTAAATGAGTTATGAGTTCAAAGATATTTCAAGAGCAGTTACGTCTTTTAAGAGGATATTTTGAGCAATTATCTCATACCAAAGGAAAAGTATGTTTTTAAACATTGAGCATGAGATTATATTATTGGGAATATTATTGAGCACTGATATAGGGATAAGTTCAGACAATCACATTCCTCATAAACCATGTATGCCAACATAGGCACATGATCATACTCTTTAGATAAATCCTAAGTGCCTTCGGGTAGAGCTTCGTGGATCCACTTAGTTGAGGTGTTATATACTCCAGAAAGGTATAGGACAGTTCTGGCAGCATGGGTGAGACATTGTATCATCATATAGCTCATAGTGATGGTTGTCCATTAGAGAATCTCTCAATAGAGTTAAAGTGTATTCTTATATATCACTTATTATGTTGAGTTAAGAGATGAGAAAGCATTTTGTAATGCTTTAAATGATTTGAATCCTTTATTTCTTAACATTTAGTTGAGTGTACATCTATATCTATTAGAGTCCTTTCATTCAGTTATTTGTTATTCAACCATATTACATACTAGTACATTCAATGTACTAATTTCATTCGACCTGCATCTTTTAATGATGCATATATAAGTTCTTAAGATACTCAACAAGAGTCTATTGAGATCACTTCATCCGTTCGTCTGTTTATGAGTGAGACCTCCTTGTTATTAGAGGACTTCAGTTTTATGATTTCTTAGCAGTAGTTCTTTTGAGGAGTCGTGGGTCTTGTCTCGACACTAATCTTTGTATAGTAGAGTTTTCATAGATCGATAGTTTTGAAGAGTCTTTCAGTTTCACATGTTTTATTTAGAACTTATGTTTTATACTCAGTATATTTAGAGAGTTTTGAGATTTATTACACTATTTTTTTAAATGTTTCTTTCAATTTTATTCTTATGATTTCTTGAGTTAGTCTTCCACATGTAGTCAACCAGGATGAGGGTTTTCTTGGGGATTAGCAATGGTTCTCGAGTGTCTTCCTAGTACAAGGTGTAGGCTTTGGTCGTGACAAACTTTATATCAAAGCACACGTTCAAGTATCCTAGGGTGTCTTTGAAGTTGTGTCAGTAGGATCCTATTTATGGTTGTGAGGGCCCCACTTCTATAAATGAGGAACTAAAAACATTTAAGAAAAATATCTCTTGCTTCATAATATAAATCATGCAATAGAACTGTGTCATAAGGAACTAATTCTAACTCGTGTGTTGCTCATATCTATTCAACTACCCCTCCTACTCAAGATGGTTGAAAAGTAAAGCCCACATCCTTATCAATGAGTTACTATCAGCAAAAGTTTTAAGAAGATCATAAGACTACAGAGGGTCTTCAGAGAAGCCCATGAGTGAGCTTAAGTATTGAGATTTGAAAGAAGTCACTCTTATTCATATGAATCGGGGCGTTCGAGCTAAAATTGAGTGTATTCCTAGACTCTTTTCCAAAAACCTTCTTTTCAATTGAGACCCTTATGAGAAAGTCTATTTTAGAATTCTTGGATAGTATTTTCATCCGGAAAGATAATATGAGTTACACTGTTATAAACAATAGTAGTAAAATTTCATAGAGTTTGAACAGTGCATGCAGATGTATAGTAATTTCAGAAAGGAAGATAGTGAGAAGGCAAATTATAGAGTTGCTGTCATGCACCTAATGAGTTATTAATGAGGATTTTTCCATTATGGGTAGACTAAAATATGATGAGTTTTTGTAGATTTCATGATAGGAGGTAGAGTAAGACTTACTAGTTAGGATGAGTTACAGTATACTTTAACTAGAAAGGAGTTTATGATGAGGTTTCATTGTGCTAGTAATGACCAAGTGTATATCACGCCCAAAGGCCACCACTTTGACGTAACACGGGACATAGTATCACGAGTGACCCCAAGTTAACAATGTCTAGCAAATCATAAGCATACTAAAAATATCTAAGAAAACATGAACTAAAGAGAAAGCTAAATAAATTGATAAATGAAGGTGGGGAATACCTAGCTAGTCTGAATGTATAAAACATACTAAGAGTTTACTAACAAATGAAGGATTAAACGTAAAAATTCAAGATAATTCTACTACTATGTCTGAAAAACCTCTAACTGAGTAGAGTTAGGGGAACATGCCCCCAGCTAACTTTAACCAAACTGAACACTGAATAAAAGACTAAATATGAAATGCATGTATGTTGTCCTCAAGGTATGAGGACTCACCAAAGAAGCTGTTGAATATGGATCAAGAATCGATCTATGCGTGATTTGTATGCTTAGCACCTGGATCTACATCATGAAAGGATGTAGTGTGGAGTATGTCTCAGTACTTGAAATGTACTGAACAAAATAAATAAGCTAAACAAAGTGTAACTATCACGCCTATAAGTTACCCTCAAGGCGTGGACAAGGGACCTAGGATTACGAGTAACCTAAAGCTAACCCTACTGGCATATCATAAGCATACTAAATAAACTGAAGTAAGAAAAGATTATTCGAAAGCTAAATCATAAGATAAACTGAAATGAAATGATGGGGAATACCAATAACTATCCCAATATATAAAGACTGAGAGTTTAACAACAACTGAAAGGTCAAACTCAAATGCTAAAGCTAAAAATAACTATGTTTGAAAATAGCCTCCAATTGACTAGAAGTGTTGAGACATGCCCCAGCTAAATCTAGAAAAAGTGAAACTAAGACTAAAAGCAAATGAAACATGTTTGTGGTCCTCGGAGAATGAGGACTCACAATAATGTGGCTGATCTAAAGATCGAGAACCGATCTATGCTTGATCTGGTAGCTGAGAACCTAAACCTACATCACGAGAAGATGTAGTACAGAGTATGCGTTAGTACTTGAAATTTACTAAGCATGCATGATAGAATAAAGTTGTACAATTAACATAACTATTATGCCCTGAAAACTAGTAAGTTGAACTAGAGAGTTCTAGAGCTTTTCATAAGAGTTTTAGAGTCGTATGAGGATGAAAAATCAAAAATATGATTCCCGTACTTAGAATGGATGTTTTAGGGGCTAAAAATTTAGGTACAACCCCTCAAGGACCACCCAAGGAGTCTTTGAGGAGGACTTCAAAAACAACCCCAAAAGCTGCAAATTGGCAACAACTACATTTGCCACCTACAGGCCGTAGGTGGACCCACTCCCCGTGGGTTGTAGTCATGGTTCAAGGCCTGAGTTGTCCTTCATTTTCAGCCTCATAACGTCCACCTATGGAGGTGCATCACGCTCCCTGAACCCACCCATGGTCCATGGGTGGTGGTTTCGTGAGTGAGGGCAGTTTTCAAGGTTTAGTTTTTAAGTTAGGGGTTTGGGGGTTTAATTAGTAATTAGTTAGGGGTTAAGGGAGGTCGGTTAGTTAGTTATTAAACCACCTATATATAACTAATAGGCCCCTAAAATAAATCAATTAACCTATTCTTCAAAGAAACCAAATTCCATCTTTGAAATTCTTTCTCTAGAAGTAAAGAAGAAGAAGATGAAGAAGAGAAAATAGTAGGGCAGATTTTCCTCCATTGATGCAAGATTTATTTGGGCTTTGAATTAAGGTATGTTAGCTTATTCATCTATGGGTTCTGTCACCCATACATTGTGGGTAGGGTTTAGGTATGATTCCAATCTAGTGGATAATACCTAATTATGATTGTATTAACATTAAATTATTATATTATGATGAATTATTGTGATTTATATGGTTAACCCTAGTCTATTTGATGAATGTGATCTTTTATGGGTTTATGCCATTAGAGGTGAAATTGAAGGTTCATATGTGATCTTCTTAAATCAATGTCATGTGTAGTAATTGTTCAAGGTTAGGAACATAGAATCATGAATTGAACTAGACTTTACTGAATATGAGGGACCATGACTTATAAGGATGAAAGTGAACCTTTATGATCAATTTTGACTAGGATCACCTACTAATGAGGGATGTGATTAAAATGCCTTGAAATCTAGGTATAATGAAGCTAATAAGAAGTACAACTTTGAGTATAAGGCTTGTAGTCATGAATGTTGATCACTAGGGTTTTCAGAGTAAAGCCAATGGGATAATCTAAATGTGCTAAGGCTTTGAGAGTAAAGTCTAAATGAGATTAGAAGCTTTAATGGATAGATTTATGGTGGAAGATCTTTTCCTACCTAATATACCTAATAAATGCTTGAATATGTGAAGTGATAGATTCAATTGAGTCATAATGATCCCAATGTCTAATGTAGAATTCTAGATATAGTATTATGCATGAATATATCATGACATGAAAGGTTCTCTCACACATAATCATTCTAGGCTGAAAGGTTTTCTCACCTAAAATGAATATAACTCCTAGGACTATGAAATGTGATGAGGTTTGTGGTGATTCCCCTAAATCACCTATATGTGATAGGAATGGGTGGTGATTTCCCTTACTCCTAATTAGTTAGTGATGGGGAGTGGGAGATGATTACCCTTCATATATGTGTGATTCCCAAGGCAAGAGGTGAATACCCATTAGCCTTTAGTTTGATCATGGAGGCAATTACCTATGATTCTTATGTGATGATGTGGAGGCGAATACCTACATTACACATTAAAATTGATATGGAGGTGAGTACCTATATCACCTTAAAATGGACATGGAGGCGAATACCTATGATTCATTAACTGGTATAACTTGTGGAGACTCCCCTTGTCCTCAAAATTCACTAGTATGTGTGACTAGAGGTGATTACCCTTATTCATATGATTCCATGATATATATGGCTTGATGTGATTCCCCTTGTCTTTCATGATTAACTAAACATTTATGCCTTGAGGTGACTCCCCCTTGCATTTATGAACATGAGCATGGTTAGTTTGGATTCTATCTTTAGAGGCCTCTCCAATACATGCATGACTAGTAATGACTCCCCTTGTCTTTCTGATGTTAAGAGATGATGAACATGAATGATGAACCTAAAGTATCTATCTTAGCATGGGTAGGGTTATGGAGTCTTGTTCATGCATGGCACAAGCTTGCCTTAAGGTGACTCATGAGGTGTTTCTCTTATATAATGTATGCTTAGATGGGATTGTGCTATAGTTGCCTTCCTTGACATGATATGATTGACTAAAGGTGATAGTTCCCTTGTCTATATGAAGTAAGCTAATATTGAGACCAAAGTAGGAAAATATGACTATGATGACTTCAAGTTTATGCTTAGTGTGAAGGGTAGTATGGGATACCTTTCATACATTACACAAGTGTGCTTTGAGGTTACTTAGGAGTATGGCACCCTTATGGTAGAAAAGCTTAATACTTTACCATGTATATAGGCTATGATTAAGATGACCAAAAAGGGATACTTGGCTTGGGTGGTAATATTGGATGCTATTCATGCATTGCACATGTATGCTTTTAGGTTACTTGAGAATAGTTCTATTATGGTATAGATGACTAAGAGTCAAAGAATGTTTATATGATTATTATGTTGGAGATTTTGCTTATTATGATGATATTGTGTCTTATGCTTATTATTGATGTTTCATGAAGTATTTCATATAATTTTAGATTATGCCTTATATTGACTAGCCCTTGTCTTATGCTCTTATGGTATTATGCTAGCTAACATATTTAGTACATTTTGTATTAACACATACTTTGCCTACATTCTAATCAAATGTAGGGTTTGGAGACTTGAGTGCTATTTTGAAGCTAGGTTTCTAAGGAACTAAGGAGTTGAATATTTTGGTGAGTCCTCATAGCTTCAAAGACAAAACCCACCATTTCCTTTATGTCATTATTTCATGTTTTGAGACTATTTTATGGGATGTGCCCCAAGAGTTTATTCTAAAGTTGCATTAGATGGTTTGAGACAAAGTATAGAAAGTCTTCCGCTTGATTTTATGAAAATGACTTCGATTGTAAAAAGTTTTAAATTTTCCGTATTTTCTGTTATCTTATGTTCATGATATTACTGAACATGAAATTACTAAATTCATTGACCAAGTTTATAACATGTTGAGACTGAAATCTGACTGTAACTGATACATGGTAAATGCAATAGATTTTGACTTTAAGAGAGATAATCATAACTGACATAAAACCACATGAGCTAAATGTGGAGTCCAATGTATATCCCCCATCGAGAGGACCCAATATACCCTGCCAGAGGTAAAGAGGCATGACTGGCATGCTTACTAAAATGTAATGCCCACAGAGGGGACTTATAAACATGTGGGGGCACGTAGTTCTATGACTTAAGGGTGATTGACCCTAGTCAACTCGGTATTAAGCTACTCCCAATTGATTATGGAATTAACATATTTATGACTGAATTTCTCTAATATTGGATAGCTCAAAATACTGACATGCTAACTAAAAATGCAACATTAATGTGCTAATAATGGAGCATTTAAATCTGACGCATGTATAACTAAAATAATTGACCTAGCATGTGCAATTCATGAACTAAAATAACTACATATCTAGGATTCTGAATTTATGAAAGAATCTATGCAAAACAATACTAAAATCATGATAATCTGATTAGGAAAATTAAAGTAACTAGTTCATAATAATATGTTGAAATTCTAGAAACCCTAAGTTTAGATAATATCGTGGGAATCAAAAATCTAATTAAATTCTAGGGACTCAATGGGTGAAATGAACCCACTAGTGAAATCCCACATACCTCCATGGAAAAATCTTTCGATTTTAGGGCTGAAATAGATGAAAACCTGTTGCGTTCTTGAACTAGGGCTGCTCGACTTTGTCCTCTATTTTGCTTTAAGTTTAATGAATATTTGGTGAATAATTGATTAGGTTGGGTTCTAATTTGTTTACTAGGATAAAACTGACATAAACTACATAGTTTAGGGGTTAAACGACGTAGTTTAAGGATCTAACACATAAGGAAAAGACCAAATGACCCCTGACTTAAAAGTTGCAGGGGCCACCGACGGACCAGACCGTTGGACCGTGGAAGGACAGAATGTTTGTTCTGGTCTGCCATCGTTCAGGGTTCTGGGGCTAGAAATCTGGGGGATTACCCACGTCCCTAGACCATGGACCGTGGCCTGATGCACGGTCAATAGGTCCCGACATCGGTGGACCCTTATTTGGATTTTTTTACTACTTCTAGGAAGGGTTGCAGGTGGCCATCCCAGACCACCAGCACGTTCCATGGGTCATCCTACGATCTTGCGGTGGTAGTCGTGGGTTGCAATTGCACCTTTTGGAAATCTGGTGGTTTAATCTATTCCGAATAAGGGGTGTTACAGTAACTTAGCAATGATGTAATCTGAATAGAATATAAATGCTGAAATCTAACTGAAAACTGAATTAAATGCAATGACAAAGTACTAATCATGAGAATAACATGTTGAGAGTGAATACTGAAGTATAACCTGAAAAATTAGTCAAATGCACTAGAATCTGACTGCGGAAGCTACTATTAACTGACATAAACCAAGTGAGCTAAACGAGGAATCTGTTGTATATGCCCCATTGAAAGGACCTAATAGACCTGGTCAAGGGTATAAAGGCATGGCTGGCACGATCACTAAATCGAAAGCCCATTTGAGGGGACTTATAATCCTACGGGGGCACGTAGTTCTAGGACTATGAGGGTACATTGAATCCTAGTCCAACTCGGTGCTAAGTCTACTCCCAACTGAATACATATATGACTAAAATTTAACTGAAATACTAAATAGTTCAAAATACTGACATACTAACAGAGAATGAAACATTTATGTACCGACAATGTGACATTCGAAATCAAGAGCATGATTATATATTTAACTGACCTAGCAAGTATAATTCATGTACTAAAAGAACTTATACAAGTAGGGTTCTTAGTTTCATACAACGAACTAAGGAAATATTCAAAGAAACAAGCTAATTCCATTTAGGATACTACAACAATTATCCATGGTTTTAGAAACGCTAGGTCTAAAAACTTATAGAAAATCAAGGATCTGACTTAAATCTAGGGACCTAATGGGTAAAAGGAACCCACTAGTAAAATCCTACATACCTGGTGATGAAATTAACGGAGATATCCTTGATATTTAGGCTGAAACTTGAAGAACACCTTTTTCTTGTTCTTGGGAAACTAACCCTTTTTTCTTTTCTTTTTGCTATAAGTTTTATTGAATAATTGTTTAGGTAGGTTCTGACCAGAATATTAGGCTTAAACTGAGTAAAATGATATAGTTTAGGGATAAAATAATTAGGAAATACACAACTACCCCTAAGCTAAAAGGCTACTGCTGACATACGTACCCTGACTGATGGGCCGTGGTCTGACCTATAGTCCATCCATACTGTGGTTTTGGATTTCCTTGGCAATGTTGGTGTAACCAACCACGAACCACACCTACGGTCTGTGGTCCCATCCACGGGCCGTGGGTGGCCTCCATGGTGGCAACCGCAAATTCTAAGAAATGTTGTTATTCCTCTATTTTCAAATACAAGGTGTTACATTATCTCTCCCATGGGAACGTGCGTCCTCAAATAAAGTCTAAACACGTTGAGTATGGAGGGATGGGCTACAATCCCTACCACTAAGTACTATAAATATAAATCTAACTAAACTGAGTCCTAAAAATCACACAAACATGATGAAATGCAAGAATAACTGAGGGAACAAGGTTCTAAGCCTTAATTTACGCAAGATTAAACTGAGAGACTGGAGAGGAACTATTACTTGAAACTGAAATGGAATTGGAAGGAAAGAGATGAGGATACTTGGCCTTCATGGCTGCTTCTGCTTCCCAAGTAGCTCCCGTTACGGACTGACTCCTCCACAACACCTTTACTAAAGAGACATCCTTATTTCGCAACCTACAAACCTGACGTCAAGAATCTCAATTGGCACATCTTCATAAGTAAGACTATTCTTCACAACCACACTCTTTATTGGTACTGTTGTTGCCGGATCCCCCACACACTTCTTCAACAAGGAAATAAGAAAGACTAGACAAATTGTTGCTAGTTCTGTTGGTAATTCTAAATGATAAGCCACCTGACCAACCAATATTCTATAAGGACCTACATATCTAGGACTGAGCTTTCCTTTCTTGCAAAATGTCATCACCCCCTTCATAGGTGACTCTTTCAGGAAAACCCAATCATTGATCTCAAACTCTAGTCCCTTCTCCTCATATTTGTATAGGACTTCTGATAACTCTGGGATGCCTTTAGTCAATCTTTGATGAGTTGAACTTTCTCCATGGCCTAATTAACCGAATCTGGCCCAATCAAAGATATTTCACCTACATCAAACCAACAAATCAGAGATCTGTATCTACGCTCATATAGTTCCTCATATAGGGCCATTTGAATACTGGAATGAAAGCTATTATTTTAGGCGAACTCTATGAGAGATAGGTGATCATCCCAACTCCGTTGAATTTGATCACGTAAGTTCTCAACATGTCCTCTAAGGTGTGAATGGTCTGCTCTGCCTAGCCATTCATCTAATGATGAAATGTTGAACTGAGATTTACCTCAGTACCAAGACCTTTCGAAAATGATTTCCATAAATGAGAGGTAAACTAGGGACCTCAATCTAATATGATAGACAAGGGAACCCCATGCAATCTGACTATCTCATTAATGTAGAGTTTAACATAGTCCTCCGCTGAATTTACATTCTTGACAGCCAAGAAGTGAGTGGACTTAGTAACTCTATCTACTATCAGCCAAATGGAGTCATGTTGTCTCCGAGTATGAGGTAAGCCGTAATGAAGTCCATGTTTATCACTTCCTACTTCTATGTAGTAATATTAATCTCTTGGGTCATACCTTTTGGTTTCTGATGTTCTACCTTAACCTATTGACAATTAGGGCACTTAACCACAAAATCTGCTATATCCCTTTTCATGTCGTTCCACCAAAAGACATCCCACATAGATCACAGTACATCTTAGTGACACCTAGTTGAATCGAATACCTGGAGTTATGAGCATTGGTAAGGATCTTCGGCCTTAACTCACCCACATTAAGGAACACATATGCAGCCCAAGTAATGAAGCATACCATCTCCCACTTGGGAGAAAACCTCTACTTTCTGCTGATGAACTGCACCTTTCAACTGAAGAATATAGGATCACTATCTTGTTTTTCCTTAACATCTGCTATCAATGAAGATTCTAACCCATTTTGAACTATCACACCACTAACTGATTTGTCCGTAAGACAAACTCCTAAGCCAACAAGTCGGTCAACATCTTTGTCTAACTCTTTCTTGTCTTCCTGAAGATCTGCTACACTACCCATAGACAGTCTGTTGAGAACATCAACTACTACATTGGCCTTACCAAGATGGTAAAGCACATTCATGTTATAGTCTTTGAGGAATTCAAGTCGTCTCATCTAAGAGAGGCTCTTATGATCAGTGAATACATCAACATGAACACCATATAAGTAATGTCTCCAATCATTTAGGGCAAATACTACTGCTGCAAGCTCGAGGTCGTGAGTCAGGTAGTTCTTTTCATAGACCTTAAGTTGTCTAGAAGCATAAGCTATGACCTTACCTCGCTGCATCAACACACAACCTAGGCCGACCCAGGATGTATCAGAATAACTCACATAACCATTTGAACTATCTCGTACGGTAAAGACCAGAGTAGTAGTCAACCTATTCTTTAATTCTGTAAAACTTTTCTCGCACTCATCTGACCACTAAAATTTGACTTTCTTCTAAGTCAACTTGGTCAATAGGGAAGCTATGGATGAAAATCCTCCAACAAATCTCCTCTAATAATCGACAAAACTTCTGATATCTATTGGTATGGTAGGTCTGGGCCAGTTTTGTACTGCTTCAATTTTTTGAGAATCCACTCGGATCCCTTTACTAGATACCACATGACCAAGGAAAGCAACTAATTTTAACCAGAATTCACATTTGCTGAACTTAGCGAATAATTGGAGATCTTTGCAAGTTTGCAGAAAAACTCTTAGATGAGTTGCATGGTCCTCTTCACTAGGAGAATAAATGAGGATATCATCAATAAAGACTATAACGAACAAGTCCAAATGTTTGAACACCCTATTCATTAAGTCCATGAAAGTTGCAGGAGCATTTCTTAGTCCGAAAGGCATAACTACAAATTCATAGTGATCATATCGAGTTCTGAAGGTTGTCATAAATAGTCACTATCTCTGACTCTGAGTTGATGATAGTCGGATCTGAGGTCTACCTTCGAGAAATAACTAGCACCCTGAAATTAGTTGAACAAATCATCAATCCTGGAGATGGGATACTTATTCTTGATAGTGACTTTATTCAACTATCGATAGTCACTGCATATTCTAAGAGAACCAACTTTCTTTTTCACGAAGAACACTAGAGCGCCCCATGGAGAGATATTGGGTATGATGAATCCCTTAACTAGAAGGTCTTTCTAGTGTTCTTTCAAGTACTAAAAGCTCGGCTGGAGCCATTCTGTAAGAAGGAAACGAAATAGGCTGGGTATTTGAAAGGAGATCTATTCCAAATTTTATTTCCCTTTCGGGAGGACTCCGGGAAGATCTTCTGGAAACACTCTGAAAACTCATTTACTACTGGGATTGACTAAAGAGTTGGGGTTTTGGAGTTTGAATCATTAAACCGAACAAGATGATAGACATACCCTTGGGAAATCATCTCTCTAGCCTTAAGGTAAGAGATAAATCAACCTGCATGCACTGATTTGCTACCCTTCAACTCTAATACTAGCTCATTTGGAAGCTAAAATTGAGCAATCCTAGTTTTATAATCGACTGAGGCATAATAGGAATGCAACCAATCCATGCCTAGAATAATATCAAAGTCTAATATTTCTAACTTTGTAAGGTCTGCTGAGGTGACTTTTTGAGAGACTGTGACCCAGAAATTTTGGTATACCCGTCTAGCTATAACTAGGTCACCAACTAGAGTAGAGACTGAGAAAGGTCTAGCTATAGAGACCACCACCTATACCAGACAAAACACCCTACTAAGTTGGGCGACTTACTAGAGCTGCAGACTGAGCCATATTGATGTTACCTCCTTGCCACATCCTGGCAGAAGGGCAATCCTTCAACCTATGGTCAGACTGACCACACCCAAAGCATCATTCCTTGCCTACAAGACATTCGCTCGGATGGTTCTTACCACACTTTAGACAAGTCAAAAGAGTCTTGTTCTGATCCTATCGAAACCTCGGGGATGGAGCACTAGCTGATAAAAGTGTTGGGGCTACAGATTCCTTTAGAAACTATGAGCGACTTCCACCACTCGACTTATCCTGAGAGTACTCATATTTACCTATTCTAGACTTTTAGTTGTCCTTAGACATTTCTTTAAGCTTATATCCTTCAACCTGCTTAGCTTGATTCATTAGCCTGGAGACGTCCAAATCCCCTAAAAGCATAGTATTTCTACACTCGATCTTCACCAGATCGGATACCCCAAACAAAAACTTGCTCAGTTATGCTCTTGGATCAGTAACCATCTGTGGAGCATACCTAGAGAGCTGAGTGAACTTCAGCCCATATTCTTGGACTAACATTGTACCCTACTTCAAGTTCATAAACTCCTGAGCTTTAGCCTTTTTCAACCCCCTTGGGAAGAACTTATCCAGAAAATCTCTAGTAAAACACTCCCAAGTCACAGGAGCTGCATCTGTATCCCATTGTCCTTGTACTGTGTGAGACACATCCTTAAGCTGGTAAGATGCCAACTCCACATTATCACTTCAAGGCAATAGCATCCTCCGAAAATCTTTTTGACCTCATCAATAAATTTCTATGGGGTTCATCAACCTTTGACCCTAGAAATTCGGGTGGATTCAAACGAACAAAATCTCAAACCCTAGCTGTAGCTGACCCACCATTTTTGTTTGCATGAACTGGGGCTCGCTGATTGTTCTGATTGGCTACACTCTAAGCCAAAAGATGGATTGCATTCCAAAATACTACATTTCTAACCTCGTGGTTTTGGACTGGAGAAACTACATTAGCATCTCATGTGTAAGCTCTATGAGGAGGCATGATCAGAAATGCATAATAATGGAATAGAAAGGAGAAGTTTGATATTACGTCCGCACGATATGAATAGCAACCAAAGTGAAGTTTTTCCTAAAACACTTTGTAGCCTCCCTCTCATATATGTTGTGCATTTCACACTCATGAAAGAGACTCTACTGAGTGTGGCTTTCAAAAATCCTAGGACTATTAAACCTAAGGCTCTCATATCAAGTTTGTCACACTTCAATGTTACCCCCTTGACGTAACACGGGACCTAGGATCACGAGTGACCTCAAGCTAACCATGTCTGACATATCATAAGCATACTAAAAATATCTAAGAAAGCATGAACTAATGCGAAAGCAAAATAATTGATTAATGAAGGTAGGGAATCCCCAATTAGTCTGAATGTATAAAACATACTAAGATTTTAATAACAACAGAAAGATTAAACTTAACAATTCAAGTTGATTCTACTACTATGTTTGAAAATCCTCTAAATGACTAGAGTTGTTGGGACATGCCCCCAACTAACTGTAGCAAACCTGAAAACTGAATAAAAGACAAAAAATTAAACGTATGTTTATTGTCATCGAGAATGAGCATTCACCACTGAAGCAGTTGAATACGGATCGAGAATCGATCTATGCGTGATTCAGATGTTGTGTACCTCAACCTACATCATGAAAGGATATAGCACAGAGTATGCGTTAGTACTTGGAATATACTGGGCATGCATGATACAGATAATAGGTGAACAAAATATATAAGTTGAACAACGAATAACTAAGCAATGATATAATCTAAATAGAATATAAATGGTGAAATGTAACTGAAAATTGAACTAAATGCAATGACCAAGTAATAATCATGAGCATAACATGCTGAGACTGAATGCAGAACTATAACCTGAAAAATTGGTCAAATGCACTGGAATCTAACTGTGGGAGCTACTATTAACCAACATAAACCATGTAAGCTAAACTTGGAGTTTGATGTATACGCCCAATCGAGAGAGCCCAATATACCTTGCCAGTGGTATAAAGGTATGACTTTTGTGATCACTAAATCTGATGCCCAACAGAGGGGTGTTATAAACCTATATGGGCATGTAGTTCTAAGACTATGAGGGTACGCTAAACCCTAGTACAACTCAGTGCTAAGTCTACTTCAAATTGAATATGTATATGCAAAAAATGTAACTTAAATACTGAATAGCTCAAAATACTAATATGCTAACTGAGAATGCACCATTTATGTATCGAAAATGTGACATTAGAAATCTGGAGCATGATTATCTAATTAACTGACATAGCAAGTATAATTCATGAACAAAAAGAATTTATACAACTAGGGTTCTGAGATTCATGCAAGAAACTAAGCAAACTTTCTAAGAAACAAGCTAATTCGATTTAGGATACTACAACAACAAAATCACAACAGTTATCCAAGGTTTTAGAAACCCTAGGTCTAAACAAAATATGGAGAATCAAGGATCTAACTGAATTTCTAGGGACCTAATAAGTGAAAGGAACCACTAGTGAAATCCCACGTACCTTTTGACAAAATTCACGGAGAAATCCTTTCGATTCGGGCTGAAACTTGTAGAACACCTCCTTCTTGTTCTTGGGAAACTAACAACCCTTCCTTTCTTTTTTCTCTATGTTTTGGTGAATAATCGTTTAGGGTTAGTTTTGACTAGAAAAAAACCTTACTACCTCTACGCTAAAAGTTGATTGTCGACCTACGGACCCTAACCGACGGATCGTGGTCTGACCTATGGTCTATCTTATAGGTCCATTGTCTAGCTTTAGATAGTTGGAGCTGGGGTCTGACCTACATATCGTTAACCATGGACCGTGGTCTGACTGACGATTCATTAGTTATGTTGTGGTTTTGGATTTTTTGGACAGTGTTGGGTGACTAACCATGGAGCACACCTATAGTCCCTGGTCCCATCTACAAGTTGTGGGTGGCCTCTATCCGTGGCATCTACAGCTTTTGGAAAATAATGCTATTCCCCTTTTTTGAATTTGGGTTGTTACAATGTAGTTGTGAAATAGAAGAGCAGGAGTATTCATGATGTTATATCTCTAAACTATGCTTATGATTTTTAAGGGGAAGCCCATAATATTATAGGTTACAAAACTATTTAGGCAATGATGTATAGAGAATGGATAAATAGTATTTAAGTAGGGAAAGGAAGTGTGACGATAAATAGTAAGTAAGAAGACTGAGAGATAAAGATTGACTACTTGTCATGAGGTTCTAGTGGGCGAGTGTTCTTTAATATTATCTAGTATTCATAAGTTAGTATAGTATGCGAGCAATTATATTGAAATATGTATTTTGTAATAGACACTAGGCTTGAATTTGAGATGAGAATAGTGGTAAAACAGAGTGGCAACATGAGGGTGACGATGCTAGTTTTGAGATCTGATCTAGTAGACTTGACATATAGTAGGAGGGGAATTAAGAGATAATTTACAATGAATGTGAGTGGTAAAAGTATAGGATTCTAACTTTTTGATAAGAGTAGTGAAGTGTGGCTAAGTTATAAGAGTAACAAGAGCACTAAGTGGTGTACCCGAGATTGCATGTAATCATACGAGGTTCCAATTAAGTTAATGATTTTTCATGTATGCCTAGATAGCATATTTGAGTTGTCAATGTGGAGTAGGCTGATGTAAGCATTAATTATTACCCTAAAGAGTTTGGTAGAAAGGATTTTATATAGTCAATGACGAGGGTCTTAAATAGAGTTCAAAGCTTCCTCTAGTTAGGTTGATATGAACCTAGAAGGATGTTATTAGTAGGCTAAGATGGAGAAGGTAGATTATTAACAGCTAGATTAAGTGTCCTTATAAGCCAATGAGAAGAGGTTAATAAAAGCATCTTAGAAAAAGGACTTAGAAGGAGTCTTAGTACCTGCTTATGGAGAGTTTAGTAGCCATGAGGTAAGCCTTTCCTGAATATTTGAGTAAAGTGAATGTAGACCAGTTTAGAGATGACAGAATAGATCCATAGCTTTAAAGTGTTAGTTTCAAACCTAAAGGGAGATGATAAGATGAGAAACCAAGTAAAGTATTGAGAATGAGATACTGATATCTTCAAAAAGAGTTTTAGAGTTACATCAATCCATTCATACTCTGGCGTATTCCTCAAAGTTCATAATACGCCAAGGTTCATTTATTACAACATCTTCTTGACATTTCTAATATTAGAGTTGTGTCTATGAGCTATGTTCATACACTTTAGAGAGTTTCACATCTATGCTTAGTTTCTAGAAATAGGGGCAAAGACTTTAGCCCATTAACCTCGAGCTTAATCAATAAAGTTGTGGATATTAGCCGCATCATATGAACCTAGTCATGTCTCATAGTATGTTTAATATCACAAGTTCATGATTTACTCTCAATAGCTAGAAACATAATGTTATGCCATGCATATTATTATATCAGATATCTCGAATTAATCATTCTTATGATCTTTCTCCCTAAAGTTCTCTCACTGATCCTTTTAAGTTGAGAGTGGTGTTGTTGATAGTAGTGGTGTGATGACAGAGAAAAGGATTGATATTTTCTTATTGTGATAGTGTTGGTATGTTTATTCAATCTAAGGTTTTAAATGTGGAGGGAGAAGGAGATAAGGTATGAGTAATAAGGCAGTTCCTGGTAATAATACATGAAAGTTCTATTGGTTTTAGTTTTGAGAGAATGAGGAATTCTTATAAGGAGTAGTTAGTAGGAGTCCATCAAGTTGTTGTAGTACTAGGCTTGAATGTAGTGATTGTAACATGTGGAAAATATGTGATACATTAGGTGTTTCATTATATGAGTTCAAGGTTAGTTGAATGTAGTGGTAAGGAGTAGTTTTCTTGGAATGAGATTCCCTATAGAGGTATAGAAGTTGAATCTTATGATTTAGATCATAATAACCACCCTATGTTAAGTACTTTGTGATTGTAAGTTAGGCTTGAATATAGTAAGAGTAACCCCTTCCATTCTTAGTCTAGCCTTCATTCGAGGACGAATGATCCCAAGGGGGAGATATTGTAAAATCTCATAAATTTTTAAGATAAGATTTGAGCTATTCTTTATTACTGAATAAGATTTCACCGAGTGATTCTAAATTTTCTTACATGTTAAGGTCACTAAAAACTTCTAGCATAAACTTGAGTTGAATGTTTCCTTACTGTTTAAGTTTTGATGTAAGATTCTATTTGGGTCAACTTTACACAGCTATGTCTCTTAAAATATAAAGAATTATGTGGCTCATAACCTATCAAATTAAATGTCACGACCCAGGGGTATACCCTAGAAGAAACACGACGTACTTGACCCCGAAGGGATCTCATACAAGCCCTTAGCATATCATGAACATAAGATAATAGAAAATACAGAAAATTTAAAACTTTTTACAATCAAAGTCATTTTTATAAAAGCAAGCGGAAGACTTTCTATACTTCTTCACAAACCAACAAATACAACTTTAGAATAAAACTCTTGGGACACAGCCCATACAACATTCTCAACATGAAAATAAAGGACAAAGGAAAGGTGGGTTTTGTCCTCGATGCTATGAGGACTCACCAAGATCTTTAACCCCTTGCAACTTGTAGAAACCTATCCCCCAAGAGAAGCACTCAATCTCCAACCTTACATTTCATTAGAATGTAGGCAAAGTATGCATTAGTACAAAATGTACCAAATATGTTAGCTAGCATAATCATAAGAGCATAAGACAAGTGTGAGTCAATATAGACATAATCCAAAAACATATTAAGAAATTTATGAAACATAAACTATGAGCATAGGAGACAATATCTTCATAATAAGAAAAGTCTCCAACATAAGCATCATATAAGCATTATTTAACTCTTAGTCATCTATGCCATAATAGAATCATTCTCAAGTAACCTCAAAAGCATACATATGCAAAGCATGAATGGCATCCCATAAAACCGCCCAAGCCAAGTATCCCTTTTTGGTCATATTAATCAGTCTATGTACATGGTCAAGTCTCTAAGCTTTTCTACCATAAGGGCACCATACTCCTAAGTAACCTCAAAGCACACTTGTGCAATGTATGAAAGGCATCCCATACTACCCTTCACACTAAGCATAACCTTGAAGTCATCTTAGTCATACTCACCCTCCTTTAGCCTCATTATTAGCTTAACTCTTATAACTAAGGGAACCTCTCACCTTTAGTCAATTATAACTAGGAGGGCAACTATAGCACAATCGTATCTCAAGACTTCTTTTTAATAACCCTAAGTCATACTTGTGCAACGTATGCATAGCATCCAACAATACTATTCATGCTAAGTACCACTTTTAGGTCCTCATACTAATATTTCTTGGTTTGGAACCTAGTTCCTCTCTTTAATTTAGAACACTATGAGGTACTCTCTTATGAACATCTTAGTTCATTATTAGCTTGAACCCTATGAGATAATACTTTTAGCATGGCTTAGCTCATCATCAACTTGGTCCCTATGAGATAATACCTTAAGCATTTCTAAGTCCATTTATACTCTTGAACCCTATGAGGTACTTCATTAAGTAAGTCTTAGTTCAATTATGCTTTAGAACACTATGAGATGCTTCTTTAAGCATATCTTAGTTCATTGGATATGGAGATTGCTAAACTTATGTGAAGGCTTCCATCTCATGAGGCCTAACTTTGGGAAAACCCACACTCTACTACGTAAGAGTTCCCCCTTTTTCTTGGATAGTCCTCACATCAACTACGTGTGGTTCTCCTTTCTACTTGGAGCACGGACCCTTTCTTGTGGGACACTCCATCTCATTGTCAATATGCACTTAGGGCCAAGCATACACCCTAAGATTTACTTGATAAGCCTTGCTTAACACTCATGTATCATGGAAGGATGTCCTTGACAATCAATCAATGTTCAAGTGATTCTATCACTTTATACTTTCAAGCATTCATAAGATATGTTAGGTGAGTGTAGGCCTTTCACCACAATTCTACCTATTAGACTTCTATTCTCATTTATACTTTACTCTCAAAGCCTTAAAACATATAGTTCATCACATTGGTTTTACTCTCAAAACCCTAGTGATCAACATTTATGACTACAGGCCTTATACTTAAAGGTATTATACTCACATCCCTCATTACTAGGTGATTCTAATCAAAATTGATCATAAAGGTTCCATTCAATCATTACAAGTCAAGATCAATCATATTCAATAAGGTCTAGTTCAATTCATGATTATACGTTCCTAACTTTGAAAAATTACTGCACATGACCTTGATTTAGGAAGATGACCTATGAACCTTCAATTTCACCTCTAATGGCATAAACCCATAAAGTACAAATTCATCAAATAGACATGGGTTTACCATAGAAATCACATGAATTCATCATAATATCATAATTTAATGTTAATAAAATCATAATTAGGTATTATCCTCTAGATTGGAATCATACCTAAACCTTACCCACAATGTAGAAAGAAACCCTAGCTAGAATTGGGTTTCTAACTTCATAATTGGGGGAAAACCTAGGGGGATCTATGGGGGGAAGAACACATAGATGAATAAGCTAACATACCTCAATTCAAAGCCCTAATCAAGCTTGCATCAATGGAGTAAAATCTTCCCCTCTTCCTTCTCTTCTTCTTCTTCTTCTTCACTTCTAGAGAGAGAATTATTTGAAGGGAATTTGGGGTTTTTAGATGAATGAGTTAGTGACTTAGTTTAGGGGTCTTATTAAGCTTATATAGGTGGGTAAATATCTATCTAACTGACCTCCCTTAACCCCTAATTAATTAATGACTTAACCTCTAAGCCCCTAACTAAAACTAGAATTGAAAAATCTAATTGGACCTACGCTCCTCCACCCACGGACCGTGAGTGGATCTACTGGAAGTTCTGCACCTATGTAGGTGAGGTCTGCAGCTTAAAACTCACAGGCCATCTCAGGCCTTGACCCATGATTCCAACCTATGGGACGTGGGTCCATCTACAGCCAGTAGATGGCATCCGTAGGTGGCCTATTTTTGACAGCTTTTAGGGCTGTTTTGAGGTCCTCCTTAAAGACCCCTTGGGTGGTCCTTGGGGGGTCGTACCTTGATTCCCTAACCCCTAAACCTTCATAATAAGTTTGGGAATCATTTTTACGACTTTTAATCCTCAAACCACACCTCGAAACTCTTACGAAAAGTTCTAGAACTCTCTAGTTCAACTTACTAGTTTTCAGGGTATTACAATATCTCCCCCTTGGGATCATTCGTCCTCGAGTGACGATTATAAACGCTTCTTAAAGTCACAACTCTAGACTAGCAGCCTACTATGCATGCATTACATCTAAATGCACACAACTATGCAACAAAACTTCAATTCAAAACTAAACACATTGGATGCAACACGAGGGAGTAGGAACTACATCTACCAACCCAAAATGCATGAAATTCTTTATTTACTCATTCTCAAGGAGGAAATAACATCTCCCAACTAAAGCATGCTCAATACACATTCATGGAGCCTAAATGCAATTTACTCTCAAAAGGCATTTATTCAAGGAGGAATCATTCAACTCCAAATCTAAGGCATTCTCATATAATCATCTCATGAAGTCTATATGCAAATTTACTCAAATGCACTACAACATGAGGAAAACAATGCATATAAGTCATTTCTAACAAGACCTAAGCATCTTCATGAATAAGCATATTAGGAAATCATGGAAACACATAAATCACACAATAAACCTACTAGATAGGCATACTATCTCCCTCTTTGGGAGTAAGCCTACTCAAACTCTTCTAAATATCAATCATGCTAAAAACAACTCCAAAGTCCAACATAACAAGTCATAAAAGACAAGAAATCCAGAAATTTACTAAAGCATAAAACACATACCAATAGGGACGTGAGGAGATCATTCTTGATCTTCTCTAGATTGGAGAGCATAAAACCTATTCTTCTTTTAAGCACTCTCATCCAGACCACTAGAGGTAACTTTCTTATCCTCCCTTCCCTTAGCCTTAAGGACCGGGCAATCTCTCATTTTTTGCCTATCCTTTCCACACCCGTATCAACCATCCATGTCGGTTAGGCACTTACCATAACGATTCCTCCCACACTTGGTGCAACTGGTCTTAGGAAATGGAGAGTCTTGATTGGAATACTTTTGTCTAGCTTAGACCTACCTTGCTCATCGGACTTAGCATTAGGAAAGTTCCCATCATTGGTTCTTGTTCTTTTCACCTCTCTATTTTTTTTATTAAGCTTTTGCTCCTCAATTTGTTAGGTATGCACCATGAGATGGGAAATATTCATACTAGGGATAAGCATTGTTGAACGACATTCATTGGCCACTAACTCAGACACTCCCCTCACAAACTTATTCATTTTGGCCCTTGAATCACCCGTTATGGTTGGAGCATATTTGGATAGTTGGGTAAACTTAAGGGAATTCTATTTCACACTCATATCCCCTTTGTTTAAGATTTATGAATTCTTGCATATTTAGTTCCCTCAACTCAAGGGGAAAGAACCTATCATGGCATGCCTCTTTGAACCCTTCCTATTCTATTGGGCCCGCTTCTACCAGACTATTATCTTTTCATTGCTCGTACCAAGTTTGTGCTATATCCCTTAATTTATAAGTAGCTAGATCGGCTTTCTCTTCTGAAGTTAATCCCATGATGGAACGCACCTTATACACCTCATCTATAAAACCTTGAGGATCTTCCTCCACTTTGGAGGCATAAAACTCTAAAGGGTTCATTCTCAAAAACTCTCTCACCCTAGAGTCATTCATCCCCCTTATTGGGTTTATCAGAGCTATCATACCCCTATTGTCTTGGGCTGTCATAGCTTGGACTTGAGTTGTTATGGCTTGAGCTTGAGCCATCATAGCTTGAGTCATCATTTTGATAGTAGCCCTAAACTCTTCTTGAGTCGCATTCCTCCATATAGAGTCAATTGGAGCTTGAGGAGGAGATTGATTTGGCACTTTGGGAGCAATCTTTTGCTCCACATTGCCTTCCTTTTCTCTCCTAGCATTTTCCATTGTATTAGCCATACCCTGAAAAATAACTGGCACGGATTAGAAGAAGGGCCTACTAAAGCCAAACTCAATGGCATGACATAAAGAATGAAGAAGTGAGATTTCCTAAGTATCCAATAGCCTCCTATTCATAAACATGGCGCGCTTCACATTTATAAACAAGACTCTACTAGGTTGGAGACAATCTTAGAACCTTTCTAAACCTTGTTCTTTGATTACCAAGTTTGTCACGACCCAGGGGTATACCCTAGAAGTAACACGGCGTACTTGAGCCCGAAGTTGTCTTATACAAGCCCTTACCATGTTATGAACATAAGATAATAGAAACTACGGAACATTTAAAACTTTTTACAATCGAAGTAATTTTCATAAAAGCAAGAAGAACACTTTTTATACTTTGTCTCAAACCAACAAATACAACTTTTGAATAAAACTCTTGGGACACAGCCCATAAAATAGTCTCAACATGAAGATAAAAGACATAAAGGAATGGTGGGTCTTGTCCTCGATGCTATGAGCACTCACCAAGATGTTCAACTCCTTGCAACTTGTATAAACCAATCCCCAAGAGTAGCACTCAATCTCAAAACCCTACATTTGATTAAAATGTAGGCAAAGAATGTGTTAGTACAAAATGTACTAAATGTGTTAGCTACCATAATCATAAGAGCATAAGACATGGGTTAGTAAATATTAGACATAATCCAAAATCATATGAAACACTTCGTGAAACATAAACTATAAGCATAAGAGACAATATCATCATAATAAGCAAAGTCTCCAACATGAGCATCAAATAAGCATTATTTGACTCTTATTCATCTATACCATAATGAACCATTCTCAAGTAACCTCAAAAGCATACATGTGCAAAGCAAGAATAGCACCCCATAATAACACCCAAGACAAGTATCCCTTTTCAGTCATCTTAATCATAGTCTATGTACATGGTAAAAACTCTAAGTTTTTCTACCAAAACGGCACCATACTCCTATGTAACCTCGAAACACACTTGTGCAATGTATGAAAAGCATCCCATACTACCATTCACATTAAGAATAACCTTGAAGTCATTTTAGTCATACTCATCCTCCTTTGGCCTCATTATTAGCTTAACTCTCATAACTAAGGGAATCTCTCACCTTTAGTCAATTATAGCTAGGAGGGAAACTATACTACAATCCTATCTCAACTTATGTGAAGGCTTCCATCTCAAGAGGCCTAACTTTGGGAAAACCCACACTCTACTACATAATTGTTCCCCGTTTTTCTTTGATAGTCCTCACATCAACTAGGTGTGGTTCTCCTTTCTACTTGGAGTCCAGACCTGTTCTTGAATGAAACTCTATCTCATTGTCAATATCTGCTCGGGGCCAAGCATATACCCCAAGATTTAGTTGTTAAGCCTTGCTTTACACTCATATCTCATGGATGGATGTCCTTGACAGTCAATCCATGTTCAAGTGATTATATCACTTTATACTTTGAAGCATTCATAAGGTAGGTTAGGTGACTGTAGGCCTTTCACCACAATTGTAACAAACCAGAAAATTCATAGGATGAACTAGAGCCTAAACGTAACGTCAAAAGCTTTAAAATGACTTCCCCCAGGTTATTAGACCATCTAAGTATGATATGGGGGTTTAGGAGTCAAGGCCAAAGGGAGAAGTGCCAAGCAAAAGGGGCAACACAAGGCCAAAGGCCAAGGCTGGCCCAAACTTGGAGACACTACCTTCAAGTGCCACGGCCACCACCACGGCTCGTGGGCATTACCATAGCCCGTGGAAGGCTTCATGGAGTTTCCTTGGCCAAAGCATGGGAGCCTCCAATTGTTTAGATACTTCCCAACCTTCACGAACTACTTCACGACTCATGAAGGTGGTCGTGAAGCCCTATGAGTTTCTATGAAGTTTGGGGTAATTTTGGGGGAGCTACTGCCTAAAGGGACCACAGGCACCACTACGGGCCGTGGTCACCTTGACGAAGCATGGGGTGGCTTGTGAATGTGCTGGTGATCATGCTTTGGCATGTGGAGGCAAGGCATGGAGGGCCTTTCCATCGCCTCAAGGCCACGACTTTTACCATGACTTGTGGTTATCACCACGGACCGTGGGAGGTCTCGTAGTCATTCCTTAGCCTTATAGGAGGTTAGCACATTAGAGGAGGCTACTGCCTCAACTCGACGTGCAGGACCATGGCTCATGGAGTGAGTCGTTAACTTGGATGGGGGTCACTTAAATGAAGGGTTTTATGTCATTTCCTTTTTGGTCCAAATTAAGTAGGGTGTTTTGGGTATTTTTAGTGGTAGTATATATATATATTTTTTTTAAGTCAAATTTTACAAGACTTATTCATTATTCACAAACACCTAATTGAAATCAAACACCTCCCTCCTCTGTCTAAAAATTCTCTCTCTAAACTAAAGAAGAAGAAGCAGAATTTAGAGCTAGGGTTGCTAGATTTTGAAGGTTCTTCCCCAAATTTCTTGGAGTTTCTTAGTTGAGGTATGGTTTCTTTTTATCCTTGGGTAGCTATCACCCAAGATGCCCTTTCAAATATGTTTTCAAGATATCAAATTACTCAAATCTTGGGTTTTCAATCTTCAACATTGGTCTTCTTTCAAAATGAATTTTATTGATTAATTGTGGTTAATTATGTTTGGGTTTGGTGAATTATGTGTATAATGATGATAATTGGTGTTGTTCACTCGAAATTCCCCCATGGACCCATGTTTCCCCCAAATTGATGAATCATGAATTGATGTTATGGGTTGGTTGAGATTATGAATATGCAAATTGATTATGTTTATATTAATTATGCTATTACATCATGAATTCCTCTTATATTATGTTGTAATTGTGTATAGGTTGGTTGATTGTAATTCCAAGACCCTTGAAGGGCAAAGGTATGAAGGTTATGTCTCTTTAGGGGAATTATGTATGAGATGGTGAATTACTTAGATAGTAATGAGTTTATATCTATTGTGTTGTTGTGGTGTTGATGACAAGATCCTTCATCCCTATACCCTATACACTTGGTTATGCTTGAAGTATGTATGTATGTATGCTTATGATAAGCTTGTTGTGTTTATTGAAAGGACATTCTCATTATCACAATACGATTAGAATGTGAAAGGTTTACTTACATGCTAATGTTTCTAAGGTGAAAGTACCATTCTCACTTAACAAACCTATGAGCTATTATGATGATATGTTGGCATGAGTACCTAATGAATATTGATATGAACTTAGCTAAAGGCTAATTATGACTCTTAAAGGGAATAATGTGTAGCACCTAGAGGACATGAAAGTGAGATGGGAGTTTTTACATTTAGCAAGTCTGGCTTCCCAATGTATGATATCTCATGAGATGGAAACCTTATAGGTTTAGTAAGTTCGGGTTTCTAGTAAAAATATCCTTGTCCCATAACTATGTGCCCACATAGGTCCTAGCTAGTGGATCCACTTAGAAGCTATTATGCTAGTTCTACCTTAGGCAAGTAGAACACCTCTTTTCGGTGTGCGGGTAGAACATAAGATTCCATGTAGCTCACATGGTCTATGTCGGTTATTGCAAGTCTTCCCTAAATAATGTGAATATGAACTATGGTAAGGGCATAGACTTTAACTAGGACTTCTTAAGGGGTACTACTTAGTGTGAGTGGGGGTATGGGACTTCACTTATACCTTGCACAAGTAGACTCTAAGAAGGGTTTGTTGTAAGGTTCTCTTATGGTATGATGATATGATGAGTTATGAACTATGTATGACAAAGTATGTATGAATGCTACGAATATGAATGTCTTCACTTTTTTGTATGTTGGCTATGACTATGGTAAGATGAAGTATGTATGTTGTTGGTGGCCTAAAGGTGATACTTGGCATTTGGTAGGGTTATGGGATCTTACCTTTGCATTGTACTAGTTTTGATTAGGGTTGCTTATATGCTTGGGTTGGCTTATGTTTTCTTCATCAATGTGCATATTGGTCTTCAAACTTGACAAAGGCATGATTTCAACTAGAAGTCCCTTTTATGCATGTTTTAAGGATTTTGTGCATGGCATCCATACTTAGTACATTTAATTGCGCTAACCCATATTTTCTACTTTTCTATGAGTTTTGGTCGTTAATACTTACTACTTCCTTGAAGGTGAAGCTTGGGTCGACTATTCCCTAGGCTTGGTGAGTCCTCAAGTTCGAGGAAAAGTTTCTATTGATTTTAGTCATTAGTTTACTTCCTATATTCTAGACTATATTGTATTTCCTATTTTGGATACTTATTAATGTAAAGGGCTTTGACCCTATTTGTACTCTTATGTTCAGATGGTGATTGAGACAAGCCTACTTCTGATTTTCTTATATGAAAGAAGTTGACTTCTATTGTAAAAGTTTTTAGTTTTTTTGTATTTTTCTATGTCTTGATGCGATGATGAATGCTAAGGGCTTGTATTCTACCTCTTCAGTGTCAATTACGCTGTGTCATGCCTAGGGGGTACTCTTGGGTCGTGACAAGCTTGGTATCAGAGCTTAAGGTTTAGAAAGATTCTAGGGTGATGTCTCATGAACTACATCTAGTAGAGTCTTGTTCATAAGTGTGTAGCGCACCACACTTATGAATGAGAGGATATAAGATGCTTAGGAACTTTTCACTTCTTTGATTATTCATTAGTCGTGCATTAGATTTTTTACTCTATGAAGTCCTTTTTCCTAACCAGTTTCTTGTACATATAGGATATGAGTACAAGAAGAGTGGAAGAAGAGATTGCTAATGATGAAGGAGTTCCTCCCAAAGGTCCACGAGGGGCTCAAGTTCCTCAAGCTTCCAATGAGGAGAGAGCTATGACCAATGTGGAGATAATAACGACTCTCCAAACTTTAACTCATGCTCTAACGACTCAAGTCACAAGAGATGCTAAGGTCCAAGTGAACCCCTAATGCAAGTACTATCACTTCAAGGATAAGGGATTTCACAAGAATGAATCCCTCTACATTTTATGGTTCCAAAGTAGATGAAGATCCTTGGAGGAGGTATTTAAGGTTCTTGAAGCTATGGGAGTGTCTCCAAGAGAGAAGGCAGAACTAGCCACCTACCAACTAAAGGACATAGCTCAAGTGTGGGATGAGCAATGGAAGGAAGAGAGGTCCATTAGAGTGGACTCGGTTGATTAGGGAGTATTTAAGACAGCGTTCCTTGTAGGTTTTTCCCCTAGAGCTAAGGGAGAGGACGATGCAAGATTTCATCAATCTCCGACAAGAAGGTATGATGTGAAGGAATATAGCCTCAAGTTTACACAATTGTCAAAATATGCCCCAACCTTGGTGGCAGATTCTAGGGCAAAAATGAACAAATTTGTTATGGGGATATTTGATCTTGTGGGGAACGAATGTAGGTCGGCAATGCTTATTCCAACCATGAACATCTCCCGTCTTATTGTTCATGCCGAGCAAATTGAGGAACAAAAGCTCAAACAAGTGGGTAGAGAAATATAAAGGGCAAGAGTTGATGATGGTAATTCGTCTAAGATTATATTTGAGGTTCAAGGCAAATCAAGGTTTAAGAAAAGGTTTTCTAATCAAGGCACTTCTATCACTCCTAAGGTCAACAAAGAGAGGATGCTTACTCCAAAGCCACAAGGTAGTAGTGGAGGTGGTTCTTATGTTGATAGACCTACTTGTGCAAAATATGGCAAGAGGCATGATGGCAAGTGCCTTGTTGGCATGAATGGGTGTTTTAGTTTTGGTAAGAGTGGCCACATGAAGAAGGATTGTCCTATGCTTAAGGTTCAAGGGAGAGAGGGCAAGCAAGTCCCTCCAAGTGGCTCAAATTCCGATCCTCCCAAGAAGAATCTCTTCTATGTTCTCCAAACAAGAAGTGATCATCAGAGGTCTCCTGACATTGACACCGATATGTTACAAGTATTTTACATTAATGTTTATGCATTTTTAGACCCCGGTGCAACTTTATCTTTTGTTACCCTTTTTATGGCTATGAAATTGGATCTACTCCTCGTAAAGTTAGAGGAACCTTTTTCGGTTTCTACCCCCCATAGTTGACTATATTGTTGCTAGAAAGGTTTATAAAGGTTGTCCTATTTCCTTGTCTAATAGTGTAACTTTGGTGATTTGGTAGAACTAGATATGTTGGACTTTGATATCATATTGGGGATGGATTGGTTGCATGCTTGTTTTTCTTCCATTGATTGTAGAACAAGGGTAGTAAAGTTTCAATTTCCAAATGAGCTCATTTTAGAATGGAAGGGGGGAAACTCTATTCCTAGAGGTCATTGTGTATCATATCTAAAAGCTAGAGAAATGATTTCTAAGGGTGTATCTATCATATTGTGAGAGTTAAAGACCTTGAATTCGAGACTCCTCCTTTAGAGTTGGTCCCCGTAGTAAGGGAATTTATGGAAGTATTTCCTAATGACTTGCCCGAAATCCCTTTAGAATGGGAAATAGACTTCTGCATTGATCTTTTGCTGGATACACAACCCATATCAATTCCCCCTTACCGGATGGCTCAGCAGAATTAAAGGAATTGAAGGAACAACTCAAAGATTTGCTAGATAAGGGTTTCATTCAACCAGGCATATCTCCATGGGGTGCCCCGATATTGTTTGTCAAAAAGAAAGATGGTTCACTTCGGATGTGTATAGATTAGCACCAATTGAACAAAGTCACTATAAAGATAAGTACCCACTCCCTAGAATAGAAGATTTGTTTAACCAACTCCAAGGGGCGAGTTACTTTTCGAAGATTGACTTAAGGTCAGGTTGTCACCAACTTAGGGTGAGAGGGGTTGACATTCCTAAAATGGCCTTTCGTACAAGATATGGTCACTATGAATTCCTAGTTATGTCTTTTGATCTAACAAATGCCCCAACGGCACTCATGGATCTTATGAATAGGGTATTTTGACAATATCTTGATTTGTTTATGATCATATTTATTAACAATATTTTGATCTATTCAAGGAGTGAGGGTGATCATATGAAGCATTTGAATCTAGTATTGAAAGTCCGCAAGGACCACCAATTGTATGCTAAATTTAGGAAGTGCAAGTTTTGACTCACATTGCGTCAAGTGTGGGTATAGAGGTTGATCTGAAGAAAACGGACCCCTAAGTCCCACCGATATTCAAAGTTTTTTGGGATTAGCTGGGTATTATAGAAGATTTATAGAGGGCTTCTCATCTATTGCTCCTCCATTAACGGCCTTAACCTAAAAAAAGTCCAAATTTAAGTGGTCAAAGTCTTGTGAGAAGAGCTTCCAAGAGTTGAAGCATAGACTCAACTCCACTCCAGTATTGACCTTGCCGGAGAGTACCTACGGATTCGTAGTTTATTGTGATGCTTCAAAAATAGGGTTGGGGTGTGTTCTCGTGCAACCTGGCAAGGTAATTGCCTATGCTTCAAGGCAACTCAAGACTCATGAAAAGAACTACCTAACCCATTACCTCAAACTAGCGGCGGTGGTTTTTGCCTTGAAGATATGGAGACACTATCTCTATGGGGTACACGTAGATGTGTTTACCGACCACAAGAGTCTCCAATATGTGCTTACCCAAAAGATTTGAATCTCCGACAAAGTAGGTGGTTAGAGCTTTTAAAGGATTGTGCCATGAGTGTCCTTTACCACCTTGGCAAAGCTAATGTAGTTGCGGATGACTTGAGCAAATTTTCCAGGGGTAGTGTGGCTCATATAGAAGATGAGAAGAAGGAATTGGTTCGTGATGTACATAGGTTGGCCTGGTTAGGTGTCAAACTAGTAGATTCCACCAAGGGTGGGTTTATGGTTCATCATAGTTCTGAATCATCCCTTGTTGTTGATGTGAAGTCTAAGCAACATCTTGATCCTATTTTGATGGAGTTGAAAAAATCGGTTCTCAATAAGTCCATTGAGGCTTTCTCCCAAGGGGAGGATGGGGTGCTTAGGTACCGAGGTAGATTATGTGTTCCTGATGTTGATGGCTTAAGGGAGCAAATTTTAGAAGAGGCTCATGGTTTGCAATATTCTATTCATTGGGGAGCCACCAAGATGTACCGTGATCTACGAGAAGTCTATTGGTGGAATGGCTTGGAAAGGGATATAGCAGGTTTTGTAGACAAATGTCCTAATTGTCAACAAGTTAAGGCTGAACACAAAAAACCCAGAGGTTTTTCCCAATATATAGAAATCCCTACTTGTAAATGGAAGGATATTAATATGGATTTTATGGTGGGGTTGCCTCGTACTCGAAGGCGACATGATTCCATTTGGGTCATTGTAGATAGGATGACTAAATCGTCCCACTTTATTTCGATTAAGACTTCATTTTCAACGGAAGATTATGCCAAGTTATACATTAAGGAAATTATGAAGTTACATGGCCTCCCTTATCTATCATATCGGATAGGGGTACTCAATTTATTTCACACTTTTGGAAAGCATTCCAAAAAGGGCTTGATACCAATGTTAAGCTTAGTACCGCATTCCACCCTCTAACGGATGGTCAAACGAAAAGGACCATTCAAACCTTGGAGGACATGTCGAGAGCATGTGTGATTGATTTCAAGGCTAGTTGGGATGATCATCTTCCTTTGTTAGAATTTGCCTACAACAGTAGTTACCACTCAATTATTGCCATGACTCCGTTTGAAGCACTTTATGGTAGAAGGTGTATATCACTGGTGGGATGGTTTGAAGTAGGTGAGTTTGCTCTAATAGGCCCTGAACTAATTTATGATGCCATTGAAAAAGTTTGACTTAATAGGGAAGGTTGGAAACGGCTCATAGTTGGCAAAAATCTTATGTCGATAATAGAAGGAGGGAATTAGAGTTCGAAATTTGTGATTGGGTCTACTTGAAAATTTCACCTATGGAAGGTGTTATGAGGTTTCACAAAAAGGGGAAGTTAAGTCCCCGATATGTGGGCCCATACCAAATCTTAAAACGTGTTGGGAAAGTGGCATATGAGTTAGAGTTACCAAATGAATTGGCCCCGGTTCACCCAATGTTTCATGTCTCCATGCTTAAGAAGTGCATCAGTGATCCATGTCCATTCTTCCTCTAGAAGGCTTAGGAGTCGATGAAAGCCTTTCTAATGAAGAGGTCTCGGTAGAGATTTTGGACCGGGAAGTAAAGAGGTTGAGAAATAAGGAGGTACCTTTCGTTAAAGTTTTATGGAGGAACCATCTAGTTTAGGGTACTATATGGGAGGCCGAGGCCAATATGATGTGCCGTTACCCTCATCTTTTTACTTCTACTCCTATCCAAACTTAAGGTAAGAAATTTCCTCTTGAGTTCATAGCATTTTGGGAATCATGTGTAGTGTATGAGTTTTGCATGAGTTCCTTGTATTTGGCGTGTTCTTGATAAAATTCATGTTTTATTTAAATTGAGCTTTCATGGGTTATATGTTCCTTATGTTGAATTGCTTTCGATTATGATGTTGGCATATGTGACTTCATGAGATGAGTTGATGAACATGTGTAGTTATGTTTTGATAAAATAACATGGTGGCTTAATATTGTTTTGTTGAGCTTGCTTGTGTTGGAGAAGGTAGTTCCTCCTATGTTTATATGAAATGGTAAATTTGGTGCATAATGAGATTGTGGATATAGTTCCCACTTTCTGTGTTGCATTGAGCTTATGATGTGGAGTTGATGTTTCCGCCTATGATTTGTCCAATTGATTCATATCTCATGCATGATGGGTACTAGTCTTGAGTCTTTGTTCTCCTAGGAGTGTTTAAAGTGTCATTAAAGGACGAATGTTACTAATGGGGGATATT
Organism: Solanum bulbocastanum; assembly: GCA_037074985.1. Classification (NCBI taxonomy): domain Eukaryota; kingdom Viridiplantae; phylum Streptophyta; class Magnoliopsida; order Solanales; family Solanaceae; genus Solanum; species Solanum bulbocastanum. The sequence goes on along the minus strand of CM073607.1, from coordinate 18,867,322 downwards.
GTAACAACATGGAAAATTCATAGGTTGAACTAGAGCCTAAATGTAAGGTCAAAAGCTTTAAAATGACTTCCCCTAGGTTAGTAGACAATCTAAGTATGCTATGGGGGTTTAGAGGTGAAGGCCAAATGGAGAAGTTCCAAGCAAAAGGGGCAAGACAAGGCCAAAGGCCAACGCCCCAAACATGGAGGTACTGCCTCAAAGATCCACGGCCACCACCACAGCTCATGGTCATGAACACGGCCCATGGAAGGCTTCGTGGAGTTTTCTTGGCCAAAGAAGAGAAACCTCCAATTTCTTAGACACTGCCCAACCTTCACGAGGGGGACTACGAATTGTGGTCCACTTCACGACTCGTGAAGGTGGTCATGTAGCCCCCTTAATTTCTACGGAGTTTGGGTCATTTTGGGGGAGTTGTTTTATTTTTAAAATATAAAAAAATGGGTTTTTAAGAGTTGCCATTAATTTTTAAAGTAGAATTAAGAAAAATATTTTTTCCAAAAGATCTAACCAAAAATCTAATGAAAATATATAAAGGGGGTTCGAGGTTCATATTAGCATTTCGGAAAGGGTTTGAAAGCACCCAAAATGCCCACTAGCATGCGGTTATCTGATAATTAACATATCTGGCTAATTAAATTTAAAATAAACAACTTAATTTATATTTGGAGAATGAACAATTCCGAAAGTTAAGATCACCTTAAAGGGGGAAAGGGACATGCTAAGATATTAACTAAGTAAAATATTTCGAAGTAATTCGAGTAAAAAAACTAAACACTTATTCAATTTTTAGGAAAATATAAGTAATTGATTTAAAGCGGTTATCTTTTGGGGAATTGGTTAAGGGAAAAACCTTAGAATTAACTAGCGAATAAACAATTAAAAAAATACGAAAAGCAGATAAACTAAAGAGAGAGAGAGTGTTGGGCCCAAGTCTGGTTTTATGGTCGTCAAAACCAGCTCTTGAGCCTAAATTTGTTTTGGGCCTTTGGCCCATTAAAATCATTGGTACCTATCCTAATCTAACATAAAAGAAATGTTTTTATTTTGGGCCTTAGGCCCAATTCTTCAACCTATCCTAAGAACTAACAAGATAATAATAAGCAAGACAAAAGGGGTTTAGGCCCAAAGTAACAAAAATACAATTTTTGGAATTTGGGGCTTTTAGGCACATTTTCCCTCTTTCGTATACACTATATGTATACTAGTGTAAACAATCCTGTATATCTACTTCGAACACCTGTACGCCGAATTCATGGACTTATTCTTCGGTTCCACTTGTTTGTCGACTCAGAAGGAAAGGATTTGAGCCTTTATGGCTCTCTCAAAAATGCAGGGGAAAGAAATAGGAATTCATGGTGAACTAAGGCAAATTTCACATGCAACACCAAACGGGAATAAAAATTAGTATTAGTATACCAAAAGAGAAAGGAGAAAGGGGCTGCAACATTTAATACAATTAATAACAACGAAATCATAACTTAGATCATATCAAGCGCATCGAAATAAACTAAGAAAACACGGCCATGACATATTGGAAAGAAGATCCAGGACAAATATGTCTTTAGCATATAAAAACTAAAAAAAAAGAACTTCTAGTTCAAAGGAAACTAGATACTAGGAAAGCATGTCAGGTATACTAATGAAGAACGATTTTATGAAACCATTTTTAGCAAAATAAACAATTTTTTGCCATGACCGGTATTCAATTTATGCTACTAGTTTTAACAGAGAGAGGAACTTAACATTTGTTCATAAATATAATCAATGATTTTCTATATAGTAGGAAACAAAACAGACTAAGATGATACAGATAACAACTCTCAAATAAGAAATTAAGAACATGATTACTGATTCACTTCTTCACAAAGCAAATGAACAAATCCATTCTTTTCACAAAAGGATATGCTATCTCGAAGGGATTGAAACAATCAGATGCTTCAACAAATTGATTCTTACAAGTATTCTCAACTCACAACCCAAATCGAAGACATAAGAAACCAAAAGCTACTGTGAAACCAAATATTTGTAAAAAATGAATGCTGCTAGGAACTAATATATAAATTGATGCAACCAATTTTAAAAGTAACCAAAGAGAACAATGAAAAAATAAAGGAACATAGAATTTTTTGGTAGCAAGATGGCTCAAAACAAAGCAAAGCAAACACTCTAATGCTCAACTAAACATGGAACTTATTATGGTGACTAAAATAAACTAGTACCTTCCAGCTTGCTTAGCAATAATTAGAAAAGGAACATAGGCATCAATCTTAACAGAAAACAATGAACTGGAGCACGAAGGAACGAATCTTTTACTCAATACTAACCCATAGAAACGACCAATAATATATATTTCACGTCAAACCCAAATCAATTCAACAATAAATCAGCAAAAAACCAAAAACCAACATAATAGTAATTTTCCAACATTAACAAAATGAAATAGAAAAGAGAGATGAAGAGAAAAGCTATCGGAAAAAATGTTACCTTTTTCGGGCAGCAAATTGGAGAACGGGCTAGCAGCAGCGATCCTCCTACCACAAGAACCTCAAACACAAACCGTGAGCAAAGAATTCAGGCAGAATCTCAAGCTCACAAACATTGGGGAGCAATAGCGAACAGGACAGAAGAATGACAGTTAGGCTGACACTAACTATCTTCTCTCTTTTCTCAAACGTATTTCGTATATATTCTATAACTATTTTTCGCCTAAGCTATTCACTAGATATTCATTCAAAAATTGCCAACCCCACAACTGAGGAAGAAGAAGGGTTTAAATAGGAGGAATTTAGAGATGATATTTGTGGGGAAACAGATAGAAATTAGGGCCAATTTGAAATTCAAAATTCGAATTTTTGGAGGATAAGGCTCAATCACTTGGAATTTCTACTAATCCAACGGAAAAATGAGGAGGACTACTCGATTTGAGTAAAGGACAATCAAGCACACGAGATTACGACACTTGGATGATTTTTCGTACGAAGGATGAGGAGAGAGGAGAGGCTGCACGATTCACGAGTGACTCAATTGATTTTTGGTTGTTACTCTCGTTCTTGGACTGGTTTGTGTTGGAGAAAAAGATACGCGTAGGGGTCAGTGGGGTCAGTCGCGTACGCTATTGTGTACTGCTAAAAATTTGTTAAAAAATATGGGTTAGGTTATTTTGGTTGCTGAAAATTGGAAAAGAAATTGAACAGAGGGCCGACTTCTCTGTTAAGAGGTGGGACGAAATTTTGGTCAAATTGGCTAACAAAGGGTTTTGAAAACGAAGTCAAGATGTGGTCAATATTAACTTAAGAAACAACCACGTGAATTGCAATTTCAATCAAATTGAATTGATTGGTTGAATTTGGCCAAAATTAGAATAAGACAAATTAAAGTAAATTAGTTAATGAGCTTCTTAATTCTAGCGAAATAAAATAATCAACTTAATTACGAACTAATTAACTCAAAAATATAAACTATTGAATAATTAGGCTAATTAACCAAATATTCAAATAAACAAAAATCTTTTTTGTTTTTGAGAAAAAAATTTCAAATATTTATAAAATATAATAAATATATACAAAATTATAATATATATATATATATATATATATATATATTATTTTAAAATTTATTAAAAACTGAAAAAATTACTTAAAATGACTTGAAAAATATTTTAAATTTTATAAAGTCAATTATTTCAAATCGTTTGGAATTTAGGAAACTCGATGATTAATTCATATCGTGGAGGTACAAAATTGGGTGTCAACAACTGTCTCTCGTTTGACTTGGATTGATGAAAGAAATCCTAGGCAAATGAAATTGACGAATCCAATTTTGGCCGACCACATCTTCATCAGAAAAGGGTTTTGGTACGGACTTTGGGAATTATAGCCTAACCTCAAAGAATGGGTTTCCTACATATCTCAGGCAATATGAGAATTTAGGCCAATTGTAGTTCCGTATGCTTGATTTAACGTATGATTTCAAAAGAACTCAAAAGCTATTCTGATATCGGATTATGCAGAGACCAGAATGCTCGAGAATAAGATATAAGAGAGAATATCGAAATACAACCGAGTTTTCAATGTTGATCCCACCTACATATTCCTCAACTTAGGGAATCAGACAACTTGTAGTTCGACTCGATCGATTGTAAAGGAAATCTAATATGCAAGATAACCTTGGGTTCTAGAAGAATGACAAATAATTAGAGTATGAGAAAGAGGCTTGCAAATATCTTAACCATGAATGTGGGGCCCATTACACTCATAAATAAGATCTCACACGGACATAATTTCCAAAGCTCTAGGAGCAGTGTCACTCAGATTGAAATGATGACTCCGGTGAAAACCAGAACTTTCGGATGCGAAACTAAAACCGGTAAGCCTAAAGAAAAACCCACATCCCTTCTAATAGGGGTCTTGTTTGATTGTGGTGGAAGTCCCTATTCAGCTCGCATCCTAAGAGTTTGATACTCCTCTTCGGACTATGTCCCAGTTCGCTGCTAATAAAAAGTTTCACGTTGTGTTACATCCTTTTTTATGTCGTCCACACCTGTGGTTTGTTTTTAGAATTCATCCTTTCGGATGCTCTCGACAAAGACTGAGATAAAACTCATTAGCATAAAATGTAATTCAAATGGGGAGATAGCATCCTTTAGCTTGTGGACACTTAATTGCTCTCCTTGGACATTTGACATTTGCTTCCTTTAGTTTGACGTAAAGCAAATAAAGTTGGTATCTCATATTTGCAATATAATTCTTTAATATACTTTTTCTTTGATATCAAAGTAATAAAACAAACTGGTGTATTATGTTGATGGCTCTCTTAAAGACATTTTTGCAAATAAAAATAATAATGATGATTCTTCATTGATAAGATAACGATAATCCATTAGTAGGATGATATTGATCCATTGGTAGGATAATGCTACTACATGATAAGATTATGTTGATGCTCTATTGATAGGATAATGAATGTTCATTGATATGATGACGATAATGATAAGATGATGATGCTACTCCATCAATAGGATGATGATGATGCTACTCCATCGATAGGATGATGTTACTCCATTGATAGGATGATGATGATCTACTCCATCAATAGGATAATGATGATGCTACTCCATTGATAGGATGATGATGATGCTACTCCATCGATAGGATAATGATAATGTTGAAGATCTTCTGTAGGACAATATTGATTAATTGGTAGGATAATGTTGATGATCTATTGATAGGATAATGTTGATCCATTAGTAGGACAATGGTAATGAAGATCCATCAGTAGGATGATGTTGATCCATTGATAGGATGATCTTGATGATCCAGTGGTAGGATAATGTTAATCCATTGGCAGGATAACGTTGATGAGCCATTGGCAGGATAATGCTGATCCATTCGTAGGATAATGATAATGATCCATTGGTAGGATAATACTGATCCATTCATAGGATAATGATAATAATACATTGGTAGGACAATGATAATGAAGATGATAAAGATCCGTCAGAAAAAGGATGACGATCCATTGTTAAGATAGTGATTATGATCAATTGGTAGGATAATGCTTATGAAGATCCATTGGTAGGATGATAATAATAAAGATATATCGGTAGGATGATGCTGATAAAGATCCATCAATAGGATAATGATGATCCATTGGTAGGATGATGAAGATTTTGTCCCTCTATTTTACCTTCGAGCATTTGTATGTTCACTTGTCTTGTTGGGGATTTGATCGAAGACAATGTTACTCATATCCCCAATTACTTATTTTGGAATCAGAAGCATTAAACCATTTCCTATATCCACATAAAAATTATTAGTTTTAAGTGAACTGATCTGTGTTGATTTCTTGGATTGTTTGCTCCTTGTCTTCTTATCTCCGGTTGATTGCTTTTGGCCTCGCTTCTCCGATTTATTGCTCTGATCTCCCGCTTCTTGATAGTTAAGAGAAAACATTTGAAACATATAGAGAAAGTCTTTAAGCAAAAATGGGTTTTCAAGAAGAAATATTTGAAAAAGGATCACTGTCCAGTGTCATATCACGTCAAGCTTAAATGAACGCCTTTGGGGTTGATGCTTCAAGGTCTATCTGATAACTTGTTGAAAAGATTTTGAAGACTCTTGAAGTTTGGGAGATCTGACTCTTGAAATGTTGAAGATTATTGAAGTTGACTTCTGATCTCATAATGGACATGAGGATCATTTGAAGTCACTTCTAAACTTTATTCTGGAGGTATTCAAAGTTTCTCTAAACTTTCGATGGACCTTATTGAAATTTTAGAGGTCATCCTCAAAAATTTATATCCCAGTTAACTGTCTTGGTGTATCTTGAAACATCAATGAACGAATCATGGAATTTTTTAGATCTTCTCAAAAATTTTGTCCGAGTTACAATTCTCAAAGAAACTTCAGTCTTGACTTGTTGGAGAGATCCCCTTCTTAAGAATTTTCGAGTCCATCCCAGTTTCTATTGTAAACAAAGTAGAAATCTTACAGAAGATATGACCGAGCTATTGTGGCGTCTACAAATCCCGTTGAGGCAGGAATCAGGTCAAACGTAGTTCCCCCTCGAGAATTAACAAAAATAAGATAATCTAACTAAGGAAACGATCGAGGCCGATATAGGCTGCCTATGTATCTCTTTCTTGAGAATTCAGGTAGAACATAGTTCAAATACAAAAGGAATATTAAAATGTATAAAAGGGTGACCGAGGCCGACACAGGCCTCCTACGTATTACATTTTTGAGAATTCAGGTCGGACGTAGTTCATTTCAAAGGGATAAATTCTAAGCATAAACGATTACAAACAAATAAAGGTGGCAACAAGAAAAAGATAGAAATCGAGTCTTCAAACGGGTTATCTTTTGACAATATTTAAGTAGATCGATAACTTGTGAGATCTAATGTTCATTCTCAGCCATGTGATGTCATCAAACAAATGTATTGATGTGTTCTCCAAGCAAACTGATGAGTTCTCTTTCTTGTGATTTTGTCAGATAGGCATCAATTTTGATTTCTTTGATGTGTTCATCATTTTCTTGAGTCACTATTCTGATCTCTTTTGAATTCGGCTTATCATGGCTTTTGAACTGTATGAAATCCTCAACCAGGTGTTTGGGTACCATGATCTTCTTATTGTAGTCCTCAAATTCCTCCGCATCTACCCCATTTTGTTCATTCAGCTTTTGACATGACATGATATTGATAGATTTCAAAATGTTTTCATTGAAATCATAGAAAGATACTGTTAGATAAATATAAAGCAAATTTTTGCAATAAGGGAGGCTTTCGTTTGAAAGAAGAAAATAAGAACTTCTGCCATGATGATAAATCTTTTTGGCTTTTCAAAACATCATGAGGGAATTTAACACATAGTGAGGCAAAAATAGAGTAAGGGATGGGTCTCGACCCTCATTCAAAACACCACCAATTTTTAGAAATAACATATAAAATTGTCTATGTCTTCCAAGACGAGCGAGGAATCAGGAGCAGAGTGGATGTCTAGTTAGGCATTTGAGCCTTTGGCTCGCTGTCTAGTATGATTGGTGTCTCAATCATCTCTTCAAGCACAATATAACTTTCTTTGAACAAATTTTTTATTCCTTCCCTAGATCATTTTGCATTGGAAAAGACTGATATAAGCGAGGCAATGATTTTGGAAAAGCTTGATTAATCTTCTGCTTGTTTTGACCCTTTTTCGGCACTAAAGCAAAAGCTTGATAAGGTGTCATGATCAGAAATTTGGATTCATCTTTTTCAGTTGGAGATGCTACAACTTTCTCAAACTTTTCAAGGTTGGCTGAGATTATAACTTTCTCCACATTCAAATCTTCTTCGACTTCAACCATATTAATAGTCACCCCTCTATGATTCGACATGGGATTTCTATTGACATTAGAAGTGGCAGTCTAAAGAGTGATGGCCTTTTGATATATCATGTCTTGAATTTTATGCTTCAAGTTGATACAGCCCTTAATAATATGCCTAGCACCTCTTGAATGGTAAGCACAGTGAAGATCGAGTCTATAAAGCTTGGAGTTGACATTGATATTTTTTGGATCAATTGTCAGGCTAGCTGATTTCAATCTGTCAAAAAGTTGTGTTTGACTCTCAACCAAAGGAGTAAAGACTCTAGATGGTTTCCTCTCAAGATTTGGGTGAGGAGGATAGCAATTATTTCCTGGAGGTGAAGGTCCTTGACGGTAGTTTGGAGGATTTTGATGAGTTGGTTCTGGCATTTGGAAATTTGGGTATTGTGGAACTCGGTAGCTAGGAGAGGTGTTTTGGTAGTGCAGGAGTGGAGTTTGGTAACTTGATTATATATTTGAACAATTAACTAATGGAGCTTGGTAATATGGATCGGTGTTTTGGTAATGTGAAGATGGAGTTTGGTAAACAAGAGGTGAAATTGGGTAACTTGATGGTGGAGTTTGGTAATTAGGAGGTAGAATTTGGTAACTCGGTGGTGGAGTTTGACAACCTGGTTGGGTATAACAAGCTGGATATAAATATTATGGAGCTCGAGGATAACCTTTGTAAGGTGAGAATTTTCTTAAGTGTCCATTCCCATCAGATGCGCAGGAAATAGAAGACATATTCTCCCTCTTCTTTTTTAACAATCCTGAAGATTCGGTTGGGGCAGTAACACAAGAAATTTTTTTGGTTTTAAGCCCATCTTTTATAGCCTCACCTACCTTGACCATCTCCACAAATTTTGCTCCAATGAGCAACATTATCTTGTCAAAATACTCCAGCTCTTGAATACATATGAACACTTCAATGATCTCCTTCTCAGACATGGGAGGTCGAACCCGGGTGGCCTCTTTTCTCCATCTATACGCATGTTCAAGATAGCTTTCACTGGATTTCTACTTAATTATCTCCAAAGAATAGTGATGAGGACCGATCTCCACATTATAGGCTAACCGTTCAACAAAATCTTTAGCTAGTGCATTCCAGCTAGACCACTGCTTTATCTCATAGGAAGTAAACCATTCCAAGGCTTCTCCATTCAAACTTCGGCTAAAGAGCTGCATTAATAAGGCTTCATTCCTGCCAAATCCTACGAGTTGGTCACAATGACCTCTCAGATGAGCCAACGGATTTTTGGTTCCTCCAAAAATGTTTAAATTCAGCCCTTAAAACCTTTTCGGGAGGTCCAGATTCGGATGGATACACAAATCCTCATAGCTCTACCCATCTACTTCAAGAATACAGTTTAGCTCTTTCATGGCTTTCATGAACTCTTCTTTAATATTAAGCTTGGTTTCCTCTTCCTTAGACCTCCACTATCTCTCATGTTCCTCATAGTGATCTAGCTCGGAACAGTTCGCATAAGGTTCATTTGGAATTGGCATTTGGAAAGTAGTCTTTTGAGGTAGGGGTGGAGCAATTGATCTCGGTATTTTGAGGGGCTTGGTAATTTTGAGGGAAAGTCTGGGGTTAGTATGCTGATTTTGGTGATAGGTAAAGATTTGCAGACTGCTAACATTTGGGTTTTGAGGGAGAGGACAAGTTTGCAGGTTGGTGTTTTGAGGAGGAAGTGACGCTTGAGAGTTGGTACCTTAAGGAAGAGGTGGCATTTGGTAAGAGACGAAGGTATGATAGGGATTTGAGGCGGTTAGGTCGATGAATGAGGGATTTTGAACGGGGTTAGAGGGTTGGTTCTGAACCTATTCCGAACTTGGAGGAGAAGAGTGGAGTGGAGGTCTTCCATCTCCTAGAGCATTGAAAGTGAATCGGATTAGACAAATCTTGACTTCTTTGTATTTCAACCCTCATTTAGGCAATCTACTGTATCAACTGTATAACTAATTTATTTTGATCAACGACAATAGGTTGAGCCACTACAACATCAGTTAGGCCAACCTCGTTACTGTTATCACCCATACTACCTTTTCTTTCTGCATACTTTGATCAGGGGAAGGAATCTTTAGGAGCCTTAGATCTTGTGAAATATGGGTTTTCAGTTAGCTTATCAACACAAATCAGTTCTAAGTACCTGACGAAAGAAAAATAACTTAAAAGGTAAACGTGTTAGTCTATGTAGATGATAAATAATACAAAATATCACACATATGACCACAAGCACATAATTGTTGCTCCACTTGAAGATAAACTAGCCCATGTAATTAGAGAAATGACTAAATAGATAGGAATTTGTCTATTTAATTTTGAGCTTAGTGAATCAAAAATGTCAACTTGAGTCAAGACAAAGTCAATTGTATCTTTCATTATCATATTTCCGATTTTCGATTAATATGAAAACTCTATTTTCTGTGTAAGAGTTGAAAAAGATAGAATTTATCAAAAATAGGGACCGACCCTTGAAAGGCTGCCTATGTATCTCCGAGAGAGAATTCAGGTCCTATGTAGTTCGACCAACTTGAATCCCTTTAGAATTGAGATAAAGGATTAACCTTTTTTCTAAATGAGTAAGGTTTGAAAAATGAAGTTCAAATTTTGTCGGGAAACTAAAGACTCGAAAATTATTTGGATGCACTTTTGATAGTGACTTGATGTTTATGCTTAGGGGTTCTAAAAACGATTTGAAGAGGAGTGAGCTAGAATATCTCCAAATAAAGCAACATATTCTCACAAGTAGTTATAACACATAAACATATATTGTGTGTTTTAAACAAATATGTGACCCTTTTGTGCCAAGGATAGGCCTAATGCATTAAAAGATGCATACATCATTTTAAACATTACATTGCCCCAAAACTCAAACTTATACAAGCTTTACGATTAACTGAATTGGGATACATACTAGGGAAAAGGGGATACAAATAATCAGTCCCACGCAGGGGTACGATCCTAAACTATGCCTTTGTGAAAAGTCCTTCTTTCTTGCATTTCTTTCCATCTTAGAATGCCCATGCTTTTGGATGGAATGGTAAGTTGAACCTTCTTTGACTCAAACAAACTATTAAACTCCCTACCCCAGGACACAATGGTTTGCCAAACGACATATACATCCTTCAAATTTAACACATAATATGAATGTCCACTTAGGCCATGGGCCATTTTTTACTCAAGGTCTTCTTTCTAATAGGCCCAACATGTTATGGGTGTTAGACAATCTTAGGCCAATGTGCTAAATTTTGAGATTGGGTTTCGCTTTACACTAGTTTGACTAAGTGAGTTTATTTACAGTGGATCGGTGACCCAAGCGGACTACTTGAGCTAGGACAATTAACGACCACTCATTATCCAGTAGCCAACTAAATTCATCAGGGTTCCCCGAGAACAATTTGGTTAACTAACGACTGTGGCCTGCATAATCGTCCTTTAAGTGAAAAAATAAAAAAGTGTTGTTTGACAGACTATATGTCATGCCATGAATGCAACAATTTAATACTGCGGGAATTTAAACAAATAAACATATAAGCAATCATACATTAGCCAAACAATTTAATTTTAAGGTTAGAACCCAATTCAAATCCCTAGTAGACTCGTCATTCTATTTTATTTTAAAAATATAAAACGACGGGTTTTTAAGAGTCGCCACTTAATTTTTAAAGTAAAATTAATAAAACAATTTTTTCCAAAATATCAAAACAGAAATCTAATGAAAATATTTAAAGGGGGTTAGAGGTTCATATTAGCATTTCGGGAAGGGTTTGAAAGCACCTGAAATGCCCACTAAGACGTGGTTATACAATAATTAACATATTTGGCTACTTAAATTTAAAATAAACAACTTAATTTAAATTGGGAGAATGAACAATTCTGAAAGTTAAGATCACCTTAAGGGGGGAAAGGGACATACTAAGATATTAACTAAGTAAAATATTTCAAAGTAATTCAAGTAAAGAAACTAGACACTTGTTCAATTTTTAGGAAAATATAAGTAATTGATTTAAAGTGGTTATCTTTTGGGGAATTGGTTTAGGGAAAAACCTTAGAATTAACTAACAAATAAACAATGAAACTAATACCAAAAGCAGATAAAATAAAGAGAGAGAGGGTGTTGGGCCCAAGTTGGTGTGATCCAGCACTTGAGCCTAATTTTGTTTTGGGTCTTTCGCTCGTTTAAATCATTGGTACCTGTCCTAATCTAACATAAAAGAAATGTTTTTATTTTGGGCCTTAGGCCCAATAATTCAACCGGTCCTAAGAACTAACAAGATAATAATAAGCAAGACAAAAGGGGCTTAGGCCCAAAGTAACAAAAATACAATTTTTTTGAATTTGGGGCTTCTAGGCCCATTTTCCCTCTTTCGTATACACTAGATGTATACTAGGGTATACAATCCCATATATCTATTTCGAACACCTGTGTTCCGAATTCATGGACTTATTCTTCAGTTCGACTTGTTAGTCGACTCAAAACAAAAGGACTTGAGCCTTTATGGCTCTCTCAAAAATATAGTGGAAAGAAACAAGAGTTCATGGTGAACTCCGGCAGATTTCACATGCAAGACCAAAAGGGAATAAAAATTAGTATTAGTATACTAAAAGAGAAAGGAGAAAGGGGCAACAGCATTTTATACAATTAATAACAACGAAATGATGACTTAGATCACATCAAGTGTATCGAAATAAACTAAGAAAACGCGGCCATGACATATTGGAAAGAAGATCCAGGACGATATGTCTTTAGCATATAAAAACTAAAAAAAAGGAACTTCCAATTCAAAGGAAATTAGATACTAGGAAAGCATGTCAGGTATAATAATGAAGAACGATAATATGAGACCATTTTTAGCATAATAAAAAATTTTTGGCCATGACTGGTATTCGATTTATGCTACTAGTTTTAACAGAGAGAGGAACTTATCATTTGTTCATAACTATAATCAATGATTTTGTATATAGTAGGCAGCAAAACAGACTAAGATGATACAAATTAAGAATAAGATTACTGATTCACTTCTTCACAAACCAAATTAACAAATCCATTTTTTTCACAAAAGGATCTGCTATCTTGAAGGGATTCAAACAATCAAATGTTGCAACAAATTGATTCTTACAAGTATTCTCAACTGACAACCCAAATCGAAGACATAACAAACCAAAAGCTATTATGAAACCAAAGATTTCTAAAAAATGAATGCTGCTAGGAACTAATATGCAAATTCATGCAACCAATTTTAAAAGTAACCAAAGAGAGAACAATTGAAAAAAAAAAAAAAAAGGAGCATCGCATTTTTTGGTAGCAAGATGGCTCAAAACAAAGCAAAGCAAACACTCTAATGCTCAACTAAACATGGAACTTATTATGGTGACTAAAATAAATTAGTACATTCCAACTTGCTTAGCAATAATGAGAAAAGGAAAATAGGCATCAATCTTAATAGAAAACAATGAACTGGAGCAATAAGGAACAAAACTTTTACTCAGTATTATGACTAACCCATAGAAACGACCAATAATATATATTTCATGTCAAACCCAAATCAATTCAATGATAACTAATCAGCGAAAAACCAAAAACCAACATAATAGTGATTTTTCAACATTAACAAAACAAAATAGAAAAAGAGGGATGAAGAGAAAAGCTATCGGAGGATACCTTTTTTCGGGCAATGAAGTGGAGAACGGGATAGCAGCAGCGATTCTGCTACCACAAGAATCTCAAACACAAACCATGAGCAAAGAATTTGGGCAGAATCTCAGTTTCACGAATGTTGGAGAGCAATAGCGAATGGGAAAGAAGAATGACACTCAGGCCGACACTAGCTATCTTTACTCTTTTCTCAAACGTATTTCGTATATATTCTATAACTATTTTTCGCTTAAGCTATTCTTTGGGTATCCGTTCAAAAAATGCCAACCCCACAACTGAGGAAGAAGAGGGGTTTAAATAGGAGGGATTTAAGGATGATATTAGGGGGGAAAATGGAGAGAAATTGGGGCCAATTCAAAATTCGAATATTTGGAGGATAAGGCTCAACCACCTAGAATTTGTACTAATTAAACGGAAAAAAGGGGAGAACCACTCGATTTGAGGGAAGGACAATCTAGCACACAAGATTATGACACCTGGATGATTCTTCGTATAGAGGATAGGGAGAGAGGAGAGGATGCACAATTAATGCGCAACTGGATCAATTTTTGGTTGTTGCTCGTGTTCTTGGAATGGTTCCCGTTGGAGAAGAAGATGCGCGCAGGGGTCGGTGGGGTCAGTCGCATATGCTGTTATGCTCTGCTAAAAATTTGTTAAAAAATACGGATTGGGTTATTTTGTTTGCTGAAAATTGGAAAAGGAATTGAACAAAGAGCAGGTTTTTGTGTTATAAGGTGGGCCAGAATTTTGGTCAAATTGGCCAACAAAGGGTTTTGAAAAGGAAGCCAAAATGTGGTCAATTTTAACTTAAGAAAACAACCACGTGAATTGGAATTTCGATCAAATTGAAATGATTGGTTGAATTTGGCCAAAATTAGAATAAGACAAATTAAAGTAAATTAGTTAATGAGCTTCTTAATTCTAACAAAATAAAATAATCAACTTAATTACGAACTAATTAACTCAAAAATATAAACTATTGAATAATTATGCTAATTAACCAAATGTTCAAATAAGCAAAGATCTTCTTTTTTTGAGAAACAATTTTCGAATATTCATAAAATGTAATAAATATATACAACATTATATATATAATTTATAAAATATGACAAAAATTACTTAAAATGACTCAAAAAATATTTTGTATTTTATAAAGTCAATTATTTCAAATCAATTGGAATTTAGGAAGCTTCATATCGTAGAGGTCCAAAATTAAGTTTCAATAAGAGCTACTGCATAAAGGCTCAACGGGCACCACTACAGGCTGTGATCACCTTGACAAAGCATGGGGTGGCTCGTGAACTCGCTCATGAGTATGCCTTGGCATGTGGAGGCAAGGCATAGAGGGCCTTACCATGGCCTCAAGACCACGACCTTCACCACGACTCGTGGTCATCACCACGGACCGTGGGAGGTCTCGTGGTCATGCCTTGGCCTCATAGGAGGTTGGCACATTTGAGGAGGCGACTTCCTTAACTCCACGAGCAGGACCACAGGTCGTGGTCCTCACCACGGCTCATGGAGTGAGTCGTGAACCTAGACTGGGGTCACTTAAATGAAGGGTTTTTATGTCTTTTCATTTATAGTACAAATTAAGTGGGGGTGTTTTGGGTATTTTTAGGGGTAGTAAGTCAAATTTCATAAGACATAGACATTTTACACAGACACCCAATTGAAATAAAAAACCTCCCTCTTCTCTCTAAAAATACTCTCTCTAAACTCAAGAAGAAGAAGAAGACTTTGGAACTAGGGTTTCTAGAGTTTGAAGGTTCTTCCCCAAATTTCTTGGCATTTCTTATTTGAGGTACGGTTGATTTCCATCCTTGGGTAGCTATCAGCCAAGGATCCCTTTCAGATATGTTTTCAAAATATCAAATTCCCCAAATCTAGGGTTTTCAATCTTCAATGTGGGTGTTCATCCAAAACAAATTTTATTGATTAATTGTGGTTAATTATGGTTGGTTATGGTGAATTATGTGTAGAATTATGATGAATTGGTCTTGTTCACTTGAAATTCCCCATGGACCCATGTTTCCCCCAAATTGATGAATCATGAATTGATGTTATGGGTTCGTTGAGATTATGAATATGTAAATTGATTATGTTTATGTTAATTATGCTATTACATCATGAATTCCTCCTATATTATGTAGTAATTGTGTATAGTTGGGTTGATTTTGACTCCAAGACCCTTGAAGGGAAAAGGTATGAAGGTTATGTCTCTTTATAGGAATTATGTATGAGATGGTGCATTATACTTAGATAGTAATGATTCTATATCTATTGTGTTATTGTGGTTTTAATGATAAGATCCTTCATCCCTATACCTTATACACTTGGTTATGCATGAAGTATGTATGTATGTTTATGATAAACTTGTTGTGTTGATTGAAAGGACATTCTCTTGATCACAATATGATTACAATGTGAAAGGTTTACTCACATGCTAGTGTTTCTAAGGTGAAAGGAGCATTCTCACTTAAGAAACCTATGAGCTATTATGATGATATGTTGGCATGAGTGCCTAATGAATGTTGATATGAACTTAAGTAAAGGCTAATTATGACTCATAAAGGGAATAATGTGTAACACTAAGAGGACATGAAAGTGAGATGGGGGATTTTATGTTTAGCAAGTCCCGCTTCCCAATGTGTGATATCCCAGGAGATGGAAACCTTATACGTTTAGCAAGTCTGGGTTTCTAGTAGCAATCTCCTTGTCCCATAACTATGTGCCCACATAGGTCCTAGCTAGTGGATCCACTTAGAAGCTATTATGTTAGTTCTATATTAGGCAAGTAGAATACCTCTTTTCGGAGTGGAGGTAGAACACCGGATTCCATGTAGCTTACATGGTCTTTGTAGGTTATTGTAAGTCTTCCCTAAATAATATGAATATGAACTACGGTAAAGACCTGGACTTTAACTACGACTTCTTAAGGGGTACTACTTAGTGTGTGTGGGGTTATAGGACTTCACTTATACCTTGCACAAGTAGACTCTAAGAGGGGTTTGTTGCAAGGTTCTCCTATGGCATGATGATATGAAGACTTATGAACTATGTATGACATAGTATGTTTGAATACTACGAATATGAATGTCTTCACTTATATATATATGTTGGCTATGACTATGGTAAGATGAAGTATGTATGTTGTTGGTGACCTAAAGGTGATACTTGGCATTTGGTAGGGTTATGGGATCTTACCTATGCGTTGCACTAGTGTTGCTTAGGGTTGCTTATATGCTTGGGTTGGATTATGTTTTCTTCATGAATATGCATATTGGTCTTCAAACTTGACAAAGGCATGATTTCAACTAAATGTCCCTTTTATGCATGTTTTAAGGATTTTGTGCATGGCATCCATACTTAGTACAATTAATTGTGCGAACCCATATTTTATACTTTACTATGAGTGTAGGTTCCGATCGTTGATACTTACTACTTCCTTGAAGGTGAATCTTGGATCTACTATTCCCTAGGCTTGGTGAGTCCTCAAGTTCGAGGACAAGTTGCTATTGATTCTAGTCACTAGTTTACTTCCTATGTTCTAGACTATATTGTATTTCCCATTTTGGAGACTTATTGATGTAAAGGGCTTTGACCCTATTTGTACTCTTATGTTTAGATAGTGGTTGAGACAAGTCTAGATCCTATTTTCTTATATGAAAGAAGTTGACTTCTATTGTAAAAGTTTTTAATTTTTCCATATTTTTCTATGTGATGATGAATGCTAAGGGATTGTATACGACCCCTTTAGAGTCAATTATGTTGTGTCATGCCTAGGGGGTACTCTTGAGTCGTCACATTAGTTCTACCTACTAGACTTCTATTCTCATTTAGACATTACTCTCAAAGCCTTAACACATCTAGTTCATCACATTGGCTTTACTCTCAAAACCCTAGTGATCAACATTTATGACTATAAGCCTTATACTTAATGCTTTACTTCTTATTAGTTTCATTATACCTAGATTTTCAAGGTATTATAATCACATCCCTCATTACTAGGTGACTCTAATCACAATTGATCATAAAGGTTCCATTCCATCATTACATGTCAAAATTAATCATATTCAATAACGTCTTGTTCAATTCATGATTATATGTTCCTAACTTTGAAAAATTACTACACATGACCTTTATTTAGGAAGATCACCTATGAACCTTCAATATCACCTCTAATGGCATAAACCCACAAAATATCAAATTCATCAAATAGACTAGTTTTTACCATACAATTCACATGAATTCATCATAATATCATAATTCAATGTTAATACAATCATAATTAGGTATTATCCACTAGATTGGAATCCTACCTAAACCCTACCCACAATGTAGAAGGAACCCCTAGCTAGAGTTGGGTTTTTGACTTCACAATTAGGGGAAACTTGGGGCTCTATGGGGGAAAAAACCATAGATGAACAAGCTAACATACCTCAATTAAAAGCCCTAATCAAGCTTGCATCAATGGAGGAAAATTTGCCCCTCTTCCTTCTCTTCTTCTTTTCTTCACTTGTAGAGAGAGAATTATTTGGAGGGAATTTGGGGTTCTTAGATGAATAAGTTAATGAATTAGTTTAGAGGTTTTATTAAGATTATATAGGTGGATAAATAACTAACTAACCGACCTCCCTAAACCCCTAATTAATTAATGACTTACCCCTAAGCCTCTAACTAAAACTAAAATTGAAAAATTTTCTTGGACCTACGCCCCTCCACCCATGGACCGTGGGTGTATCTACTGGACGTGCTACACCTCCGTAGGTGAGGTTTGCAGCTTAAAACTTGCAGGTTATCTCAGGCCTTGACCCACGACCCCAACCTACGAGGCGTGCGTCCGTCTACCGCCAGTAGTTAGCATCCGTAGGTGGCATATTTTTGACAGCTTTTAGGGCTGTTTTGAGGTCCTCCTCAAGGAACCTTGGGTGGTCCTTGGGGGTTCATAACTTGATGCGCTAACCCCTAAACCTCCATACTAAGTTCGGGAATCATTTTTACCACTTTTAATCCTCATACTATGCCTCAAAACTCTTACGAAAAGCTCTAGAACTCTCTAGTTCAACATACTAGTTTTCGGGGTATTACATTAAAGGTTCTTGAGTCTTCTTTCCAATGCCACCAATTTCGTATCAATCCAAGTTTTGAGTAAAATGTTATGACCATTTTAGTAATCAGATATAGTGCAGCGAAGAATTAGCTGATAGGAAAACATTAAAAAGGTTCGTTTTTGTCTTTTTACCTCTAAGAATGTTACACACTAAGCCTAAACCCTTGACACGAATGGCACTCGAGAACCCCCAAGCGAACCCTTGGCCTAGTTTATTTCTTAGCGGAAGACTTACTCAGAAATAAAAGAACTTTCAAAAGATAAACATTACTCAACTGTCTTAAAGATGAACTTAGAATACTTTAGAATTTAAACATTCAACTAGCCAAAGGCAACTGAAGTCTGTAACAAAAACATTTGAAAATGGAAAGACTATTGAACTAGTGTCTATCTATCTATGAAGCCTCTAATACTATTAGGGATGTCGGAACAAGACCCCCGATCATCCTACCAAACTAAAATGACAAAACATAATAAAGGGATCCTTTGAAAGCGAGGAGGCTCACCAAACAGCTCTGGAACTCAGCTGGATCAATGAAGTACTGGATGCTGATCCTCGTCCCCTGTATCTGCATCATAAAAGATGCAAACAATTGGGGTCAGTATATGGAATGTACGAGCATGTGAGGGGAAATCTAAACAAGACATAAGCTTGAACTAGAAACAAAAGAAACGCTTACCTTATCTTAACTCAACTCAGGGATACTCAACTTATTTCAATATAAAAAAGTAGTAAAGAATGTAGTATAAAGAGAAGCTTTTAAAATGGTAGATAACAACTCAATGTATTTAAAAATACAATATGCGCAATTTGTATGCAAGGATACCAAATAAACTCTGTTTGTATATAAAAATACAACATAAACTCTATGGGAGATTCTCTAAAGGACAACAATCACTATGAGCTATGTGATGATACAACGTCTAACCCACGCTGCCAGAACTGTCCTATACTTTGCTGAGGTATAGGACCTACTAACTAAGTGGATCCACTAGTTTATACTACTGATCAACAAGGAATCGTTTAAGAAGTATGACCCTTTCTACCCACGTTGGCAACATGGTTTATGGGGGCAGTGAGTTGTTAGAACTCTCCCCCATACCGGTGCTCAATACTACTCCCAAAATATAACTTAGCTCATTATTTTTTAAAGAAAACATTTCCTTATCCTCAACTTTGAGATTATTACTCAAAAGGTTTTCTCTTAAAAGAGATAGTACTAAAAACTGCTCATGAACTTTTTTGGAAATCGATGTTTCCTTTGTTCTTAAATGTAAAAACATTTATCTTGGGAATACTTAGTTTCCATATATCATTTTAAAGAAAATGAACTCAACTCTACTCTTCCTGAAACTAAATGCTCAAGTCTTAAAACAATTTTAAAAGATTGTAAAAAGACTTATTATAATGACATAAAGAACTCTCAAGACTTGACTCTTAGTTGTACCTTGAATTTGAATTTGAATTATGAATTCAAGTTTACGATTCAAGTTATGAATGATTTCTAGATGTTTAGAAGTAGTTTAGATAGTTGATAACAAGAAACGAGTGAAGACACAAACTGGAGGTCAGTGGCACAATGCTGGAAAAGGATTAAATATTTGGTTGTGAATTAATTTTTGAGACAGAGGACTATGTATCTTCTCTACTGTGTGGAGAGGGAGTGCTCAACTAGGTACTGAAAATCTGAGGCGTCTGCACGACACGGACCTGGGTGCAAAATCTTTCCCAATCTTTTCCTCCTCTCCCAAACTTGATTCAACTCAAACCCACTGAAATTCTAAGGTAAAAAATCTCAAATTCTTATAACCCAGAACAAATTCAGCGAACCCACAAGTAGCTATCAATTTAATCAAACTTATCTTAAGAACTCATCAAAACCTCAACAATCAAGATTACGAATTAAATACTTCATGAACACTATACAAGAACTCCAACCCTTCAACTTTGAGAATGAAATTGCATTAAAATAGTATGATTGGAGTGTGGGTGAACGAACCCAACACTATGAGAACTTACATACCTCTTAAGGATTAAACCCTTGGCAAAATAACCTTTGATTCGCAAGAAAACTTGATGAACGACTTTACTTTTCTCCTTTTCTCCTCTTCTTGAACTCCTCTCAAAACCTTAGGCGTATATGGAATTTGTAAAACTTATCCAAATAAGATTTGACCCTAAAATAATACCAACAATCGTTTTAATCTAATTGGCTAAGGAAAAGACCAAAATACCCCTCACTAATTCGAGTTACTTTCCTTAGCTGGACAGGAAGATTTCAAATGTCCATATCTCCCTTATATGAGCTCAAAATTTAGAAAACTCGACGGAGTTGGAAAGAGGATTCCAAAACCTTTCATTTGATATCTTATGTGCCACCTAACACATCTTGTACTGAAAGGTATGGTCGTTTGAAGTTGTCCCAAAAAACATAATTTAGCATATCTTTGCTAAAAAAAATTAAATTTAGCTATTTCCAATTTAATTGTTTCTATATTTAGCTCATTTTAAGGCGGGATGATACAATATCTTCCCCTTGGGTAAATTATTCCTTGAATGAGATCACTCTAAGTAGAACTAAGGGTGGAAACATCTAACACCTACTCAAACACCCAACATGCAAATTTAACACATTCAGTATATCAATTAAAGAGAAGTAAGAAAAGAATTAATACCTTGATTTGAAGCTTCTTAGGACTCAAAGAGATGTGGGTATCTCTTTTTCATATCTTCCTCAGCCTCCCAAGTAGCTTCCTCAAAAAATTGATTCCTCCATAAAACCTTGACTGTTGTTACCCCCTTAGTCCTCAATTTGCGAACCTGATGATCAAGAATATGAATGGGTACCTCCTCATTAGATAGACAAGGCTCATCAGGACAAGTTCATTCATTCCATTATGAGCCATAATGATTCCTCCCTTCATCAGCACATATTGAACCAGACACTCTCGATTACTGTCGTCGATCGAATAAACTACTCCAACATCTAACCATTTGATAGTTTTCTTCTTCAAGACTTCTTGGATTGGTGCATTCAACCGTTATGGTGCTTAGTACTTGGATTCTTGTCAGACATGAATTGGATTTTATGAGAAGCTATACTTGATGGAATACCAATAATGTCAACAATTGTCCATCCAATGGCCCTTCTTAAATGCTTAAACACTGATTTCAAAGCTTCTACTTGCCTGTCATTCAAATCAACAGCAATAATGACTTGCAAGGTACTATTTTTGCCCAAGAACATATACCATAAATTAGATGGGAGAACCTTTAGTTTCAACTTTGGAGGTTCATGAATAGATGGTTTTGCAGGCGGAGTTTCACGATTTTTATCATATCTAAATAAAGATTCCTTGGAGAACGACATGTCTAACGCTCCCCATAAAGTGCTGAAACTACATCATACTCATCAATGCATACTTCATCAAAATTCATGATCACCAAAATTTATGCTTCAACACCTTATTTCTTTTCAATTGACACCTTTGGTTTCTCCTCAATTGTATAATTTACAACAAATATTGATTTAATATCACTTTTATGCTTCATTGTCTTGCAGATATTAAATATCACCTCTTCATTGTCCAATTATAACTTTATCAGTCATCTCTCCATATCAACCAAACAGCGCCCTGAGCAAGGAATGGTTTCCCTAAGATGATAGACACTTCAAAGTCAACCTCACAGTCTAATACCACAAAATCCTCCAGATATATGAATGCCTCAGCTTCAAAAAGAACATCTTATAGCACCCCAATTGGATTCTTCATTCTCATGATCATCCATAAGTAGCTGCATTGTAGTCTGCTTGGGAGCTCTTAAGAAAAACCTTTTGAGACAGTAAATGTTTCAGGATCCACCTTATTTTGCACTAATGATCTAGTAGCAATGACACTATAATATTGTAACTTGTTATCACATTCAAAACTAATGGCCCTATTTTTGGTCACAAGATCTTTCATAAACTTAGCATAGTCGGGCATCTGTTCTAGTGCTTCAATCAAGGGAAAATTTATTGATAACTGCATCAACATAGATATAAACTTGCAATACTTTCCTTTTTCAGTTTTCTTGAGCAACATTTATAGGAACGGAGGGGGATGTCTTATTATTGCTTTTTTCTCATTCTGATCTTTTGATTGTTCCACTACTTCAACATCATCCTTTTGTGGTTCTTTCACACTTTCTTCTTCAGTCTACATAAAAGGGTTAATAGTATATTTTCCACCTTGAGTAGTAACTCCCATGCAATGTCCATCATTTATCAGATTTTGGATATTATTGTTAGGAAGTGTTCCTTGTTGACGTGGATTCACACTTGAAGATAATTGACTCAGTTGTTGCTCAATAGGCTTAATAGATAGTGCATGTGAATCTATTTTTTGCCCAATGCTTGATAAATTAGTACGCATCTCTTTCAATATATTCAAACATTTTCATTGTCTTAGACATCATATATTCCATGTGATTCAAACTTGATCCTCCATCTTGATTTTATGGTAGAATATATGGACCACTGTTATCATTTCTAATACTATACCAAGTCATATTGTAGGTACTATCACTCTTATAGTTCCCTTCACGAATGTAATTACTATAGTTATGACCATAATTTCCTTGACCATGGCGCCAATTTTCCTAATTGGAAGTTAGGGCATTAGTCAGGAAACCCCCATCTGCTCATTACAAAATTTGTATCCTCTTCATATATGTACTCACAGCTAGCTAGTGGTGCTCTATTTTGATAATTTAATGCATTGATTTTCTCAAAACTTCCATCCACATGTTTCAATACTAAGCCAACCTTTATTCTCAATTGTGCCATCTCTTCATGAATATCATCACTAGATCGATTCTGTGTGGCTTGTATTGAGAAAGTGCTATTTGCGGTAGCCAAAGTTCTAGTACCCCATTCTTTATTATTCTTGGAGATCTTTTCAAGTTTCTCTGCAATCTCCTGAAAATGTGTTTACCCAATAATATCCTTAAACAATAATATCTAACACAACTTTCCCATTTAATCTATCTCTCTGTTAAAGAACTCCTTGAGGGATTCACCATCAATATAGTGGTTCGGTACACTTCTCATGAAATTTTTAAATCTGTCCAAAGAATCATTAATCGACTCCCTATGTAGAGAAACAAAGTTGTTGAGTTTATCTTTAAACTTCAACTTCAATGACAAAAGGAAGAATTTCTCCAAGCACACTCTATGTAGCTCTACCCATGTGGTAATTGAGTTATATGGGAGCTTAGATAGCCACATGGTAGGATCACCTATAAATGATAGTGGCAACACTCGTAACCTGATCACATCCATGTTCAAGGCAGGCCTCCCCACACTACTCTGACAAATGTTGATGACTTTCTTCATATGGAAAGCCATGGAATAATCATTCAGATGTAAGCATTTGCATTAGACTGCTAGTAACTAAAAACATATGTCTACATGGTAGTGGAGGAACAACTATAGCACCCAAATGATCCTATAGCATTATGATCAACCTTGAAATTATCATGCATATGAGGTTCTTGTTGATTTTGTACTCTCGTAAGGTTGTTCTGGTCGTTTCTTGGTACCTCCACTACTCTTAGAAGTTGAACTCCAGGAACCTCTTCATGACCCTCTTTAATTGGATCTCCTTTCAATACTAGATTTTGACCTCTTTAGGCCATTCTTCATAGAGTTCTTTTTAAATCACGATCGTAAAGGGTCAGGGGATTGACTTGACTCCATGTACTTAGTATACACTGAAAATAAAACCTATAGAAAGCAAAATGAAAATAAAATGTAAACCATGAATTAATCGACTAAAGTGCAATCATAAAATTAGTCTAATCTTAAAGCCTAATTCCCTAGCAGTAGTGCCAAAATTTGATACCCCCAAAATACACCTCCCTAGAGAAGTATAAGCGATTGTGGTTAAAATAGAGAACTTAATAGAGGTTAGGATCGATCCCAGGAGGAATAAGATCTAGACATAAGCCAATTAACTTGTTTATTGTACTTTTAGACAAATTATCTTTGGAGGGGGGGGGGGGGGGTGTTAACACAAAACACTAATTGATTGATTTTAGTAACAAGTGACCACCAAGTAAATAGGATTCATAGTTTTGTAAGAGAAATATAATATTAAATTAGGGTGGACATGTTCCCCACAAGTTCCTAACGTAGTAAACCTTATAATAGTAACCATTTCCTAGTGTTTGACATGCAAAGTCGGTAAGTTTGGTATCTCCTAAGTGATTGGTCGTCCAAGTAGGGAATTTCATCACCCAACTGGGTCGGTCTAAGGGTGTATGCTTTACTAAATCTTACTTTTAACCCCAGATTATCCCTCGCATCTTTAGGTTAGTATATTAGATAGCGGATTATCAATGCTAAATCTCCTTTGTTAAATCTTTTTTCCCATTCATTACTTCCTTTGTCAGCCAAGTAGGAATAAGGTGATTTCTAACAATTGTCATCATTAAAAAACAATCAAAACTAAGAAAATAACAATACATGCATAAACAGTATTCAAAGATTACTTAATTATTAAATCTATTTTGTTACTTACTCATGGTTCCTGCAACCCTAGTTGTGGGGATTTAGCTACTCATGCTTTGCTTATCACAATTCATAGTATGTTTGGTAAAATAAACTATGAACTTACAATAGAGTAGATGAAATCTAGAATATTGAATTGACGAACAAAAAAGTGTCTGCAAGTTCATTCTCAAAGAAAAAATAAAAATATCAAAGTGTATAACTCTAGAAAATGAAAATTACAACTAATATTTATAGACATCAAATCCTAAATAACGTAGGAAAAGGAAATCTAGGAAAATTTGGCTAGGTAGTTGTTCCTATGGTTCGTTCCTATGACTCGTTGGAATTCCAATGATGCATAGGAACTTTTCGTCAAATAGTTACTCCTCTTAACTCTAGACTCTTCTAAAGGTATGTTCTATGACCCGTGGAACTTTTTACGACCCGTCTTGGCATTCCATTATTGAAGTATTGGAGGTCAAACTTTCTGAACTTTTCCATGGCTCAATTCTACGGCTCTTAGAAGTTTCTATGGCTTATCATGTGGATTCATAGTTTTACACTTAGCCACAGTTTCCACTTTCTCAGTCCATGACTCATTTCAATGGCTCATAGAAAAGTCTACGACTCGTAGGTTTAGTCACATATCACCAAAACTACTACTTCTTTAATTCTTTTAATCCTGATTTCTCCAAAAACCTATTTTCCTGTAAAATACAAGCTAAATACCATCAAATATACTAATAAATGCTTAAGACACACAAAACTCCAAGTTTAAAGCATTTTAAGTACCGTAAAGCTACAATACATCAAGGGGCAAAAGAAACATGAGAGGAAGAAAAAATGTGATAAACAACCAAACTACCACAATCATCAAAATGTAAAGCTGAAAAATAACAAAATACAATAAAATGGGAATATTGGCACAAGGGCCCTCACCCCTAAAAAATAGTAAAAGTAGTTTCCTCAATGCAACATAAAAAAAAGAGTACGGGAGGATAAGTAAAAGTATGCTTGACAGGCTATGCCTGTGGACTGCTCTCATCATGAGTCTCGAGAGGAGTTGAATCATCCTAGAATTATTGCCCGTCAATATGATCCATAGAGGCTCTGCCTGGGCATCAGTGCCCGACATATCAGTACCAACTATGAAGGTCTCCGTAAGATATATTTGTAGGATAGCATGGGCCATTGCCTTTTTAAGGTCCTACAGCTTAGTCAGTGTCACATTAATCATGTTCTCATCCACCTCTCTTCTCAGCTCATCCTTATAAGTTTGCTACACCAAATCAATATCAACCCTATCATCCTCTCTCATAACACCATCACCAATAATCACATCACCACTTAGCTGCACAACCACAATCTGAGGAAGCTCACCACTAGGAATCACGAGGGGCACAAACTTAGGTGCATTAGGTAGGGTAACCTCACTCCAAAGAAGCTATATATCTATAGACCTTAGTTGGTCTATATCAATCCTCAAAGTATCTAGCTCACCCCCACATCAAAGATAGCTTATATGAACTACCTTCAGCCTTCTCATATGCCTCTAACCTAGAGGTGAGGTTATCTAACCTTAAACCATGAGACTCAATAGAGGTATCACATTCAGTTAACCTAACTCTCAGTGAATCCAAAGCAACCTCTATCACCCAATTAGTCATCATAGGCACATCCCTCTAAACCCTCGCAAACTAGGCAAGATTACAAATTTGATAGGTTATGGCCTACGGGGACATGAGATAGGAGTGGGGGAATGTAAAGAAACAATAGAAGTTGAAGGTATTAAGGAAGGTTGGGTTATACATGGCTGCTCCACAAAAAGAGTGGATGGAGTGGCCTTAGCACAAAGGTGGGAGGATCAACCACGCACAAAGTGTTTGGTGGTGGCTGCTTTCCTCGATTTGCATCTTCTCATAGATAATCAACCTCAATCCTTAACTTTCAGCCATTCTAGGTTGAGAAATTTGATGTCCTTCTTCTCTATTCTCATATTTTCATCCATCCAAGGTGGAGAAATTTCGGAGATAAACGGTGCCAACCATCCCTTGAGAGAGTTAAGGTCATGACGTATGTGTAGCATAAGCATGTTAGTCTGATTTGATGTGGTTCCTAGAGAAGTATTTATGGCACCAACGTGACACTGAATTATCTAGCCATGAACATAAGGATTTTGAGGTTTGTGAACCCCTTGAACTAAGTGAAATTGGATGGTGTCGCAAATACCAAGGTAGTCACTTATGACAGCATCTATGGAGAGTCCTCTCTCTTTAAGAATAGTACGCTTTCCAGAAACCTTGAGCCTGTTGAGTGCCGTTGGAGAAATCACCGGAAGAACATGCAATGCAAGTGCTGAAGTGGAAGAGGGTTGCACCAATTTAGACGTGATGTCAATTCTTTTTCTAATAATTACCTTTTTAGGTTACATAGTCACACGCATAGAGGAGCGTGAAGTGGATGATTGCTAATGAGGAGCCTAAGACGGCTCATTGATAATGATTTCCCTATGCCTTATCAATGGAGGAGGAGGAGGAGGATGAGGAGGAAAAGATTCTCTTTCTGACTCTAGGTATATTAGTCACAACTTGTTTCCCATAGTGTTTGTCATTTCCTACAAAGTACAATCATTCAAATTTATATTTAGTGAAGGTTAGCTGAAATCAAAACCCAAAAGAAAACATAGTTTGAAAAATTGTTCTGAGGTTCGCCTACTAGCAAGGCGGTCTACCTAACAGATTAGGTGAGCTCGCCAAAATAGAGAGTACATATTTTCAAAACAATTAAGCATAATAGGTTGAGTCAAATCCAACTCAGTGATATTTCAAGTTGGTTTCAATGGCTAAGACAAGTCCACCAAAAGTTACAATGCAAAATCAAAAAGAATAGGCATAAAGAACTATGTTCACTCCCATTTGTAAATTCATCGAATGGGTTTCGGTGGACTAAGAAAAGTCCACCTAAAGTAAAATTACCATGTTAGACATTCAATCAAGAAAGGCGAGTTGAATCTTATTTGGTGATTCGCCTAACTTCCTTCGTTAGCTAAGAAAAGCCCAACGACTAGGCAATGTTCAGCACAGTGCATATTTTCATCAAACAAATCACAGCATGCAACAATACCCAATTCTAAACTAACTCGACAACCTATCCAAATGATTTTTCTACCCATGGGTACTTATACTTCTCCCAATTATCACAACTTATTACTTAAATTGATTATTTTCCCTTAAGAAAGTAGTCACGCCACTATCATTGGGCATAAATCATGCAATCGGAGCAACATCAACTTCAACCACATAAAATTCAACCAAGACCCAGTACATATAGGGACACAATTTCAATATTTAACCAACACAATCAATTTTTAGTAATTTTAGGCACAAATTCAAATATCTAACTTGTGGGCATAGTTCAATACAATCGATTTAGCAGTACCCAACAAATTAAACCACCAATATGCTTTAAATGGCCTTTGGCCCATATCAGAAAACACCACATTGAGCACAAATAATTAGATATGAATCGAACAACAATCGAAAGTCAAAACAAAGCCCAACACATAAGGAAACAAAGAGTTGGGTAACAAATGCAAGCAATCCAATGCACTCTAAGTACTCACAAGTATGTAAATGAGGCACTCACACGCTAAAATATATTATTGGAAGCTTAAAGAATAAAAAGAGCTCAAAGATATCAAACAATTTATTTTGTAAAATGAAAAGACCCTTGACCTTATGATGCCAGGCACATTTGATGATCTGTGACTAACATTGTCGAACGCATTCGTCAAGCCACCGAAGGGACCTGAATAGATAAAAAATCTTAATGCTGATTTGACGAACTCGATTGAGTCTGGAAAATTCACTTTGGCGGATCGTCATTTACAGCTCATATTGCTTAAATTGTCAGTACACTTTTTCCAGGTCAAAAGGTGGACAAAACTGAGTCTGCACAATGCATTTAGTGAATCGCTGGTTTGGCATTGCCTAATTTTGCCTTTGCACACTTTGAATTTAATTCAACCTAGTCTCACAACACACAATATTGAAAGCAATAAAACAAAAGTAAAACTTGTATTGCATCACAAAAAGCACCTTATTTAACGTTATGACATGACATAGTTCTCGATTCCTCAACAATTGTTTTTGGGGACTTGTATCTTATCACTAAGCAATATTCTATTTTGCCTTGAATTGCGATGGGTGGAGATTTTACACATTTGAGTCTCAAGTTGTTTGATAGATGATGAGTAGTAAATTTGCACTCATTTGGGGCCTATTTAACTCAATAATTAGTATTCTCAATGCGTAGTTAGGTCCTGTTTTGATTATATTTTGATGATTTACGGCTATGAAGGTTAATGGACAAGGCAAGGATGAATGTTTGAAATAATGACTAAATATGTGACAAGAAGTGTAAATTATACCATGGTGTTCGCCAATCATAAAGACAAAATCGCCTAATGTGTCCAGTATCACCCTAGTTGATAGTGTACTAGGTCATTTCTCAAGGCTAGTGGGCAAACTAAAGTATGAATGGCGATGCACAGAATGCATAAGGGCAAATAAGGTACATATTGCCGAACTTGACACTACCAGTAGACAAATTGAAGGTTCAAAAGGTAAACTAAGGTAATGATCGATGACTCGCCGAATAGATAAAAGCAAACTTGAACGGGATCACTGAATAAGGTTCAAACACTTGAAGCTTGAAGTAATAAAAAGGTGAACTAAAGAATGAATGGAGACTCACAAAATGCATTTGGCAAACCTAACTAACGTTACCGAGTGAGACGCAAATTTATTTTTGGGCCAAATTTTAGGAAACTATAAATAGCCCAAAGGAGAGAGAAATACAATGTTTGAGTTTGGTCAGAAAAGTCTAATATTCTAGAGAGAAAATACTTTCTATTGAGTGGATACACTTTTTGTTTTGGGGATTTTAATTTGTAAACTTAAATTTGATAAATTGAGGTTGAATTCAAAGCGGGTTTACTGTTAATTGCGAAATTTCATGTTACCCATGACTAATTATATGCAATATATAATTTCTTTACACTTTGTGATATGTGGCTAAAACCCCAAACTCTTGGGGTGTGATTACAGGGTTGGGTGTTTATTTAATGTAGTGGATTTATTGAATTGCTCTTATTTATAGCTATTAATCATACATTTGACTGATAACTAAGTGATTGACTTGTGAATCAAGGTAGCCAAAATGATTTTAGCTTTGATCTTGCATTGGTGCTCGAAAGAGACTGATATGAGTGGGTAATAAGTTCAATGGTTGCAACTCAGTTATACTTAATTATAGATCTAAGGTTTTATGTTGTTTAGGATAGCATGTAGATGAGACCAAAAGGTGATTCTATGCAAGGATGTTATGAGATCAGAAGAAGATTTGAAGATGACCTACCCTATCTTTTGTTATTTAGTAGTAATGACCAATTCTACAACACCCCTATTGAGATCAAGATTCAACCCCCACACCCGTAGAGTTGATTAGTTTTGTGAATATTTTCTTGTTTTAATATTGCTAAGTAAGTGCTTGAACTAGTGTTGCTAAATTTTGTGGAATAATCCACCCATTTGCCTTATCAACTCCACTGGAATTAATTGCAATTTAACTCACTACTTTAATTCTTAATAGTACTTCATTCCCTATGGGATTCGACCCAGACTCTTTGTGGGGTATTTTTATTGATGATGACTACTATCCCTTTTTATTGATTTTAAAGAGGAGCGTTATCAAAATTGGTG
This sequence comes from Solanum bulbocastanum, assembly GCA_037074985.1. NCBI lineage: Eukaryota > Viridiplantae > Streptophyta > Magnoliopsida > Solanales > Solanaceae > Solanum > Solanum bulbocastanum. Next base: position 18,836,404 of record CM073607.1, on the reverse strand, counting down.
CCGCTGATGCGGATTCGTAGTGTGAAATTTAATTTGGGAAGTAATTCACATATTATTTTGTGTGTAGTTGAACAAACTTATACTTGGATCTCTTGTTGTTATCTCTTGATAGTTGAAAGATCTGTACCAAATACTAGTGATGACACTAGTCGCTATGAACAAGATAATCATGTTAGAAAAGAAGATGGGGTGGTTTCTCATACCACTAATGAAGTTGGAGCAATTTAGTTACCGCTGGTGCAGAAGGACACTACATTTGTCATAACCAAATCTATGTTGCAGCTTATTAAAATTGGAGAACTTTTGGGGGGTTTCTAGCATGAAGATGCTAATGAGCACAAGTTCGTGAGTGTATGCAACCCTTTTTCGGTTGATGGTATTTCACAAGACTCAATGTAATTATGGTTATTCACTTTTTCCTTAATCGAAGCAACTGGGTTGTTGATTGATTTGCCAACAAAGTCTATTAGCTCATGGGAAGAATTTATTGAATCTTTCCTTAAGAGGTTCTTTCCTCCGTCTAAAATAATGAAAATTAGGAAAACATTCAAAATTTTGAAAGGTTAAATGGAGAACCTGCTCATAAAGCGTGGTTACGCTTTAAGAGGGTGTTGTTGCAATGTCGAAGACATGGTTTCTCTAATGAGTTGTTATTATAATATTTTTACCAAAGTCTTGATATAGTGAATAAAGGATTAGTTTCTCATCTTGTTGAGGGTGGTATACTAAAATAACCATTCATAGAAGCATCGAGGTTGCTTAATAAGATGACCAAAATTAACCAAGCTTGGTGCACAAGTGAAGATTATGTGTCACTTCTATAGTTGGGGATGTTTAAGGAATAAGAACAAAAAAAATCAAGAGCATGATCAGAGTTTTGCTAAATGGAGTGCCCAACTTGAAATGTTATCCGAGCACGTCATTTGAGTTGGGGAAAATTCAGTGAACACAATATCTTTGAGATTGTATGATGATGGGGCCTACATGAGAGGTGGAAATCCTGTGGGTTTTCAAACAGGCTACCCAATGCTTATCGAAACTCAAGGTTGGACAAAAAATAATAATGTGATGTGGTACGAAAGAGAATATGAAAATGATATATGTTTGCAGCCTATCAATCTACATGATTCGATGAATATATAAACTAGTTGTTGACTAGAATTCTCGACAAAATGAAAGGTTCAGATATGATTTTGCAATAAATGAAGAGCGACGTTTCAGCTTTATCCGCTACGATAAACTCACATACATCTTCCATTAAGTCACTTCAAAATAAATGGGTCTGACTGCTCCTATGTATGCTACTCCCTATGAGAATTCAATGTCTAATGGAGATCAACATCAAGCTTGCCGAACCACTCAGCAATTTGATGAGTGGGTTCTGAGCTCGCCCTTCAACTTATTTCTCCCAAACCTCAAATTTTCAACCTGCACATCCAACAAACGTTATTGACATTCTGAAAAGTAAAAACTTGGGTTGCCTCCCAAAAAGCATCTTATTTAACGTTGTGCCATGACGTAGTCATAGGATCATGTCTCATTTTTTGGGTTCACCAAAGTATCATTTGGGAGACCCCCTTATTGCCTTAGATTTAAATGAGCCGAAATCTGACCCATCTGTGTTTCCAACTTCTTAATGGATATCGAGTGTGATGTGACCATTTGGTTAAGGGAAGAGACTTTGTCTTTCATTTCCTTTAGCACCTTGTCCGATCCTTACATTTTGTTTAGAATACGAGCAAGCATAGCCTCAGTTCAGAAAATTTCAGGATCAATCCTTGGTTCTTTCAGTTTTTGATGCTCATGGAGAGTCATACATCGATCTTTGTCGCCATCCCTATCCCTCAAATTTGCCCCACGGTCACTCCATTCATGATATCGATCTCTCCAACCATCATCCTGATCTCTATTCCAACCTTAGTTCCCGCCCAATCTTGAATAACTTGGACGAGAATCCCCCACTTAGTTTGTCAAGAAATGCACTTTTTCATTGTACATGGCCTGAAAGTGTGCTTCATCAGGATTTATACAACTATTAATTCCGACCGCATTCACATCCTTCCTACCACTTCTCATGACATGTTTTGTCAATAGGTCCGTTTGGGTCATCATTTTTGTCATGTTTTCATCCCACTCCTAATTCTTTTCTAGTTGTTCCATTGTCAGCCTAAAGCTCAAAGGAGACACCTCATCTTCTCTAGTGCACCATGCATGATCAATATTCAACATCTCATCAAAAAGGGTTGATGTTATGTCAAACGGTTGTCTCATGATTCCATCTCGAATCAATTGGTTTACCACACCTTAGTTGACCAATTCGAGGCTCCAATAAAAATATTTCAATAACACATTGTTCGGTAGAATGTGAGTTGGACAATGGAGTGGAAACTTTTGGAACTTTAACCATGTCTCATGGATAGGTTCACCATCAACTCGTTTGAAGTTTTGAATATTATCCCTCAACATAAACATCATTGAAGGAGGGAAAAACCTTTCACAAAATGCGTCAGTGACTTCCTCCCAAGAGGTGATTGAATCCCTTGGTAGTTCAGTCAACCACTTTGTTGATTCCCCCATTAGAAAAAAGGGAAACAAACAAAGTCAGTATGACTCTTGAGTGATATCTTGAAAGAGACTGGACCATATATATCAATGGAGTTTTAGATATGGTCATGAGGGTCCTCATGAGTGAGTCCTCCGAAGAGACCCTCTATTTACAACAGCTGCAACATTGTGCTGATCACATGAAACATTGCATTACTCATAGTCTGAACGGATAGCACCGGCACGTCCCAACTAATCCTCAAAGACATCATGCAAATTCCCGATGTCATCGTTGTTCCCAAGTTGGCTGTCGTTGCTCCCATTTACACTCATCTCTTCACATTTTTTAAAGAATCCATCAAATAACATAAAAAGATAATTAAACTACAACAAAATCAATTCCGACTAAACTTCAATAAATGAATTCTAAAAACCACTCTTTGGCAGCGGCGCCATTTTTTATAACGCTCAACTACACTTCATCCAATTCTTAGTGTAGGGGGTCTCTAACAAGTATAAACCAAAACTAAGAGTTGGGGTCGATCCCACAAGGAGTGATACAATAGAGAATTTGATCAAGAAGTAAAATGGTGTTCTAATTATTTGTAGAGATAACACACTCGCCATAATAAAACAAATCACAAAGTTCCAATGATTAATATCAGATGGGAGGATTTAGGCAACCAATTTACGACAACTAAAACGGGAAGTAAACAACTAGAGATTGGTCCTTAGGAGTGTGATAAGTTGAATGCTAAATTCATGTAATGGGTGATTACTAGTTACTAAAAGATGTTAAATCTCAGTGGGTTGGCTAGGTTTTGAGTGCAATAGCCATTTCTCAATCAACTATTGTGTTTCAAGCGAGTTCTTTCAACCTCAACAAGCAAAACATAATCAAACAACCCAATACACTCTTGTAAGCTAGATAGGTAAGAATGCAACCAAACCCACTTTCTCAAGGTAGATTCATAAAGATACAATCAATACAACTATCAACAAATAATTTGACTCTAATACCTCTTTCTCAAGCAAGTATAGAGTAATAAGCTAGAATTGCATTTGCCACTATTATTCCTCAATTAAAACATGAACAATTAATTGAACCCACTTCAAAACAACAATAAAATCAGTAACTAACAACACCCATTAGCTAGTTAACGCATTCAAGTACATAGTCACACCCCCAAGGAAAGGGGTTTTTATCAAAACATAGTGAAAAAAAAGAAATAGTTACCAACGAAGTTTTACATGTGATTTGACAATGATCTCCAATTCCCAACTGCTAAAATTTAAGCTAAAATTCTCACAATCTCTAAATCTCTACTCCAAAATGTAAAAAAAATGTTCTAGAATGTAAAAACTCAAAAACCCAGAAGTGAACAATGTGAGAACTCCTTCTATTCTTTTAAAAATTGTATTTATACATTCCTAAAATTTCAACACATAGCTAACTCGGTGGGGTAAGTCGGGTTCGCCGACCTGTTCTGTGAACCGCTGAGTTGCTCCTCTTCTCACCTTTTTGGCTGGGCTTTTTCATCAAAGCATTCTGTAACTTTCGGCGATCCAAATCATCATCGACAATCTCTTCAGTGTGTGACCGAATAGTTTATCTGCTTGCCATGTTGGTTTCATCCATGGGCTGGCATGCTGGAACTTTAGGCGAGCTGAAGGTCCACTCAGTGAGTCACCAAGTGGCTTGGATGAGTACCAGCTTCTCTTTCCTTAAACTTTTTCAGCTTTTTCACTCCTTTTTGCCTCGTTATATTTTCTCCTTGCTCTTTAGCCTTCATTGCTGCATATCAATATTTTAACATCAATTATGAGCATCAAACAGGCATTAAGGACACTAAATCCTTGAATAATAAGCCCAAAATGAGTTAAATCCCTAACTCATCAGCCATAAATAATTATAGCCCATGATTTCAAAACTATTTCCATTCGTATTAGGGGTATCTCTAGTATAAAGTGAACGACTATGGGTCTTAAAAGCTATTATGTAAAGATCATGGATGGTGAAAAGTTTTCTCACGCATTTTCTAAGGTGCTATCCTATGATAAGACATGTGGCAACTACCCATGTCTTTTAAAGATAAGGCAAGTTAAGATCAATAACTACTCCATGGTATTTATTCTTATCACCGAGAGGATAATGAGATGGAAGCTCTCCCGAGTTGAGGCTAGGTCTCTAGTAGAAATCTCCTTATCCCACACCTATCTGCCCCCAAAGTATGATTGTCTAGACAGACATTAGCTAGTGGATCCACTTTAGCTTAGATTCATGGTTCTGCCTTGGCAAATAGGACAACCCTTTTTAATGTGGGAGACACCGAGGTCTATGTTATAGCTCGTATGGTCTCTATGTCAGTTAAGTCTATTTCCCATAATGATGAACTAAGGTTACTTGAAGAATTATCTTATATGTGTTCCAAAGATGATTTAACTTGCATTGATCATGATTACGTTTTATGATTTCTAACCCTCCTATTTTATGTTTTAACTTGGTCTTTGCATATCATGAAAATGTCCTTTTTAGCATGGTTTCATACTTTTGTGCATCGCTATCATACTTGGTATATGTTTGTACTAACACATACTCTTGCACATAGTTTCACTAATGTAGGGTTTGACGCTCCTATCTTGCATCTTCGTGGATCTATTAGTAGAAGATTAAAGATTGGTGAATCCTTATGTTCCGAGGACCATGCCTTTACTTCTTTATGTATTTAATTTTAGGTTTGGAATTTGACGTATGGGCTAATTCCAGATCATTCCTTATGTACTAGATTGCTTTGAGACAATGTTTAGACTTCTGTTTTTCTCAATAAAACTTTTATATGTTGAAACTGTCATTTAAAATCTCTTGATTTTTTATTATCTTGTATGACATATGCTAAGTGGCTTGTATAGGTCCTCTCGAGGTCTTTTACACCATGTCACGTCTAGAGTGCACTTTGGATTGTGGCACGCCCTCTATGAGTGTTAGATCTCTCATGACCATCGCTGTTTGGATTGTAGTGAGTTCTTGGCGTCTCAAGACTTGTTGTTTCTTCTTTTGGACCTTTTTATATATTGTATTTTTTTTTATTAGACAAACTTGTATATATAGTCTTTCTGTACTTAGTAGCTCATGTACCTATGACACCAAGTCCATGGATTTGGTCTTGTGTTAGTTTGTCATTCTTGGTCACTTTTGGGCCTCTTTAGTTTATTGTTTATCATATTTACAGTTAAATACTATGGCCATATTATGTATCCTTATTTGTGTTTTTTCTTGTTCATCATACTATTATTAAATAGTAATCCTTTTTAAGTTAGTTTTGGATTTTTGTCTTGCCTATTTAGGGGTTGTGGTAATCTTTTTGTGACAGTTTTGTTGCTTCAGCTTCATTAAGCATGTGGGTCTTTTATTTTCAGTTTTTTATGATCTTCAACATAAGTTTTTTCCAGTATAAAGATTATGACCTCATGCTATATGACTTTAGTGTTTACAAGTTCAACATATCATAACTCAATGGCGGAGTCGGGATTTTTAACAAGTAGGTTCAAAATTTGAGATGTATACACACGAATTAGTGGATGGGGGTTCAACATCTATTATATATATCTAAAAAATAATTTTAACCATATATAAATAGTAATATTTTCCGTCGAAGAGGTTCGGATGAACCCCCAAAATATATGTTGGCTCTGCCCCTATCAGAACTTGCAAAGAAAAAAATTGCAACTAAATTCTTAGATATATAGCATGATTATTTGATAATTTTTTGTTCAATATAATTAGTGATGAATTTTAATATTTACCAACAAAAGATGTTTGTGTTAATTTTTTTATCCTTTTGATAGTGACTTTAGAGCATACTGGTTCAAAATTGCTATTATTTTTGTTTCAATATGTATGTTTTTCTTGTCATTTTAGAAAAGGTGAAGGGTAAGTTTGTCATTAAATATAATGCTTTATAATACTCCCTCTGTCCCTTATTACTTGTCCACTTTTGAATTGACACATCTATTAAGAAAACAATTATTGACATAGTGAGTTTATCATTTAACCCCTATTAACTGTGAAGTGAATGAATTAAAAACTTAAGATTTTCAAGAAGTTCTATCATTTTCAAATTAATTAATTAAGGGTATAATAGGTGAAAAAAAAATTGTCCTTTCTTGATTTGTAAAAATGGACAAGTAATTATGACAACTAAAAAAGGAAAAATGGACAAGTAATTAGGGACAGAGGTAGTCGTTAATATGGTCTAGGCCATTGGGCCGGCCTAGCCTAACCTATGATTTAATAGGGCTGGGCTACAATTTTTGGAGCCCATTTAAGAAAAAGGTTTTTCGTCCCAACCTAACTAGGCCTGCCAATTTGTGGGGCTTGAGATATATGGATAGGGCCGACCCGTAGGCCAAATAAGAATTAATTAAAAATAAAATAGAGTATTAAAAATAACAAGAGTCTAAACTCAAAATCTTTTTTAAATTTGAAATATTTCAATTTAAATACAAATTATGTTTATAAAATATGTATGACATAAAATAAATTTCCCTAAAATTTCTAGGGAATCACTACATTGGCCATAGCCTATGGAATATCATCATAGTTTTTGTGTTTGATTATGATCATTGGAAAATAATTAGATTAATATTTCTATTTAGTTATTTATGATTTTACTTGAAATCAAACTTGATAAATACTATAAAGATAATTTTATTTGTGTCTTAAATTAACAAGTAGTAACACTAACACCATGTAATTTTGTCTTGTCGATATTTATGATAATATTTTTGAATTATAATTTAATTTAAAAAATATATTTTTAAGAAAAGAGGGCTGACCCAGCAAAGCCTATACCCCACGTACTTCTGGGTTGGGCCGACCATTTTCTGGCCTACATAAAAGATGGGCAAGTCCGGCCTGGCCCGTTAAATTTCGAAGTTTGTATAGGTTTACTTGGATGGGGTGGGTCAACCCATATTGACGGCTCTAGACAGAGAGAGTACGTGTCTTTTTTCCCTAAAAGGAAATTGTTGGGGCATCAGTTTTATATGAACATATTTTCCTTTTCTCTTCATCGATTCTATCGCCTTTTTCGATTCAGTAAGTATTGTAACATTTTTTTTATGTTTTATTTGTTGTTCTGGTTTTTTTGCTGCTCATTATTGGTAGTACTTTGTATTAATTGCAATGATTTATCTCTATTTTTATCATAGGTGGCTTAAGATCGATGCCCTAAAATCCTACCTATTACTTTGTGTTCTTTGCTCATGAGGTTTAATCTAGAATAATAGATATTTTATTGACTTTCTTTATTCATTGAAATTTTATTTTGCCTTACGCATAGGGTTTTGTTGCTTCTGTATCATTAAGCAGGAGGGCCTTTTGTTTTCAATGTCCTTTTTTGATCTTTGTCATAATTGTTGTCCATTATACGGATTATGAGAGTTTACAAGTTCAACAGATCAGAGCTTGCAAAGAAAATTTCTACTAAATTCTTAGATACATATCTTGATTATTTGATAACATTTTGTTGAATATAATTAAGGATGAATTTTTACATTTACAAAAAAAAGATATTTGTGTTGATTCATGTATCGTTTTGATAGTGACTTTAGATTTTACTGGTTCAAAATTGCTATTATTTTGTCTTATGTTGAAAAGGGACAAATGTTTCCAACAATTGCCAGTGAAATAAGTAAAAAGAATGGAATCTTCAAGTATAATTGAAGAAGAAATAGAAGAAGCAATTATAAAACAAAACATATAAAAATAATCACTACAAGAAAATGAAATAAAGTACTAAAGAAATGCTTAGAGATTGTGGGATATTACTCCTTCTTCATTAAACTTCATATATATATATATATATACCTGGAGTAGGCTTTAATGTTAATGTTTCAACTATTATATGAGAGACATTTATATTTAGGTACTTGAGTCTTGTGTTTCTAAATTGCTTTTCTCGAGGAGATTTTGTAAGGAATGAATTGTAAGATTGTGCTAATGTTTTTGAAAGGATGGGTATATCACTACAATTGTTTTTAGCTATTGTGATATTATGTTAGCTCTTCTATTCATTATGTTTTACAATCACATACAACTGCTATGATATTATGTTAGCTCTTCTACTGATTACAATTTAAAACTTCTTTTAGCTACTGCGATATTTGATTAGCTCTTCTATTCATTAATTTGCTATAACTATATATGCAACACAACACTTTTAGCCTCTAAGATGAGACCTGCAAAGTTACTACCCATTTTTTATCTTTTCGCCCCTCAGCTTCAAAATCTACTGTTCAACTTCAAATTGAAAGAAATGTATACAGCCTAGGAGAATAAAAAAAAAACTTATTAGTTTGATGAGCCTAAGGGATCAAAATACCCTTATTTTTCAATTTAATAACAAAGAGCACACATACTAAATTTGTTAAATGTGTTTTGTGGCTTATCTTCAACCTTCTTCATCTCTGTAATGGATTTTTGTATTTTTTTTCCCATACAAATGCTACTATATCTATTCAAATTTTTTTAATCTTATATTTTTCTAATGCTAACTTCCTACCTTGTTTACCTCATAGGGACAAATGTTCTTGTCGAAGATAAAAACAAAAAGAGACTACACCCTAACTAACCTTCAGCTTAATAAATTGCATATTGTTAATAGCTAAATAGAATGTACATACCTATCTCGTAAATATCTGAATCCAAATTGAAACACATTGTTTACTTTTCAATTACTGTATTATTATGTTTTTTTCAAATAAGCAGAAGTCTAGTATTATTCATATGAGCATCATTCTTTACTTTCTCCTTGCAGTCTACAGTATAGTTTGTATACTAACAACACCTTTTGCATTTTAGTGCAGGAATTGCAGTGAAGGTCAAAATAGTGGAGAAAGCTCGAGATGAAAAATCCTTTACTCACACCATATAAAATGGGTAACTTTCAACTTTCTCATAGATACTTTAGACTTTCTTGTTCAAAAATAGTTTCATATAGAATATATTTTTGGTGCTGTCTGGAATATATATTGTTTGATAATGCACTTCTTCTCGTTGAAATGGATGGTTTTGATTAGAGGAATCCTAAATTTATAACTTTATAACAAATTAAGAATAATAAACTGAATGAAAACTTTTCTTCTTGGATTGTTGGCCATGAATATGAGTTGCCTCATGTGAACTTCATAAATAACATGAGATTGTATTGGAAACAAATGGCATACTTGAAAGCATGTTCTCTTCAAGGTATTCCTACAATTAATGGCTCAATCTTTGGGTCAACATAAACACAAGGAAGATGATAACCTACTCAATCTTCAAAGTACTAAGATTAGGGTAAACAATACAAATCTCATTAATTTAGGTCGTGAATACATGCCTTCTCATAAATTTTGAAATGATTATTCGAGCAAGATTTTGGTCTTCAGATACATGTATGTCATGCACTTAGATAGATGTATCTGTGATACATGAGTAAAATTTAGGTGTAATTTACTTTGGATACACTGTATACATGTGGATTTACATGTATCTGGGATACAATAACTCTCTCACTCACATCTCTCCTATTTTGCTTGCCTATCTCTCTCTCACTTGCCTCTCTCCCTATAGATTTGTATGTAAGAATGCATCTACAATGTATAAGGTATCTCAAATACATATATCTAGTGTGATTTGTAACTCTCTTAGTCTCTTCTCTCCTATCTCACTCACCTCTTTCTCTATGTATGTGTAATTTAGAATGTATGTGGAATGTATATGGTATCTCAAATACATGTATTTAGTGTCATTTGCATGAATCTGGATACACTCATTCTCTCCCTTGCCTCCCTCTTATTTTGTTTGCCTCTCTCTATAGGCGCACCTCTCTCCCTCTCTTGCTCCCTCTCTCCTGTTGTATCTATATTTTAGATAGTATATGGTAGAAAATACATGTATCTAGGTATATCTAATTTGAAATATTATATGGAATTATTAACTAGTGAGACAATATGTAATTATTTTAAACTAAAGGAAGAATTAGTAAATAGGGCAGTCATTTTTGCATAATTAGGTAGTTTTATTAAAATTATTTTTGTGTGAACAATTTTACTACCACTTTGTCCACAACTATCAGCCACTACTATTAACCACCTCTACCATCATAACTACCACTATCAATTTCAACTACCACCAACATCACCAACCCACCTTTGTCATCACAATCACCATCATTGCCAACTATTATTGTTAGTCGCGGTCTATCACACCTACAACATCAACCATTATAGTCATATTAAGAATAACCACCATAATTATCACCTCTACCACTTCCATCATTATCACCACCACCACTACCAACAATTACCATCACTGCAACCAATTCCTACTTTTAACATCACCGCTAGCATCGCTGTCAGTTTTCCACCAACATCATCATCATGTACCACACATTTTTCAGTCACCACCAATAACATCTAAAGAGGTTGAGAATCAATTAAAACATGAATGATCTTATTAAATCCTAACATCAACTTGAATAAAAGTAATATGTAACTAACTTGACTAATTCTAAGGACTTACTCTAACAACTTAATATGTAACTAACTTGACTAACTCTAAGGAACTACTTTAAAAAATTAATCTAATCTTGTGGAAAAGATTGAATCAAACAATTTGAACTAAATTTACTTTAACAACCTGATTACTACGAGTATCTCAACACACCTCCTCTAGTTAGGTGTGGTGTAACAACGCCTAACTTTGATAAACACAAAAGAAAGGTAGGCTTGGGCATCATCTTTGTGAGAGTGTCTGCAATTTGATCGACAGCGGGAACATATTTGACAACCACTCTTCCTGATTGCATACTGTTGCAGAGGCAATGAAAGTCTACTGCAATGTGCTTCATCTTATTGTGGAAGACTGGGTTTTTGTAGATATATGAAACACCACTATTATCACAAAAAAAAGGCTTGGTGTTTGTGAGACTTTCTATCGTAACTCATTCAATAGGTTTTGTACCTTAGCAATCTCAGAGAGTTCATTGGCTACCGGTTTGTATTCTTCTTTAGTAGAAGACCGAGCACTGATTGTTGTTTCCTAAAGGACCAACAGATAGGATTTGGTACCAAGAAGAGTATATAACCAGATATGTAGATTCTGTCATAGGGATTACTTGCCCAATAAGTATTGGCATACATATATAGATTTCTATAAGAGTAACAAGAGATTTTAAATGCAATGTTGTTGATGACTTGAAATATCAGAGAACCTTTTTACTGCTTTCTAGTGCTCCAGGCTCAGGGATTGCATAAAGTGAGATAATTTGTTAACTGCAAATGCAATATCAAGATGCATGAATTGTAAGTATTGTACCTTACCCAGAGTGCATCGATAAAAGGTTGCATCGATAAAATGTAAAACATCACCTACTCTAGGTTGTGAACTTGAGCATGTGGGTGTCGCAACCCTTTTATAGTCTCAACATATAAGAGAATCTCAAGTATGTGTATGGACTATGATAAGACAATCCCATACGGAATATGTTTAACTTCGATCCCAAAATATAGTTGAGTTCACCAAGGTTCTTTAGGGAGAACCTTCCAGCCGAAGAGTCAATTACATGTGTGACAAGGTTTGTGAAATTTTGAGTAATGAGTATATCATCAACATACAGAAGATATACATAGTGACAAGACTCAAATGTGAAAATAAATAGAGAGGCCTCTGATTCAGACTTAACAAACTCGATATTTGTTCAAATGAATCTTGAGAGCCTCATACAAGGCACATGGAGCTTGTTTTAGGCCGTAAATGGCCTTTTGAGATGGCATACATGATTGGGAAAATCATATTTAGCATAGCCTTTTGGTTGAGCCATGAATACTTGCTCCTGTAAGTTACCTTGCAAAAAAGCATTGTTCATGTCTAGCTAGTAAACCTTCCACTTGTTTTGAATTGTCATGGATAGAATGATCATGATAGTGGTTGGCACAACAACGGGACTAAAAGTTTCATTAAAGTCCAATCTTGAACATTGTGTGAAACCTTTTGCTACTAATCATGCCTTTTACCTGTTAATGGAACCATCAACTTTCTTTTAGTTTGAAACAACCACTTACAGTCAACAACATTGTTCATTTGGTCCCTAGCTACTAGTTCCCAAGTTTGTTTTCTTATTAGGGCTTCGTATTCCAGATCCATGGCATTCTTCCATTCAATGTGCTTAACTACTTGCTTAAAGGTATTTGGTGTGGGTGAAAGGTGAGCCAAGAAGCTGAACTATTTTTTCAGTTTGAAGATATTATTTTTCCACCTTGTGACCACACTGGAGGGTGGAGGGGCATCAACAGTCGACATAGTGTCTGGAGAATTTGGTGGCTACTGAATCAATATTGGTGGGGGAGGACTAGAATTGGGTGATGGGGGAGAGTTGGTGTGGGAGGGATTATTAAATAGTGAAGGAGATTGAGAAGTGATAGGAATTATACTTGATGAAGTGGAGTCTTCTTGTAGTTGCCATTCAATTATGGACTCTTGAGAGTTGCAATATAAATGCAAATCTGTTGAAGTATTGAAAGGAGAAGAAACTGTTCGGGGGATAGGAATAGGCGGCGGAATAGTTTGAATGAGATTCGAATCTATGTTGTGTTGAACTTCTAGATGAGTTTCATTACACACTTGGGACTCTATGATTTCCCATTTTAACATGAAAAAGGAAAAAATTTCACAAAATTGAACATCACAACTAATGAATATTTTTGAGTTCACTAGATCAAAACAGAGGTTTGCATGCTAAACAAAAGAAACTCCTAAGTAAACACATGGTGTATATCAAAGTTGAAACTTATTGTTTATATATTTTTTAAGCCATGGAGAACAAACACAACCAAAAAAAATTAGCGAAAAGTATTTTGGTTGGTTCTTCAAATAATTTTTTATAAGGAGAATAATTATTCACGCCATGTGTAGGAAGTCTATTTATGAGATAGACACCTTGGTGACAGGCAAGTGACCATAATTCAAATGGTAGTGAAGGTTCATTGAGATGAATTCTAGCCATTTCGACAATGTCACGATGTCGCCGTTCAACTATGGCAACTCGTTGGGGTGTGTAGGGTGGGGAAATGAAGTACTTAATGCCATTGCATTGTAGGTAGTGTTTAAGACCTGTGTATTCACCCCCTCCATCAAAATAAATTGAGGCAATTTTTTGGTTAAAAAAATTTTCCACCAAAGGATGAAATTGCGCAAAAATAGAAGCAACTTCACTTTTGTTTTTGATTGTATACAACCAAATATATTTGGTGTTATAACCAACAAAAATGTAGTAATACAATTTTTTATCAACAGATAAAATGGGAGATGGACCCGATAAATCACTAAACAAAGTTTGAAGTGGTGCATTACTATTCAAAGTGAGTCGTTGGAATGGAAAACGATGAGCTTTATTTGATGAACAAGAATTACAAAACTCAAACTTTTCTTTGGTGGAAAAGGGAAGTGAAACTTTATTCAGTACTAAGTCTATGATTTTCATATAAGGATGACCCACGTGATGGTGGCATAGTTGACAATAGACTTTGGTGGAGGTGAAGTTGGTGGAAGGGGACATATGATCCTTGAGGGGCCACTCATAGAGTCAATTTTTATTCCAGCCTTGTACTTGCATTCTCCGAGTTTTGAGATCCTTCACAAGAAAAGAGTATTGAAAAAAATTGATTGAGGCTAGATTGTCAAAGCAAAACTCAGCAACAAAAATAAGGTTCTTTTTGATTGTTGGACTACAAAGAGTGTTAAAGAGCATGAAATTAGAATGAGAAGCCTTAATTTGAGTTAAACCAGTAGTTTTACCGTCACCCATGGACACTTCCTCATTGCCGATATATTTTTTAAGATTATTTGAATCTATCGTGACATGATGGGTTGCTCCAAAATCAAGGATCTAAGGATTTGCATCTAGTGATGATTCAACAAAAATTTTCCCTTAGCTTCAAAGTGATTGTGCGATTTTGAGCGACACACATCAACGATGTGGGCCGATCTTCTTGCAAAGTTGGAATTTCACATCTTGCCTAGGTTGTCTCCCATTTTGTTGATTATCAGGATACGCCTGTCATTGAGCCTGTAGTTTCCATGATTGATTGGGGAAGTGGAAATTATTCTTATGATGTTGGGGCTGAAAGTTGGTCCTTTGTACAATTGCAGTAGTGATAATTGAGAATGATTTTTCAATATCTTGATGTTTGAGAAAGACTTCATGGTCCATGAGTGTCTACAATAACTCCTCAAAGCTTAAGGTTGTGTCACACACTCTTATAATGCTAGTGATTTAATAGTACTCATGACCAGGCCGCTAAAGGCCACTAGATAGCCTGCTACTTTAAGAGAATCAATAATTGATCTGATCTCTCGTAGGTAAGTAGCAACTTTCTTGGAGGCCTTTTTTAGTTTTGTAACTGATCTTGCAAGCTGAAAATGTGAATGTGACTTCTGTTGGCATAAGTTGTATGAAGGAGATCCCATGCCATTTTTGTCGAGGAAGCAGTTGCAACAGTGGGAGCAATGGTAGGATCAATTGATGCCATCATTTCCTGTTGAATTAGTTGGTCTTGGAAAAACTATGTCTCATATTAAGGATTTGAAACTGTACTATCAGTTTGGGTAATAGTGGTATGTAGAACAGATTTAGCACCAGTGAGATGCCAAAGGAGCATGTGTTCGTTGAGTAGCATCACTAGTTGCTCCTTCCAAGTCGCACGGTTGAGCTCACCTTGAAGTTTGATGGGTAACTGGGCAGTTGGATTAAACTGTACTACATGAGTGGTAGTCAGACTACAGCGACATTGTCACTAGTGGTAGTAGGGACAACCATGTTTTTTTAAGAGGAGAGAAAGAAAAAAATAGATCAGACTCATGAGAGTTTTAGAGGGGCTCTGAAACCATAAAGAGATTGAGAATCAACGCAAACTTGAATGATCTTATTCAATTGTAACATTAACTTAAATACAAGTAAGATGTAACTAACTTGACTAATTCTAAGGAACTACTCTAACAGCTTAATATATAACTAATTTGACTAACTCTAAGGAACTACTTGTGGAAAGATTGGATTAAATGATTTGAACTAAATCTACTCTAACAACATGATAACTACGAGTTACTCAACAACATCAACCAACTTATCATCCCAATCATTACCACCACCACAATTACCAATCGCTACCTTCGTGTCAATCACAACAACACCAACTACATCCACCATCATAACTATCACCACCACCATTACTAGCCATTAGCACCACCATTATTATCACCGCTAGTAGAACTACAAACCATTTCTAGTACCATTACTAGTGAACATAAATGATGTTTCATTATTTTATCAAATAATAATTTAATTTTCTTAAATTTATATCTTTTTCCAATATTTAATTATTTTTTATTTAGATTATATATTTATTATGTTTAAAAGTTAATAAATTGTACATATTCAGATCTTGAAAAAGAAGGTCATAATAATTCATTATTCAGATCTAAAGACAACATATTAATCATTAATATGTGTTTCATATTCATATATTTTAATCTTAATGCAAATTAATAAGGCCTAAGTGAACTTTGTCATCTAACTTAAATTTTAGCATTGGTTTTTGGATGAACATTGAGTTTGACGTCCTAGTGATGCATAGCCCTTTGAATTTGACTAATAAAATGTGAACTAGTTCTTATTATCACACTTTATATGTTTTGCAGAGTTGTGTTGGTGCCACTAACAAGGACAAGATCATATGGCAATGTTCCTAAACCACATGCTGTCATTTATTACTCACAAAGAACCACAAAAAGAAGTTTTCTTATATCAGAAGCTATAAGAATCTCTGACACTGCCCATGGGTAACCTCAGTTCTTGCTATATGCCATGTTTATAGTTCTAATTATTAATTTCCTCTTTTGAAATACTTTATTAATTGAAGATACAAAGATACACCTGGTATATGGAGGAAGGATCAAATCAAGACCTAGAAACCAATTGTAAGTGATGTTCATGATAAAGGAGGAATCTTTTTTTGCCAACTTTGGCATACAGGGAGAATTTCTACCAAAGGTAGTTAACTTTGCTTCACTTGTTTTAACCAAATTTATATACTCATATTTGATGTTTTGGAGAACCATCTCTTGCTCCTCTTAACAGATTTCCAGCCCGATGGACAAGCTCCTCTCTCCAGCACAGACAAGCCAGTAAAAACTCAAACTCCACCACGACAGTTGAGCACAAATGAAATTCCTCAAATTGTTAACGATTTTTAGATTGCTGCTAGAAATGCCATTGAAGTTGGTAATACTTTTCGATCAACTTGTCTACTTTGGTAGAAGTTGTTTCACTCTTAAATTGTAGACTACAAAATCTTTATTTCTTATTTACTATTTTTATGATGTATAATACCCTGAAAGGAAAGAAGGCAAAAAACACAAAATAGTAATTGATAAAATGGATGGTGAGGTCCTTAGTATGAAAATCACATGCATGAGATGAGTTGAATATATCACTAATTGAATAATTCTAATGACCTTTTAGTATGTTATATATAGAAAGAGCTTAATTTTTTCCCAGTATGTAGATTCATTTTATATTGCGTATATTTGGAATGTAACTGTCGTATGTGAACATTGGATTAGAACTTGTACTGTAAATAACAAAGCATAGAAACAAGAAAAGAACTTTGTACTAATTGCAACATAATGTGTGTGAACAATATGACTTTTGCAGTCAAAATGACATTATTGGTGCACTTCAGAGAAATTTAAACCTGAATGAGTTACTTTTCGGTTATCTCCACTAAGGTCTACAAGAAATAAAGAACAAAAATTTAGGTGTAGAAGTTTTGCAAACAATTTTAGATCTTATAGAACATTTTCTGATATGAGTGCTTCGTTAGATTGATTACTAGGTGACTTGATTAATTGTGATGTGTTGTTGCATTAGTATTGCCTTCAAATACACTTTGTAGGATTCTCAAAATCAATATTTTATTATGTAATATATTCAATTATAGGATTTGATGGGGTTGAGATCCATAGAGCTCATGGTTATCTAATTGACCAATTTATGAAAGACTTGTTGATCGAATTGACCAATATGGAGGGTCTTTAGAGAACCGTTGTAGATTTGCACTTGAAATAGTTGAAGAAGTTGTAATTGAGATAGGAGATGACAGAGTCAGAATTAGGCTTTCCCCATTTGCTAACTACAAGGATTCTAGAGACTCAAATCCAAGTGCTTTGGGACTTTACATGGCTGAATCATTAAATAAGTATGGCATTGCATATTGCCACATGGTTGAGCCAAGAATGAAAACAGTTGCAGAAAAAATTGAATGTCCTGGAAGCCTTGTAGGAATGGGGAAGGCATTTAGAGATACTTTTATTGTAGTTGGTGGTTACGATAGAGAAGATGGAAACAAAGTTGTGGATGAAGGCCGAGCTGATCTTATTGCATATGGACGTTTGTTTATAGCTAATCTGGATTTACCCAAGAGATTTGAGCTTGATGCACCTCTCAACAAGTATAACAGGGAAACATTTTATATTTATGATCCTGTTGTTGGCTATACTGACTATCCATTTCTAGAAAATATGGTATGATGATGCCAAGGAAGCATTAAAGATCACTAGGTCTTCCTCAACAAGGAAAGGATTCCTTTGTATCTTGAAAGTGTCCTCACAAATCAAACTATCACCTTTGATTTAGTTTCCACCCCAGAACCTGTGTTCTAGGACTTCCTTTCTTGACTTTATTGGATATCCATTTTACATCCTCATTCCAACTTAAGATACGTCTTTACAGACAAAGAACATATGATTGAAAGACTCAACTTGTCATGTAGCACATTATATGGAAGTTGTGAACCCATTGGAACCTAAATTTATCTCTTTGTTCTTGCCAAAATCAAGAGTAATTTACATATGACTAGTCTATTAAAAATGTTGGAAGTCAATCAAGTCCAAGCCTCTGGCTCACCTTGGTTTGCTCAAAGTTCCCATGCTACCAGTGACTTCCTTGAAGTTTCTGTAGCCCCTGACCATAAAAACGTCATGCAGAGATTATTTGAATCTCTTTTTTTTGCAGCTAGAAAATGTGTGCCCAATATGTTTGCAGTGTATACTTTTGATAAGTTGCACTCTCCCACTATGCCTAGATTTTCCACACATGTTGTCAATGTCCTTCAAATGATAACTTTATATATATAACATGATCATATAGGAGGAGTATATGCAGCTAACAAAGAAGAAAAACTATGTCGAAAACATACCAATATCTCACGAGCAACAACCTCAGTGATAAATAAATGGTGTATTACCACACCCTTCCTTTCTTCCATTCCCAAATGATAACATGACCTTTATATGAGGTCAAGATTACTAACCGACCTTACTTCACAATTTAAAAAAACCCTTATTAGCTTAAACAATTATACAATACTCAAACTCACGATTTTCGATCACCATCCGATGAGTTCTTACCATAAACCTATTAGTGATATCCCTTAATTGATTATTAGGATATATCTTGATTGATCTTCCATATTTTATATCTTATTAGTGATTTAGTTTCTATTATGATTAGGAGAAGATCGCAATCCTGTATTAGATTATTCATTCTTTATTTGTTGTTTGCTCTCTTGTATAAATATACATACATATTAATAAAATAGCATCTCTCCAACAGTAAAGCTTATATGGTATGAAGAGTATAAAAGCTTAACAAAAAAAAAATTTCCCTTACTATTTGTGTCTTTCCCGCTGCCACTAACAATGGTTTCAACTGATGCCTCCACTAAGAACACCTCAACCACACCCTCTACTGAATTCTCCCAGAACTCTCACCATGAATAGCAATGAGCAGTTGATTAATATCAATGTTGGTTCTCATGCACCACTAAAGCTCAACAATACAAACAACCAATCATGAATGATTTTCTCCATTTTAATGAACAACCACCAAATTCAATGACCAAACGTTTTCATCAACGATAAGACCATCTCATTCGGAGTGTCATTGTTGCCTCTTTATATTCTGATATTGTTCTATTTGTCGTTGACACCAAATCTTCATTTTCTCTTTGGAAACCTATGCGAAGCCATTGCGTGCTCATATCATGAGTCTTAGAGAGTCTCTAAGAAACTTGAAAAAAGGTAACCTCTCTATTACTTCATATCTACAAAAGATCAAACAAAATCTACAGCACTTTAGTCTCTGCTAGCATCCAAATTTCAGTGGATGAGCTCTTCCTTCATGCTCTTCGTGGACTTCTCTCTAAATATGACACTATCACTTCAGCTCTAACAGGATTAGTGAGTATGGGTACGAGGAACTGAAATCCTATCTTATTCCATATGGATTTTGCCACTCTCAGCCAGTTTAGCGCTTGTTTATATATGCTAAATCTAGAGTTATGCTCTACCTCATTGTGTATGTTGAGGAGCTAATTATCACGGGTAATCATCAATGTTATTTTATTAGGTGTGTTGCTAATCATTTTTCTATTAAAGATCTTGGTGATTTGAATTTCTTCTTGGGTGTTCAAGTTATTCGCTCACCATATGGAATTTTCTAAAGTCAGCAGAAGTATATCTATGAGATCTTAGATTGAGCCAACATGGTTGAAGCTAATCCCATGCGCACACCAATGGCACACAGATCTTGTTCCATGAGTAGTGATGGCTCTTTACTTGAAGATCTAAAGAATATTGTTGTATAGTTGGAAGTTTACAATATCTTCATCTTACCAAACCGGATGTTGCCTTTGTTGTTTGCAAATTGTCTCAGTTTACAAGTGCTCCAACAACTACACATCGGGCAATGGTTAAACGAGCACTACAAAAAAAATACATACTTTGTGGAGGCTTAATTGGGGAGGTCAGACTAACCTTCAGAAATTATGTCAAATTATGGGGGTTTATTTAACCCGTGCAATTTAATTCAAAATTGTGGCGGTTATGCTCCGTTAGTTTATTGGTATTTACTAAAAAAACCATTATAATGAAAATGTGTGCCAGCGTTTGGAACTTTCCCTCATTATTTTTCCTCCCAAAATTTTAGGGTCGCAGGGAAAATGCTCTCAGAATTTTCTCGCTCTCTGTCACTCCACAACATCGATTAGATGAAGAGAAGAAGAGAAGTCTGGTGATTTATGTTCGCAGAAGAGAAGAGGAGTTCTCATTAGGCGTTGATTTTCCATTAAAGAAGAGAAGAGAAGATTGATTGGATTCTCTCTAAGCTCGCAAATTTGCTCTTCCATCGACGAATATTCTCAAAATCGTCACAGGTGAGAATATCTTCTCCTTCATGTGCAGTATTAGGAGTTATGAATAGTGTGTTTGATTCAGATAGAGCTAAAGTTAGTTGTTTGTTTGATTTATTTCTGAATTTTGATTCTGGAATTAGTGTGTTTTCGTTGAGTATATTGATGAGGTAAGTTGTCTTTATGAGGAATCAGCTGCATTTCTGATTTGTTAGCACTGAATCTAACTCCTAAGCTCTTAGATGTTTCAGCATATGATGCAATGTGTGAAAAATTATTATTTGGTGCAAATTGCAACTCAATGAGTCAAAGTTTCTATTATCATTTCTAGACTGAATTTTCCAGTCCTAGTATCCAATAAAGTTCTGAATGTTGACTGAATTTGAAGGATCTGGATATTGTTATGTGCAATTGTAGTACCATCGTGCTATCTATTCCAGATTATATAGATATACATTTGTTCTACTAGAGTGGTTTTTGACAAATCCTCGGCTCGAATGTTAAAGACTCTCAGCACTAGGTGGAATCAGACCCATATGCTCTTGTATGTTATTTGATTACCTATGTCAGTCAGGTTAAGATTTAAATTCTGGACAAGCTTAAGTGTTTTAATCACAAGCGTAGGAAGCAACTCGGTTCTTGATATATGTAGTTCTGATTATATATCTACTTTAAGTATCCTTTCAAAAAACACGTTAGATGCATTATTTTGGACCTGGTTCGTGACAAGTTGCTGTCCAGTTTATTGCACAACTTCTCCTCAAGAAAGTGAGTCCACAAACTCATTAGATGCACTATTAGTGCTCAACCAATACATCATATTTTGAAGTTGTAGCTCACACCTTAGCAGCTGAAAAGTGTCCAGAATTTTCAAGAACTAGAGCTTGTATTAGTACATAAGTACCATCAAAACTAACATGCTCTGCACCTACAGTTTCACTCTGTTTCCAGCAATTAATTGCTGCTCAAAATCAGAAAGTCTCTTTCAACTCTATATAAGAAGCCACATTTCTTTCTTGGATATATTGTATCACATGTCTTCCTCATTTTCTAGCTTTGTTGCTAAGGTTTGTGACATAAACTGTTTAGGTTACAGGTCTTTCTAAAGATATTAACCATTGTAATTAAAGTTACTATAACACATGGTATTAAACAGGGAACTGAAGAAGCAAAGAGAAATGGCAGCTGCAGCTAAGGAGGAAGAGAAGAAGACGTATAACTCGACTACCGTGTATGACACACCTTTAAGTTTCTCTTCATGAGCTCTAAATGTTCAGCTGTCATGTTGCATATTTTCCTAAATTGTTTGTTTCTCGTATTTGCTCAATGTGCTTTTTTTTTTAAAAAAATGTTATACAGTATGTACACTCACCCCTTATTGTGTTCATTTGCAAACCTAATCAACCATTCAACATGATTTGTCTATACATTGAAACTGGGTTATTTAGATAGAGTAACTTTAGGTGTAAGTTTCATTTCTGCTGCATTATTCCGTTTTTTTTTCTTTTGCCTGTGGTTTTTTGGTTTAACATTCTGTCATTCATCTGTTTTAAATTGGATTGATTGCATCATGGATCAGTGGCCTTTTAATTGTTTACTGACCAAGACTTGTCTCCGCAGTGGTATTGCAGTATCAATGGTGATGAAGTATGCTGACAATATTGTGAAGGTAGGGTTGACTCTAGTTGTGCATCTGCTTTAGTTTCTGTTAAATGGGTTCATCAGTCTAGTGTCGATTATCGTACATCTGAGATCACTGTAGAATATCTATGTTGTGAGCACATATTTGCTATTAATTACTTAATTATGTCTTCAGCGCGCCATTACTAATGATATAAAGCAATGTGAACATATTTTCAGATTGAAAAAGGATGGTTATCAGTGGAGGAATATGAATGCTGAAGCGGTGACCTGCACAGAAATGGAACCAAGTACTTGACCAATTCTTCTCATGAACGAACTTCTCATAGTGATGAAGTATCTTACTGGATGCCCAATTCTTAATGTTTTTGGAAATTTGTTAGAAATCTGTATAACACAAATGGATTGGAAAAATATTAGGATATTACTTTTAATACTGGAACTTGTTGGATATTACTTGTTAACTTTTTTTATTGCTGCAGCAGTATCATTACTTGTAAATTTATGATTGTTTGAACTATTATTGTCTTAATTAGCTTTAGGCTTAATTAGCTTTAGAGCACGTTCTAAAAAATCAATTTGCGGGAGTTCAAACTGCTGCAAAATAATCCCTGCTGCTTGTTACAGGGGTTAGTGAAAAACCTCCACAACTTAATTATGGTTCACCTAATTCTGGGGGTTGCTGAAACCTCTGTTACAACAAACTATGGGGGTAGGAATAGTATGTAAAATAAACCCCTGCTATTTGGGCTTTTTTTTTTTTTAGTGGAGTTCTGTGCTATCTTGCTGGCGCATTTGCTAATGGTCTGTTTTTCCGCAAAGGCAAGTCACTAAATTTGCACGCCTTCTCTGACTCAGACTAGGTAGGTAACCATGAAGATCTCTCCTCTACTATATGTTTTTAGGCTCCAATCCAATCTCATGGAGTTCTAAGAAGCAAAGAGTTGGTGCTCGCTCATTCATAGAAGCTGAAAATCGTGTTATTGCTTCAGCGTCAATTGAAATTTGTTGGATTTGTTATCTGTTTCAGGTTTTGTCTATTTTTATCAAGGAACCACTAGTTATCTAGTGATAACACGATTATTTTGTTTGACATCTCGTCCAACAAGGCATGCTGCATGTTTCTCATGTTTCTTCCCGCGATCAGCTGGCCGATCTTCTTCTCACCAAGCCGCTTCCAAAAGCTCCATTCGAAGCACTAAGGTCCAAGATTGGTATGTCAGACTGATCTACCATCTTGCAGTGGTATATTAGTGATATCTCTTGATTGATATTATGACATCTCTTTATTGATCTTCCATAGTATCTCAATAGTGATTTAGCTTATATTATGATTATGAGAAGTTCACAATCATGTATTAGTTGATTCTTTCCTTATTTATTGTTTGCTCTCTTGTATAAATACATATACATATTAATAAAATAACATACTTCTCTCCAACAGTAAAGATTATAAAACCATCATCATCATCATATATCATCATATCATACTATATTATTAGTGGGAACACTTCGAGTTAAAAGTTGGATTACGAAATACCCTCTGAAAGCTAAATGTTCATTTTATTTTTGACCAAAAAGATTTTTGTTTTTGTTTTTTACGTTCTAATTAGGGGTGTACAAAATCGAACCAAACCATAAACCAAGTCAAACCGAAAAAAAAAAACCTGACTAGTGGTTTGGTTTCACTTGATTTGGTATTGGAAAAAAAAAACCCGGCTATATTGGGTTGGGTTGGTTTTAACTAAAAAAAACCAACCCGAGACCAAACCAACCCGACCTTATATATGTGATTTTTAAAATTTTATTTTAGACATAAGAATATTTATTTTGATATAATTTTAAAATAATTTTTATACTATTTCATAGTTTTTATCTTTTAATATATTATTTCAAGTTTAAAACTTAGAATTCGGAATGATCCAATAAAGATTATAGTTCATTTATAGATCTTGATAATTATAATAAAACTTAAATCAATATCAAATTAATACTAATGCAAAAAGAAAATCAATTCAACATTAAGAATGACAATAGTATTGAATATTTGTTCTTTAGTTTTACATTGGTTTAGACAATTAAAATACATAATCTAATTTTAATTTTTCTTAAATATTTAGTAATGTAACTAATATTTATTAAACTTATTTTAGCATGACTTAGTACTTTTAAATTATGATAATTTTCATTATGATTTTGCAATATTTATTTTATATGATGATTTCATTATTATTTTTTATTGAATATTTTTGTGTCATCAGTACTCATCTCATATTTTGTGTTATTTTTTTAAGAAACACCTTAGATAATTGTATTTTGGTTGGACTAAAGAAATATTTGAAACACAAGTTAATTATATGTTTGTATGCAAACTTTACCGAAAAAATCCAAAAATTTGAAAAAATTTGAGGTTTATTAGTTTGATTTGATTTATAAATTTAAAAATTCGACACAATGGTTTGGTTTGGTATTTGAAAAACCCGAACCAACCCGAGGTTGAAAAACCCGAAAAAATTCGAATTTTATTAGTTTGGTTTGGTTTATAAATTTAAAAATTTTACACAAATGATTTGGTTTGATATTTGAAAAACCCGAACCAACCCGGTCATGTACACCCCTAGTTCTAATCATATGAGTAATTTTAACTACACTTGATGAAAATAGTGTTTCATCTACCTATTGAGTTGTATAGGTTATCTGAAATTTAATTACAACATTCATTTTCCATCTTAGCTTACTTTCTAATCTTTTATGATTTCACCCATTTCATTTTTTGCACCTTCTACAAAATGAAGAATAAAGTGCGAGTGTTTTTTGTTTTATGCACAGCCAAAGTCAATCTTTTCCTAACCACGCTTATTTGTGATCCTTTTTATTATTATCAGAGATTGTTATGTCAAAATATATTGATACTCATGCTCATTGTTTCTAATTTACCATGAGAGCTTTTTTCTTAATTTCTTATCTATGATCTTCTTGCTTTTGTCTAACAGGTTAGGTATAACTTTATGAATCATGAAAATTTCGATAATGCATTGCTGATTATGTGGTACTCTGACATTTGTAAGTTATCTATATACAAGAATCTGGTCGATCATCCATTACGAGATCTGGTTATATTTTTATCATTAGCTTTCCTTTCTTTATTAATAGTTACCAAAAAATATACCGATAAGTGGTTATGTAATTGTAGAAGGGTAGATCTATGTTTTAAGGCTTAATAATTTAATTGTGTTTGGATTGGATCTTTTTATCTTTGATTATGATATGGCAGTTTATTTTACCGGTTTGAGCAATTATTTTTGTTGATACCTTTCTATCATAGTTTGAAAATTCAATAGAGAGAATTAGAAGCATAGAAAGACAGTTAGCACTGAATTGCCGATTGCAATGTTACTGTGTAAATAGCTAAGAAAAAGAATGTTCTCTTTCCAAATGAACTCTAGAGGTATCCAATTGTTTGACGCTGTGCAAAACAGAACTGCATACTCCAGCTACTAGACTTTCTATTTTTGATACTATACAATTTGTTGACCTCTTTGCTTAATTATGTCTAGTATGTAAGAAAAACAGAAGGGATGAGAAGGGAAAACGCTAAGAGTATTTGAAATTAAGATATAGTTAATTATTTATTTTGACTCAATAATGTGAAGAGATATATTCTATAATGAAAAAAAAAGTAGTACAAATTAAGATCAAAAAGTAAACAAGAATAAGTTAGTCAAATTACTCTATTTATTATATTTTCTTAAAGAACATGAAAAAAAAAACTAACATACAAAATAAAATAGATTGGAGGAAGTATATTTACCAAGAGAAAGCTTATTTTGCACTGAATTATCGTCGCACTATATTGTAATGCATAGTTGGATACAACTGATATTTTTGCACCATTAACTAATATTCTGGATACATATTGGACTAATAATATTGTCATCTAAAGCTAGGATAATATGATTACATATATACTGCACACATAAACATAACAAGTAAACCAAAAAGACATAAGATATAAATCTAAAAGTAGAAGTACATAGACAAGAAAATGATAAAATGATGAGTAGCTAGGATCCCCAAAACAAAATGGAAAAGAAAGCATAAGGAGGAAAAAGAGAATCTGCTTTCCTGAAAAACCTACTAAAGGATATGTATCTGCAGCCTAAACCACAAAATACAGACTACTTTCTGCATGACATATACGTAGCGTAGCTCGTCCAAAATCACATCGATCAATTATGTCAAACTATGGCTGTAGGAATTGCTACTACAGTATTGAGAACTTGAAGATAATTAGCCCATTCAATTACAAAAAGATGTAATGGTCAAATAAGAACAATCTACAAGTCGTCGATTATCTACTTGGCCCATCAGAGGCTGATTCTTTGAACTTGAAGCTATACGATTATCTACTTGGAGTAAGATGGTAATGCTTCACCAAGGCTGTCCTTTTCCTCCAAGTCATCGATCCAGGTCAAAATCTTTTTTCACTGTGCATCAAGAATAATGAAACAATATAAATT
The DNA here is from genome assembly GCA_037074985.1 of Solanum bulbocastanum. NCBI lineage: Eukaryota > Viridiplantae > Streptophyta > Magnoliopsida > Solanales > Solanaceae > Solanum > Solanum bulbocastanum. The sequence continues at coordinate 18,809,408 of CM073607.1, read as the reverse complement.
TTATGCATCATAAAACAAAGCATTCCAAGCAAACAAGTAGGCTTTTCTAAAGACCTAGAGATGCCCAACATATTCCGCAGGCCAGTAGTAATACAAGTATTGTTCAGATCAGCAGGTGCTCATGATCCATAAAAGTAGTTGAGAGCCTAAGGCAATTGCTCTCCTCCGTTTCCCAGTATTATCTTAAAAGATCATTGGGCTAACTTTTCGCTCTGCACTAAACACCTAAAATCTCCCATATTGAAACAGGCCGTACCTTACCTGGCCCCTGGGTACTCCACTCCTCCTTGATGTGATTGAAGAATTCATATGAAAGAGGTTCACTTGGAAGAGGCAATAGAAAAGATTGCCTCATTTCACTTTTTGCATCTTTAGCAAATGTATATATGCAGTAAATGAAATTAGGACCCCAAAAATATGTGCATCTATGGCATCATTTGTGTGCCGTAACTTTGAGACTAAAAGCATTTGTAGAATGTTTTCCTCCTTTTTCTCTGAGGGAGGACGAGCATAACACAATTGAGAAAGCTAATAGGTACAAGAAATCTACAACAGAATAACACAATTTGTGAAAGACAAGAAATTTGATTTAGGACCCCAAAAATATGTGCATCTATGACATCATTTGTATGCTGTAACTTTGCGACTAAAGCATTTGTAGAGCAGTTTCCTACTCTTCCCTGAGGGGGGGACGAGCATAACACAATTGAGAAACCTAATAGGTGTATGAAATGTACAACAAAATAACATAATTTGTGAAAGACAAGTAATTTGATGAACAAGGCTGCCTGCCCATTCCCCAGAGCAACAAGGAAATGAATAGAGGGATGTCGAGAAAGGTCAAGTGAGGAGAAGGAACAATATCATATAAGAAAACCAAAAAATGGAAGAATTGAAGAGGAAACTTACGAAGTGTAACACGCTTTGCATGAATAGCACATAGCATTGCATCTTCAAACAAACGAACTAAAATCTTCAGCAGCCTGAAAAATAACCATATCACTCTTGCTGATATTGATTAAGAATAGATCTGTTCAATATGACATATTTTACAAAATTAGGCTGAAAATAATAATGTTGACTGAACTGGACAATGCACTCAAACTTTCTTATATTATATGACGAGATAAAACCGGTCATACAGGTCATAAAGATAGGTTTGACTAGAGATATATTAATACCAGAAAAAATCTGGTAGACAATTATGTTTACACATATTTGCTTCTGCTCCTATGTCTATCATAGGTGTGTAATATCTGTTATAGTATCCTTCTATAATATAGGGGGTTGCGGAATTTGAGAGAGAAATGAGAGAAGTGGGAGCTGAGGGATTAATTTTCCCTTTCTCCTTATCTTTATTTATAGGCAAAATTTACATGACTACTATTTATGAACAGTAGGTGACTTCTACTATTCATGAATAGTGACTGACTCTTACTATTTACACAGTGACTTGACCTTTACTAGTATCTTTTACTTCTTCTATTTTTTTAATTTCTTTTTTAGCTTATTCTCTAATTTTTTCAATTTCCTTTTTTCTATCAATTTCTTCATTTTCTTTATTTAATCGTACCATTGTTGTTAGACTATCTTCTAATTTTGCTAATTCTTTATGTGGCATTAAGTATAGTTGGTTTCCTATTTTTTTATATCTTCATTCTAAGTTTGAATGTATTATTTTTATTTCTAGTCCATCTTGACTTTTATATATTTTTTCTTCTATAGCATATTCTTCTTTATTCATTATAAATCGTGTTGATATTTATATTCTAAGTGTTGTAATTGTATATTTTAATTAAATCTCTTCTATATTTATTTATTTTTCATATAATATTTTTATAATATTAATTTTAGATATAAAATTTAGCTTTTTTATAAATTAATTTTTCTATATGACTTTTTTTAAAAATTAAATTTATTGTAATTCTACTATAAATTATAATTGGATATAATTACAATTAACCTTCACAAAAATTAAAAATGCAAACATATAAATTTTTAAACAAATAATACAATGTACTTAAAAATGACTGAAAATAATAAACATTCAACAAAGTAGTAATTGACATTCACCATGAATTATATATGGTGAATGTTTTAGAAAGAATTTGTTTTATAAAATAAGAAAATATAAATGAAATAAGAAATAATAATACAATAATGAAGAGAGAAAAATCTTCCTTTTTGGTGTAAAAAATTGGTGCAGTAGATTGGAGTTGATTACACCAAAAATAGTGCTGACATCAAAAAGTACATTCTCATAATCATACAATCAAGTCATGATTCATGACAATCATAATTCATATATCTTCATTTACAATTAATGTGATCAATAATGCAATATTCACATACATACATGTATCATAATGAAGCAAGAACAAACATACATCACACAATCATATAATCATAATCATCACCTACCTTGAAACATGCTTGAAACCTAAGAAACTTGATCCTTCCCTTTCTAGATTCGTTCCGTTTGTTCTTAGTCTACAAACAATCAATATAACACGGAAAACAATAAACAATCACTAAATATTCGGATTACTAACAACCCTATTAGCCCTAGATCAAACCCATGATCCTAATACTCAAATTAGGGCTTTTTCCACCATGATTCTCAGATCAAAACTCTTCCCCATCGATAATTACCCATTAGATTACGTTCTATGGATTGAAAAACGGATTCGGGGAGTTAAAAGCTTACCTTTAGCCTTAAGAATGGTGGAAAACTGTTAAGAATCGTCTGGGGTTTGTCTCCTTACTCTAAAAATCGAAAAGTGTAGAATAAAGACATTTTGGGGTTTATTTTTTACTTAAATCTAGTCGAACCCACCACATCGGTCCTTACCCCACCCAGTGGCCCTGCCCTAGCAGCATAAATCTCGCTTCAGCGGCTTGCACGGAACCAGTGAACTATTTTAAGAATTTCAAACCCCCATTTCACAACAGACCTTTAACCAACACCACTCAGAAACTACCCATTCACGCTAAGGTCAATTTCGGGATTTCTACTCTCCCGAATTCAATTCCGTAAAGTCGTACGGATTCCTTAACGACTTATCTATCCACTCATGTGATCAAATTTATAATTAAATAACCCAATTGTTAATAGACTTTCCAAGACTTTAATGAGTCCGATTTCATCCAAATCTGGACTAGGTTGGGAAATCTGAAGATACTATGAACAAGTTTTTCGGCCCAAAAAATTTCCCCATTGGCTTTTCTATTACAACGGAACCCGATCGTTACAGTTGTGGAGCGGGACCAGCTAAAATCTCTCCTAGCTATTTTTTAAGACTGGGATTTTTGAAACTTAAATAATCTCTCAAAACTTCTTCATAATTCAATGCATATTATATACTTTCCAAATAAAAAGACAATTTACTCTTGATAAGCTAAAAGTAACAAGTAAAACTGTAGGAAAAGAAGGAGTAAAGTTCAACGGTAACTTGGACATGCCTTGATGATTGTAGTAGATAGACTCAAATATTGAGAAATAATCCCTTCTAAGATCCGGACTGATAAATAAACAGGAAGCAAAATAGCATAGGCCAAAGTCCAACCTAGAAGAAACATCCAAGTATGGTCTTATGAATAACCTATTCAGGTTAATGATATTCAAGTTTGATAGTATTCCCTCATAGATCTTCCTAAAATGTAAGTTTATCTGTAAATTCACACACACACACACACACACACACACACATATATATAGTATTAAATAGAATGTGATAGTATTTATTATAAAAGAAAATTATGCGTATAAGCAAACATATACTAGTCAATTAGTTAACATAGCTATAGCTTACCTTAATTACAATTCACGACCTTTTTTTCGCTATAATTATGTGGCTCGGCTTTTTAGTTTCATATAATTTGCACGTTTGTATGATTCAGAATTTGTATAATATAATTTGTAAACCTTTTGTGTAATGTAATTTTGTATAATATAATTTGTATAACTGTTTACACTTTAGATGTTTGTAATTGTATAAATTTGTTATTTCGGGTTTATATAAAAACAACTAAATTATACAAATGTAACCACACATTATACAAATTCACCCACGAATTATACAAATCTGTGAATTATACAAACTCGTAAATTATACAAACAAGGTAGCTTAAATTTTAGCTACAACCCGCAAATATACACACTATAGTTATGGAGCATGATTAAGTTTATCATAGTGGTTATTTGTGAAAGTTCCTCTTATTATAATTAATATGTATTTAAATTTTTGTCCATAGATACTATAATTTATAACTAAGGACATTTTTGTAAATCAAGTTTTAACTTAGGGGCTTCTCACTTTTAATAATATTAATTTCTGAGAACATGCATTGCATGAAAAATAAAATTTAAATTGATACATATGTTGAATATCGTCATGATCAATTCAAATGCGGTCATAAGTCATGTGAATCTTGCTTCGATTCAAACATGAATATGCAAACAAATAAATAAATAAATAAAAAGAATTGATTGCATAATAATTATAAACATAAAAAAAATATAACATCAAACTCAAAAGCACAAACAAATATCTCTCTCTCTCTCTCTCTCTCTATCTATCTATCTATCTATCTATATATATATATATATATATATATATATATATATATAAAGTTGGATAGTAAAAGTCTGATGTGACACCTCTCTTTGATTAGAATTGACATTTATCTTTTTTTTTTGTCAACTAGTGTACTTGTCTGGGCTTCGCGCAGGTATAAAAAAATATAAAAAATATATTATAAATAGTTATTGTCATTATTATATAAATATTCTAATAAATGATATGATAAAAGAGAGAAATATAAATTAAATAATGATTCTAATATTGTCTAATTAGAAAAATTGCTAAAAATTCTCATGCTGCATTTTTAATTTAAAATCATCGATTTAAAAGACGAAAACATAAAAGTTGATATGAAAAGCTTCAGTTAAGTAACAATCTAATTATCATAGTTTCATACCAAAATTCAATGATTCTTATTGCAATATTATTAGTTCAACCAACAATATTAAATCTACATTATCTATTTAGAAAAATTGCTAAAAAAATCTCATGCTGCATTTTCTATTTAAAATTGTTGATAAAAAAGATGAAAGCATAAATTGATATGAAAAGGTTCAGTTAAGTAACAATCTACATTATCATAGTTTCATACTAAATTCAATGATTCTTATTGCAATAGTATTGGTTAAACCAACAATATTAAATTAACTTGATCATAAAGTACGTGGCTTTTTTTTGTATAAATGATTGTATAATAAAAATAAGCAAATCAAAATATATTTGTGTCAAATCTTGGTGAGGAAAAATAGTTAAATTATATTCGAACAAATTTATGCACACAATTCAAAAAGTTAGAGAGATATTCTTTTCGATATTCGATGTTTGTACTGACATTCATTTAATACATATTTGTGTTGCATAAGATCCATTAATATTTAAACTTTCTTTCTTATTGTATACGTTGTGAAAAGAGAGAATTAAATTGCTATAGTAAAACACTACCGTTGAGGTTTTACTTTTATAATAAAAATAAAATAAAATTAAACACATAATTTAATCGTATAGAGATTATCAGAGAGTGACGAAGAAATATTTTTTTAAAAAAATATGTGTATGCAACGTTGAAGATGTAGAAAAAAATATTTTATTATTACAATATTATTGTGGTAATTATTATAAATAAATTTGAGCAATAACTCTCGAAAATATAACTCCATTTTTATGTGGAAAAAATAATTTTTTTTTTTACTTTCAATAATAATAAAATTAATATACATTAATTATATATTTGCATTTATTATAATAAAAAGAAAAAATATGACTCTTTGTTATCCTTATTTACACCTAATTTGCATAATTTTTGGAGTTGATAATGTTTATTTGTTTTTATATAGAAATATTATTTATATCTCTCCTCTTATTTTTGGCTTTTACCATTATTCTGTTTTGACTTTTTCCTGTTTTATTCATTCACTAGGGCACTTGGCCACGTTTCTGTCACGACCCAGATCGTCGTGATTGGCACCCACACTAACCACCCGATAGGAGAACCACTACTACAACCAAGCTAAGAAACTAAGACAATAGTAGGACAATTAAGTTACGGAAGCAAGTTAATTAACTAAACAAATGCGAAAATTTAATATCTAGAACCTGAAAGTCAATGTACCAAAATTCCTGACGAAATAACAAAGTCTAAACAAGAAGGGTCATAACCCCAACTAATGAAACTAATCATCTAACTAGCTAACAAATGTCTAAGTCCGTAAATGGTGCACGTAGACGAAAGAGAATTCCATGGCATCCCGAAAGATGCGGCTCACCCTTGAATTCGATGCGACGATCTCTAGTCTCCTAAGTGAGGTCTATCAACAGACGCTTGAAGATGCCCAGTACACAACAAAAATAAGAGCAAGTATAGAATTGGTACATAACCACCGTGTACTGGTAGGATCACGTGGCTATCCCACTTGTGCAACATAAACAAGTTAACAACAACAATATAATCATGCAATATATCGAACATATACACTATTAGATATCACATGCTTCAACAATTACACATTTATCACAAGTAGTTGGTCTTTTCATGTAACCCAAACCCAAATTGTTAGTGCACTGAAACGTGGTACCCGATCCCATAGTTACGTCAAAACGTGGCAATTCGATCCCATTTTATGCCGGAATGTGGCAATCCAATCTCGATCCCATTTTATGCCGGAATGTGGCAATCCAATCCAAGTTAGTTATGCTGGAACATGGCAATCCAATCCAAGTTAGTTATGCCGAAATGTGTCAATCCGATCCATCACACCACAATCACAAAACAAGTATACTTTCAAGTCATACATTCAAGAATGATTCATGGCATACAATCATTCATCTTTCTCTTTTACAACAAGTGTGATTCAACAATGCAACATTCGCATATATACATGCATCATAATGAAGCCATAACAAGAATACATCACACAATCATAGAATCACAACAATCACCTACCTCGAAACAAGCTTGAAACCCTAAGAAACTTGATCCTTCCCTTTCTTGATTTGTTCCGCTTGTTCTTGGTCTACAAACAATCAATATAATACGGGAATTAATAAACAATCATTAATTACTCGGATTAATAACAATTCTAAGAACCCTAGATCAATCCCATGATCCCAACTAACCAAATTAGGGTTGTCTCCACCATAGATTCAAGCTTAAAACTCTTTCCCATCAACATTCACCCATTCTATTATGTTCTATAGATCGAAAAACGGATTCGGAGAGTGACAAGCTTACCTTTAGCCTCAAGAATGGTGAAAAATGAGTAGAAATCGCCTGTGGGTCGTTCCTTAGCTCTAAAAGTCGAAAAGTGCCAAATAAGGTAGTTTAGGGGTTTATTAACGACATTATGTCGTGTCTGGCCCACCATAACGGCCCTCAGCCAGCTGTAACGGTGGAGCCAGAGCGATATAGAGACCTACCAGAGCAGCAATTTTGAAACAGTAAGCTCTCATCTTCCATCTTCGATTTTAAGTCCTGTCACACCCGCCATAACGGCCACCATCCCGCCAAAGTGACCATGCCACAGCAGCATCAGTCCCGCCAGAGTGGCACAAACGGGACCAGAGAGCTAATTAAAAGAATTCTAATGTCCCAATTCACAACACACTTCTACCCCACTACGCTCAAAAAGTACCCTTCATGCTAAGATCGATTTTTGGAGTTATACTCACCCAAATTAAATTTCGTAAAGTTGTACGGGTTAGTTAACAAGTTATCGAACTAATCATGCAATCAAAATAAAAAACAACTCACATGATTGTTACAAGATTTCCCTACACCTTGGTGACTCCAATTCCTCCAAATCTGGACAAGGTTGGAAAAATTCAAATACTACGAAAAAAAAAGTTTTTCGGACTCAATTTTCCCTCGTTGACATTTATATAATGACAAAACCTAATAGTTACAATAGATACCAATTTACCCATCACTCATCCCCGAGTGACAAAACTTTGGAAAAGTAGGCTAAGGAAAGAATGAAGTAGTACCTGATTCGACGAACAATTGGGGATACTTCTATTGCATATCCCTCTCGGTTTCCCAAGTAGCTTCCTCAATTGGATAATGCTTCCATTGAACTTTCACGGACTTAATCTCCTTGGTCCTCAACTTACGCACATTTCGATCAAGAATAGCAATCGGTTCCTCCTCATATTGGAGGTCCTTGTCTAGCACAATTGAGTTCCACTTAATGATATAAACTCCGTCACCATGCTATATATTCAACATAGACATATGAAATACCGGATGACCACCGGATAGATTAGGGGGTAGAGCTAATCTATACACCACCGGCCCTACACATTCAAGAACCTCAAAGGAACCGATATATCACGAACTTAACTTGCCCTTCTTACCAAATCTTATCACCCACTTCATGGGTGATACCTTAAGAAGAATGTTCTCACCAGTCTGAAATTCCATATCTCTTACCTTATAATCTGCATGCTTCCTTTGTCTACTCTGGGCTGCTAAAATCTTAGCTTGAATACTCTTAACCTTGTCTTGAGCATCCTTCGCTAAATCAACCCCCAAAGGTTTCACATCTCCAGCTTTTAACCAACCTATGGGTGATCTACAACCCCTCCCATTTAATGCCTCAAATGGTGCCATATAAATGCTGGAGTGATAACTATTGTTATAAGATAACTCACACAAAGGTATGAATTTATCCCAATGCCCTCCAAAATCAATCACACATGCTCTCAACGGGTCCTCCAACACTTGAATAGTCCTCTTCGACTGTCCATCCGTCTGTGGATGAAAGGGTGTACTAAAAGTGAGTTGTGTGCCCAATTCATCATGCAATTTTCTCCACAACTTGGAAGTGAATTGAGTACTACGATCTGAGATGATAGAAAAGGGCACACCATGCAACCTCACTATTTGTCTCACACCTTTGCCAATTGTTCAGCATTATAATCTATGCTTACCGGAATAAAATGGGCTGACTTGGTTAATCTATCAACCACTACCCAAATAGAATCGAACTTCCCCAAAGTCTTGGGGAGACCAACCACAAAATCCATAGTTATTCTTTCCCACTTCTATTCGGGAATTGACATCTTTTTAAGTAAACCCGCAGGCCTTCGATGCTCATATTTCACTTGTTGGCAATTTTGATACTTAGCCATAAACTCCGCTATGTCTTTCTTCATGCCCAATCACCAATAAATTGGTTTCAAATCTCTATACATCTTTGTCACACCCGGATGAATAGAATATCCTGAACCATGAGATTTTGCCAACAATTTTTGAATCAAGTCATCAACTCGAGGAACACCAATTCTCCCTTTAACACTGATTACACCATCTGCATCAAGATCGGCCTCTTGTGCCTTACCATTTGCCATCTTCTTCTTGAGTTCGTTCAAATTTCCATCCTCAAATTGTTTGGCCTTGATCTCCTCAATAAATGTGGCCTTAACTTCAATGCTAGCTAACACCCTGCCTCTTTCAAAGATGCCTAACTGCATGAACTTAGACTCGAAGGTATGAATATTCTTGGCCAAAGGTGTCTTGGTTACACTCAAGTAAGCTAAGCTAACCATACTTAACGCTTCTCGACTCAAAGCGTTTGCCGCCATATTAGCCTTACCCAGATTGTTTTGAATGGTCACATCATAATCTTTGAGTAACTCTATCCATCTTTGCTATCTCAAATTCAGTTCCTTTTGAGTGAACACATGCTGCAAACTACGATGATCATTAAACACTTCGCACTTAACACCATAGAGATAATGCCTCCAGATCTTAAGAGCAAATATTACCGCCACCAACTACAAATCATGGGTTGGATAATTTCTCTCATGAATCTTCAATTGGCGCGACACATAGGCAATAACATTCTCATCCTGCATTAACACAGTGCCCAACCCAAAATGAGAAGCATCACAATAAACTATAAAGTCCTTACCTTCTACCGGTAATGCCAGGATAGGTGCGGTGGTCAAAAGAAGCAAATTCTTAACAAATCGACAATAGTAGCTAGTGAGTCCCACAAAACTCCTAACTTTCCTCACAGAGCTAGGCTGAACCCAATTTTTAACCACCTCAATCTTTTGAGGATCTACCATTACCCCTTCTTTCAAAACTACATGACCCAAAAAACGCAACCGAAGTCAACCAAAATTCACACTTAGAAAATTTTGCATACAACCTTTGTTTCCCAAGAACACCCAGAATAATACAAAGATGGTCGGCATGCTCTTCCTAACTTTTTGAATATACCAAAATATCATCAATGAAAACTATCACAATGGAATCAAGAAATGGTTTGAACACCCAATTTAGCAAACTCATGAAAGTTGTAGGCACATAACCAAAAACTCATAGTGCCCATAACGAGTTCTAAACGCCGTCTTGGGCATATCTTCCGATCTAATTTTTAATTGATGGTAACCAGATCTTAGATCAATCTTTGAGAAAACCGCTATATCTTGCAATTGGTCAAAGAGATCATCTATTCTAGGCAAGGGGTACCTATTCTGAATAGTGACCCTATTCAATTGCCGGTAATCTATACACATTCTCATACTACCATCCTTTTTCTTAACAAACAAAACTGGAGCACCCTATGGGGAAGCACTAGGGCGAATAAATACCTTATCAAGGAGCTCTTGGATTTGAGCCTTAAGCTCTCTTAATTCTGTCGGAGCCATGCAATATAGAGGAATAGAAATGGGATGAGTATCAAACTCCAAATCAAAGCAAAAATCTATATCTCTATCCGGAGGCATACTAGGCACGTCCTTTGAAAATATTTACTAAATTCAGACACCACAAGAATAGACCCAAATGATGGATCCTCAATCTCAACATCCCTAACATGAGCCAAATAAGTCAAACAACCCTGCTCTACTAATTTACTAGCCCGAATGACAGACATAATCTTAGCTTTCTTAGGCTTGCACACCCCTTCCCACTCTAATTTTTCCCTTCCTGGAATTTCTAGAGTCACCGACTTAGTATTACAAGTAAGAACAGCGTAATAGGGGAACAACCAAGTCAGCCCTAAGATTATAAAAGTCAATCATATCCAAAATCACCAAATCAACCCAAGTTTGAAAACCCATAAACACAATTGGACAAACACGATAGACATAGGTGACTATTACTGACTCTCCAACAGGGGTCGAAACACGAATGGGAGCATCAAGTATATCACAAATCATCTCAAAATCAGAGGCAAATCTCAGAGATAAATAGGAATAAGTAGAACCCGGATCAAATAACACATTAGCCATCCGGTCACAGACAAGAATAGTACCTCTGATCACTGCGTCAGACGCCTCCATCTCGTTCTTGCCCGGAAAAGCATAACATTGCGTCGTATCATCTTGTCGAGCTACTTCCCTGCCTAGTTGCACGTTACCCCTACCTCCATTACCATTACCATTTACTCTACCTCCATGACCTCACTGATTACCTCCTCGCCCACCTTGTGGATGTTCGCTACCATTATTACCATTCCCCGCGGGTACCACTTCTCTAGCCTGCTGCTGCACGGAATCTAACATACACGGATGGGGACAAAATCTCCTCATATTCCCAGGTTCATCACAGTTGTAGCAAGTACAATCAAAAGATGGTCGGTCGTCCATTGAAGGCACTACACTTTGAATATCCTAAAAATTATAAGATGGAGTTCCCCAGTAGTTACCTGTAGAGGCGGGCATAGCGGACTGAATTGGCTTGGCTGCCAGCGTTGGTCGACCGAATCCTTTAGAAGAGGAGCCCTGAAAATTAACGAAATTCTTGGGTCTCTTAGCCAATGCCTTAGCCTGACCATCTCGCCTCACCCCCTCCACTTTCTTAACATAATATGTCACTTCATTAAAGCTCTTCCCTATAGAGGTCATATGAACAGATAACACTTGCAACTCAGAATTCAACCCTCTAATAAACAACCGGATCCTCTCCTCCTCAATAGTAACTAACTGCTTAGCATATCTGGATAAAACATGAAACTTGGCCTCATAAGCAGCCACCGACATACTACCTTGCTCTAAAGTCAGAAATTCATCCTTCTTGCGATCCCTCGAAGTTCTAGGCATATACTTTTCTTGGAACAAAGCATGAAATTGGGTCCAAGTGAGTGGAGGTAATGTAGAAGATCTGCACTCCATATAAGCTCTCCACCACTACTTGGCTTTTCCTTGAAGTTGGAAAGACACAAACTCAACCCTATGTTGGTGAAGAATGCCCAATTTATACAGCCTCTCATAACAGTCCAAGATTAACTCATAAACATCTTCAATCTCAAAACCAAGAAATACCAGAGGCTTAAGCTTCAGAAATTTAGTCAATATATCATGCTTGTTTCCAGTCATCACAACACCCAACAAAGGATGGAAAAAAGCATCAGTACCTACATTTCCACCCGTCTTGGGCGTAGTGCTAGCAATAAGAGGATTAGTGGGAGCTTTGAGTTGCTTGAGCAGATGGAAGCACTCCAAGACCAGCCAACCCTTTCAAGAACGCCATAATATGTTGAGCTAACACCAGATCGATGGGAGGGACACCTACAGTCTCCACTAGCACCTCTTCTTCTTGTCCATTTTCCTCAACATCTTCAACATCCACATTCTCCTCTATCTCCTCATTATGTGCAGGAGGGTTCTCATTCACATGCGCATTCTCAACCTGTACCTTAACATCTTCAACATCCATACTCTATCTCGACCGCGATCTCTTGCTGTAGATTACTCAGTTGGAGCATTGACAGGAGCTATTGGCCTAACACCGTTATACGTAGTAATAACCATCTGAGAACAGAAGATTGAAGGAGGTTAGATACCAATTTGAATCGCTAGATACCAATTGGAATCAAGTCATCGCACGAAAGGAGATAAGAGAAAAATAGAGATTTTCTAAAGTCCTATATCCTCTTGAAGAAAAGTAAAGGCATCCCCGAACCGTTTCGCGAGATTCTATTAGACTCGTTTCGTTACATTGAGATCAACGAACCTAGTCTCTGATACCAACCTTGTCATGACCCAGACCGTCGTGATCAGCACCCACACTAACCACCCGGTGGGAGAACCACTACTACAGCCAAGCTAAGCAACTAAGACAATACTAAGGCAATTAAGTTACGAAAGCAAGTTAATTAACTAAACAAATGCGGAAATTTAGTACCTAGAACCTGAAAGTCAATGTACCAAAATTCTTGACGAAATAACAAAGTCTAAACAAGAAGGGTCACAACCCCAAGTAATGAACTAATTTACTAACTAGCTAACAAATGTCTAAATCTGAAAATGGTGGACATAGACAAAAGAGAATTCCATGGCAGCTCGGAAGATGCGGCCCACCTTTGAATTCGATGAGATGATCTCTGGTCTCCTAAGCGAGGTTTGTCAATAGCCGCTTGAAGATGCTCTGTACTCAACACAAATAAGAGCAATTATAGAATCAGTACACAACCGCCGTGTACTGCTAGGATCACACGACTATCCCACTAGTGCAACATAAACAAGTTAACAACAACAATATAATCATGCAATATATCGAACATATACACTATTTGATATCACATGGTTCAACAATTACATATTTATCACAAGTAGTTGGTCCTCTCATGGAACCCAAACCCAAACTATTGGTGCACCGAAACGTGGTACCCGATCCCCTAGTTATGCCGAAATGTGGCAATCTAATCCCATTTTATGCTGGAGCGTGGCAATCTGATCCAAGTTAGTTATACCGAAATGTGGCAATCAGATCCAAGTTAGTTATGCCGGAACGTGGCAATTAGATCCATCACACCACAATCACAAACACAAGTATACTTTCAAGTCATACATTCAAGAGTGATTCATGACATGCAATCATTCATCTTTCTCTTTTACAACAAGTTTGATTCAACAATGCGACATTCACATACATACATGCATCATAATGAAGCCATAACAAGAGTACATCACACAATCATAGAATCATAACCATCACCTACCTCGAAACAAGCTTGAAATCCTAAGAAACTTGATCCTTCCCTTTCCGGATTCATTCCGCTTGTTCTTGGTCTACAATCAATCAATATAATATGGGAATTAATAAACACTCATTAGTTATTCGGATTACTAACAATTCTAAGAACCCTAGATCAATCCCACGATCCCAACTAACCAAATTAAGGTTGTCTCTACCATAGATTCAAGATCAAAACCCTTCCCCATTAACATTCACCCATTTTATTGCGTTCTGTGGATTGAAAAATGGATTTGGGAAGTGAAAAACTTACCTTTAGCCTAAAGAATGGTGAAAAATGAGTAGAAATCTCCTGGGGGTCGTTCCTTAGCTCTAAAAGTCGAAAAGGGCCAAATAAGGTCGTTTAGGGATTTATTAATGACATTATGTCGCGTTTGGCCTGCCACAACGGCCCTCATCACATTGTTGCGGCAGCGCCAGAGCGACATAGAGCCCCACCAGAGCAGCTCTTTTGAAACAATAAGCTCTCATCTTCCATATTCAATTTTAAGTCCCGTCACACCTGCCACAGCGGCCCCGCCAGAACGACATCAGTCCCGCCGGAGTGGCACAAAACGGGACTAGAGAGCTTATTAAAGAATTACAATGTCCTAATTCACAATGCACTTCTACCCCACTACGCTCAGAAAGTACCCGTCACGCTAAGATCGATTCCCGAAGATTTACTCACCCAAATTCAATTCCGTAAAGTCGTACTGGTTCGTTAAAAAGTTATCTAACTACTCATACAATCAAAATAAAAAACAACTCACTCGATTGCTACCAAATTTCCCTACACCTTGGTGACTCCGATTTCCTCCAAATCTTGACAAGGTTGGGAAAATTCAAATACTATGAAAAAAAAAAAGTTTTTCCAGCCTCAATTTTCCCCCATTGGCTTTTCTATAACGACGAAACCCGATCGTTACAGCTTCGTGCAATTATTAAAGAATTAATTTACTTGAATCAATCTTATATTCATTTTATTGTCTACCCGTAACATTATTAGTTATTTTAATTATACTATGAAAACTCCTTCATTAATTTTTATATTCTGCAATTAAGATAGTCTCAAAGTTGATTGGTTTTTCTTATATCCTCCATTTCACTTTAAATGGGTCATCTATACTACATTTACACTCGCTATGATATTAAAAAAATCAAACATTTTCTATAATGAAAGTCCTACCCAAACAAAGCTACATCTAAACTAAATATATTTAAGATAATTTTAAAGCAACATAATAAATAAAAAGGAGAATTTCTATATAATAAATATTTGAATTAAATAAAATTAGGGAAAAATGTCTGAAATATATTCGAACTTTTATCGAAATTGCTATAACGGTACCGAACTTTGGAAATGATCTTTTACCCCCTTGAACTTTGGAAATGATCTTTTAAAGGTATATATGTGCTCACGTGGACATCATAAATATTGCATCATTATAAAAAATAACGTGTCCACGTGGGCACATATATACAATTAAAATACACTATTAAATAGTGTAGGGGGTAAAAGGCTCTCTATAAAGTTTGTTATCGTAACAAAAATTTCGGTCAAAGTTGAAGTATTTTTTAGATCATTTTCCCATAAAATTACAAGTAATAACATATTTACGAATAATTTTTTTTCTAGTTTTATGTATAAAATAGATTTAAATAATTATCCAAAGTGCACTTTTATTCTTTGATTTGAAAAATAAAATTCACACATATAAGCATATAATAATATATAATTAAATGGACCTGCAATTTTGGATGAGTCGAATCTAAATGGAATGAAAGAATAAAGATATTTAGGATTAAGAGATGAATATAGTACGGTATATCAACCATTACTGTTTCTTTCATTATTCAAAATAATAATGAGTAAACATTATATTAATTTAGTTACCAAAAAGTGAGTACAACGCAAAATAAATTAACAAAAAAGACAAATTATTAATAAAAATCAGTAAAAAGCCAAAGAAATTGGGAATAAAAAGAAATACTTTTGTTATTCTTTTGATCTTTTAATTTAAAAAATAAGAGAAAGGATAAAAAAAATTGAAAAAAGTATGATTGATAAATTAATAAATTTAAAAGAAGCAATTAAGGAATCAGAAGTGTAACATAAAGTTTTTGTTTAAGTTACTTTAAATGAAATAAAAAACAATGTAACTTAATATTCTATATTTATTTTCGTATCTTTTAATGTTTATTATTTATTAAATATATTTAGATTTTTCTTTCTCTTACCTTTTTCTTTTTATTTCTTTCCACTTAATTTAATATCTTCCTCTTTTTATTTTGTAATTTGTCATCTGTCACGACCCAAAAATGGACGTGATGACACTCGTTTTATCCCAACAAGACAGGCCAGCGTAAAACTCAACCATTACAATAAAATGCGGAAATTTTATAATCAACTCAAAAATACCTCCAAAATCTGGTTGTCACGTGTACAAGCCTCTAATGTGTTATAGTGTACAAGCCTCTAATGTGTTATAACAAAACTGAAAGAAAATACAAGTTTCAAATGACATTGTTTCTAGAATAGAACAAAATCATAAATAAGGAGAAAGAAGGTCCGCTGAAATGACAAGCAACTACCTTACAAACCCCCACAAGAAGCCTCAGACAAGAAGAAGAGAAAATAGCACAAAGGTCCGGGCTAGTAACCTACAAAAAAAAATGCAGTAGCAAGAGGTGAGTACCAAACCACACGGTACTCAGCAAGTAAACCTCTAAACACAAGCTAAGGGGATAGAATACGGTACTCCTTACACCC
This sequence comes from Solanum bulbocastanum, assembly GCA_037074985.1. NCBI lineage: Eukaryota > Viridiplantae > Streptophyta > Magnoliopsida > Solanales > Solanaceae > Solanum > Solanum bulbocastanum. Next base: position 18,792,589 of record CM073607.1, on the reverse strand, counting down.
CAACGAACCTCTACAACTACAACCTACATAAAACCAATCCAACCTAACCTTTCACAATTTACAAGCGCATATCTCAACAACGACATTCTAACAATCACATATTCTCAACAACAAGCTCAATATTCATTAATTACAACCTACATAAAACCAACCCAACCTAACAGTTCATAATTCACATAGCACACAACTTAACAACAACACTCTAACAATTACATATCCTCAACAACAAGCTCAATAGTCATCAATGAAAGTTCCACAGAAAGGCACTCACAAGATCATCAAAACACAATTCAAGTTCACTAATGATAAATATGTCCAATGCAATGGAATGCAATGTCAAGTATAGTGATGCATGTCTGACTTAGTGATACACACTCATTGTCTCTCAGTCTGGGACCCATGCGGGACATATCTGTCAATGCATCCATCGCGGTGCGTGATACGTCCCTTGATATATAGTATCCATCACGGCACGTGATACGTACCTCGATATATAATATCCATCGTGGCGTGCGATGCGTCCCTCGAAATATAATATCCGTCGCGGCGCACGACACGTCCCTCAAAATGATACATCCTCTTATCACATAACACTTATCACAACCATGTCTCAGAGCCAATGCAAATGACATGTTCACACAAATAAATAAGATATGACAATTTTCACAACAATGCACAATTTACAACAATACAATCGTAAAATAACATCAACAATGAATCAATAAGCCTTTCAAACCATTCTCAACACGTTACACACCAATAATTAATCACATTGCCTTTTATTACCCCTTTTTCATCATTAGGATTATTAAATATGGACAAGTCTACCCTTCATCAAGTCCCATTACTCCCCAACACATACCACAAGGAAGTACACGATTCTATGCACTTAACAAGGGCTTAGAAATCCACTTGCCTCAGTTAGTCGAACAATCACTCTGGTACTTGAGTCTTCTCCTTTCGTTGGGCTTCCAAATCAATTCAATCTATTCAAATAAATAGTCACATTAAGATTTTGAAGCAAACAACACCCATGTTACTATGTGTCTAGCCTAGACACAAAAGCTCACCCAACCTAAAATCACGTTCCTAGACTTGATGTCAATTAACATGTCAACTATTTTAATTCTTCTCCAATTTTCAAGCCTAGAATTAAGTTCCAATTCCTTCAAATATATCAAATATAATAATATTTATATAATATAATACACTTATTATTCAATTACATAAACTAGTATTATCGAAACTTGACTTATAATTTAATAATTATAGGAAAATTTTGGAGTAAATCAAAGTGGTATGCTAACCCATGAAATTAATAATTTTCTCGCCTACTGGAGCATACATGCTCCAGAATCATTATTTATGTTGGCAAGTGGCAACCAATGGCTAATCATTAGCCTATCACTAATTTGACTTCACCAAGCCCCCAAAACGTGTGGCTCCACATTAACAATTTCCACTTTCTCTCTGCCAACTCAATTAACATAATAACAAGACAATTTATATTCCATTCCGAATCTAACTGTACGATATTAAAGAAGGGCTAGTAAATCTTTTACCTCAAAGTGAAGTTTGAAATTCTCACATCGGTCGCCTCTTAGCGCAGGTGATTTTTGTTTTCCTCTTTAAACTCTTTTCTAAATTATTTATGTACTAAAGTGACAAACCCTACAAGAGAAAATGGTCTAAACCCCCCCCCCCCCCCCCCCAAACCTATATCCGAAATTTCCAACTACACACTCTAACTTTACAAGTGTCCTATTACCCACCTGAACTTTATATTTCCCTATTTTATACACACTTAAGTTTAGACCTCAACACATAAACCAAATAATTAGGCATGCGTGACTCCACGCGCTGGGTCCTGCCTCTTCAACTCCCATTTCTTCTTTTTTCTCCCATTTCCTAAAACGTAAAAGAACAAAAAAAAAATCCTCCTTTCTCATTTTCAATCCTTCTCCATTAGCAATGCATTTCTGGTGATCATCAAAACAAATTTGCTATCATCGAACGATTTTGTTGTGTATTGTCAACTTTATTTCGTAGTTTATCAACTGATTTAGTGAAAGGTTAGTTCTTTATCCCTTATTTCGATTTTGTGATTTATCCCCTAGGGTTTCTGTTGATTCGTGAAATTAAGAGCAACATTGTGTGAAATCTTATGTGTTGCTTATGATTATAGTGTTAGGTGTTCATTTACACTATATTATACCACATTTTTCATGAAATTAGGTTTTACCCTTTCTCGTCTAAGTCGCGTAATTTTGTATTATGTTCGTCTTAGTATTATGTTCATGGAGTGTTGTATTTATGTTCTTAGTATTATGTTCATAGAGAAGTTGCTAGTCTACTATTGTGTTGTATTATGTTCATAGAGAACCTAAGTATTGTGTTCATTTGCTAATGTGTTGTATTTTGTTCGTTTTTAAGTACTATTCTATTTTTTGGATTGCCCTCAGGTTAGAGTATGTCTATAATTACAATTCTGTTTTTTTTATTGCCTTCAGGTAAGAGATGAATGGGTTTACTTTGATTACTCTAAGGTGGTACCATGGAACCAATATATAATGGTGGAAAAGTTAAAGAATTTTTGGATGTTGATGTATATAAAATGTCATATTTTGAGTTGAAAGACTATATTAGAGAATTGGGATATAGTACAAGTTGCACCCTTAGTATTAAAGCATCTAACAGTGGCCTTTTGGTAGATGTTGATAATGATAAGGATATTTTAGACATAATGTGTTCCTTGGAAGATGGGGATGAAGTGGAGGTATTTGTTAGGCATTTGATTGATGAGGCAATTGTGGGGACCATGTTAATTGAAAATAATAGTCATGTGGATATGGGAGAATCTGGTTCAGCGTTTAATACAAGGCCTAGTAAGAGTGAAAACTTTAACTTTGGGGTAAGTGAAGACCATTTAAACAGTGAGGACCCTGTTGCTACTTTTTCAACCTCACCTTCTTTCACTACCACACTTCCTTTCACTACCACACCATTTTTCAATACTGCTACTACATATGGTGCTATTGCAGATGATATAGATGTTGGTCCTACTGAACCTGATTTCCCAAAAAAAGTAGAGGGTTCTGATTATTCAACTGAGGATAGTGTTGAGTCTGAAGTTGAATTAGTTAGAGATGATGATGAGGAAGAGTAAGGTAGTGATGTACATGAGGAGGTTAGGGAGTTGAGGGCTGAAAAGAGAAGTTTTCAAAGGAGGAAAAGAAGGGAAAGACTATCAGCTAACAATGAAGATGTACCAATAGGTGAAGATGGACCAGATCTAGGTTTTGATGAAACTGAAAAAGGTAAAGTAAGTCATGAAGGAAGGCTAGGAGGTGATAAGCCTTACTTTGCAAGTTCTGATGAGGATAGTTTTGAGTTAGATGAAGATGAGTGTTGTAATGATGATGAACATGAATCTGGTAGATAAAGAAGGGTAAAGTTGTTAAGAAAGAGGAGTTCAAAAACACAAAAAAATCATTCGTGATCCTGCTGCAAAGAAAGTTGTGTGGCAGTTGGGTATGATGTTTAAAGATGTGAAAGAATTTAGACAACAATAACTAAATATGCAGTTAGAAGGAGGGTTCAGGTGCAGAAGTGGGTGAATGGGCCAAAGAAAGTTAGAGTTAGATACAAAGGTGGTTGTCCATGGCTTTTGTTTGGATGTCTTGACAGGACAACAAATAATTTCATGATAAAAACTTACAATCCAAAGCATACCTTCAACAAGACAACTAGAAATTACTTATGCAATGCAGAGTTTTTATCTGATGCCTTCAGAGAAAGAATAACTGAGCAACCAAACATAAGAGTCTTCAAGTTGCAACAGACGATTAGGAAAAAGTTAAAACTTCATGTTGGCAAGACTACTGTGAGAAGAGCAAGAGCTAAAGTTTTGAAAGATATAATGGGTGATCATGTTGTGGAATTTGGAAGAATACTTGACTACAAGGATGAATTGTTGAGGACCAATCTAGGGACCAATTGTGTTGTAAAAGTTAGTGAACATGATAAAGAAGGCAAATCAGTATTTAAGAGTTTTTACATCTGTTTTTATGCTTTAAAGAAGGCATGGATACATTGTAGGAAGTGCATAGGCTTATATGGTTGTTTCCTTAAAGGTGTTTGTAAAGGCTAACTGTTAGTTGTTGTGGCCAAGGATGGTAACAGTCAGACGTTGCCACTTGCTTGGGCAGTAGTTGAAAAGAAGAACAAACACACATGGATGCAAAAGGGATGATTTGGGACTTGGAGATGGTGAAGGTCTAACCTTGATTACAGATATGCAAAAGGTATGTGAAGTTATTTTGTAATTTTCAATTTATATATATAATTGTGACCTAATCATCATCCGTTGTAGGGAATGTCTGTAGCAATTACAAATGTATTACCTAAGTGTGAACATAGAATGTGTGCTAGGCATATATTAGCTAACTGGGCTAAGGATTGGAGGGGTCTTCAAAGAAGAAAATAATTTTGGAAGATAGCTAAGAGTACATTTTAGTCTCAATTAAGGAACAATATAGAGAAGATGAAGTTGTTAGGTCCAAAAAAAATGATGGATAACTTAATGTACTACAACATTAATTTTCGGTGCAAAGTTTACTTCAATACTGAAGTAAAGTGTGACTCTGTAGACAACAACATGTCTGAGTGTTTTAATGCATGGATCTTGGCTGCTAGACATAAGAACATCATTACTATACTTGAAAAAAATAAGAGTGAAGATAATGACAAGAATAGCCAAATTAAGGGAATTCCCAAGTACTTGGAAGTGTAATTTCTCTCCAATGGCTCTGAATGTTTTAGAGGAGAGCATTAGTAGGTCTATGGACTGTACCATTGAGTTTAATGAAGCTATTGGATTTGAAATGAAAGAAGGGCTTTGTTAACACAAAGTGGATATTAGTAGGAGAACTTGTAGTTCTAGGGTGTGGCAGTTAAGGGGCAAACCATGTGCACATGTTGTGGCTGGATTATACTTTAAGAAGTTTTCTCTTTATGACTATATATATATAGCTACTACAATAAGGAAACTTACTTGAGGATTTATGCCAATGTTATTAAACCACTCACAAATATGGAGATGTGGCCAGTTTCTACAAACCCCACTATTGAGCCACCAGAAATCAGAAACATGCTTGGTAGACCACCTAAGGCTAGAAGAAAAGAAGCTAGAGAAAGTAAGAAATCTGGGAAGCTTCCTAGGACTGGACTTGCAATGACATGTAGTATATGCCATGCCAGATGCCATAACAAGAGAGGGTGTCATCAAAGAGAATGTGTTGAATCATCAACAAGACAAAGTGCACCATCACCTACTACATCAGTAAGGGCAGAACCAACAGGTTCAGGTAGGGGATGAGGCAAACTAAAGGTAATATTTGAACTTGTTTTACTTTTTCTTAATTTATGACTTACTTTTTCTCTTATATGTATAGAAAACTCCATCAGCACCATCAGAAGGTGAGCCTCCACTAAAAAAAGGAAGAGGAAGACCGAAAAAAACATCATCAGTAGCACCTAGTGCACCTCCCCTACCTATTGCACCTACTGATTTTCTTGCAACCTCTTCTGCTCCTCCTACTTATCATGCATCATCTTTAATAGCTGGTACTACTAAAAGAGGAAGAGGTAGGGGCAGGGAAACACATCTCCAGTGAAAAGACCAAGAGTCATGGGAATGGGTGTGTTCCAACCTGCAAATGGCTTCAAAGTCATGAATGTGAGTCTTTGATATATGCTAACAACTTAACTATTGAATTATAATCCTAATTTTATTTAATTAAACAGCTTAAATATTGATATAATCCTAATTTTACTATAGCCTGGCATGCCAAGTAGTAAGATCTACTCTACAAGCCAAGCAAAAGTGACAAGTTCATCTAATGTAACTGGTGACATTGGTTATGCACCAAGTAATACAACTAAGCTGAAATGGAATGGTAAAGCAACAATCTCAACAAGCAAGCTTCATGAGCTTAGAGAGAAGCAAAGAAAGAAGACAACGGGAAGTAGTTCAAGTCAAAATGACACTTCTTCACAGTCAAAGATGTCATGGAAATTGTAGTGATGTTGATGTATTTAACCACTTTTAAGTTAGTCCATACATGTTGCATTAATGGCCTGCTATTTTGGATTTTGTTTGTTGGTAAATTTTCCCTTATGTAAGGGCTTTTGAATATGCCATTATGACTATTCAGGTGTGCTTACATATGTTGTGTTGGTTATGTGTTTTACAAATGGTGTTGTTTTGTCTATGTTGAAGTATGAATGGATGACTAGGTTGTTGGTTGTTGATGAAATGTTGCATATTAATACAAGCTTCAATTGACATCATAGATACAAAATGTCACACATACATTGAACTACTGGTTGCTGATGAACATGGCAACAACACAAATCAAAATAGAAATCCAAATATGCAACATTTGAACAACTGGTTGCTGATGAACATAGAAACAACACAAATCAAAATAGAAATCCAAATAATTTTCAGAACTTGAACTACTGGTTGGTGATGAACAGAGCAACAACACAAATCAAAATACACAAAAGTATCTTCCTATTGAACCTACACCATTTCAACCTTCTATTGAGTCTCCTCTCCAATAACAAATTAAAGTTCCTCAAGTTGTCAATATGAACCTGTATAATACATAATTCTTGCTCCAACTCATTGATTTTGCTCACCAATCTTGGAAGGATAAAACTTGATGTTGGATCCACTTCTTCTTTGTCCCTCCATCGAAAAAATTTGCAATATTTAGACTGAAAATGATCCAAAATAGTACATTAGCATCGTTCAAAATAAAGTGTAGCAAGAATACAAGAAAAAACACATACACCATAGCATGGGCAAGACCAAAATCTTTTCCCCGAATTTAATTTCGACTAAGAAGTTTGCAAATTCAGCAAAATTTCGTGTTTGCATCTCACTAGAGCGTTGAACATTGTGTCTGATTCATCCATTCAAAGCTTATTCAAGTTTTCATTTGCCTTTTTTGATGAATTTCGAGAAAATTCAAAATTCAAATTAGATATCTAAATAAGAAATTAGAGCAGATTACAAACCCTAAATTCAAAATTTGAAGTACAAATGAACATTAACAACTAAACCTTACTTAATATTGAGAGGAAATTGTGAATTTTTTATTAAAAAAAACAAGGGTTAATGGTGGGGAAGAAGAAATAATGGCTTATTTAAAGGTGGGCAAGATGACCGTTGGATAAGGAGTAATTTTTCGTCAAAATTACCTTCTAATGCGCCTAGAGGAGGTGAGAACACCTCCCATGACAGGTCAGAACTTAGGTGTGTATAAAATAGAGAAATATAAAGTTCAGGTGGCACTCGTAAAGTTGGAGTGTGTAGTTGGGATTTCGAGTATGGGTTTGGGGGGGGGGGGGGGTTTAGACCATCTTCTCCTTGTTTTAATATATATGGGCTAAGGGGTATAGGGTCTTAAATGAATTTTCAGACTTGGCCAATTATTATCAATTAAACGGTAATTTTATAGAAGTTGAAAAAAAAAATCCAGGTTATTACATTATTCACCACTAAAAAGCATGTTCGTCCTCGAACATAAGGAAGAATAATCGATGTTACCAAAAGCTTGTACAACCCCCCAGTCTGTGTTCATCCCTCCAAGTGAGCTCCTTCTTAACGTCATTCCATCAAGATTAACAACTAAGAACTGAACTTTCAAATCAAACTTTGGAAGATCTATAAATTAATAGTGATTATCAAGCCATAAGCTAACTCATGAACCCAATTTAAACTCGAACCCACTGGACCTTAACAAAACCATCATGACGAATCTTTTCTCACATAACCAAGATAAACTTCTAAATCAAAACTGGCTACAACCATAAGTGAGCCTGAATCAATCACTAGACACCCATAATGCATAATCCATCACATAATTTTTTCAAGATTCCCTTCTTACAACACAATCTTTCCATGAAGTTAAAAAATTGAATCTCTAGACATCGAGTACTCATCAAGGACAATCCAACTCAAATGACCCAAAGAAGTAAATGATCAAGTAACCACCTAACAAACGATACAATTCAAAATGTAGAATCTCTAACAACACTCTTAGACAATTGTAACTCTTCATAGCTCTTATATAAGTTCTCATAAGCAACGTTGTGTGTGCAGAACTATTGAAATACTTCAACTATCCCAAACAACACCAAATCCATCATAATTGAAATGACCAATTCTACCCAAGGAGCCTACCATATAAAGAGGACATAAGAGGATCGGTACATCCGATCCACCACTAGGGATTCACCCATAGATGTAGAAACACACGTGGACATATGCAATGAATCATACTCCAAATCATGTCCAAAACGAAATAGTTGGTTACATAGATTTTGAAAAACACAAGATACTCCTTCCATAATGCCCATATAAATAAAATTTCTCCTCTCTCGATTTTTCTCCACTCACAATCAACTTGTCTGATCTCCATAACAATATTACAGATGCTCGATTTATCAAACCCCACATACTTCTCATAATTATCCATTGAAGCCAACACTCTTAATACCAACAAAGATCGTAACCACACCATCCATTTACCTTATTCTCAAATCGTCACTAGTATCAAAGTCTTCATAACAAGCACATTGTTGCCTCTAAAATTTTCAAACTATGGCTCTCTCTCTCTTTCCTTGTAAACATTCCATGATAGATACAGGTCTCACCCAAGGCTGATAACACTAATTCCAAATTTAATAGTACTTTTCCATCGAGATAAATCTATTAAGTCACCCCCAAAGTCAAGTACACACAAACTTTCAAATACTATATTTAAACCACCATTCCAAACCATCTAATACTTCATGCCAAAACTCAAAAAAAATCCTTAGTAACTCCAATAATTCTATATACTATAAGATCATAACATCTATTCACTATCAAATGTCTATATAATACATCATAATAGTCTATATAGTCTCATGAATCAGTAGTTTCATTCGCCTCAAAATCCTCAATAACCAAGTCAAATTGTAGGTCCATGTCGTAGTGTCCCCATAAGTCATTTACCATAATTCGAACAATTCAAACCAACAAAAAATTGTAGAATCTTCCACACATCATTGTTCTTCCCTCAAATCAAAACTGAATCCTCATAAGAGTTGTTAATATGCCCTAGTAAGTCTGTATCGAATCAATTCACATCTCATAGTCATATCTGAACACAAAGGCAAAAATTCATACAACTTTCAATTTCGAACCAAGGGTCTATATGAGGTCTTATTCCTTCACTTTTCTTAAATTCTTTCCATGGTGCAAAATTCTAAATATCTTGAACTCTTCAATACACAAGACTCTTGTTCCTTTTATTCACCCACTTACCAATTTTATCCTTTGACCAACAACCCATGATATTTCTACCTTAGCCTCTAAATCAAAACACTATGTGAAACCCCCTTTAGGTTCTTTAACAATCAAAACTAACTAAATTTCCAACTCAAATTATGCACAAGTCCTTCCAAATACTCAATACTCAATGCGATCAATCATTTCTTACCTTACCAATCCATACCTTGACAACACATACTACCACAACCATAGACTCACAATGAAGAAACTTAAATTTTGATCCCAACCATGTAACACAATCCCATTATCTATCAACATTAGTTCATACCTTGAAGATGTTTATGAATTCACACATCTTAGTTTATTATTGATCGCCTATTCATCAAGCGTACTGTATATTTTGAAAAAAAAATCAAAACTTACCAGTCACCAAACGTGAAACCACAAAAGAACTTATCACCACACTTGAGATGAACGTCTATGCACTCCTTTCTCAAATTTTATCACCAATATGATGGACCCGTGACATTGCTATCATAAGTAGAGCCAAATAGATGAAATCACGAGTCTCTGAACTCAATTTTCTACTATCTGAAGGTATATCTTTTGTCCCTGCACTCAAAGTAAATAACTTTGTTCTCAATCACCTCTTTTCAAAGACAAAGCTACACTAATCATTTCCATGTATAACTTTGGCTCCTTTCAATTTTATTTAAGTGGTGTCTCAACACCTCTTATAACTTTCCATGCAATCAAGCTACTCACCAATTAGTATCAAACCACAACCTTAAATATTTGCAAGTCATCATCACAATACAAAATTAGTTTAACCAACAATCCTTATTATATAATTGCATCTTAATCACAATTCATCACGAACTCTTATTACCATCATGCTCAGTTAGATCTTTTCATCACCATGAAGTCAACCATTTCATCAATACGACACCTTAAATCCAGTTATACCAACCAAAATCAAAGGACTAATCCAATCTTATATGCACTTTCTTACTAAAATCTTCAATTACCTTCACACAAGTATATTCTTTAGGACTTCTTTTACCCGTAAGCTAGTCATTTTGGTATTTATCCATTCCCTTGGACCTTAAGATGAAACCACTGGTCCTCATTTAGAACCCTCGGGATACACTTCTCAACTTTAACGCATTAATACCGTATCAACGATCTACCACTTAAATTTTCCTTATAAACAATGCTTAACTCAAGCGTCCGTAATAACAAGCTAGTTATTTTCTCAATTGTGGATACAACATCGAATCTTGTTATACAAGCATGTGATACAACTGATAACTCTTGAGTATAAGAAATTAAACCTTGATTGCACTAAGTATGAAAGTTATGCACAAAATCCTTGAAAACATGCAAAAAGGGGACATTTTAGTTGAAAAATATGCACTTTACCAAGTTTAGGAATCATCATGAAGATTAGTACAATATCATAAGTCATAAGCATATTCAACATATAGATCATCATACCATATTGAAAACATACCATAATACCCTCAAAGCATGCTTGTGTAATGCATGAATAAAATCCCATAATCCTACCTACATTAAGGAAAAGCTTCTTGAGTAACTATAGTTCATAATTCATATTCTTGTAGCTTTAACCGACATAGACCATGTGAGCTAAATCATGGAATCCAGTGTCTACCCCACACCGAAAAGGGGTTGTCCTACTTGCCTAAGATAGAACTATACTCTTAGCCTATGTGGATCCACTAGCTAAAGACCTATGTGGGAACGTAGTTTATGGGATATGGAGATTGCTTATAGAAACCCGAACTCAACTAAGGTAGAAGGTTTCCATCTCATGAGATACCTACTTTCGAAACCTGGACTCAACTAGTGTAAAAGGAACCCATTTGGAAAGCCAGACTCAACTAGTATGAAAGCTTTCAAGGGGAAGCCGGACACAACTATCGTATAAGCTTCCATCTCATATTCATATCCACTCGGTGCTAAGCATTAATTCCCATGGAGTTTATATTAAGTCTCGACTTAAGTTCATAGTTATTGAAGAATGTCTTGACACTCTATCCAACATACTCATTCTAAAGCTCCTAGATTCATTAGGTGAGACTAGTCTTCCAACCTTAAAATCACTACATGTGACAAACCTTTCATATCATGTCATATTCATACATTAGTTTGTACATGAGAATAATCATCCAAGCAACACAACAATTAGATCATAGTATATTCACTTTACTCTCAAAGGGATCTAAATGCATATACATAAGTCTCATAATATATATAGTTATCATGCTTTTCCCCTCAAGGACCATGGATCACATTAAATCAAAATATCTAAAATTACTACATTAGACATGGATGATAACATGATTCAATTACTATTGTTACTATTAGCATAATTGAATAAGACTCTTCTTTCTACAATTCACCCACACTTTTAGATCCAATTTGGGAAAATAGGAAAATTCTTGGATTCTTATGGAATTCAACTTAAATCATGTAAAATCATCAATATATCCATAATTAAACACAATCCAATCATTAAAAATGAATTTGAAAGGAATCCATGAGATTGAGGTCAAACCCTAGGTTTTTGGGGAAATTATTATATTTGGGATTAAGTTTGGCAGGACTCCATGGATGAAAATTATCCATGGATGAAGGAATACCATACCTTATTGAAGAATTACCATGAATTTGAGGAGAAAAGATGGCTCCTTCAACCCCAGCTTCACCTTTTTCTTCCTTGGAGTTCTATAGAGAATATTTTTGGGAGGGTTTGGTTTGATTTGGGGATTTAGGAATTATGATTCAAGATGAGTTAGTTCAGGTGGGTAAAACACTTATATAGATGGTTAAAATAGGTTTACAACGACATCACTTAACCATTAATTAAAAAGGAAATTCCCAAAAGACCACTAAGTCTAATTGCCAATTGGCAGTTTCAGGCATGACCTACAACCCTGGACCCACGGACCATGGGTGGGACCATGAACCATGCTGGCAAACTGTGGTCCATGGTCTGTGGCCTTTTTTTGAGGGGCTAGACCAACGGCCATGACCCATGAGGCGTGGGTCCACCTACTAGCCGTGGTTCCCCTTCATGGGTGTACTGCCCAGGTCTTATTTTTTTCACTCTTTGAAGGGTCCTCCTCAATGCCCCATGGTTGTTCCTTGGGGGGTCGTACCTTGACGTATTAACCCAAAAAGAATCATTTTAGATACCTAGAGTTATTTATGACTCTAACCTTTACGTTGGGCTCTAGTTTAGGCAGCTAGTTTTTGGAATGTTACAATGAGCATGCGAGGGGAAAACTAAACATGACATAAGCTTGAACTGAATTTCTAAAAGAAACACTTGCGTCAGCTTTACTCAACTCATCGATACCCAACTAAATGCATAAATAAACAACAATAAAGATGCAGTTTATATAAAGCCTTTAAACATTAAGAAACAAATCAATATACATATATACAATAAAGTAATATAACTTTGTGGGGGTTTATCTAATCAACAACCATCACTATAAGCTATGAGATGATACATCGTCTCGCCCACGCTGCTAGAACTTTCCTATAACTTGCGGGGATATAGAACGCCTCAACTAAGTGGATCCACTAGTCTATGCTAAAAATCACTAAGGAATCATCTAAAAAGTATAACCCTTTCTACCCACGATAACTACATGGTTTATGGAGACATTGAGTTGTTATGAACTCATCCTCACATCGGTGCTCAATACTACCCCCAAAATACTCAGCTCATATGTTTTAAAAACAAAAACTCTTTTTGTGCTTTGAGATAATTACTCAAAAACTATATCAAAAGATCTCTTGGAAATTAGTGTTTCCTCTCTTATTTAGATGTGAAAACATTTACTCTTTGGGAATACTTAGTTCCCATATACTCTTTTTGAATAAATGAACTTCATTTGTTACTCTTACTTAAGTCAAAACTCAAGTCTTAAAATAAGTTTAAAACATTTCTAAATGACTTCTTGAAAAGACTCTATGAACTTTCTAGACTTAGCTCTTAACTTTCCTTGACTTTGAATTTATGGATTCAAGGTTATGATTCACATTTATGTATGATTTCTAGGTGTTTAGAAGTCATTTAGAGTATTTAGAATAAATAGGAATTGTTAGTACACTTTAGAAGGACTTAAACGGGCTAAATGATGAAAAACAGGTTGGGGCGGACGGACCTGGCGCACTGATGGTGCCTATAGTTTAGAGACCATTTTTTTCCGCACTGCTGGCGTGTCGTCCCAGCCCTCCTGGTACAACGGGAGTGTATCACCCCAGACCTCTTGGCGCAACAGGGGCACGTCGCGCCAGCATTGCCCTAGGCAAAATTGGCAAACTATCCCTCTCGTTTTATGATCTTAATTTGATTAATTTTGATTTTTTTTCTCAATATCTCTTTAGATTTAGGTACCAAAACATATACACATGAATCTAACTCAAATTAACTTTAATAATCAATATTAAACTCTCAAGAACTCCTCACTCTCAAGCCAAATTGAAGAACGAAAACAATTCAATTACACCCATTAAGAACATTCAAACTTCCAATCTTTTTAGGATGAATTCACACTGAAATAAACATGTTTGGCATGTGGGTGAACGAACCCAACATTATGAAAGTCTCACATACCTCTTAGGATCAAATCCTTGATGAAATCCGCAATCAATTCCTTACGAAGACGATGAATCTTGACGTTCCTCTTCTCTTCTCTCTTGAGTTCTTCTCTCTAAAGCCCTAATGTGAATTTCAATAGTGCAAACTGAACCAATTTAGTTTTGACCCTAATTAATTAACTACAAATGAAATAAATTAATTGGGTAAGGAAAAGACCATAATACCCTTCAATAATCAGATTTAGACTTTCCTTATCTAAACAACCTGACTTCAAATGGGCATATCTCCTTCATACGAACTAAAAAATGAGCAAACTTAATGGCATTGGAAAGATAATTCAAAGATCTTTCCTACGGTATCTTGTAGCACACCAAAATTATCCTGATATAGGAGTTATGGTGGTTTGAACTTGACCCAAAACTCATACTTAACGTAACTTAAACAAGTTTCCAGATTTTTCATTCTTTCCAAAAATAGCTCTTTCAAATTCTAGCTCTTTCACTTAGCGAGGTGTTACAAAAAAGGTATATAATAACTCAATTGTATGTAAAAATACAATAATAACTCCATTGTATGTAAAATACAATAACAACTATTATTTGGGAGATTCTCTAACCGACAACCATCACTATGAGCGATGTGATGATACAACGTATCACCCACGCTGGTAGAAGTGTCCTATACCTTATCGGAGTATAAGACATCCTCATATAATTGGATCCACTAATCTATGCTTAAAATCAATAAGGAATCATCTAAAAAGTATGACCCTTTTTACCCATGTTGGCATACATGGTTTATGTGGACTTTGAGTTGTCTGAACTCGTCCCCGTATCGATGCTCAATACTACTCCCAAAACATAAATCATGCTCATATGTTTTAAAAAACAGTTCCTCATCCTCAAACTTTGAGATTATTACTCAAAATGTTCTCTTCAAAGAGATAGTGCTCAAAATTCCTCATGAACTCCTTTGGAAATCGAAAATTCCTCTCATCTTAAATGTAAAAAAGTTTACTCTTGGGAATACTTAGTTTCCATATATTCATTTTGAAAAAATGAAACTCAACTCTCCTCATCCTCATCCTCATTTACTCAAGTCTTAAAACAAATTATAGATAATTGTAAAAGACTTCTCATAATAGGGTTCATGCCGAATTATGGACGTGAACGACTCAATTAAAGTTTTCAATAACCATATATAAATCTCAATAATCGAAACTCAACACCTCGAGAAATCAAGGACTCAATGATGCTACTCATCTTAAGACTGCTCAACTCATAGAGTTCATGCGGAATTATGGGAATGAACAATACAACTCAAGGACCTTCATGGGTAACATGTAGTAGTCCCATAATTAGGAATATAATCTCAAAAGGATTAGGAACTAAATGCTCAATAACATAGAACTCGAAGATACTACTCCTCTCAAGATACTCAATTTATGGAGTTCATGCAAAATTTATGGGCATGAACGACTCGACTCAACATTCTAAATGACAATATAGAACTCATGTGTACGACTTTTCTCATTCTCATACTTACTTCCTCAAAACATAGCTCAAATCGATAGTTGATCTCAAGGGATTCACAATTTAACTCAAAGACTTTCTTAAACTCTACTCTTGACTCTATTTTTGAATTTGAATTATGAATTTAAGAGTTATGAGTCATGATATGAAAAATCTCGTGATGATTAAATGTGATTTAGAATAGTTAAATAAGGAAGTGTGTGAAGGTACACTTTAAAAGAACTCAAACGAGACAAACGATGGAAAAAAAAAGGGGACAGGCGACCCTAGAGCACTGAGTGGCGCGGGGTGCCAACCCCTAAACTAAAGAACCTCTTTTCTGGTGCACTCCTGGCACGGCGCGCCAGCCCCTACCTGGAAATTTTCGACGAATTCTTTTTCGATTTTTTCCCCTAATTTACCTAGAATCAAATGTTTTCTTCCAAACTCTCCTTGATTCAAATACCCAAGCTTAGTAAATGAAAATCCACTCATAAACAACCATCAAACTCCTATCATAAATCTCAAGAATTCATCGAACCTCATTATTAAAGATTTATGAAACAAAACTTCAAGAAATTCATTAAGATGTCAATTATTCGATCCCAATAATGATATTTCAGATTAAAATCACATGATTGGTATGCGGGTGAACAAACCCAACACTATGGAAGATTACATACCTCTTAAGGATCAAATCCTTGGCGAAATCCCTTGAAGATCGAAAAAATCTTGAACGCTTGAAGCTTTTCTCCCTTTTTCTCCTCTTGAGCTCCTCTTAAAAACCCTAAGCACATTTAGGAATAACTAAAACTGATTCCAATCATTTTTGACCCCTAAAAGGTTAACATAAATGGGCTAGGTTAGTGGGGTAACGAAAAGACCAAAATACCCCTCATTAATTTGGGTAAATTTGCTTAACTGTACAGGCTAAACTCAAACAATCATATCTCCCTCGTTCGAACTCGGATTTTGGAAAACTTGGCGGTGTTGGAAAGAGGACTTAGAGATATTTCATTTGATATTTTATGGGTCTCCTAACTCATCTTGTGCTAAATGTTATGGTTGTTTGAAGTTGACCTGAAACTTAAAAGAACTTTCGTATTGCTTGAATGAATTCTCTTTAGTGTGGAATTTAAGGTGCTACATCTAGTGACCTCAATAGTTAAAAATTTTAAATTTCTTGGTTAAATCATACTCACAACAAAGAATGGCTAGAGTCTTAGCTCAAAAAATTTTTGGGGTGTTAAATTATCTCTCCCTTGGGATTATTCATCCTTGACTTATAAATTTGCCTACTAACAGAGGTTGGACTGATCCGTACCAAGAGTTGGGACTTTCTATAACAGTTAAATCAAGAACGATGTTGTTGTGAACATACTCACTCTCTCTGAAGTTACCTTTTCTGAAATAAAGAAAGTCTAGGCATGAAGTAAGAATAGGAATACCATGACCGGGGTAATGTAACTGCTAGCTGTTAAGCTTAGCAATACTCCTCAACTACCCTCTTCTTTCCTTATTACCATACCTCATTGGCTGCAACTCTTAGCTCCCATAAGGGTACATGACTCCTCTTACCAAGGTCTGAGTCTAATCTCACTCTTACTATATTCAGGCTTAACCCAAATCCTAAGGTTCAGGTTCTATACCTCTCTATTGGGAATATCACCCTAAGAATATTTCTCTTTACCACCTCATTTAATCGACATTGGGCTCTTATCAAGAGTCACCTAATGTTTAACAAAACCACATTCAAGCTTAGTACTCTAACAACTCCATTAACTCCTACTAACCAGCTCCTTAAGAAGTTCTCATTCTCTCATCATCTTTGCCATACCAACTAGAATTTCCCACATTACTACTCAGAACAAACTAAGGGCTCTCATTTAGCTATTATTCATAGTAAAACCTCATCTTCCTTCCTCCTCATTTATAACCTTCAATGGAATTAGCACGCCATCATTATCACGATAAGAACATTAACCTTCTCCTTCTAACATCACTTTACTAGTAAAAAGACCTCTGAAAAGATATCTCCCATACTCCTTTGAAATCATTACTATCTTATTCTCAACACTTGAGTTGATTTCTCGTCTTATCATCTCCTCCTTGGGTCTAAAGCTAACACTTGAAAGCATTATACCAAGTCTATCATATCTAAACTGGACTACATCCCCTTTTACTCTAACACTCTGGAAAAGTCTATCTCATGACTACTGAACTCTCCATAAGCAGGTACTAAGACCTCTTTTTAAGATGCTTCTTTTAACCTCAATTGCGACCTCATCTGGCCACACACCACATTGGGTGTACCTCTTACTGTTTTACCTTCATTTCTCTCCTTTATGGGTCATAATACCACATATTCATTGCAAGCTACAACTTTGATGTCCTCACCTATTTCAGGTCAAACCTACTAGATAATATCTCAAAACTAACACCATCACCCTCATGTTGCGATCTTTTGATCACAACACTCATCTCAAATTCAAGCTTAGTGTTTAGTACTTAACATGTATATCATTATGAATGCTCAAACCTTATACTACTTGCGACTACAGAAAGAATCTAGAAATACTCACGCACTAAGATCTCATGACAAGTAGGAGTCTTTAGCTCTCTGTCAACCTACCTACAAATTACCTTCACCTTCCATTTCACCGCTTAAGTACTATTTACTCTTTTACTGCGCATTACCTCTCAAATAGTTCTATCATCTTCTGAATACCATGGGGTTCCCCCTTCAAAATTCATATGCCTAGCTTGGGTCTATCACCTCAAGAATACTCCGTGCTCTGATTCCACACATATATTTAGTCTTTTCTAACACGGTGGCACATTGACATTAACCCTATTCTGGTTAAAAGTATACTCTATTTAATCATGAGTAGTAACTATTCCTCTTCCTTCTATCAAGAGCTCTCTAAACATAATTATTCCTTATCCTTCTCAAAAGGGAACTCATCACTTATAACTGACTGGGTACATGATTGCAATAACATAATTTGCCCCATCACCATCTCCCTTTCAAAGATTTCTATACCTCTTCATGATTTTCTCTTAACTTAGGGGCACTCTTTACTTCTATTGCTCATAATTGTATACATCATACTGATTTTAGGGTGAAAATATTACCCAAGCTCTATAATACACTTTCTCTTAAGGGTCTCCCCTGAATAAGGTTTACAGAAGAGAGTTCATCTTGATTACAGCTTAGATGCACGATTCATATAAATGTGAGTACATTCTTTCAAATTCAATAGTTAAATCACTCATAGGCTCCTCTCAAGCCCCTCTACAATCTCATTACTTCCTCAAGACTTTTGCTAAGACTAACTCATCCATAAGGATCTTGGGCTTTACTTTTCAACCAGCTTTAGTATGAGGGGTAGTCGAATGGATATTTGAGACCACGAGTTAGAATAAGTCTCTATGACATAGCTCTATTGCACGATTAAGAGTAAGAAGAAGTTAAACTTTTCTTAAATGGCTGTAGTCCCTCATTTATAGATGTTGGGCCCTCACAACCATAAACAAGACCCTACTGACAAGGCTTCATACACTCCCTAGGACACTTGAACTCTCTGCTCTGATATCAAGTTTGTCACGCCCCGAGCCTAAACCGTGGACGTAAATGGCACTTGAAAACCATTGATGGTTCCAAGAAAACCCTTGACTTGGCTCATTACATAACGAAGACTTACTCAAGCAAAATGAAAATTCATGTTGCAAAAAACTGCTTTAAAAGATTAATTTAAACTCAACTCCAATAATTGTCTGAAAATAATTTTAAAAGTATTAGTTAAATGCCTCATGAACTCAAAACATTACAACAACAAAGAAAATAATGATAGACTCCTCAACCATTAAACTATCTATGAAGCCTCTATTATTGCAGAAGGATTATCGGGACAAGACCCTTGACATCTTTACAAGCTAAAAATGAAAATTGAATCCTCTAGAAGCAAGGAGGCTCACCAAAGCTAACTGGAACTTCAAGTTGTCTCAACGAGCGCCTGTTGATGAACCTGAATACCTGTATTTGCATTATAAAATATGCAGGCCAAATGGCGTCAGTACATGGAATGTACGAGCATGTAAGGGAACTTCTAAAGCATATATATAAGCTTGAACTGATAGAAATGAAACATAATTACATCTTCTCAAACTCACTTAACTTAACTCAACTCAAACTCCCCCCAAGGATAGGATACTCATCGCAAGGATAAGATATTCAACTCAAAGGTAAGATACTCAACTCGAAGATACTCGACTCAAGATACTCAACTCAAAGATAGTCAACTCAAGATACTCAAGGATATAGCAACAATAAAAGATGCAATATATGAAATTCTTTTAAAAAGTAGATAATAACTCAATTGTATGTGTAACTACAATAATAACTTCATTGTATGTAAAAATTAAATAATAACTCTTATTTGGAAGATTCTCTAACTGACAACCATCACTATAAGTTATGTGATGATATAACATCCCCACGCAGTCAAAACTATCCTATATCTTATCGGAGTATAAGACATCCTCAACTAAGAGGATCCACTAAGCTATGCTGACAAATCAACAAAGAATCATCTAAAAAGTATGGCCCTTTTTACCCATGTTTGTGTCATACCCCAAGCCTACACCCTGGACGTGGCTGGCACTCGAGAATCATTCCTGGCCCAAGCGAACCCTCGGCCTAGATTAATTCTTAGCAGAAGACTTTACTCATAAAAATTAAACTATAACTCAATTAATAACTTATAATGTTTTAGACATAAACATTCAACTAGCAGAAGTGGCAACTCAAGTCTCAACATAAACGAATGAAAATAACAAGAATCATGAACTATATCTATCTATCTATGAAGCCTTCACTAACTGAGAGGGATGTCAGGAAAATACCCTTGATCATCCTAACAAAATGAAATACTAAAAATATAAAGAAGGGACCCTCCGGAAGAAAGGAGGTTCACCAATACTCTAAATTCAATTGGATAACGAAGAGCTGGATGCTGATCCTGGTTACTTGTATCTGCATCATAAAATATGTAGGCCAAAGGGCATCAGTATGTGGAATGTACGAGCATGTGAGGTGAATTCTAAAACGAGACATAAGCTTGAACTAGAACTAAAGAAACAACTTACCTCATCTCAACTCAACTCAACTTATTTCAATATAAAGTAGTGATACAAATGCAATATAAAGAAAAGCTTTTAAAGTAGTAGGCTGAAAACTCAATGCATTGCAAAATACAATATAACTCAGTTTGTATATATAAAGATACAAAATAACTCTGTGGGAGATTCTCTATCCGACAACCCTCACTATGAGCTATGTGATAATACAACATCTAGCCTACCTGCCAAAACTGTCCTATACTTTTTTGGGGTATAGAACCTACTACTAAGTGGATCCACTAGTCTATTCTAAAAAGCATTAAGGAATCATCTAAAAAGTATGACCCTTTCTACCCACGCTGGCTACATAGTTTATGGGGCTGTGAGTTGTATGAACTCTCCCTCATATAGGTGCTCCCAAAATATAGTAGCCCATATGTTTTAAAAACATAACTCTTTTTGTGGTTTGAGATTATTACTCAAAAATCTTTCTCTTAAAAGAGATGGTACTCAGAACTGCTCATGAAAACTCTTTTGGAAATCGATGTTTCCTCTCTTCTTAAAAGTTTAAACATTTACTCTTGGGAATACTTAGTTCCTATATATCATTTTAAATAAAATGACTCAACTTCTCTCTTTCTCAAACTCAAATTCTCAAGTCTTAAAACAAATTTAAAAGATTGTAAAAGACTTCTTAAAATGACTCGAAGAACTCTCAAGACTTGACTCTTAGCTTTACCTTGAATTTGAATTTATCGAT
Organism: Solanum bulbocastanum; assembly: GCA_037074985.1. Taxonomy (NCBI): domain Eukaryota; kingdom Viridiplantae; phylum Streptophyta; class Magnoliopsida; order Solanales; family Solanaceae; genus Solanum; species Solanum bulbocastanum. The sequence continues at coordinate 18,771,209 of CM073607.1, read as the reverse complement.
TCAAGGTTATGATTCATGTTTATAATTGATTTCTATACATTTAGAAGTAGTTTAGAGTAGTTAGAATCAATAGTAAGTAAGGGTACACTTTAGAAGGACTCAGACGGGCTAAACGATGGAAAAAAGGTGAAGGCAGGCGACCCTGGCGCACTGGTGGCATGGGGTGCCGGCCCCTGAACTTGAGAGACCCTATTTTTGTGCACTATTGGCACGTGCATAGTGTGTGCGTGGCGTGCCATGTCAACCGTTCCCCATTTCAATTTGATGAATTTTTCAACTCATTTTTTTATCTTAATTCCACTAAAATCAATTCTTTTTCTAAATTTCTTCTGAGATTCAATTACCCAATACATGTACACGAGGATCTACTCAAAAATAACTCTTAAACTCGATATGATTATCTCAAGAACTCGTCAAACCCATCCTAATTCAAGAATGAAAACAAAAATTGTAGAACACTAATCAAGTACTCAAATTTTCAACTTTAAGAACGAAACTTTGCTGAAGATAACATGATTGGAATGTGGGTGAACGAACCCAACATTATGAGAACTCACATACCTCTTAAGGATCAAACCCTCAACGAAACCTCAAGAACTCTATGAACGCCTTGAATTTTCTCTTCTTTTCTTTGCTTGAATTCTTTTCTAAAACCCTAGCATAAATTAGGATTGTGTAAACTGAACCAAATCACTTTAGACCCCCTAATTATTTATGAAAAATGAATTAAATATAATAAGGTATGGAAAATACCAAAATACCCCTCATATTTTTAGGTGACTTTCCTTAATTGGACAACCCGACTTCAAAATGGGCATATCTCCCTCATATGAGCTTGAAAATTAAAAAACTCAGTGGCATTGAAGATTTCAAGACCTCTCATTTGATATCTTGTAGGCCACTTAACTCATCTTATACTGAAAGTTATGGTAGTTTGAAGTTTAACTTAAACTCATAACTCATGTATAACTTGCAAAATTTTAGATATTGCTATTTCCAATTTAGTTCTTTCTACTTTTAGCTATTTCAAATAGCAAGGTATTACACTTGCCATACATGGTGTATGAGGAGTTTGAGTTGTCTGAACTCGTCCCCATATCGGTATTCAATACTACCCCCAATAATATAATTCATTTTCATATGTTTAAAAAACATTTCTTCATCCTAAAACTTTGAGATTATTACTCAAAAGGTTCTTTTAAAAGAGATAGTGCTCAAAACTATTCAGGAACTCATTTGGAAATTGAAGTTTCTTCTCATCTTAAATGTAAAAACATTTTCTCTTAGGAATGCTTAGTTCCCATATATTCATTTTGAGAAATGAAACTTAACTCTCCTCATCCTCATTACTCAAGTCTTAAAACAAATTGTAAATAATTGTAAAAGACTTCTCAAAATAGGGTTGATGCTGAATTATGGACGTGAATGACTCAATTCAAGGTTTTCAATAACCCTATATAGAACTCAATACTCGAAACTCAACAACTCAGAACTCAATGATATTACTCATCTAAAAAATGCTCAACTAATAGGGTTCATGTGGAACTATGGGCATGAACAACTCAACCCAAGAACCTTCATGGGTAGCATGTAGCAGTCCCATAATTAATAATATAATCTCAAAAGAATTAGAAACTCAATCCTCAAGAACTTAAAACTCAAAGATACTAATCCTCTCAAAGGTACTCAATTTATGGAGTTCATGCAGAATTTGTGGGCATAAACGACTTGACTAAAGGGTCTAAATAACAATATAGAACTCATGCGTATGAATCTTCTTGTTCTCATACTTACTTCCTCAAAACAGAGATCAAATCGATAGTTGATCTCAAGGGATTCACAATTTAATTCAAAGACTTTCTTGAACTCTACTCGTAACTCTTTCTTGAATTTGAATTATGAATTCATGAGTTATGATTCATGATTTGAAGGATCTTGTGATGATTAAATGTGATTTAGAATTGTTAAATCAAGAAGGATGTGAAGGTACACTTTAGAGGAACTCAGACAGGATGAAAGATGGAAAAAGGATGGGGGCAGGCGACCCAAGCGCATTGAGTAAGTGGCGCGAGGGGCCAGCCCCTAAACTACAGAACATCTTTTCTAGCGCACTACTGAGGCGGCGCGCCAGCCCCTAACCAGAAATTTCCGAAGAATTTTCTTCTTTGATTTTTTTCCCTTAATTCACCTAGAACCAAATTTTTTTCTTCCAAACTCTCCTAGATTCGAATACCTAACCTTAGTAAATGAAAATCAACTCTAAAAAAACCTCAAACTCTTATCATTCATCCTAAGAATTCATCAAACCTCATTATTAAAGATTTATGAAACAAAACTTCAGGAAACTCATCAAGAACTCAATTATTTGACCCAAAGAACGAAATTTTGGATTAAAATAACATGATTGGTGTGTGGGTGAATGAACCCAACACTATGGAAGCTTACATACCTCTTAAGGATCAAATCCTTGGCGAAATCCCTTGAAGATAGCAAGAATCTTGAACGCTTGAATCTTTTCTCCTTTTTTCTCCTCTTGAACTCATTTCAAAAACCTAAGCACGTTTAGGAATAACTAAAACTGATTCCAATCAGTTTAGACTCCTAAAAGGATAACAAAGATAGGCTAGGCTAGTGGGGTAAGGAAAATACCAACAATACCCCTCATTAATTCGAGTAAACTTCCTTAACTAGACAGGTTGAACTCAAACGGTCATATCCCCCTCATCTGAACTCGTATTAGTAAACTCAACAGCATTGGAAAGAGGACTCAGATATCTTTAATTTGATATCTTATGGGTCTCATAACTCATTCTGTGCTAAAAGTTATAGTTGTTTGAAGTTGACCCAAAAACATAAAAGAACTTATAAATGACTTGAATGAATTCTTTTTAGTTCTTTTTAGAACTCAAGGTGCTACATCTAGTGACCTTAACATTTAAAAAAATTAAATTTCTCAGTAAAATCTTACTTATAACAAAGAATGGCTCAAGTCTCAGCTCAAATTTTACGGGGTGTTACAATGACCTTATCTATTGACATCAGCAGCGTAGCTAAATTGATTTAAGGGTAGTCCCTCAAATATTATTTATCGAAAAATGATATCATGGATAGCGAAAAAATATTGTATATACAGGTGAAAAACAACTTTTATAATATATACAAAATTCTGAAACATTCTTCTCAAAATTTCTAATTTTGCCTTGACATCAACAATCTTGATATTACCATGGCTTTACACAGGTATGCAAACATATATATACACACAACCAAATTTATGTGATTCCATTTTTAGACATTTATATATATACATTTTCAAATATTAATGTAACTCCTTATTTTTGATATTTACAGTATATTCCAAAAGAAAATGAGAGATATAGGGTCATGGATATTGATAAAGTCATAATTGATATTTGAGTTTATATTTAGTTCACTATGATGAATTTTATTACTATTAGGTTAAATTTATCGACAATAATAGATAACTTTCTATATAAATGATAATATGAAAAATAGAGTCACAATTTACTGCAATGTAACGAAAAGACTCTTTATATTCTCAATACATATATGCGTACGTACGTACCAACACCACTTGCACCAACAACATTTCTCTTCGAGTCACGAGTATTGAGAACCAAATTAGTCTTGTAATTAAAGCAGTCAAAGCTATAAAAGTCTGATAAAGCCATAGTTATACAACTGAAACCCATTTTTCCAAACCATTCATCCATATCCAACACAACTCCTACATTTATGGAAACTATTAATGATTTGTTTTAGGCTATAGCTGTTATATATATATATATATATATATATATATATATATATATATATATATATATATGATATTTTTTGGTTGACGATCATTTATTTCAATTGTTCTTTTAATAATAAGTTCACCTACTAAGGTTAGGGACATGGGGTTAACTTTGACCAGTGTCGGACTATTGGTATTAAGTAGAATTTTCAACTATTTTCATGTTTATGTGTCTTTCAAATATAGAGTAATTAGTGATGAAAGCGGATTTAAAAGTAGAGTGAGTTGAGAAGAGGTAAGTATTAAGTAGAATAAGTTAACCTATTGCTCTAAGTTGAGTTGAACTATGTTTCACTGAGTTGAATATCTTATTATTGAGTTGAGTTCAATTTTCTCCAAGTTGAGTTGAAATATGTTTCACTGAGTTGAGTATCTCACTAGTGAGTTGAGCCCTATTTTCTCTGAGTTGAGTTGAGTGAGTTGAAAAGAGGTAAGTACGTTTCTCTTCCATCAGTTCAAGCCTATGTTTATGCTTTAGAATTCCCCTTACATGCTTGTACATTTCATGGACTGAGCCATTTGGCCTGCATCATTTCGTGATGCAAATACAAGTATTTAGGATCATTAACAAGTGTTTCATTGAAGTCATATGATATTCTAGTGATCTTTGGTGAGTCATCTTATATTCTGGAGGACTTCACCTTTATCTTATAGTTAGCAATTTTGAGATGTTGTGGGTCTTGTCCCGATATCCTTCTGTTATAGTAAAGGCTTCATAAATAGAGAAAGTTGGGAGTTTCTGTATTTACTTTTATTTTAAGTATTGTATAGACTTTTAAAAAGGTTGAGTATTTGAGTTCAATAAAATTTCATTCAATTTTAAGCTTTTGCATGCTTGAGTTAGTCTTCCGCTTGTAGCCAACTAGGATGACGGTTCTCTTAGGAACCAACAATTGTTCTCGAGTGTCGGCCACGTCCAGGGAATAGGCTTGGGTCGTGACAAACTTGGTATCAGAGCCCAGAGTTCAAGTGTGCTAGGGTGTCTATGAAGTTGTGTCAGTAGGGTTTTATTTATGGTTGTGAGGGGCCCACTTCTATAAACAGGGGACTACAAACATTTAAGAAAAGTTTCCCTTCTTTCCTACTCTTAATCGTGCAACAGAGCTATGTCATAGAGACTTATTCTAACTCGTGTGTTCGCATATCCATTCGACTACCCCCATACTTGAGGTTGTTCAAAAAGCAAAGTCAGTCCTTTATCGATGAGTTGTTTTGAACAAAAATTTTGAGAAAGTGTTTTTGTAGAGCGTGGGTAATATTTTCACCTAAAAAGGTAGCATGAGGTATGAGATTCTGAGAGGAAATAGTAAAGAGTGCCCCTTTCAGTTAAAAGGAAAGCATGCATAGGTTCAGTAAAATATGAAAGGGAGATAGTGATGGGGAAAATTATGTTATTGCAATCATGCACCCAGCCAATTATAAGTGATGAGCTCCTTTATGAGTGAAATAAGGAATAATAATGTTGTAGAGAGTTCTTGATAGAAGAAAGAGGAATAGTTACTAGTCCGCATGAGATAAAGTATACTTTTAACCAGAATAAAGTTGATGTCGATGTGCCATCGTGTTAGAGGAGACTAAATATATGTGTTGAATAAGATAATAGAGTATTCATGAAGTTATATATATAAGTTAGGCTTATGATTTGTTTGTTCCAAACATTATAGAACCGATTAAGTAATAAGGTATAATAAGTGAGAAAGTAGTACTTAAGTTGTGAAAAGGGGATGTAGACCAGTTTAGAGATGATGGAATAGGTCCATAGCTTCAAAGTGTCAGCTTTGGACTTAAGGGGGAGATGATTAGATGAGAAATCAAGTCCAGTGTTGAGAATAAGATAGTAATGACCTCAAAAGATTGGGAGATATATTTTCAGAAGTCATTTTAGTAGTGGATTGATGTTCGAAGGAGAAGATTAATGTTCTTGTAGCACCTCAGAAATTAGTAGGTTTAACTAGAGCCTAAATGTGTGGGTTAACATCAAAGGTTAAGGGCGAGGGCCAAGGGTTTTGGGTGAAGGCCATGGCTAGGGGGCCAAAGCTACCTAAAACATGCCTAGCCACTACCTACCATGACCACGAGGTATTCACGACCCGTGGTGGCCACCACGAGCCGTGGTGCCACCCATGGTTGGTGAGGCAGTGTGCCCCAAAAGTGCCCAAGCCAAGGCTCCCCTTCACGAACCACATCATGGATCGTGGTAATGACCACGGACTATGGGAAGGCTTGTGGGATTGCCTTAGCTCCATGGAAGCTTGTCAAGTTGAGGGGAAATACTGGTCAAGGGATCACGAGCACCACCACGGGACGTGGTGTCCTTGACGGATCGTGAAGGTGGGCGTGGCCCCTGGGAAGGAGTTGCCTTGTCGAGGGTTAATTTTGTAAATTCCTTTTTAATTAGTTATATTATGGGGTCGATTTATATTTCTTGTTTCACATATATAAATGATTTTAAGTCACTAAACACCCATTTACTCCATTATTCCCAAAAACCCAAAAGACTTCATCTTCTCCAAAATTTCTCTCTCTAGAAGTTCCCAAAGAAGAAAAAGAAGAAGTGGAGGCTAGTGCTTGAAGAACCAAGGTCTTTCTTCACAAATTTATGGGAAAATTCCATTAAGGTATGGTGGCTTTTAATCTATGGATAGCTTTCACCCATAGAGTCCCTTCAAAACTAGATTTCAAAGTTTTCAAGTTTACCAAAAGTTAGGGTTTCACTCTAAGTCATGAGTTCCTTCCTCAAACGTTTTCAAAGGTTGATTTATTAAGGATTATGATTGAATTGATGTTTAATTGTTGATTTATGATTTAATTCTCCCAAGAACCCATGAATTTCCTAAATTATTAAATTGTGGCTTCATGATGTGGGTTGATTGATTATGGAAGTATGTGAATAGAATATGTCTAAATTGATTGAGCTTATTGAATTATGTCATTATTCATGACAAAATTGTTGTATTCTAGGTGTGTTGGTGAATTGTGACTCATGGCCTTTAAGGGAAATTTATGAAGATTGATATATAATCATGATGCTTATGTATGTGCTTTGTGATTCCAATGGAAGTAATGTGATCATGACTATAATACAATTGTGTTATTATTGAAAGGTTATTTATCAATTATACACTTGTGAATGATGATGGTATATTGTGAAAGGTTTCTTTAATGTAATGATACATCTTGAATTGGTAGGCTTAGGGCATCCTCTTCTTATGCAATTAACGTATCTTGACTTAATGAACATGAATCGATAGGTCAATGACATTCCTTTCTAAAATGACTAATGAAGTATTCTAAGTCTTTGTCTTAAATCGATAGGCCATTTTCATTCCTTTCATAATGAGTCAACAAACTAATGTAATGATGAATCTTGAATAGATAGGCCAATGACATTCTATTCAGGAGGATTCAAATAGCTATTGTAACACCCCGTACACTAGAACAGACCAGATTGCAGCTTTCAGGTGTTGCAAGTGGCACCCATAGGTACCATCCATGGACCATGGGAACCCACGATCTATCTAGCAAGTCCGTGGTTCGCACCTGTGACCCTTCTCCCAGAAGCCTCAAAAATTGGCTAAGGGTCAAGCCACGCCAGGACCTACAGACCGTAGGTCAGACCACGGTCTGTGGTCCAGGGTCATAGGTCAGACCCCCAGCTTCTAGCCCCCAGCCACAACTGACAGCTGACTAGCACAGACTTTCAGTCCATTGATGGTCTGTTGGTCCCGTCCGTCATTGACCCCGACAGCTTTTAAGTCAAAGGTCTTTTTATCTTTTCCTTATATGTTAGTCCCCTAAACTACATGGTTTTGATCAGTTTTATCCTAGAAACATAACTAGAACTTACCTAAGTCAAATCATTCATCAAAACTTAGAAACTTAAAATGTAGATTGCAGAAAGAGGTGACCAAACCCTAGTTCAAGAATGCAGCATGGTTCCATCAGTTTCTGCCCTGAAATCGAAAGATCTCTTCGTGGAATTTGTCACCAGGTATGTGGGATTTTACTATTGGGTTCCTTTCACCCATTAGGTCCCTAGACTTAGGGTTTCTTAAATATTAGAATTGTTGGGTTCCAGTGAGTAGAATTATCTAAATCATATTATATCGTTATAGTATTGTTTTGCCTAGATTCATGCATAAACTCTAAACCCTAGATATGTAGTTCTTCTAGTTCATGAATTACACGTGCTAGGTCAGTAAATTCAGTTATATATAAACATGCCTCAGATTTTGAATACATTATTATCAATATATAAGTGTTGTATTCTCAGTTTGTATGTCAGTTTTGAGCTATCTAGTATTACAATCATAAAATGTTAATTACTTAATCATATAAGAAGCTTAATACAGAGTGGACTAGGGTCAGTAAACCTCAAGTCCCATAAATACGTGCCCCGTAGGTTATAAGTCCCCTCTGTGGGCATCATTTTAGTGATCACGCCAGCATGCCTCTATACTTGTGGCAGGGTATATTGGATACTCTCGATGGGGAGTATACATCAGACTCCACATTTGGCTCATGTGGTTTAATGTCGGTTATTAGTAGCTCCCTTATAGTTCAGTTAGACACTCTTGCATTGACAATTTTATCAGTATAATTCAGTATCCAGTCTCAGTATGTTATAAACTTGGTCATTGCATTTAGTATTTCATGTTCAGTATACCCAATTATATCATGCTTATCTCAAGTCATTGTTCAAATATATGTTTATTTACAGTTATGTTATTATTCAGATGTACTCTATCCTACATGCTCAGTACCTTTCAAGTACTGGCGCATACTTTGCGATACATCTTCTCATGATGTAGGTTCATGTCCTTAGTAGTCAGATCACACATCAATCGATTCCCGATCTTCAGTTCAGCAGCATCAATGGTGAATCCTCATTCTTCGAGGACTAGTGACATGACTATCTTTATCGCTTTTAGTTTTAGTTTCATTTTTTCTAGATCTAGTTGGGGAATGTCCCAGCATTTTTAGTCAGTAGAGGCTTTATTTCAGACATATTTAGTCTTAGCGTTACTATTAGAGTTTGACTTTTCTAATGTATTTCAAACTCTCGATTATCTTTATTCAGATTTAGTATATGGGTATTCCCCTTCATTTCAGTTCATTATGATTTTGCTTCCACACATTTTTATTGCTCAGTTTATCTTTAGTATGCCCATGATTATGCCAGTAGGGTTAGCTTGGAGTCACTCGTGATCCTAGGTCCCGTGTTGCGTCCAGGGGTAGCCTCGAGGTGTGACAAACTTGATATCAGAGCACTAGGTTAAAGAGTCCAATGATGTATGAAAAACCACACTAAGTAGAGTCATTTTCATAGGTGTGAAGTGCACCACATATAATGACAAAGGGTTTGCAAAATGTTTTAGGAAAAACTTTAATTTCTTTGTTACTCTTATCATGCGTAAGGTATGATATAATTCATCGTTCTGACTCATCATTTTGTGTTTCAGATCATGCCTCCTTGATAAGCCTATAGAAGGGGTTTGAATGCACACTACGCTAACGCAACTCATTTAGTCCCAAATCAAGAAGTTTTTAATGCTGAATTTCAGAACACTATCAAGTTGTTGGCTCAGAGTGTGACCAACCAGAACAACCAGCAAGCTCCAGTTTCAGCAAATGTTAATGTTGGGTCATCTACAGTTAGAGTTTGTGATTTCATTAGAATGAATCCGCTTGAGTTCTTAGGATCACAGATTGGTGAGGATCCCCAAAGATTAATTGATGAGGTCAAGAAGATCTTTAGAGTGATGTATGTAACTGGAAATGATCGAGTTGAGATGGCATCTTACCAGTATAAAGATGTAGCTCATATCTAGAATACTCAGCGAAAGGAGAATAGGGGTACAAATACAGCTCCTATCACTTGGGATTGCTTTAGTGAGACCTTCTGGATAGGTGATTCCCAAGGGAATTGAGGGAGGCAAAGCTCAAGAGTTTATGAATTTGAGGTAGGGTTCTATGATGGTCCAAGAGTATGCACTCAAGTTCACCCAACTCTTCAGGTATTCTCCTCACATTGTTGCTGACTATAAGGCTCAAATGAATAAGTTCATATATGGGGTATCCGATCTTGTGAACACAGAGTGTAGGAATGCCATATTACTTGAAGATATGAACATTTCTAGGCTCATGAATCATGCTTAGCAGGTTGAGGGTGATAATCTTAAGGAACATGCCAAGGAGAGTAAGAAAGCTAGGACAAGCAACTATGACTATTCACAATAGAAATCGAGTTGTGGAAATTGATCACAGTATAAACAAAAATCTTTAACTCTAGTACTTTCATCAGCTAGTGTTCCATCCTCCAAGTTTCGTAATGTTCATAAAGGTAGGGCATCAATCTCTAAGACTCAAGATAGTATTTCAAGCACCAAAACCTACCCAACTTGTCCTTAGTATGGTAAGAACCATATGGACGAGTGCCTTGCAGGAAAGGAAGGATGATTTGGGTATGGTCAGTCTGGTAACAGGTTGAAGGATTGTCCTTCTAAATAGGGTCAAAGAGGTAACAATGGTAGAGCTCAGTCTACAACTTCTGTAGCACCAACATGTTGCCCGACTCAACAGGGTAAATTATCTGGTACAGGTGGCAGTCAGCATAAAAAAAGGTTGTATGCTCTTCAAGCTCGCCACGATTAGGAAGATTCTCCTGATTTAGTCAGTGGTACATTACGAGTTTTTAACCTTGATGTTTATGCATTATTAGATCCAATGGCTACTTTGTCTTTTGTAACTCCTTATATAGCAGTCGAATTTAGTGTTAGTCTAGAAACTCTTTCAAAACCTTTCTCAGTATCTACCCCAGTTGGTGACCTAGTTATAGCTAGACGGGCATACAGAAATCTCCCTGTCAAAGTCTCCCAGAAAGTCACCTCAGCAGATCTTGTAGAGTTAGAAATGGTATATTTCGATATCATTCTAGGCATGGATTGGTTACATTCCTGTTATGTCTCAGTTAATTGTAGAACTAGGATTGTTCGTTTTCAATTTCAAGATGAACAAATCATAGAATGGAAGGGTAGTAGCTTAGCGCCTATGAGTCGATTCATTTGTTACCTTAACGCCAAAAAAAAGATTTTTAAGGGGTATCTCTATCATCTAGTTCGGGTTAAGGATTCTAGCTCTGAAACCCCAACTCTTGAGTCAGTTCCCGTAGTCAATGAGTTCCCAAAAGATCTTCCCGGAGTTCCTCATGAAAGGGAAATTGACTTTGGAATTGATCTCCTTTCACACACCCATCCTATCTCTATTCCTCCTTACAGAATGGCTCCAACTAAGCTTAAGAAATTGAAAGAGCAGTTGAAAGACATTCTAGATAAGGGCTTCATCATATCTAGTATTTCTCCATGGGTGCGCCAGTGTTGTTTGTGATGAATAAAGATGGTTCTCTCAGAATGTGAATTGACTATAGGCAGTTGAACAAGATCACAATCACGAATAAGTATCCCATCCCAAGGATTGATGACTTGTTTGACCAATTTCAGGGTGTTATTCATTTCTCAAAGATAGACCTCGGATCAAGTTATCAGCAACTCAAAGTCAGAGATAGTGACATTCCGAAGAAAGCTGTAATAACTCGATATGGTCATTATGAATTTGTTGTTATGTCATTTGGACTAACCAATGCTCCTGCAGCTTTCATGGATTTGATGAACAGAGTATTCAAGAAGTACTAGGACTTTTTCGTTATCATATCTATTGATGATATCTTCATTTATTCTAGAAATAAGGAAGAACATGCGAATCATTTTAGGGTTGTTTTGCAAACTCTCAAAGATTGCCAATTATTTGCTAAGTTTAGCAAATGCGAGTTTTGATTGCAATCCATCGCTTTCTTTGGGCCTATTGTATCTAGTGAAGGGATCTGAGTGGATTCTCAGAAGATAGAAGCAGTGAAACAATTTCCTAAACCTACCTCTCCTATAGATATAAGAAGTTTTTTGGGTCTAGCAAGTTACTACAGAAGGTTTATGGAAGGATTCTTATCCATAGCCTCTCTATTGATTAAGTTGACTAAAAAAAACACTAAGTTTCAGTGTTCTGATGATTGTGAGAAAAGCTTTACAGAACTGAAAACTAGGTTGACCAAAACTCCCGTTTAGACTCTACCAGTGGGTTCAGACGGTTATGCTATCTATTGTGATGCATCCAGAGTCAGCCTAGGTTGTGTGTTGATGCAGCAAGGTAAGGTTATAAATTATGCTTCTAGACAAATTAAGGTGCATGAGAAGAACTATCATACTCATGACCTCGAGCTTGCAGCAGTGTTGTTTGCACTTAAGATTTGGAGACATTACTCATATGGTGTTCACGTGGATGTGTTCACAGACCATAAGAGCCTTCAGTATGTGTTCAGAAAGAGTTGAATCTTCACCATAGGAGATGTCTTGAGTTCCTCAAATATTATGATATGATTGTGCATTACCATCCTGGTAAGAACAATATAGTAGCAGATGCTCTTAGCAGACTATCTATGGGTAGTGTGGCACATAGTGAAGAAGAAATAAAAGAGCTAGCAAAAGATGTGCACAGACTTTATTAGGAGTTTATCTTATGAGCATATCAGAAGGTGGTGTAACAGTTCAGAATGAGTCAGAATCTTCTTTGGTAGTGGAAGTGAAGGACAAGCCATATAGTGATCCGATATTGCTTTAACTAAAGGGTGCAGCCCATCAGCAGAGAGTTGAGTTTTTCTCCCAAGGGGGAGATGGTGTGCTTCGTTATCAGGGTCGATTATGTGTTCTTAAGGTGGGCGAGTTGAAACAACAAATTCTGGTAGAAGCCCATAACTCTAGATATTCTATTCATCATGGCGCCACTAAGATGTATTGTGATCTGCGGGAAGTCTTTTGGTGGAATGGCATGAAAAGAGATATAGCAGATTTTGTGGCTAAGTGCCCTAATTGTGAGCAAGTCAAGGTAAAACATCAGAAACTAGGAGGTATTACTTAAGAGATTGAAATTCCTACTTGGAAGTGGGAATTTATCAACATAGACTTCATCACAGGTTTACCTCATACTCGCAGACAGAATGACTCCATTTGTGTGATAGTTGATAGAGTTACTAAGTCTTCACGCTTTTTGGCGGTCAAGACTACATATTAGGTGGAGGAGTACACCAAGCATTACATTAATGAGATAGTTAGGTTGCATGGGATTTCTTTGTCTATCATTTTAGATAGAGGTCCTCAATTTACCTCTCATTTCTGGAATTCATTTCAAAGAGGTCTTGGAACTCAGGTTAACCTTAGCACAACATTTCATCCACAGACGGATGGTCAGGCAGAGCATACCATTTAGACCTTAGAGGACATGTTGAGAGCTTGTGTGATCGATTTCAAGGGTAGTTGGGATGATCACCTTCCTCTTATAGAGTTCACCTTTAATAACAGTTTCCATTTAAGCATTCAGATGGTTCCTTATGATGTGTTTTATAGGTGTAGATGTAGATCTCATATTGATTAGTTTGAAGTGGGTGAAACAACCTGGATAGGACCAGATTCAGTTCATGATGCTATGGAGAAAGTGCAACTCATTAGAGATAGACTTAAAATAACCCAGAGTCGCCAGAAATCCTAAGAAGATGTAAGGAGAAGGGAACTAGAGTTCCAAGTTGATGATTGGGTTTTCCTGAAACCGTTGCCTATGAAAGGGGTGATGAGATTTAGCAAGAAAGGAAAGCTCAGTCCTAGATATGTAGGACCTTACAAGATCTTAAAAAGGGTTGGTAAAGTGGCTTATAAGTTAGAGTTGCCAACAGAACTAGCAGCAGTGCATCCAATTTTTCACATTATGTTGTTGAAGAAGTGTGTGGGTGATCCAACATCTGTTGTACCCTTAGAAAGTGTGGTTGTGAAGGATAGTCTCACTTACATGAGGTACCAGTTGAAATTCTTGATCGTCAGGTTCGAAGGTTGAGAAACAAAGAAGTCGCTTCAGTAAAGGTTTTATGTAGGAGTCAATTCGTAGAGAGAGCTACTCAGGAAGCAGAAGAAGCTATGAAGGCCAAGTATCCTCATCTCTTTCCTTTCGATTCCATTCCTTCTTGAGGTAATAGTTCCTCTTTAGTTTTTCAGATACTCATGTGTAAATTCAGTCTTAGTATCATGTTCCTTAAGTTTGTACTTGTATTTCAGCATGTTTGCATGTTCTAGGAACTTAGTTCAGTAAAACCTCAATTTACAGTAATTAGTGGTAGGGTTTGTAGCTCTTTCCTTCCATTTAGTTACTTTAGACTTCATTCTAAGACGAATGTTCCCAAGAGAGAGATAATTTAACATCCCTTATACAAGAACAGACCAGTGTCCAGGTTTCAAGTGTTGCAGGTTGCACCCACAGGCACCATCCATGGATCATAGGAGGACCCACGGTCCGTCCTGTATATCCATGGTTCGCACCTACGAGCTCCTCCTAGAAACCTCAGAAAAATTGGCTAATGGTCAAGCCACGCTAGGACATATGGACCGTATGTTAGACCACGGTCCATGGTCCAGGACTGTAAGTCAGACCCCTAGCTTCCAGCTCCCCACCACGACTGATGGCTGACCAGCAAAGGACCATCAGTCGATCGATATTCTGTCGGTCTCGTCCGTCGGTGACCCTAATAGCTTTTAATTAAGGGGTCTTTTGGTCTTTTCCTTATCTGTTAGACCTCTAAACTACGTCGTTTAACCCCTAAACTACATGGTTTTGATCAGTTTTAGTTATCTATTGGACCCTTAAACTACATCGGTGACCCCAATAGCTTTGAGTGTATAGAGAAGAAAAAGGCGACCAAACTCTACTTCAAAAACGTAGCAAGGTTCCATCAGTTTCAGCCCTGAAATCAAAAGATTTCTCCTTGGAATTCATCACCAGGTATGTGGGATTTCACTAGTGGGTTCCTTTCACCCATTAGGTCCCTAGTTTTCAGTCAAATTCTTGATTCCCTTATTATTATCTAGACTTAGGGTTTCTTGAATGTTAGAATTGTTGGGTTCCAGTGAGTAAAATTATCCAAATCATATTATATCATTATAGTATTGTTTTGCCCATATTCATGCATAAACTCAGAACCCTAGCTATGTAGTTCTTCTATTTCATGAATTATACATGCTAGGTCAATAAATTCAATTATATATAAACACGCCTTAGATTTCGAATGCATTATTATTAGTATATAATTGTTGCATTCTCAGTTTGCATGTCAGTTTTGAGCTACTAGTATTACAAATTTCAGTCATAAAATGTTAATTTCTTAATCATATGGGAAGCTTAATACCAAGTGGACTACGGTCAGTAACCCTCAAGTCCTAGAACTATGTGCCCCATAGGTTATAAGTCCCCAATGTGGGCATCATTTTATGATCACGCTAGCATGCCTCTATACGTGTGGCAGGGTATACTAGGTCATCTTGATGGGGCGTATACATCGGACTCCACATTTAGCTCATGTGGTTTTTTGGTGTTTATTAGTAGCTCCCTTATAGTTAAGTCAGACTCTATTGCATTAACCATGTTATCAGTATGGTTTAGTATTCAGTCTCAGTATGTTATAAACTTGGTCATTGCATTCAGTATTTCATATTCTTCCAAGTTGTATCATGTTTATCTCACATCATTGTTTAGATATATATTTATTTTCAGTTATGTTATTATTCAGTGGTCTCTATCCTACATGCTCAATACTTTTCAAGTATTGACGCATACTCTACGCTACATCTTCTCGTGATGTAGGTTCAGGTCATCAATAATCAGATTACGCATAGATCGGTTCCCGATCTTCAGTTCAGCAGCGTCAGTGGTGAGTCCTCATTCTTCGAGGATTAGTAACATGACTATCTTTATCACTTTTAGTTTTAGATTCATTTCTTCTAGATTTAGCTGGGGCGTGTCCCGGTATTTCTAGTTGGTAGAAACTTTATTTCAGACATAGTTAGTTTCAGCTTTAGTGTTAGAGTTTGACTTTTCTATTGTCTTTCAAACTCTCAATTATCTTTATTAAGATTTAGTATATATATGGTTATTCCCCATCATTTCAGTTCACTATGATTTAGCTTTTGCATGGTTTTATTGCTCAGTTTATCTTTAGTATGCTCATGATTATTCCAACACGGTTAGCTTGGGGTCACTCGTGATCCTAGGTCCTGTGTTGTGTCCAAAGGGTAGCCTCGGGGCATGACAACTATCCAAATGATGAAACTTGAATTGGTAGGCTTATGGAACCCTTTTATGTGTTAAATAATGTACCTTGAATCGGTAGGCTTATGGCACCCTTTCATATGTAATGATGTTAAAGTAATGAACTACTCTATAGGAATGTAATCTTAGCACCGAGTGGATATGGTAAGATGGAAGCTCTCCCTACTTTAGGCCGAGTTTCAATGAACATCTTCCTTATCCCAAAACTATGTGCCCACATAGATCTTAGCTAGTGGATCCAACTAAGCTAAAATGTTAACGGTTCTATCTTAGGCACGTAGACCAAGCCTAACAATGTGGGATAGTACATCGGATTCCATGGTTTGCTCACATGGTCTATGTCGGATAATGCTTATTCCCATCTTGTGAGATATGTGCTATGATTACTTGAGAGGTTCTATGAAGTGTGGGTGGTAGTATGGGATGCCATTCATACATTGCATGAGTATGCCTTGAGAGGGCTATGGTGTGATTCTCTAATGCCTTAATGTCTAATGAAATCAATGTGGTCATAATGAAGCTAATGAGAATGTTGACTTAAAAGCTTAATGTAATTATGAATGCTTAGCTTGGAAATGTATTATGAGTTGCTTTCCTTGTCATGATTTATTGAGTATGAATGTGCGTTGTCTATGGTGGCCTCAAAGGGGTACTTAGTGATATTATGGGATGTCATTCATCCATTGCACAAGTATGACTTAGGGTTGCCTAAGATGATGGTTCTATTATGTTGAAATGATATGCATGTTAAATATGTTTGTATCTTATGCCTCTTATACTAAAGTTCATGATTTCTCTCAAAATTGGCATAATGCATGGTTTCCAACCAAAATGACCTTTTAAAACATGATTTTGCATGGTCATCATACTTGGTATATTTTTGTGTGCTAACGTATATTTCTTCTATTTTTACTACAAAGTGTAGGTTTGGATTGACTATTCTCTAAGCTAGTAGTGACTCTCAAGATTGTAGGACACATGAGAGTCTTTAATAGTTTCCTTTATTGTCATTTTAAGTTTAGGATTATGTTAAAGGGTTGAGACCCTATCTTTGATTCTAAAGATGTATTAGATGGCCATATGAGACAATCTTAGACTTCTGCTTTTTTAAATAAAGTTTTGGATTTTATGGATTAAAAGTTTAAATTACATACCATTGTTCATATGTCTCATGTTATGAATGCTATGAGGCTTTTCGGAGTCTTGTACGTTGTGTCACATCCGGGGTTTAGGCTCAAGTTGTGAAAAACATGGTATTAAAGCACAAGATGCTGGAATTGTTTTTAGGATTGATGTCTTACAAGCCACGTCTAATGGAGTCTTGTTCATAGTGTGAAGCGCGCCACATTTATGAATGAGACGCTATAAGACATTAGGAAAAACTTCACTTCTTTCATTACTCTTTAAGTAGTACCTTAGAGTTTTAACTCTATGAAGTCCTTTTCCTAACACTTCTCTTGTGTTTATAGGATATGAATACAAGAAGGGCGAATGCAAAAAGGATGGAAAAAGAGATTGTGAATGAGGGAGTTCCTCCCCAAGGTGCTCAAGTTCCTCAAGGAAACCAAGTTACTATTGATCCTCCTGCCAAGTCCAATAAGAAGTTAGGTCGGTTGTTTTAATGATGGCTCAAGCCGTAACTACTCAAGCCCAAGATATGACAACCCAAGCCAATAGGGGTGTTGAAACTCATGTGAACCCTAATGTGAGCACTATGGATTCTAGGTTGAGGGACATTGTGACGATGAACCCTTCAATGTTTGTTAGTTCCTAGGTGGGAGAGGATCCCTAAGAGTTTTTTGGATGAGGTGTATAAGGTAGTTAATGTTATGTGGGTGACTTAAATAGAAAAAGTGGAACTATTCGCTAATCAATTGAAGGATGTTGCCCAAATTTGGTTCAATCAATGGAAGAGTAATAGGCTGGTAGGAGCGGGTCCTATAGATTGAGAAGTGTTCAAAAAAGCATTCCTTGATAGGTTATTTCTCCATGAGAAGAGGCAAGTTACGATAGAAGAATTTATCAACCTTAGAAAAGGTAACATGAAAGTTCAAGAGTATTCTTTGAAATTTACATTGTTGTCTAAGTATGCTCCATCTTTGGTGTCAAACCCAAGGGATGAGATTAATAGATATGGGATGGGTGTGTCCAACCTAGTTAAGGAAGAATGTCATACGGAAATGCTCCATGATCATGAATATCTCTAAGCTTATGGTTTATGCTCAACAAATTGAGGATTCCAAACTTACGAAAAAGAATAGGGAGATGAAGAGAGCTAGATTCGATGAGGAAGGTCAACCAAGGTTCAAAAAGAGGTCTTCCAACCAAGATTCTTCAAGCACTCCTAGGGTTAACCAATAAAAAGGTAGTGGACCTCTATTTTCTAAACCTACTTGCACCAATTGTGGAGAGAGGCATCATGGGAAGTGCCTAGCCAGTACAAATAGGTGTTATGGTTGTGGAAAGAATGATCATCAAGTGAAAGATTGCCTTAATATTACAGCCAAATAAAGGGAGGCCAAACAAGCTTCTCCTAGTATTTCAGATCCTTATGCTACAAAGAATAGTCATTTCTATGCACTTTGGGCTAGAGAGGACAAAGGGGCCCTTCCGTATAAAGGCACTGGTAAGTTGATATTTTCTATAGATGTGAATGTTAAATTAAGGTCCCTATGCTAATTGTGAAATTTTCATGTTAGAAAGCAAGGTTGTTCAGAGTTCCGATATCCTTATCTCTTTCTTCTATTCCTATTCAAGCTTGAGACCAAGAGTTCCTTGTAGCTTGTTTTATATTTTGGAGTCATGTGTGATTTATGTTTTTCCATGATCTCCTTATGATATGCATGTTCTTGATGAATTCATGTTTAATGAGAAAATGAGATTTTATGATTTATATTCCTCATGCTAATGTGCATTTAGTATGAGTTTCCTATATGTTTCATGAGATGACTAGTCGAACATGCTTAAATTTGCTTTTGAGAGTAATTGCATAATGTGCTTAATGATGTTATGATGAGCATGATTTGAGTTGGGGAAGGAAATTCCTCCAATGAAATGAGAAATGTTGAAATTATCATGCATAATGGGTTGTTAGATGTAGTTCCTACTTTCTTGTGTTGCACTGAGTATGTTGAGAAGGAGTTGATGCTTCCTCCTATAATTTATGCATTATTTTGATGTTGCATGTATGGTGGGCTGCTAGTCTTGAGTCTTTAATTCCGTAAGGTGTCTAGAAGTATCATTCAAGGACGAATGTTCCCAAGGGAGGGATAATGTATCACCTCAGAAATTAGTAGGTTTAACTAGAGCCTAAACGTGTGGGTTAACATCAAGGGTTAAGGACGAGGGCCAAGGGTTTTGGGTAAAGGCCATGGCTAGGGGGCCAAGGCTGCCTAAAACTTGTCTAGCCACTGGCTACCATGACCACGAGGGTCTTCACGACCCATCGTAGCCACCACGAGCCATGGTGCCACCCGTGGTTGGTGAGGCAATGTTCCCCAAAAGTGCCCAAGCCAAGGCTCCCATTCACAAGCCACTTCACGGATTGTGGTGATGACCAGGGACTGTGGGAAGGATCATGGGGTTGACTTAGCTCATTGGGAGCTTGTCAAGTTGAGGGGAGCTACTGGTCAAGGGACCACGGGCCATGGTGCCCTTGACGGATCGTGAAGGTGGGCGTGGCCCCTGGGAAGGCACTGTCTAGTTGAGGGTTATTTTTGTAAATTACTTTTTAATTAGTTATATTATGGGGTCTATTTATATTGTATTATTTTACATATATAAATTATTTTAAGTCATTAAACACCCCATTTACTCCATTATTCCCAAAAATCCAAAAGAGTTCATCTTCTCCAAAATATCTCTTTCTAGAATTTCCCAAAGAAAAAGAAGAAGCAGTGGAGGCTAGGGATTGAAGAACCAAGGTCTTTGTTTACAAATTTAAGGGAAATTCCATCAAGGTGTGGTGGCTTTTAATCTATGGGTAGCTTTCACCCATAGAGTCCCTTCAAAACTAAATGTCAAAGTTTTCAAGTTCCCAAAAAGTTACGGTTTCACTCTAAGTCATGGGTTCCTTCTTCAAACGTTTTCAAAGGTTGATTTATGACCAATTATGATTTAATTGATGTTTAATTGTTGATTTATGATGAAATTCCCCCATGAACCCATGAATTTCCTAAATTACTAAATTGTGGCTTCATGATGTGGGTTGATTGATTATGGAAGTATGTGAATAGAATATGTCTAAATTGATTGAGCTTATTGAATTATGTCATTGGTCATGCCTAAATTGTATTATTATAGGTGTGTTAGTGAATTGTGACTCATGGCCTGGAAGGACAATTTATAAAGATTGATGTATAATCATGATGCTTATGTATATGCTTTGTGATTCCAATGGAAGTAATGTGATCATGACTAGAATGCAATTATGTTATTATTGAAAGGTTATTTCTCAATTATACACCTGTGAATGATGATGGTATATTGTGAAAGTTTTCTTGAATGTAATGATACCTCTTGAATTGATAGGCTTAGGGCATACTCTTCTTTTGTAATTAATGTATCTTGACTTAATGAACATGAATTGATAGGCCAATGGCATTCCTTTCATAAATTACTAATGAAGTATTCTAAGTCTTTGTCTTGAATCGATAGGCCAATGTCATTTCTTTCATAATGAGTCTATGAACTAATGTAGTGATGAATCTTTAATCGATAGGCCAATGGCAATCCTTTCATGAAGATTCAAAGAGCTATCCAAATGATCAACCTTGAATCAGTAGACTTATGGTGCCCTTTTATGTGTTAAATAATGTACCTTGAATCGGTGGCACCTTTTCATGTGTAATGATGTTAAAGTAATGAACTACTCTATAGGTATGTAAATTTAGCACTAAGTGGATATGGTAAGATGGAAGCTCTCCCCACATGAACATCTTCCTTATCCCAAAACTATGTGCCCACATAGGTCTTAGCTAGTGGATCCACCTAAGCTAAAATGTTACTGGTTCTACCTTAGGCAAGTAGACCAAGCCTTACGATGTGGGATATTATATCGGATTCCATGTTTTGCTCACATGTTCTATGTCAGTTAATGCTTATTTCCATCATGTGAGATACGTGCTATGGTTACTTGAGAGGTTCTATGAAGTATGTATGGTATTATGGGATGCCATTCATACATTGCACGAGTAGGCCTTGAGAGGACAATTGTATTCTCTAATGTCTTAATGTCTAATGAAATCAATGTGCTCATAATGAAGCTAATGAGAATGTTGACTTAAAGGTTTAATGTAATTATGAATGCTTAACTTGGAAATGTATTATGAGTTGCTTTCCTTGTCATGATTTATTGAGTATGAATGTTCCTTGTCTATGGTGGCCTCAAAGGGGTACTTAGTGTGAGTGGTATTAAGGGATACCATTCATGCATTGCACAAGTATAACTTAGGGTTGCCTAAGATGATGGTTCTATTATGTTGAAATGATATGCATGTTGAATATGTTTGTATCTTATGCCTCTTATACTAAAGTTCATGATGTCTCTCAAAATTGGCATAATGCATGGTTTCCAACTAAAATGTCCTTTCAAAGCATGATTTTTGCGTGGTCATCATATTTAGTACATGAGGTAGTTCTTAATATGAGCCCAATGCTGATTAAATAAGGTAGTAAAGCATAATGTTCTTGGGATGACACTCCCTATAGAGAGGTATAGAACCCAAATCTTAGGATTTGGGTTAAGCTTGAATATGGCATGAGTGTGTCCTTAGACTTAGGCCTTGGTAAGAGAAGCCATGTACCCTTGAGGGAACTAGGATTTGCAGCCAATGAGTTATGGTATAAGGAAAGAAAAGCGTAGTTGATGAGTGTTGCGAAGCTTAATATTTAGCAGTCATATTACCCCAGGAATGGTATTCCTATTCTTACTTCATCCCCATATTTCCTCTGTTACGGATAAGGTAACTTCAGAGAGAGTGACTATGTTCATAACATCATCGTTCTTGATTTAGGTGTTATAAAAGGTCCCAACTTTTGGTACCAATCAGTACAACTTGTGTTTGTAAGCCAATTCATTAGTCGGAAGAGATAGCAAGAGTAGTCACGTGCTATAACAAGTCCAGCCGTCATTTGAGGACGAATGATCCTAATGGGGAGATAATATAACACCACAGAAATTTTTGAACTAAGACTTGAACCTTCTTCATTATGAGTAGAATTTTACCAAGTAATTTAAAATTTCTTAAGTATTAAGGTCAGGGAACTAGATATAACACCTTAAATTCCAAAAATAATTAAAGAGAATTCATTCTAAGTCATTCCTTAGTTCTTTTAAGTTTTGGGTCAACTTCAAATGACAATAACATGGAGACCCATAAAATATCAAATGAAAGATCTCTAAGTCCTCTTTCTAACGCCACCAAGTTTGCTAATTTTCGAGCTCGTATGAGAGAGATATGCCCTTTTGAAGTCAAGCTGTCTATTAAAGAAAAGTTACCAAAAATAGGAGGGGTATTTTAGTCTTTTCCTTACCCCCACTTATTCTAAACTTGAATTAAACCCAATTAAGGGTCTAAAATGATTAGAACCAATTCCATACATCCCCAAAACATTTAGGGTTTTAGAGAGAAGATTCAAGAGAAGAAAAAGTTCAAAGTAAGCATTCATTCAAGAAATTCAAGATTTCACCAAGAATCTAGTTCCTTGTGGTATGTATGCTTCCATAGTGTTGGGTTCGTTCACCCACATGCCAATCATGAGTTTTTTTTGTGAATCTATCCATAAATATTGAAAAATTTAAGTTCTTGAATTATGATGGGTTGATGAGTTCTTGAGAGGAAAGTTAATAGTTTAAGAGTTGTTTTTGAGTAGATTTTCATGTACTTAGGTTGGGTATTCAAATCTAAGTAGGTTGAGAAGAAGCCATTCGAATCTAGGCGAACGAGGGTGATAAAACAGGCAAAGAAATTCATTGGGGTTTTCTAGGAATAGGCTGGCGTGCCGTCCCACCATTGTGCCAGCCCCCTACGCCACTTAGTGCGGTAGGGTCTCCTGCCCCACCCCTTCTCTGTCGTTTTGCCCGTTTGAGTCATTTAGAAAGGTTCCTTCAATCCCTATTGATTATAGCTACCCTAAAATACTTCTAAACACCTATAAATCATTCATAGCATGAATCATAACCTTTGATTCATAATTCAAATTCAACGTAGAGTTAAGAGTTGAGTCGTGAGAGTTCTTTCGAACATTTTGACGAAGTCCCTTTGAGTCTTTTTGAGGAGTCTTCTACAATTTCTAATAACTTGTTTCAAGACTCAAGTAAGTGTGTATGAGAATGAAGAGAATTATTCATGAGTCTATACTATTATCGAGATCCTTCATATCATGAATCATAACTCTTGAATTCATAATTCACATTCAAGAAAAAGTTAAGAGTAGAGTTCAAGAAAGTATTTGAGTTAAATTGTGAATCTTTTGAGATCAATTATCGATTTGAGTTTAGTTTTGAGGAAGTACGTATAAGAAAGAGAAGTGTCGTTTACATGAGTTCCATATTATTATGTATACCCTTGAGTCGAGTCGTTCATGCCCATAAATTATCCATTAACTCCACAATTTGAGTATCTTTGAGAGGAATAGTATCTTCAAGTTCTAAGTTCTTGACTATTGAGTTCCTAATATTTTTTTAAACTATATTTCATAATTTTAGATTAGTATATGTTATACATGGAGATCTTTGAGTTTAGTGGGTCATGCCCATATTCCCGCATGAACCCTATGAGTCGAGCATTCATGAGATGAATAGTATCATTGAGTCCTTGAATTCCGGAGTCATTGATTTTCGAGTATTGATCTCTATATATGGTTATTGAAAACCTTGAATTGTGTTGTTCACGTTCATAGCTCGGCATGAACTCTATTGTGAGAAGTCTTTTACAACTTTTAATAATTTTTTTCAAGGCTTGACTAAATGAGTATGAGGAAGAGTAGAGCCAAGTTTCATTTTCTTTGAGATGATACATGAGAACTAAGTATTCCCAAGCATAAATGTTTTCACATTTAAAAGAGGAGGAAACTAAGATTTCGAAAAGAGTTTTGAGTAGTTTGAGTACCATCTCTTTTAACACAAAGATTTTTGAGTAATAACCTCAAAACACAGTAAGAGTTATATTTTTAAACATATGAGCTAGATATATTTTGAGAGTAGTATTAAGCACTGATATGGAGCAGAGTTCTAATAACTCACAACCCCCATAAACCATGTAGCCAACGTGGGTAGAAAGAGTCATACTTTTTAAATAATTCCTTATTGTTTTTTATCATAGACTAGTGGATCCACTTAGTAGTAGGTTCTATACCACGACAAAGTATAGGACAGTTATGGCAGCGTGGGTTAGACGTTGTATCATCACATAGTTCATAGTGATGTTTGTCGGTTAGAGAATCTCCCATAGTGTTATACTGTATTTTTATATACAAATTGAGTTATTATTGTATTCTTCAATACACAGAGTTGTTGTCTACTATTTTAAAATCTTTTCATATATTGCATCTTTTATTGTTGCTTTATCCTTGAGTATCTAGAGTTGAACTATGTTTCATAGAGTCAAGTATCTTCATGTTGAGTTCAGCCCTATTTCTCTGAGTTGAGTTTAACCATATTTCAATGAGTTGAGTATCTTATTATTGAGTTGAGCCCTATTTTCTCTAAGTTGAGTTGAACTATGCTTCACCGAGTTGAGTATCTCACTATTGAGATGGGCCCTCTTTTCTATGAGTTGAGTTAAACTATGTTTCATTGAGTTGAGTTGAGTGAGTTTAGAAGAGTTAAGTATGTTTCTTTTCCATCAGATCAAGCTTATGTTTATACTTTAGAATTTCTCTTACATGCTCGTACATTTCATGTACTGAGTCATTTGTCCTGCATCGTTTCATGATGTAGATAGAGGTATTCAGGATCATCAACATGCATTTCGTTGAGGTCATATGATGTTCTAGTCAGATTTTTTGAGTCATCTTATATTTCGGAGGACTTCACCTTTATCTTACAGTTAGTAGTTTTGAGATGTTGTAGGTCTTGTCCCGAATCCTTCTGTAATAGTAAAGGGTTCATAGATAGACAAAGTTGAGGAGTTTCTATATTTACTTTTATTTTGAGTAATGTATAGACTTTTTAAAAATTTGAGTATTTTTCAATAAAATTTAATTCAATTTTAAGCTTTTGTATGCTTGAGTTAGTCTTCCGCTTGTAGCCAGTCAGGATGAGGGTTCGCTTGAGGACCAATAATGGTTCTCGAGTGTCGGCCATGTCTAGGATTTAAGCTCGAGTCGTGACATTATTCTTCAAAATTCTTCAAGAACCTTGTTCTTTCAGGTATGTAATGCTATCATTATGTTGGACTAGTTCGTCCTCATGCCTTACATCTACTTTCAAATCAGTAAATGAGTAATCTAGGATTCTACCCCTAGATTTGAATATTCTTGAGGTGAGTTAATTTTTACTTCTCGAGTTTCTATTTGTTTTTGAAATTCTACTCCTAGTTATTTAATTGTTATATCTTATGCATTA
Organism: Solanum bulbocastanum; assembly: GCA_037074985.1. Classification (NCBI taxonomy): domain Eukaryota; kingdom Viridiplantae; phylum Streptophyta; class Magnoliopsida; order Solanales; family Solanaceae; genus Solanum; species Solanum bulbocastanum. The sequence goes on along the minus strand of CM073607.1, from coordinate 18,745,626 downwards.
ACATTCTTGAGTTGAGTCGTTCATGTCCTCAATTCCACATGAACCCTATGAATTGAGTTATAAATTTTGAGAAACTTTTTAAAGCCAACACTTGAGTTTTAAACTGAGTTTTTTTGAGGAAGTAAAGATGAGTTTTGAGAAAGAGTCATATTTATGAGTTTCTATATGGTTATTGAGTTCCTCAAGTTGAGTCATTCATGTCCATAATTCCGCATGAACCCTACGAATTGAGTTATAAGTCTTGAGAGTCTTTGAAAGCCAATCATTGTGTTTCAATCTGAATTTTGAGAAAAAGTGTAAAGGTTCTATTTCATAAAGACTTAAGAGTTTCGAATGTTATTTTATTCATAAATATATATATTCATAGACATATGTACCTATGTTAATTATTGGACTTGAAAGATAAGTTCATAAGTTCATGTTTTGAAGAAGGTAAACATGTCTCATGTTTTGAAAAGTATTTCAAGTACTGTCAGAAGTCCATTCTTTGTAATGGGTGAATTGAGCACAAAGTAAGTACAAAGTTATATTAATTATTTTAGGAGTAGTATTGAACACCAAGTTGGATTAGAGTCTTTTATAACTCATAAGTCCCATAAAACTACGTAGTCAGCGTAGGATTGGATAGCATTGATTCTTCATGTGACTCTTCACCGCCTTTCAGAAGGCATATAGTTGGATCCATATTCACAATATCATCCTATACCCTCGACAAGGTATAGGATGGGTCCTTGCAATGTGCGGGAGGACGTTGTATCACTGTTAGGCCCATGGCAATGATTTTTGGTTAGGAAAACTCCCCACAAATAATGTATATTATTTTCATGTTGCTTTCATTGTATATTTTATTGAAAACCTTAAATGGTTTTCACTTCATATTCATGTATTGATTTAGTTGAGTTGCTTTCAGTCATTCAATTCATTTATTTGTTTACTTAATCATATTACATACTCGTACATTCCATATACTGATGTCATTTGACCTCATCCTTTTATGATGCAGATATAGGTGTTCATGATTATCAACAGGTGCTTCGTTGATATCACATTACACTCTAGTTAGCTTTGGTGAGCCTCCTTGTATTCCAAAGGACTTCACAGTTACTTTCCAGTTAGTAGTTTTAAGGTGTCGTGGGTCTTGTCCCGACATCCTTTTTTAATAGTAAAGGCTTCATAGATAGACACTTTTGGAGAGTCTTTCAGTTTCAGATATTTTATTTAAAACTTATATTTTATACTCATTATATTCAGTTTAGTTTTGAGAGTCAGTAAATTTTAAAATTAAAAAAGATTACAATAAAAAAAATTGATTGACTCTCAAAATTTTATAACTAACACATTAGTTAAAATAAAAAAAAAATAAAAAAAATAAAAAAAACATATATTGACTCTATGTTGAAGACTTCTATATTCTAATTTATTACAATAAAAAATTGATTGAATCTCCCAAACTTAATGTTTTCTATTGTTTTTCTTTTATTTTTCTCCAACGAAACTACCCTTGAATTATTTTTGTGTATGATAACAAGAATTGATTTTGGAATATCTAGAATTTGAAGTGCCCAACTGAAAAGGAAAATATTATACTTATATAATATATAATAATATCTTCTTGTTAATTAAACCTTAGCTAATTATTATATCACTTTGATTTTTGTAACACCCCAAAAATTTTTAAGTTAAGACTAGAATCATTCTTTATTTACTTGTAGGGTCATAACGGGTGATTCTTAAATTAAAAGTGAATTCTGTAGCGTGGGAATGATTTTGAATACCAATTAAGGTCTCTAGAAACTCCTAGCACAAAGTTGAGTTGAAAGTTTGCATACCGATTAAGTTTTGACATAAGATTTTTCTTAGGTCAACTTAAAACGACCATATCTCTTAGAATATAAAGAGTTACGTGACCCATAAACTATCAAATTAAAGGTATTTGAATCCTCTTTCCAATACCACCGAGTTTGATACTCAGTACATGTTCCTCTGTACGGACCCCTAGTTGTATTTTCTTCATTTTCTTTTGAGAAGTGCAACAAGTGTATCATCGACTTCGAATCGCCCTCAACTCTAGCCAGTCTCCAGCTCATCAGATTTCAGGGTGAGCTACTCCTTCTAGCTCGTGTTGGATTCTCTCAGTCATGGCATGATGTCCTTAAATTTCATACATAGACTATCCTACTAATTTAGTTTGGTGTCTTTAATACTCTTAGACTTGGTATTTTGAGAATAGATGTCCTTATGTGATGACTTTCAGGTTTTTGGGATAATATGTAATAGACTCTAGATATTTCTTTTATTGAAACTTTGATAAGTTTTGAGCTTCCCCATTTTGTTTGTTTCCGTAAGTTGAACAATTGATATAGTTTGGAGTTGAATTTGTTGGTTTGCCCACTTAGGAGGTTAAGAGTGGGTGTCACTCATGACTCGTTTTGGATCGTGACATTAATATATAATAATATATGCTTGTTAATTAAATCTTAGCTAATTATTATATCACTCAGATTTTCCACATCATGAATCAGTCAATACTACTTGCTTGATCATTTTCAGAAATAAATTAAATAAATAAATTTAATCTATTGAAAGATTTCATTTATTTATTCAAGTCATAGCTCATAAGAGCCAAGAAGTATTATTGAAAAGTCATTACCAAATACCAAGTTTTTAAAATGGAATAAATTTTAAAAGTAGGTTGAATGTAATTATGTAACAGTAAGCAAATTAAATGAAACAGTAACTTATCGAGTGGTATTAATGAAATTAAAGTGATATAACAATTAAATAACGTAATTACGATAAAAATGATGTAAAAATAAAATAACTAGGGATAGACATGGTAGAAGGGATAAAAAGATAGAACGAAGAAGTGGATGAGATGTCAAAAAGATTGAAATGAGACATTATAGAATCGCTTTAGCGAATAGTTCATGATAGCCTCGTGAGAATGTTACCCTATACTATTTATTTAACGAGAATACAATATTTGTGCCCACGGTTTGAATTTCAAATTAACCTTTGCAGAGGCATGGCTGAATATTTGTTTGTGTGACAGACCTATTAGTACTTAGGTTGAGCTAGGAATTCTTTGTTTGGAATATTCATAATAAAATGCATACAATTTATTTGGAATTCATTATTTCAATTTTTTTAGATAGAAAGTTATAAATTTATGCTATTAAGGATTCATTTGCTCAAACATATCTTTTAATAGACAAACAAAAATAACCAATTCAGAAAAAATAGAGTTTAAGAATTATAACAAACCATCATAAAAAAGAAAAAGAAAAAGGAAAACAAAAATATGGAAACCATAAATAAGGTAACGGGTTAAATATTATGTAATAATTAATGAAAAATAAAAACTTAATTTACTTTGCTCATTCATTTGAACAACCTCTACTAAAGTTTTAAAATTGTATATAATATAAAATTTGATATGATCATTTTCAAGTATTTTTGATATATAAGAATTTATATTTTTCTTATATAGAGACATAAGAATGTATTAAATCATCTTTTCGTATTTTTAAGTTCTTATATAAATATCTCATAAAATAGAACTTTGTTTGATATTTTAAAACTTTGACTTAAACTACTTCAATCTTCATATTTATTAGTAAGGTCATTGAAAGGGAGAACCAAAGTATTTTCAATATATTTTGAATATTAAATTATACAAGAATAAAATATAAAAAGAATGTGGTTTATAAAAAGTGAACTAATTTGATGCACTTATCACTGTACATTTGACTAATAACTCTTTTAAGGAAAAAATAACGTTTTGAAAAGAGTTCGAGTTCTTATCGACAAATTTTGATAGCTCATTTAGTTGATTATTTGAATTTTGTTTTGTTTTGAGAATTTGATTTCTCATCTTATAATCTCCTTCCCTATTTTCTGTTACCAATGCCCCCAATTTTAAAAAAAATTATTGTCAATACATATTTTTATAAATTTATAATGTTGTCTAAGTCATCACCAAGAATTATGACGAGATGGATATAATGTCTTTATCTTTAACTAGAGATCTTGAGTTCAAATCTCAAAGATGAAAATAACTCTTGTAGGGAGTTTTTTACCTTCATCAGACTTATATCCGAGATTTCTGGCTATGGATAAAAGTATTTCATTCATCCTGTCACATCCTTAATTTTTATTGTTACCAGTTCAATATCTCCAGTCTCTAGGTTTTACCATATATCTCAATTATAAAAAATAAAAAATAAATTATCAACTAAATTCATTTTAGTTTTAATTTTATCTGTTTCTCGTAGTCAATCTCAATAAAATGTTACTATTTAAGTGTCAAAACTCAAAATGAAAAAAATACAAATGTAATCTTATAATGAAATATCTTCATATACTATTATTTATGGACATATTTGGTCAATCGGCTAAAAGCAATTACATTTACCAGTCAAATATACCAAATGAAATCATGTTAGTAAAATTACCACAAAATATGTACATGATTATTGAAGTAATAAATTATTAAAAAGAAAATTTTAATAATTTATATATTTAAAAATTATGTAAGAAGTACCATAAATCACATTAATTAACAACTTAGAATTATTTTAAAACATATAAATAAATTTATTGTCAAAGAAAATCTGTCTGACTATTAAAATTTCAAATGTGCCACATATATTACGACATAAGAAGTAAAGACATTTCTAGTAATTTATTTATTTATAAATTACATTAAAATTACTACAAATCACAATAATTAACCACTTAAAAATTTTAAATTATAAAAAGATTATGATCAAAGAAAAATTTGATTGACTATCAAAATTCTATGGCATCACATTAGTTAAAATATAAAATGTAACATATATTAGGTATGTGTTGACACAGACTTTTCTATCTAGTTTTTTATATATATAAGTTACCGTAACATGGGACACTTATTGTTTCATTTCTTATACGAGAAAAGACATAAAGTGACACCTGAAGTAGTTCTGAATTTTCAAAAAGACACTTTAGATACGATATTCCGAACAATTTCAGGTAATACTTATTTTTTTTCTAAGAATACCAACACCCATGAACTATTTTAGTACGATAACAAGAATTGACTTCAAAATATTTAGAAATTGAAGTCCTCAACCAAATAGGAAAATATTATACTTTAATTTAATATATAAATAAAATAATATATGCTTGTTCATTAAATCTTAGCTAATTATTATATCACATAAATTTTCCACATCATAAATTCGCATTTGACTGGTCATTTTTAAATTTTAAGGAAAGCAACACATTCGAAAATTTTAATAGCTCATTTAGTTGATTATCTGAATTTTTATTTTGTTAATGAAAATCTAATTTATCATCTTGTAATTTTCTTCTATTCCCACTTGCCCTTGCCCCCTATTTAAAAAAGAAAACAAATTGTCACTACATCCCTTAAAAATTTAGAATGATGTCTATGAAAACACTAATGATTGTGATGAAATGGATATGATTCCTTTATCTTTAACTAGAGATCACGAGTTCGAATTCTGAGGATGGAAATAATTCTTGCAGAGAGTGGTTTACCTTTCTTGGGGCTCAAACTAGCAATTTCTGATTGTAGATAAAAGTATCATATCCATCCTGACACATCCTTTTGTTCCTTCAGGCATTTACTTTTGACCAGTTCAATGTCTCTCATCTCTAGGTTTTGCGATGAAACACTAAGATACTCAACGTGTTTTGAGAAATTCAAAACTATTATTGAGTGGCTCTTAATCTCAATTTATATATATATATATATAACTCATCAACGAAGCGCGTATTGATGACCAGTTACCTGTATCTACATAGTGAAAGAGATCCAGGCGAAATGGCGTCAATACATGGAATGTATGAGCAAGCAAGGGGAACTCTAAGCAGAGACATAAGATTGAACTGATTAAAAGGAAGAACAAACTCAATTCAACTTAACTCAACTCAAGGATACTCAAAGATACTTAAATATACGCAAACTCAGAAGTACTCAACCTAGTTCAATATAAAAGCAAAAATAAAGATGCATCATAAATAAAAATTTTAAAACAATTGATAATAACTCAAATGTATTTAAAAATACAGTAATAAACTCTTTTACTCTTATTTGGGATATTCTCTAACCAACAACTATGAGCTATGTGATGATACAGTGTCTCACCCACGCTTTCATAACTATCCTAATACCTTACCGAAGTATAAGACATCATCAACTAAGTGAATCTACTAAGTTATGCTTAAAAGCAATAAGGAATCATTTGATTTTTTTTCTACCCACGTTGTAATACATGGTTTTTGAGGACTTTGAGTTGTCTGAACTCGTCCCTGTATCGGTGCTCAATACTATTCCCAATAATATAACTCATGCCCATATGTTTAAAAACATTTCCTCATCCTCAAACTTTGAGATTATTACTCAAAAGGTTCTCTTAAAAGAGATTATACTCAAAACTCATGAACTCATTGGAAAATCAATGTTTCCTCTCATTGTAAATGTAAAAATATTTACTCTTGGGAATACTTAGTTACCATATATTCATTTTGAAAAATGAAACTCAATTCTCCTCGTCCTCATACTAAAGTACTCAAGTCTTAAAATGAGTTTTAAAAGTTTGTAAAAGACTTCTCAAAAATACTCGAAAGGCCCTCTAAAACTTGACTCTTAATCTTTTCTTGAATTTGAATTATAAATTTAAGAGTTACAATTCATGATATGAAGGATCTCATGATGATTAAATGTAGTTTAGATAACTAGGATTAAAAAAAGGAATGAAAGCTCGACTCAAAGGAACAAGTACAGAACAAAACCAATGAAGAAAGACGCAAGGGTGGCGTGCTGTGCCAGGCCTCCCCTTACTGGGGCTGGTTTTTGGAGCACTCCTATCACCCCACGCCAGTCATGCTAGTGCATCGGGGGGTGGGGGGTGCCCCAGCCTGTTTCCTGAACATCCCGACAAATTTTTCTTCTCGATTTTTGGCCCCAATTCACCTAGAATCAAATGGTTTCTTCCAAACTCTCTTAGATTCAAATACCCAACATAATTACCTGAAAATATACTCAAAACAACCCTCAAACTCATAACACTCATCTCAAGAACTTATCAAAAACCCATCATTAACGATTCAAGAACAAAACTTCAAGAAACTCATGAAGAACTTCAATACATGGATTGTCGTGGATGAAATTAACTCAAGAAACTCATAATTGGAGTGAGGGTGAACGTACTCATCACTATGAAAATTTATACCTCGTTAGGATCAAATCCTTGGCGTAATTCCTTGGCGATTGCAAGAAAATCTTGAACGCTTGAATCTTTTCTCCCTTTTTCCTTTCTTGAACTTCTCTCTAAAACCCTAAGTGTATTTTAGAGTAGTGAAAATTTATGTAAGTCAGTTTAGACCCCTAAAATATTACTAAAATGAGTAAGTCTAGTGGTTTAAGTAAAAAACCAAAATACCCCTCCTTAATTCGGATGAATTTCCTAAATCGAACAGGCTAAACTCAAATGGGCATATCTCCCTCATTCGAACTCAAAATTTAGCAAACTCGATAGTGTTGGAAAGAGGACTAAACGATCTTTCATTTGATACATTATGGGCCATTTATTGTAGTACCTCAGTATTAGAAGAAGCTAAATTTAGAAACAACTAATTTGGAAAGAGCTAATTTGAGATTTGTTCAAGTTAAGCTTAAGTTGTGAGTTTTGGGTCAACTTCGAACGATAATAACTTTCAGTACAAGATGAGTTAGGTGAATCATAAGATATCAAATAAAAGGTCTTTAAATCCTCTTTTCAACTCCACCCAGTTTGCTAAATTTTAATTTCAGATGAGTGAGATATGCCCGTTTGAAGTCAGCCTGTCCAGTTAAGGAAAGTTACCTAAATTAATTAGGGGTATTTTATTCTTTTCCTTACTACATCAGCTTTAAACGTTTTTAGTAATATTTTAGGGGTCTAAACTGATTTGGCTCAGTTTTACAACTCTAAATTATGCTTAGGTTTTTTAGAAGAGTTCAAGAGGAGAGGTTCAAGGCGTTCATCAAGATTCTTGAGATTTTTTGAGGAATTTCGCCAAATTAAGGTATGTGAGTTCTCATAGTGTTGGGTTAGTTCACCCACACACCCCTCATGTGATTTTTTCCGTAATTTCTTTCTTGAGGTTGAATGAATTGAGTTCTTGATGAATTTTCTTAAAGTTTTATTCTTAAATTGTTTATGGTGAGTTTGATGAGTTCTAGAGATAAACATTATGAGTTTGAGGGTTGTTTTGAGTACATTCTCGTGTACTTGTATAGGGTAATTGAATCTAAGAAAATTTTGAGAAAATCAATTGATTCTAGGCAAATAAGGATCAGAAAACGAGAAGAAAAAATCATCGGATTGACCTAGGGAAGAGCTGGTGCAGCGTGCCCCATATGCGCCAGAAGGTCTAGGTAGCACGCTAGCAGTGTGCCACATTTCAGTCTCTGAAGTTTAGGGGCTGACGCCTCACACCAGCAGTGCGCCAGGGTCGCCTACCCTCACCCTTTTTCCATCGTTGGCTCTGTTTGAGTTCTTTTTAAGTGTACATTTACTCCTTTATGATTCTAACTACTCTAAATTACATCTACACACTACAAGAAAAGTGTGTATTACATGGGGATTTTCTTGGGGATTAGTATGAAAATTTGCAGAAAAATAAGTTTCCTACAGATTTTCATACTAATCCCACGAATATCCCCATGTAATTCACACTTATCTTGTAGTGACATAGAGAGATCCCTTCATAACATGAATCATAAACCTTGAATTCATAATTAAAATTCATGGTAGAGTTAAGATGTCACACACCGAGCCTACACCCTGGACGTGGCCAGCATTTGAGAACCATCGCTAGCCCCAAGTGAACCCTTGGCCTGACTCAACTCATAGTGGAAGACTTACTCAACAACAAGTGGACTCAAAAGTAAACTTTACTCAACTGTCTCAAAATATAATCTAATAAAATTTTGGAAATAAAACATTCAAATAGCCTCAAGGACAACTCATGTCTAGAACATAATACCTGAAATGAACAAGACTAATGAACTACTACTTTTATCTATCTATAAAGCCTCTAATACTATGAGGGATGTAGGGACAAGACCCCCGATCATCCTAACAAACTGAAATAGATGAAGATAAATAAGGTATCCTCTGGAAGTAAGGAGGCTCACCAAACAACTTTGGAACTCAACTGGATCAAAGAAGCACTAGTTGATGATCCTGGTTACCTATATCTAAATCATGAAAGATACAGGCCAAATGGCGTTAGTAAATGGGAATGTACGAGCATATAAGGGGAACACTGAACATAACCTACAAGCTTGAACTAATAAAAAGGAAACATGCTTACCTACACTCTACTCAACTCAACCTCAACTCATGGATACTCAACTCAATGCAATAAAAAATAATGATAAAAGTGCAATTTCTATAAAGCATTTAAAACAGTAGATACCAACTCAATTTATTTAAAAATACATAATAATTCAGTTTGTATGTAAAGATACAAAATAACTTTGTTTGGCATATTCTCTAACCGGCAACCATCACTATGAGCTATGTAATGATATGTCTCGCCCATGCTGCTAGAACTTTCCTATACCTTGCCGGGGTATAGAAAACTAAGTGGATCAACTAAGCTATGCTTAAAAAGCAATAAGGAATCATCTAAAAAGTATGACCCTTTCTACCCACATTGGCTACATAGTTTATGAGGATTTTGAGTTATTTGAACTTGTCCCCATATCGGTGCTCAATGCTACTCCCAAAATATAACTTATCTCATATGTTTAAAAACATTTCGTCATCCTCAACTTTGAGATTATTACTCAAAAGATTTCTCTTAAAAGAGATGGTATTCAAAACTCATCATAAACTCCTTTGGAAAATGGTGTTTCCCCTCATTTTAAATGTGAAAATATTTACTCTTATGAATACTTAGTTCCCGTATATTCATTTTGAAAAATTAAAAACTCTCCTCATCCTCAAACTCAAGTACTCAAGTCTTAAAACAAGTTTTAAAATATAGTAAAGGACTTCTCAAAATGACTCAAAACAACTCTCAAGACATGACTCTTAACTCTACCTTAAATTTAAATTATGAATTCAAGGGTTATGATTCATCTTATGAATGATTTCTCGATGTTAAGCTGTGGCTTAGAGTAGTTAGAATCAATATGGAGTAAAGGTACTATCATGACCTAGGGTACCCTCTAGATGTAACAAGGTGTATAGAACCCCAAAAAACTCCATACAAGCCACTTAGTACTCATAAGATAAGAAATAGAACAAATTAAAGTAAAACATATTTCACCTCTCTAAATGTTTTTCATAAAAGAAAGCGGAAGTCTCGACACTTTGTCTCATCATAACCATCTATTACAATATTGAATGAAATAGGGCCTAGCCCATACAACATGTAGAAAAAGGGAAAGAACATGAAATAAACTAACCATAAGAAGTCTGTCCTCGAACCATGAGGACTCAGCAAGCTCGAGATTAATTAAAATCTAAGCCCTAACCACAAGAATGATCACCTCTAGTGTCGGACCCTACACTTGGGAAAACTGTAGGCAAATGTAGGCATTAGTACAAAAATGCACTAAGT